>CM060906.1:738234198-739484198 GCA_030737815.1 Allium fistulosum
TGCACGGTGGCCATTGCGTGCATCAGAGTTTTGAGTTTGGGAAAGACAGTTTTGGCTCGGGTAATTTGTGATTCTTCACGTGTTCGTCTCGGGAATGATCAAGTGGGGAGGATTTGTTTTGGTTGCTTCGAGTCCGCACGAGGGTTGTCTCGAGTCTGTCTCTGGAATATGTTGATTGCTCAAAATATTTTGTTTCCAACATTTTAACTTGTTCAGGTTTTAAACTAAATGATTTCAAATTTTATGAAGCAAAGAAAATTTTAAAGCAAAGCTTTAACCAGTTTTAAATGTATAAAATGTTAAGTTAGAAAATGATGTTTTAAACAAATTTAAATTTTAATATGGATTTTAAAGTTTTAAATTTTGTTTAAAAATAGTTTTATTTATATAAATATTACATTAGAGTAATTTTGTAATTAGTTTATAAATGTTTTCAACTTAAATATAATTGTTGAAATATAATTAAGATTTAAATAAAAAGTATTTAACTTTAATAAAACCAAAGGAAGATGATTTTGAATAAACTAAATTCAAGCTTTTAAATTTAGTTTTTATGATAAGTAAGAGTTAATGTTATATATGGGTTATCTTAATTTAATCAAGTCTTCTTAACAAAAGTAATTAATAATTGTAAGTAATTTAATTAATTAATGTACTAAATGAAAGGATCATTAATTGGTGATTAAGAGATAAGTTAATTACTTAATGTGATTAATTGAGAATTAATTAATGATGAGATTAATTAAAAGATAATTACTTAGTGTAAGTAATCAGTGTGTAATTACTAAATGTAATTAATTAAAAAGGATAATTACTTTTTGGAAGTAATTAATGAAAGGTAATTAAGGGTTAATTATTTAGATAATTAATAAAGATTAAATAATGTGATTAATAAAGGTTAATTAATTTGATTAATGAATGGATTGAAAATTACTTAGTAAAGTAATTAAAGGTAATTACTGGATATAATTAACTGAAGATGATTTAATAATAAAAGTAATTTGAGTTAATTACTTTTGAATAATTAATCAAGGGATTAATTAATAGTTAATTAAATTAATGAGTAATTAATTTATGGAAGAGTAATTAAGGGTAGTTAATTACTAAATGTGATTAATCAAAGGTGATTAATAAATGGGTTTAATTAAGAATTAATTATTAAATATAATTAATTTAAATGATGTAATTAAGGATTGATTAATTAAGATTAATTAATCAAATGATAAGAGATTATAGAATAACTAAGTAATTGTAATTAATTAAGGATTAAAGTAATTGATTATAATTAATTAATTAATTAATGAAATAATTAAAGGTTAATTACTGTATTGGTTAAGAATAATTAATTTGTGAAATTAATTAAAGATAATTACTCAAATGTAATTAAAGTATAATTAATCAAGGTGATTAATTAAAGTGGATAATTAAAGGAATGATTAATTAATTTATTGTAATTAATTAATGGTTATATAAGTAAGATTTATAATGATAAGAAATTAATTTAATTTACTTTAAATTAATTAAGAGATGAAGTAATTAATTTAATTCACTTTAAATTAATTAAAGATACAGATAGTTAATTTAAATCAATTTTAAATTAATTATCTTATGATTAAGTAAATCATTGCTTATATAAGAATGAATGACATTGATTTGTCTTGAATGGATGTAATCTCAGAAATGAGATAAGTAATGTTGTGTGGTATGAATGCTTGGTTGCATTATGATGGTAATATAGATTAACTATTGTGATATTGAAATGGATTACCTATTTGGTTATGAATCATCTGTTTAATTGATAATGTGATTATCAATTGTGAATTGTGAATTATCTATCTGTATGAATATAGATAAGTTAAATTGTTTAAACCTTTAAACAACTTGGCCTTAAAAGATACGTTTTGGATTTCGATGAGACCGGGATCGGGTTTCCGTATACCGGTATTCCAGGTCTGGAGACCCGAATACCACATCGATCCAAATTAACGATAGGTCGTGAATCTCAAGTGAAGATGAAGATTTAGAGTGCAAGGGTTATTGTCGTTAACTCTGAGGGTGATTCCAAAACGAGTGTAACGAGATAATGCCTTCGGTTTCGTTCGAACCCGGAACGAACTTGTATGGATTGAATGCTTTCAGCACATCGTCAGGCGGACGATGAGCATTCTAAGTGATATGTTCTGATTAAAGGTAATCGTAACCTCAAGCCTCATCAACCGGGAATGGCTAAAACAGGGGAGGTGCAGCAAGGCTTCGTGGGTAGCACCCACTGAGAGGAAGATAGATCCCTGTCTAGAGGTCCCTTTTCTTTTATTCGGCTTAGTGTGTGGTTGGTCGCGCCAACTACGGGATTATCTTGTTCGGGATTATCCAGTAAGGGATGGTTCCGGCTTTGTGTTGCAGGGGAGCGGGCGTACTCCTCGGTACGGTGATCTAGGCCACGTACTGTGACGGGCGGTACCCCAGTAGCCCTGCCATTGTATGGAATCCAAACTCCAATAAGTGCCGTACGCATTAGTTGTGCCCAACTATGTTGGAATGTGAGATGTAAGCATTTCAGCTATTTCTGTATTTTACTTGAAAACCCTAGACCCTATTATAATATAACTGGATTTCCTATCAAATGTTTTGGTTAGCGTAAGGTAAAAACTTTTCCATGTTTATGTGTGGGGAGTCTTACGTGATACCTTTGTTTTCAAAGGTTTTCAAAATTAAGCAATCTAACCGTTTACTCACACCAGACCCATGTCTGACCCAAGTGTTTATTTCTGTTTTATAAACTCTTGGGTACTCAAATTTTTACGAGTAGCCAAGGGATTCAGGTTTAGCTTTGACGAATTGTGGAGGAGCAATGGAGCAGGAGGCTTCGGCGTTCGTAGATATAGTATTCCGCTGTGTTGATATCTGTGTTAGAGTCTTGTATTGTATTTGAGTTGTAATATCTAGACAGATGTTTATAACTGTCTAGTATGTGTTGTATAGTTGTGTAAACTCTGATTATGTAAAGACTATGTATTAGTTATGTGATATATTATAATTTGTTCCGTTTCCGCTGTGAGATTCTGATGTGTTGTTTCTTTCTTTCTCTTCTTTTCTATTTTCTACCCTTTCTTTCTTCATAATGATGCGACTTTCTGGGCATAGAAAGTCGGGTCGTTACATTTGGTATCAGAGCATAGGTTGAGCGAATGCCTAAGCTTTTGGTTAAGTGAATATCAGAACACTAGGTTGAGTGAATACCTAGGTTCGGAAGGATTGTTCATTAGAAATAGGATCTGTAGCAACCTGTTTGAGTCCGAGTGTATATATATATATGAGAGCGCGTATTTGTTAGTTATATAAAATGGTTTTATATTGTGTTAATTGATCGGTTGAGTGGTATATGGATTCTGGTCAATACGAGTAGCTAACGTTATTGATAGGGATCTCTAAACACTTGAACCAGGCCAACGGACACAATATTGTTTTAAAGAGGTAAATGAAATAATTTTACCCAGAAATAATTTCTATATAAAAAGTATCATTTTAAATATATATATATTTCTACCTATTTGTTGGGTTACCTGTTCGGGTTTTCCAATATAAGTTATAAAGGTAGATAAGGTGGTAGTGTGAGTAACACGACTACCAATAGTTAGAATTTGAGTGTTGAGGTTGGAAGTATATCTGACGAGACTGTAGACCTAATACTGTCTCGAATGAACTTTGTTGTGGTGTAAAGATTTCACCGATCTCTGAAGGAAACCAGTTATGGTTTAGAGTTTATCTTTGAAGTTGGATGAATAGAGTAGATCTATTGGATGAGCTGAAGAGAGTGATGGTATTTTGGCGACTTCAGGAAGGAGCAGTTGTGTGATAAGACACAGTATCTATGGATGTTCCCGAAGGAGATTTTCTTTTTGGAACAAGATTAAGAAGGTATTGGAGGAACAGTTGATGTCTACCGCAGGAAAGACTCGACTGTATAGGAATTCTCTGATATTAAGTAAGAGAGTGTTGTCTATTTTGAAGTATGGGACTAAGGTCGATTAGTTGTTCTTCGGACATGGTCTCATTGTTCCCTTAAGAAGAGTAAGTTATTGGCGATTGGTTTGGAGCCCGAGTTTCTTTTGGGATGTCTGCCATCACGGAGGTCCGTTGTGAAGTTAGTTGATGATTTTTTGAGTTCGAGGAGCCTATGGATTAGAAGTATTTGGTTAGCTGTGGTAGCAGTACAGCTCGAAGAGTTCGATGTGCTAGCAAGGAAATCTTTGGCTTAGTAGTATTCTAGAGATAAAGTTCAGAAGCAGTAGAGTGAATCCATTTCTTCGATGGATTGGTTAGTCAAATATAAGCTGTTTTGATTAGTGAAGAGAGAACAGTTATCTGTGGAAGTTAGGTCGGGTTGATCGCAAAAGAGACTTGCGATTATTTGAGTATTCTCTTGGTATTATTGGAGATTGAGATTCCGTATCGACTTGATTCGTGGAGTTACCAGAAGTTCAGCTTAGTAGAAGGATGTCTCCTAGAGAATAATTTGGTGAAGCAGCTCAGGATTCTTTGGAGAGGGATTGACCACACCTAATTTTCTGGTGAGGATTCTGTTAAGGTGTTTTGACCAAGTAGAATGGTTCACTAAGATTTTATAGATATGGTGAACTGTGGATGATCAAGTTTGTGCTCGAGTTTCTCCGATGGCATTCTCATCTGTTCCAGATCAGAGTTGTGCAGCGAAAGCAAGATAACAGCTATTCTAGAGTGGGAGCAACCGGGAGTTGTGATTTTCTTGGAGTAGAGGATTTCTATAGGAAATTAAAGTGTATCTCTAAGTTGAAGGAATTTTCAGGATTTGGAGATAAGGTTGTCAAGTGCAACTATTTGGCTATTCCAGAAAGGAGAAGTAGTTAGAAGTACTCTAATGTTTGTGGAGTAGAATTGTGTTCTGGATTTCGGTGATTTTTGGGAAACCATTTTGTTGAGTAGGATCCGGAAATTGGTTTGATATTAGTCTAGTCTATTTCAGGAAGCATCAGCAAGAGCTAAGCTAATCAGGAAGGATGAAGTGACTCAGGATCGTCAGGAGAGTTATACAGTTGAGAATGGATGGAATTTGGATATTGTTTAAGTTTTCTCCAATCAAAGGAGATATAAGATTTGGAAAAATTGGAGAGTGAGCTGCAGAAGTATTATGAGATTTTTCCTATGTTCCCACGAGGATTAGTTCTTTGATCTATAGGATTAAATGGCCAGTTCGGATAACTGGAATTCATTTTATTTCACGTATCTCTGAGGGGATACGTGTTTGATCTGTCATTGGTTGTGGGATCAGCAGTTCAGAAGGATTTGGTAGTTGAGATGGTTTTGAGTTTAGTCTGATATTTTGTTCAGATTTGTAATCTAGATAGGAAGGAGTTCTAGACTATTGTAGATAGTTAGTTAAGATCCTGTAGAACGAGTATCCCGGTATATATATATATATATACTTGGGGAAACTCGAGGAAATTCTATCCAGATTTTGACTGGATAGTTAAATTTGTTTGATTAAATTGTTTGCTATGATTGTTAGAATATGATTGATATGTATGGTTGCTGTTTGAAATTAAAATTAAAATTTTGCTGAGTTATTAAATTATCTTTGCTTTTAAATTTCGGGGACGAAATTATTTTAAGGGGGAAGGAATGTGATATCCCGGAATTTTGGCAATATCAATTTAATAATCTTTATTAATAATTAAATTGATTTGTTGATTTTATTTTATAAATTGACAAGTTTAATTCTTTTAAAAGTTAATAATATTTTAAATTGGCAAGTTTATTTCTTTTGAAAACTAATAACATTTTAATATTGAAAATATTTATTAATATCTTTTCTAAACAATTTAAAATTGGTAAGATTTATCTTCCAAAGCTTATATAAATGTTTTCTATTTATAATGTATATATATTGATGTATATATTATAAATAGGGAGTCTTTAATTTAATAAAGGATATGTTTTCAAATTATAATATATATGTATATATATTGTGATTGGAGTTATGTTATAAAATTCAAACATAAGATAAATTGATTTGTAAAAATATATATATAAAGTTAAAATAAGTTTCTCAAGCATATGATACATTTAATATGATCAAAACATAAGTAATTTATAATTGTTTACATAAATTCACATTTGTATATATATGTAAAAATCTAAAAGCTTATTTATATAAATACATTTTATCTATGCAAACATTTCTTAAATACATGTATATGTTTTAAATAAATTAATAAACAAGAATTTACACTTGTAATCATATTAAATTGGTCTAGAGACATTTGTAAACATAAAAGCTTAGGTGTAAGCAAATTAATACTATAGGGGACAAGTGGCTTAAATTTATTTTTTGGGAAATTAAGTCAGAAATAAATAAAAATAAAAAGAAGGAATTTGTTTTCACTTTTCAGCTGAATTCATCTTTCTTCAATTTTCTCTACTAACAATATACAATACAATTCAAATCTTAAATCAAAAAGAAGAAAAAGTCTGGAATCAAAATGCTAAGAGAAAGATAAAAATCTGGAAATTCAAATGCAAAGCAAAAGGGAATCAAAGGCAAATTCAGTAGCAGTTCCAAATAAATCAACAAACTACTAAATGCAAGAATCAAATTGCAAATTTATAATTCTACAAAGCAAAAAGAAATCAAATCCAAAAATCTGGAAAAGCCTGGAAACCAAAACTGTTCTCTGTCTCTGTTCTCTGCATAAACTGGTGAGTAAATCTTTTATTTAAAAACAGTTTTTAAGTATTGCATGTGATGATCTTATGTGATAAAGTTGTGATATGGCTTGCATGGTTTATTTCATGTGGATAATGTATGAAATTTCTTGTTACCAGTGTGTATATCTGTATATATATTTATATTGTGCTCTGTTATTAGTAATAGGCTAAGCTTCAATCACAAAAATAATTTATATCTCCCTGTAAAATCAAAATTAGACTTTGATTACTGAAAGGAAAATGTTAATAACATTGTATTCTTGTTTTTAAAAATAATTTCAAGTGAATGTATTTAGTTAATACTCTGTAAAATTTAAGAATACAGTGGAAATCAGGAAATAGGTAAATTTCAAACTTGATGATTTTCGAATTCACTTATATAGTCTGAATTGCCTTCGAAATCTAGGAATTTTAAAAGCTAAATCATAATTTTTAAGATAGTATTGAATGAGATATTTGGGGTTGTTCTAAAAAGTGTTTTTGAGTCTTTTCTGATGATCGGTGAGTTCGGAGGAGTCGGGTTTGCTACCTGAGGTGGCGAGGAAGTAGGGGAGCATGGGAAAAATGCTCATTGGATTTTTCAATCGTCGAGGCGACGACGAATGGAGGAAGTAGGGTTTTCTGGTGAATTTGGGGGTCAGGTTTGCTGAGGTTGGAACGGCGACAGTGGCGCATCGGTCAGGATCGCTCAGGGGGGGATCATCGTGTCTCGTCATGGAGAAGCACTGGAAGGAAGGACTGGTTCCCTGGTTGCGTAGTTCATCGACGACGATGGGAAATTTCGATAATGGTGGAATTTCAGATTTCGTCCTGGTTGCTCGTTTTCGTTTTTCAATTCGATCTTCATTTCTGGGTGGTTATGGATGATGTCTAGTTCGACGTCAACTTGTTGAAGGCCTGATTGATGATCGGAGGGGGCTGGAATTGTCGTGCACGTGCACGGTGGCCATTGCGTGCATCAGAGTTTTGAGTTTGGGAAAGACAGTTTTGGCTCGGGTAATTTGTGATTCTTCACGTGTTCGTCTCGGGAATGATCAAGTGGGGAGGATTTGTTTTGGTTGCTTCGAGTCCGCACGAGGGTTGTCTCGAGTCTGTCTCTGGAATATGTTGATTGCTCAAAATATTTTGTTTCCAACATTTTAACTTGTTCAGGTTTTAAACTAAATGATTTCAAATTTTATGAAGCAAAGAAAATTTTAAAGCAAAGCTTTAACCAGTTTTAAATGTATAAAATGTTAAGTTAGAAAATGATGTTTTAAACAAATTTAAATTTTAATATGGATTTTAAAGTTTTAAATTTTGTTTAAAAATAGTTTTATTTATATAAATATTACATTAGAGTAATTTTGTAATTAGTTTATAAATGTTTTCAACTTAAATATAATTGTTGAAATATAATTAAGATTTAAATAAAAAGTATTTAACTTTAATAAAACCAAAGGAAGATGATTTTGAATAAACTAAATTCAAGCTTTTAAATTTAGTTTTTATGATAAGTAAGAGTTAATGTTATATATGGGTTATCTTAATTTAATCAAGTCTTCTTAACAAAAGTAATTAATAATTGTAAGTAATTTAATTAATTAATGTACTAAATGAAAGGATCATTAATTGGTGATTAAGAGATAAGTTAATTACTTAATGTGATTAATTGAGAATTAATTAATGATGAGATTAATTAAAAGATAATTACTTAGTGTAAGTAATCAGTGTGTAATTACTAAATGTAATTAATTAAAAAGGATAATTACTTTTTGGAAGTAATTAATGAAAGGTAATTAAGGGTTAATTATTTAGATAATTAATAAAGATTAAATAATGTGATTAATAAAGGTTAATTAATTTGATTAATGAATGGATTGAAAATTACTTAGTAAAGTAATTAAAGGTAATTACTGGATATAATTAACTGAAGATGATTTAATAATAAAAGTAATTTGAGTTAATTACTTTTGAATAATTAATCAAGGGATTAATTAATAGTTAATTAAATTAATGAGTAATTAATTTATGGAAGAGTAATTAAGGGTAGTTAATTACTAAATGTGATTAATCAAAGGTGATTAATAAATGGGTTTAATTAAGAATTAATTATTAAATATAATTAATTTAAATGATGTAATTAAGGATTGATTAATTAAGATTAATTAATCAAATGATAAGAGATTATAGAATAACTAAGTAATTGTAATTAATTAAGGATTAAAGTAATTGATTATAATTAATTAATTAATTAATGAAATAATTAAAGGTTAATTACTGTATTGGTTAAGAATAATTAATTTGTGAAATTAATTAAAGATAATTACTCAAATGTAATTAAAGTATAATTAATCAAGGTGATTAATTAAAGTGGATAATTAAAGGAATGATTAATTAATTTATTGTAATTAATTAATGGTTATATAAGTAAGATTTATAATGATAAGAAATTAATTTAATTTACTTTAAATTAATTAAGAGATGAAGTAATTAATTTAATTCACTTTAAATTAATTAAAGATACAGATAGTTAATTTAAATCAATTTTAAATTAATTATCTTATGATTAAGTAAATCATTGCTTATATAAGAATGAATGACATTGATTTGTCTTGAATGGATGTAATCTCAGAAATGAGATAAGTAATGTTGTGTGGTATGAATGCTTGGTTGCATTATGATGGTAATATAGATTAACTATTGTGATATTGAAATGGATTACCTATTTGGTTATGAATCATCTGTTTAATTGATAATGTGATTATCAATTGTGAATTGTGAATTATCTATCTGTATGAATATAGATAAGTTAAATTGTTTAAACCTTTAAACAACTTGGCCTTAAAAGATACGTTTTGGATTTCGATGAGACCGGGATCGGGTTTCCGTATACCGGTATTCCAGGTCTGGAGACCCGAATACCACATCGATCCAAATTAACGATAGGTCGTGAATCTCAAGTGAAGATGAAGATTTAGAGTGCAAGGGTTATTGTCGTTAACTCTGAGGGTGATTCCAAAACGAGTGTAACGAGATAATGCCTTCGGTTTCGTTCGAACCCGGAACGAACTTGTATGGATTGAATGCTTTCAGCACATCGTCAGGCGGACGATGAGCATTCTAAGTGATATGTTCTGATTAAAGGTAATCGTAACCTCAAGCCTCATCAACCGGGAATGGCTAAAACAGGGGAGGTGCAGCAAGGCTTCGTGGGTAGCACCCACTGAGAGGAAGATAGATCCCTGTCTAGAGGTCCCTTTTCTTTTATTCGGCTTAGTGTGTGGTTGGTCGCGCCAACTACGGGATTATCTTGTTCGGGATTATCCAGTAAGGGATGGTTCCGGCTTTGTGTTGCAGGGGAGCGGGCGTACTCCTCGGTACGGTGATCTAGGCCACGTACTGTGACGGGCGGTACCCCAGTAGCCCTGCCATTGTATGGAATCCAAACTCCAATAAGTGCCGTACGCATTAGTTGTGCCCAACTATGTTGGAATGTGAGATGTAAGCATTTCAGCTATTTCTGTATTTTACTTGAAAACCCTAGACCCTATTATAATATAACTGGATTTCCTATCAAATGTTTTGGTTAGCGTAAGGTAAAAACTTTTCCATGTTTATGTGTGGGGAGTCTTACGTGATACCTTTGTTTTCAAAGGTTTTCAAAATTAAGCAATCTAACCGTTTACTCACACCAGACCCATGTCTGACCCAAGTGTTTATTTCTGTTTTATAAACTCTTGGGTACTCAAATTTTTACGAGTAGCCAAGGGATTCAGGTTTAGCTTTGACGAATTGTGGAGGAGCAATGGAGCAGGAGGCTTCGGCGTTCGTAGATATAGTATTCCGCTGTGTTGATATCTGTGTTAGAGTCTTGTATTGTATTTGAGTTGTAATATCTAGACAGATGTTTATAACTGTCTAGTATGTGTTGTATAGTTGTGTAAACTCTGATTATGTAAAGACTATGTATTAGTTATGTGATATATTATAATTTGTTCCGTTTCCGCTGTGAGATTCTGATGTGTTGTTTCTTTCTTTCTCTTCTTTTCTATTTTCTACCCTTTCTTTCTTCATAATGATGCGACTTTCTGGGCATAGAAAGTCGGGTCGTTACAATACCAGGGAGAACGCGTGTTTTGAACTGCCTTGCGTGTCTGCATAGGCTTGCTATAGGTGTTTGAGAAATGAAAGCAAAAAGCACTGATGGGAGATATATTGACCAGTCCAAATATATACAATATTATTTTCTTCGATATAGATTTCAGCGCGTTTATATATCGTACGTTCACACAACAACTCCAAATATTACGAAAATTGAAATCCAATAATAATACAATATTACGGATCCAATGGAACTGGTTTCGTCAAATTTCGAGACTGCGCCCCGGACCGCTATTTTTTAAATTCAATTTAAATGATATAAATTCAAAACTGAACAGAACAGTTCCAAATTCAATTCTGAAAGTTCCAGTACCTTCAGAATTATCAATATGAATTTCCTAAGATTTCATATTATTTTTAATCGGCTTAAAACTGAAGATTCAAATTTTTATCCAGATTTAACGATTAAATTCAATAATTTATTTACCAAATTTACTTTGATATTTGAATTTCAAATTAAATTAAATTCCAGATATTTAAAATCAATTAAATATCCTGATTTTCAATATCAAAATTCCAGGGTCGTTACAATATATATACTTGTTGGTGAATAATGGTTATTCATATTGAATTTATGATATGTTTTAAGGTGAAAACCCTTTTAAATGATATCCAACTGCCTTGTGAATTTTTATTAAGGTCATAAATATTATTTTGGAAATTGGTTTAAATTTTCAGAATTTCCTCAATTTATGTGGAATTTATATGAATTTACTAGTAAGGAAAATGCTAATTTGGGTTTTATAATTATTTACGGTTGAATAATAAAAGATTTGGGTCTGAAATTTTATATGTTGGAAAACATATTAAAAGAGATTTTCTGGAATTTTTGTAGATTTTTCCTAAGTGTTTTAAGGGTTATATAAAATTATTTAAGGTATGGGGACTTAAATGTTTTATATAATTAAAAGAGGAGAAGGGGTTTTTTTTTAATAATTTAAATTATTAAACCTGGAAAGTCGGCAGCACTTTTGAAAAGTGCAATACTTTTATCGGTAAAGAAAGAGGCAACCAACCAAAATTAGACACATGAAGCAGGTTAGGTGAAAAGAACTACTCGCTACATGTATTTCACTGTTTCGACACCGTCGGCACCAGGTTCCGCCTCCTCATCTTGGCTTCCGACACAGTCGAAACCAATGCACATGGTATCGGGGAACTGGTACATAGTGAATTGGATGTAGGTGGAAGGTATGGAGTCGAAACCAGGGGTTTCGAAGGGGTTGAGGCAGTACTTTGTTTTATATTAAAAATGTGCCTGCTTTCTTTTGACTAAAAGGGCTTTCGACTGAGTAGCTTTCGACTAGATCAAATGGTTTTAAAAGGAATGGTTTCGATTAGGTTGCGCTTTTGTTTTAAATGATTGCTTTCGACTGAGTCCATGCCTTTAGTTGTCGCTTCCTACCTATCGACCTAGATGGTTTTGAAAGGGTTGTTTTGTTTTTTTAAAACCTGGCCACCTCTCCAATGCTTTCGAAGGGATGGTTTCAAACCATCACTTCATTACATAGGAAATGGTTTCGAAACAAATGCTTTCAACTTGAAAGTTTTTAAGACCCTTTTTTATAAGTAAAGTAAAACCCAAATTGATTTCGATTGAGATAGTTTTAAATGGTTCCGAAGCAGATGCTTTCGACTTTAATAGGTTTTTGATCCTTTTGCTCTACTTGAAGGCATAATCCAAATGGATTCGATCAAGACGTCGTTCAAAGGTTTCGTAGGAGTAAATTTTCGAATGGTTTCGAAAGGTTTCCATATGTTTTAAATTGAACCCAAAGTGCTTTTGAAAGGACTGAGTTTTGACTGTTTCGAAAGGTTTTAATAAATGTTTTTGAAAGGGATGGTTCCCCAGGGTTTCGAAAGGATTAAAAGGAAAGGTTTTCCTATATTTTCGAAAGGAAATATTTAAAGGTTTTAAAGAGGGATGTCTATTGTTTTGAAGCTTTCGAAGGAAAGGCATTTAATGGTTTCGAAAGGGTCACTTTCAATAGTTTCGAAGGGGTTACCTTCAAGGGTTTCGAAAGGGTTGTTTAAAGGTTTTAAACAAAGGTTTTGAATCTATGAAATAGGCAATATAGCCAAAGTATTTTCAAGTTAAAAAGGATTTTAACTTGTTTTGGAAGGATAGCTAATCCTTATTAAAATTCATCAACATTATTTTGAGTAAAGTATATATATCATGGCAAAATAGCATAGAGTAAAGCTAAGAATGTATTTTCCTTGTATAAATATGATTTAAAAGGTTAAATCATTTTGAAAAGGTTTTCAAGAAAAAAGATAAAGAGTAGTTAACCCTAAGAAAATGATTCGGACAGTTAGTCCATTTTGATTCGAACAGTTAGTCTAGTTTGCAGGCAGTCAGCCTAGATTTTGGAAAGTTAGTCCAGTTTGTGGGCAGTCGGCCCAGTTTTCTAGATAGATAGTCCATTTGTAGCAAAACGGACCTTGCTATTATGTTGTGGACAGATATTCTACTTATTACCTGTTTTTGGATAGATAGTCCATTTATTAGCATAAAGGATATTGGTATTTTGATATAATCAGTTTGATTAACCAGTTTGGTTTGCAGGAAAGGATTTGAAAAATATATGTTTTAATGAGGATATTAATGAGGATATCAGTTTGATTAACTAGTTTTATATAATCACTTAATATCAGTAAACCGAGATGTAACAGAATTATTCACACCAGGCTTTATGTTTGACTCGAAGTTTTTGTTTCCCCTTAAACTCTCGGGTACTCAAAATAGATTTAAGTAGGCTGAGGGTTAAGGTTTTCAGGTTTTTGAACTTTTGGCGAATAAAGCTTCTGGAGACGAGCAGGTGGCTGATGGATAGCTAATTAGGATTCACAGTTTCATTTTGTTTTAATTCTGTTGTGTATCTTAAGTCAGATATAACTATATTATCTCTGATCAACCAAGGGGGCATCGTCATATGTCGCTCTTGGCGTATTATTGTAATTATAATTGGTCTTTACCTGGGAAATGATTATGGAACTATGTAATTTGGATATGAATTTGTTTAAATGTAATCACAAAAAATGTATTTTTTGAAAATATATGATTTTGTTCATATTCAAGTGCTTCTGATATTATGGATACCATTATCATTACCGTATTTTGTCACCAGAAGTTAATACCATGGATGACTGCAACATCTGTAGCACTTAGCTTTTGGCCTCCAGATATGGGATGTTACAACTTGGTATTAGAGCATGGTTTATGAAAAACTTTAAACTAAAAATGGTTTTTAAAACATAAATCTAAGAAATTAGAGTAAGAATGGGGTATGGGATAACGCTATGGTAACGTACTTGTATTTGCTATATATAAGTATATGCTTTATCTATAGTCTCCTATCTTTGTTAGGATATTTTTCTGTATCTCATGAGATTTGAATACAGATATGGAAGGTAGAAGAGGAAGAGTTAACCCAGGAGGGGAAGGCACCGATGGGAATGCTAGGCCTAATGTGAGATGAGGTCAAGGTCAGGCACAAGTAGAGAATGTGGGTGCTGAAGTCCCGCAAGTTGGAATGGAAGCTATGTATTTGTTTTTCAGGATTATGGTGCAAGCGGGAGTTGCAACTGGAGTGTTAGGAGGAAATGCTGCAGGAGCAGGGGTTCTGGAAGTTCTGGTAATTAACCATTATGCTAAGCTGAGTAGAGATTACATCAAGCTTAGAGGGAAGCCATTTGGAACGGAAGATGCCCTTGAGGTAAAGAATTGGTTGTTGCACTACAAAAGGATTTTTGCATATATGGGGCTCGATGATGAGCATAAGAGGAGGTTGGCATCTAGACAGCTTCAGGGAGCAGCTCTGTTCTGGTGGAATAGTGTGACTGTGGCAGTGGATGAGGAGAGTATGACCTGGGAAGATTTCAAGGGTAGGTTCCAGGAGAGGTTCATGTTAGAAATGGCACAGTCAGCTCTGATCAGAAAGTTTACTGAATTAGAGCAGGGAGAGATGTATGTTTTGGAGTATGCCAGAAGGTTCGAGGAGTTGGCCCGATATGGGTATGCTTCAGTAGATACTGTGATGAAGAGGAATGAGAAGTTTATCAGGGGGTTGAAGCCTGAGTTGGCCAGGGCTACATTACCTCATATTAGAGATCCTTCTAATTTTGTAGTGGAGATGGCCTTAAGGCATGAGGAGTTGCTTGATTCTCTAGAGAAGAGTAAGGCTAAAGAAGTCCATGTTGGGCAAAATCAGAATAGGAAGTTCTTTCCTAAGAAAGGTGCTTAGAAGGGTGGAGCAGCTAAGAAGGGGAAGTCTGAGATTGTCTATTTCAAGTGCGACAAGAAGGGGCACTTTGCTAATGAGTATCGCGTTGGAAAGGCAAAGGAAGTGGCTGGGAGGAAGAATGGCAGTTGCTTCAACTGCGACCAGATAGGCCACTATAAGAGCCAGTGCAAGGAGCCCGCTAAGGATGGAAAGGGAAAAGTGTATGCATTGGAGCTTGCTGCTTCCAAGCCAACAGCTCAGGAGAAGGGAAAGGCAGCTTTGGTAGGTACGCTTTAGATTTATGGTATGTCTGTTAGCGTTCTATTTGATACTGGTGCATCGCATTCTTTTATACCTAGATGTTTGATAGATAAGCTTAACCTAGAGCCCACATATTTAGTTACTTCCTTACAGATTGTGAATCCAATAGGAGGGTATGCAACTCTAGGGTTGAGATGTGACCAGTTAGAATTTGACCTGCTAGGTCATACTTTTGTTTGCAGTTTGCATATGTTTGATTTTGTGGGGTTCGGGATTATTCTTGGGACAGATTGGTTAAGTGAGTACGATGCTAGGATATTTTGCCAGGATAGGAAAATATCGCTTAGACACCCTGATTATAGAGATCGGATAGTTTATGCCGTAGAAGGTTCTAGCGGTGAGATATATGCCTTGTTGGGTGCTATGGAATCGGAAGATGAGTTGAGTCGAGTTTTTGTTGTTAGAGAATTCACAGATGTTTTGAGCCTGTAGTTAGATTACCGCCGAAACGAGCCATTGAGTTTCGGATAGATTTGGTTCCGGGAGGAGAACCAGTGAGTAGGCCGCCAAGCAGGATGACCCTTTCAGAGATGAGGGAGTTGAAAGTGCAGTTTGTGGATTTGGAAGGCAAGAGTTTATCAGGCCGAGTAGTTCGCCATAGGGAGCAGCCACAGTGTTTGCTAAGAAGCCGGACGGATCGTTAAGGCTATGTATCGATTATCATAAGTTGAATGAGAGGACAATAAAGAATCGATATCCATTACCAAGGATTGATGATTTGTTCGATTAGTTGAGTGGAGCTAAGGTGTTCTTGCAGTTGGATTTGGCGACTGGTTTCCATCAGCTCAGAGTAGCGGAGGATAGTATACCTTTGACGGTGTTTAGGACCAGATATGGGTTGTACGAATGGTTAGTTATGTCGTTCAGACTGACTAACGCGCCAGCTTTCTTTGTGGATTTGATGAACCGAGTTTTCCGAGAGCACTTGGATAGGTTCGTATTGGTTTTTATAGATGATATCTTGATTTACTCTAAGGATTAAACAGAGCATGAAGTTCATCTCAGAGTGGTGCTTGAGACGCTGAGGCAGCATTAGCTGAAAGCGAAGTTTTTGAAGTGTCACTTCTGGAAGAAAGAAGTGAAGTTTCTTGGTCATGTAGTCTCAGAGGAAGGGTTGTCAGTAGATCCGACTAAGATTGAATTGGTGAATAGTTGGAAGAGACCCGAGACAGTGACGAAGATAAAGAGTTTCCTTGGGTTGACTGTTTATTATCAAAGATTCATTAAGGATTTTTCGCGGATAGCGGCACCGATGACCAAGCTAACAAGAAAGGATGTGAAGTTTGTGTGGACTGATAAGTGTGAGGAAGCATTCTAGAGTTTGAAACACTTGTTGACCTATACACCTGTGTTAGTGGTTCCGGAGGGGAATCAGGAGTTGGTGGTTTATACGGATGCGTGTGGCACGTGATTAGGAGCAGTGCTGATGCAGAAAGGTAAAGTGATACCTATGCTTCTAGACAGCTTAGGCCGCATGAGGTCAGATATCTGACGCATTATTTAGACTTGGCTGCAGATATTTTTGCTTTGAAGGTGTGGAGGCATTACCTTTTGGGAGAGAGGTTTGAGTTATATACAGATCATAAGTCACTGAAGTATTTGTTCTCTCAGAAGGAGTTGAACATGAGACAACAGAGGTGGTTAGAGTTTATCGCTGCTTATGATTTTGGGATTGAGTACACACCGAGAAAAGGCAACAAGGTTGTAGATGCACTTAGCAGGAAACATCAGAATGCAGTTTTGGCAATGATTGCTGAGTGGAAAGATTTAGAAGCCCTAGCAGATTGCAGAGTGTAGTGGAGATCCGAAGTTGGGTCTAGTGGAGATACAGTTGTATTATCTTGTTCGGAAGTTCGACCAGTGATGATCTAAAGGATTGCTTCTAAACAGGGAGAAGATATGGTATTAGCTGAACGGATCAGGAATTTAAGAGATGGAACTGAGGGCGATAACTTGAAAGATTTCAGTCTTGACCAGAATGAGAGGTTGAGAAAGAAAGGAAGATTATGTGTTCTGAGTATAGGAAACATAAGGAAAGAAGTCTTGGAGGAATGCCATCGTTCGAAGTTCTCTATTCATCCAGGAGGTACTAAGATGTATTAGGATATGAAGAGGAGTTTCTTCTGGGAAGGTATGAAGCGAGATATTGGTTTGTGTGTAAAGCAGTGCTTGATTTGCCAACAGGCAAAGGCCGAACACCAAAAGCCAAGTGGGTTGCTTCAGCCATTAAATATTCCAGTATGGAAATGGGATTCTATCTCCATGGATTTTATTGACGGGTTGCCAAGGTCGAACAGGGGAAATGTTAGTACATGGGTTATGGTGGATAGATTGACCAAGAGTTCCAATTTCATTCCGGTTAGGTCAACCAAAACGGCACCTGTTTTGGCAAGGTTATTCCTGAAGAATGTGGTTAGACTGCATGGAATTCCTAGTAGTATAGTTAGTGATAGAGATTCTTTGTTCACAAGCGAGTTCTGTAAGAGTCTGCAGGAAGTTTTGAGAACCAAGCTTAAGATGAGTACCGCTTACCATCCGCAAACAGATGGATAAACGGAAAGAGTTAACAAAATCTTAGAGGATTTTTTAAGAGCTTGTGTTCTAGATTTCAGGGAATCATGAGAAGACCATCTGCATTTAGTCGAGTTTTCGTATAACAATAGTTATCAGACTAGTATTGGGATGACATTGTTTGAAGATTTGTATGGAAGGCCATGCAAATCTCCCGTATGTTGGTTAGAGACCGGGGATAGGTTAGTTCTTGGTCCAAATTTGGTTAGAAAAGCTGTAGAAAAGATTGAGTTCATTCGGGCTAGAATGAAGAAGGCTCAGTCTAGGTAGAAAAGTTATGCAGATAAGAGACGGAAAGATTTAGAGTTCTCAGTTGGAGATCAAGTTTTCGTCAAGGTGTCACCGATGAAGGGTGTGATCACATTTGGATGATTGGGAAAGTTAGCACCGAGGTTCGTTGGACCTTTTCCTATTGTTGAGAGGAACGGGAAACTCGCATATAGAGTTGAGTTACCGAGCAATTTGGCAGGAGTCCACAATATTTTCCATGTTTCTCATCTCAGAAAGTGTGTTAGAGATCCGGAGACTACTATTGCACTGACTATGGTAGAGGACTAAGTAGTAGAACCAGATTTGACGATAGTGAGGAAGCTTATTCGTATTATTGCGAGGGATGAGAAGAGGCTTAGAACCAAGGCAGTCAGATTACTCAAAGTCCAGTGGAGCGACGATGACAGGGACTGTACTTGGGAGATTGAGAGCAGGATTAGAGATACTTATCCTGACTTGTTTGATGGTATGTTTTACCTTCTTGTTTGATTTATTGTGGACCTTATCGTAATTTCGAGGATGAAATTCTTTAAGGAGGAGAGTCTGTAACACCCCAGATTTTGGTAACATTATTAAGAATATTTAATTAGCTAAATTAAATAAAATAATGTGTTGATTATGGGATTAAGATTTGATATTTAATTAAGGTGTATCCATGCCATTTAACAATGAATTAAAATAAGAGTTTAACATGAAATAGGGGAGGGGTAAAATAGGAAAGAGGCCATTCCCATATATATTCCCTTATGCCATGTATCCATACACGTTCATTTTCATTTGAAAATTTTTTTGCTCAAGGCCGACCACCATTAACAAGAACAAGAGGAAGAAGATAGAGAAAAGCTAAGAAAGAAGCTAATTCAAATCAAATCCATTCACATCTCAATCTCTATAATCTCAAAAGCTAAGGTGAATAATGTTTACATCTCATTTTTTATTGTGCTTTTGGTTTTAATATGAATTCTGAATATTTTGCATTGATTTGCTATGTTTTTGAATGATGGAATGAATATATATACTTGTTGATGAATTATGGTTATTCATACTGAATTTATGATATGTTTTAAGGTGAAAACCTTATTAAATGACATCCAAATGCCTTGCAAATTTTTATGAAGGTCATAAATATTTTTTGGAAATGGGTTTCAATTTTCAGAATTTCCTGAATTTATGAGGAATTTATATGAATTTTCTAGTAAATAAAATGTTAATTTGGGTTAATAATTATTTATGGTTAAATAATAAAAGATTTGGGTCTGAAATTTTTATATGTTGGGGAATTTTTGTAGATTTTTCCTATGTGTTTTAAGGTTTATATAAAAATTATTTAAGGTATGGGACTTAAATGTTTTATATAATTAAAAGAGGAGAAGGGGCTTTTTGTAAAATAATTTAAATTATTAAATCTGGAAAGTCGGCAGCACTTTTGAAAAGTGCGGTACTTTTTATTGGTAAAGAAAGAGGCAACCAATCAAAATTAGACACGTGAAGCAGGTTAGGTGAAAAGAACAATTCACTGCATGTTTTTCATTGTTTCGACACCGTCGGCACCAGGTTCCGCCTCCTCATCTTCGCTTCCGACACAGTCGAAACCAATGCACATGGTATTAGGGAACTGGTACGTAGTGAATTGGATGTAGGCAAAAGGTATGGAGTCGAAACTAGGGGTTTCGAAGGGGTTGAGGCAGTACTTTGTTATAATTTAAAATTTTGCCTGCTTGCATTTGACTAAAACGGCTTTCGACTGAGTAGCTTTCGACTAGATCAAATGGTTTTAAAAGGAATGGTTTCGATTAGGTTGCGCTTTTGCTTTCAATGATTGCTTTCAACTGAGTTGAAACCTTTAGCTGCCGCATCCTACCTTTCGACCCAGATGATTTCGAAAGCGTTGTTTTTTTTTCTAAAAACCTGGCCACCTCTCCAATACTTTCGAAGGGATGGTACCATCACTTCATTACTTAGGAAATGGTTTCGAAACAGATACTTTCGACTTGAATATTTTTAAGACCCTTTTTCTATATGTAAAGTAAAACCCAAATTGGTTTCAAAAGAGATAGTTTTAAATGGTTTCGACTTTAATGGGTTTTTGATCATTTTGCTCTACTTGAAGGCATAATCCAAATGGTTTCGACCGAGACGTCCTTCAAAGGTTTCGAAGGAGTAAATTTTCGAATGGTTTCGAAAGGTTTCCACATGTTTTAAATTGAACTCAAAGTGCTTTCGAAAGGATTGAGTTTTGACTGTTTCGAAATGTTTTAATAAATGGTTTCGAAAGGGGTGGTTCCCCAAGGTTTCAAAAGGTTTAAAAGGAAAGGTTTTCCTATGTTTTCGAAAGGCAATATTTAAAGGTTATAAAGAGGGATGTCTAGTGTTTTGAAGCTTTCGAAGGAAAGGCTTTTAATGGTTTTGAAAGGGTCACTTTCAATGGTTTCGAAGGGGTTACCTTCAAGGGTTTCGAAAGGGTTGTTTAAAGGTTTTAAACAAAGGTTTCGAATCTATGAAGTAGGCAATATAGCCTAAGTATTTTCAAGTTAACAAGGATTTTAACTTGTTTTGGAAGGATAGCTAATCCTTATTAAATATCATCAACATTATTTTGAGTAAAGTATATATATCGTGGCAAAATAGCTTAGAGTAAAGCTAAGAATGTATTTCCCTTGTATAAATATGATTTAAAAGATTAAATAATTTTGAAAAGGTTTTCAAGGAAAAAGATAAAGTGTAGTTAACCCTAAGAAAATGATTTGGACAGTTAGTCCATTTTGATTTGGATAGTTAGTCCAGTTTGCAGGCAGTCAGCCTAGATTTCGGACAGTTAGTCCAATTTGCAGGAAGTCAGCCCAGTTTTATGGATAGATAGTCCATTTGTAGCATAATGGACCTGGCTATTATGTTGTGGACGGATAGTCCACTTATTACCTATTTTTGGATAGATAGTCCATTTATTAGCATAAAGTATATTGCTATTTTGATATAATCAGTTTGATTAACTAGTTTGGTTGTAGGAAAAGATTTGCAAAAAATATGTTTTAATGAGGATATTAGTTAGGGGAAACTCGTTCCGCTAAGCGGCATGGCTCACTTAATATCAGTAAACCGAGATGTAACAGAATTATTCACACTAGGCTTTATGACTAACTCGAAGTTTTTGTTTCCCCTTAAACTCTCGGGTACTCAAAATTGATTTGAGTAGGCTGAGGGTTAAGGTTTTCAGTTTTTTGAAATTTTGGCGAATACAGCTTCCAGAGACGAGCAGGTGGCTGATGGATAGCTAATTAGGATTCACAGTTTCATTTTGTTTTAATTCTGCTGTGTATATTAAGTCAAATATGACTATACTATCTCTGATCAACCAAGGGGACATCGTCATATGTCGCTCTTGGCGTATTATTGTAATTATAATTGATCTTTACTTGGGAAACAAATGGGATTATGTAATTTGGATATGAATTTGTTTGAAATGTAATCACAAAAAATGTATTCTTTGAAAATCTATGATTTTGTTCATATTCAAGTGCTTCTGAAATTATGGATACCATTATCATTACCGTATTTTGTAACTAGAAGTTAATACTATGGATGACTACAGCATCTGTAGCGCTTAGCTTTTGGCGTCCAGATACGGGATGTTACATAAATTCAAAATCCACATTAACGACATAGCTCATATATTGAAAATTGGTAAACATGGGCATGATTTAGAGGATATTAACATTAAGCAGTGGGGTAGATATGAAG
This sequence comes from Allium fistulosum, assembly GCA_030737815.1. NCBI lineage: Eukaryota > Viridiplantae > Streptophyta > Magnoliopsida > Asparagales > Amaryllidaceae > Allium > Allium fistulosum. The sequence continues at coordinate 738,256,212 of CM060906.1, forward strand.
TTAGTCATCATTTATGGAATGATTTTAGGGGAGAATGTAAATTAAAGGACCTACGTCCCCGACCTAGACTATTTTCAAAAACGTTAATCAATATTGTCCTTCCAAGGTTTGGAAGTCATGAGCTTATTTACGATCTAGACTATAAGGCGTTATATGCAATCTTTGGCAATATAGAAGTTAATTGGGATAGACACATCTATCATGGGTTTCACAACTATTTCAACTACAAAAAAACACACATGTATATGCTACATATATTATTCGCCTTTTAATGATCAAAATATTCAAGGGCTTGGACAAGATCGTATTCATATCAAAATAGCCGAAAAGAAATTCTTTCGCCTCATGCATCTACCTAAGGAAGTCTCGGATTATGCTCTGTTTGAGACACACCTTCAATGTGTACAAGAACAAAGAGATCAACAAGGCAAGGGAAAGAATCCGGCTACACAAGAGGAAGAAGGGAGTGATGACAACGACAATGATGATGATAATGAAGAAGAAAGCGAAGTTGAATCGGTTAAGGTAATTCGTTTGACATGAAATCCCACGGAATGTCCGAGATGTACTCATCATCCATCATTACAATAAGAAACCAAAAGAAGCTTGAAAACAAATTTCTACATGCTTAATGAAAGTCAACTCAAGAATTGATCAATTGGAAAGTAAATTTGATCAACTCTAAAATAAAATCGAAGGGCTACAGACTATACTTAAGAGAATTTGGAAAAACTTTGATGGTCGTTCTCTGACTCCCTCGCCTACATAGGGAGAATGGTATGGTACTTTTTTAATTATTATTTTTTCTCTCTAAAATATCTTATATCATCACCAATATTTAAACATACATTATCTATAAGTCTTGGATAATTATTTGCTTATGTTTGAGTGGTCTGCGATGTCATTGAATTGGATCTCATGTTGTTTGCATGCATTTTGTTTGTGTTTGGATGCTTTTTGAAGAAGAAGCTTGTTTTTTGTTTGCATGTCGGTGGCTTTGTTTTTAATGTTTGTGTTTGTTGTCTTAAGTTTCAAACATTTGTGATGTTGTATGTTCTTATAACTTGGTATTGTGCTTTGATATTCTACATAAATTCTTAAAACAATTGTTAATTCCTATGTTGTATAAACCTGTTATGTTGTTAAATCAATTATAGTAATCTTTATTTTATGTTTATCTCATATATTCTTTATGTTAATGACAAAGGGGGTGAAAAATCCGGGCATGTTGAGAGTGGGAGTTTATATTTCATACTTACTCAAAATGTATAGTTGTCATCATCAAAAAAGGGGAGAATGTTAGATCCTACCATTTGAGTTTCAATGAGGCAACTATACATTTCCATATATATATATATACTATTGTTAGAAATATATACAAAGAGACATGATGATCAACATTAGAATCGAGCTCAAATATTGAAGACAAAAATAGAGTTTGTAGTATATTACTTGATTTAGTTATAAAATACAATCTCCTATATAATGATCTTACACGCACACAAAAATATGGTTTTAAAAATTATTTTCTCTTTTAGATTTTCAAACATCAAATTTAAGTTTCAAAAGAAATTTAACTTTAAAAAATAGGAAAACAAACATGTGCAGGAATCTGACTATTCAGCCATTTGAAAATATATTTCAAACATCTAAATTAGGCAATTTTTGCACTAATTTGCTTCTTCCTTTTTCAGTGAAATTTTACTCATTTGATTTTTACTTTCAGTCGGTTGACTTGTATGATAAGAAGTGTCTCTTTATAGAAATTCAAATTCTGGAGAGTTGCTTCCTTCTCTAAAGGTTGCAATTTTTCTAATAGCTATAACCATTCGATTGGAATCATTCAAAACTATAAATAGAGTTGAAATTTGTCTTTTTAATTCACCAATTATGACTTGCTTTCTACCCTCTATATTCTTATGAATTACAAAGCATTCAACTTTCTACTTTCTTAATCATAATGTTCAAATCGTCATCTCAAGGAGATTATAGAAAGGGTGTACTTTATTGACTCATCTGTGTTATTCAGGAGCATAAAAATTCAAACACTTTACTACTATTTGTAGTCGAAGTCCTATTGGAGACCTTCAGGTACAAAGTCCTATTCGGAAGTTCGGGTGGTTTGTAATATATATATTCCTTCAGGTTAAGTGAGGGTGTTGTTTAAAATCCAAAAGGAATCTGGGACTAGATGTAGAACAGAAAGTTCGAACCAGTACAAAAATATCTGATGCACTTTACTTTACAACATTTATTATTAGAAATATTCGTACAAAATTTAATTTAATAGAATTATTCATATTACTTGATCTAAAGACACCTTCAATTCTCATCCTAAGCTTTTCTCTAGTAAACTTTTTCTCTCCAAAATTTAGGTTTTTGGCTGCATCGTAGTTGCCAGATTGGATGGTAAGGAATAATTTCCATACTTTTTACTTTCATTTTTGCATTCATGTAGAATTTTATGCATATTTAGGATGTTTGCATACATGCCTATATGACGATCTTGCATTCAGGTTAGGACTGAGCTCACTTATCGTATATTGCATACATAATCACATTGCACTTTATAGCTGAGTAGATGGTTATGTAGATAACTTAGCTGTATAACATGGATGTTAAGTGCACCTTACGTTATCTGTCCCTTAGGTATTTCGGGGATGAAACCCTTTTTAAGCAGGGAGAATGTAACGTCCCGTAAAATTTATAAGAAATTAATTAATAATAAGGCTAAAAATGGAAATATTTTAAAGGTCAAAGTTTTACCATAGAAGTTACACCATTGCATTCGTGGCAATTTTCTAATCAATTTTCATACATAAAGTTTTGTAATCGAAGATCAAATGAAAATTTTATTGACATTTGAAGTTTTCGAATTTAAAATAATTCGAATGAAATTCAAATTCAAATTTTAATTAATGTTAACATTTGAAATTTAAAGTATTAATAAATATGTAACATTGGTTAGAACTTGGGGTTTAAGTAAACGTTAAATTAAAGGTTAACGTTAAAATAAAATAAGGAATTAAATAAAATTAAAAATGAAACAATCAATACATTCCAAAAATGTTAGGACCGGTCAACTATCTTCCTAGGGTCGGTCAGCTGCTAGCGGTCGACTGCTTGAGGAAGGGCGGTCGATCGGTAAATGTAGAGGTGGTTAGGTTTTTGTGAGGCACGGACGACCTAGATTTTCTTATTTTAAACTGACTTAAATCTAACTGTTTTGATGCCTTCTAACCACTATAAATAAGAGGGTAGCCCCCTCACTTTTATTCACAAATTATTTAGAATGCAAGCGGAGCTTTGTCGGTTTCTTCTATACGATTCAGAATTTTTTAGGATTTTCAAGTAAGGGATTTTAGATATTCAATATTAAATTTCTAATTCTATCCTTCCCCAATCCCTCAGATTCTAAATCTAATTCATATATAATCCCATTGTTCTATATTTCAAAAAGAAGAAATTTGAAGAGAGAATAAGAGCAGGCATAACCAATTCCAAGAGAAAGCGGGGAATCATCTGTGAGTGGAAATCTTAGTTTTTCTCATTTTTAGTATTTGTATAGTATAAGTTGGATATTTATGCCTTGGAGAATTTTGTTTATGAAAACATCAAACTAAAGCCCTAAAATTCCCCCAAAGCAAAATGTCAATCCTTATTGGAATCTCAATTATTCTATACTAAAATAGTTTAATTTGTATAGTTATTACAATTCGACTATTTTACATTCCATTCCACTTCTCACCTTTCTCTTTTGATGTGATTAAGGGTTCTAAAAAGAAAAAAAGTTTGGGAATGGTGTGTAAAGTACGGATTCTTCTATTCGTAGTTTGCACTGCATGTTTCTGTAATTTAAGTATGAATCTCGTTTTCATTTCATATGTAAAGTTGAATAAAGTGTAAAAGGGTCCGAATTGTAAGTTCTATTGGTGTTGATTCGACTATTTTAATATAAAATAAGTTAGTGGTTGATTCTATTTTCCTATACAAGTCTATCGTTGGGCTAAGGATGTTAGCTAAGTTGTAAGTTATAGTATGGAGTTAGACTTGTATAAATTGGAAGTTTTGACATTTAAACGATTAGTATAGAATACAAAATCTTCGCATGCTTAGGCGTATTTAGTTACGTGTATGTGTATACATACATACATAGACATATTAGCGTACAAATAACGTATAATTAATAACGTATTAATCGCATTATATAAATAGTTTAGTAATTAGCATTAAACCCCTTAGGAAACAAGTTAAGATAATTGTGGAAGGTAATTTATAATTAAAAGAGGAATAAGGATATTTCTTTATAAGGCCATAGTGCGAAATGTGGTGAGGTATATATGGTAGTATGTTAAGAGAGTGGAAATTATGATTAAGTTATAGGGATGTGAGGTCGGTTAAAAGCAAATAGTAGTCTGGCCAGCTAATCTAGCTACTGGTAGTGTGACCCTAAGACTGATGGGAGACATCCCAATAATAAGTACCCACAGATGACGTGAGGTTTGTCCAATTCTATATGGTAAGCATGCCTAATTAATCTGGTTACCAGCTTCGACGAATAGACGGACTAATGTGAGATGTCACATTTTGGGTTACAACCATAACACGTAGAACCTGCTTCGGGGTCGGATGTATTAAGTGACTGTTGTAGGGTCCGCCTCCTCCCTACATGTAACAACCCAAAATTTGAGCTATAATAATTAATTAACAAATTAATTAAATAATAAAATAAGTTTGTGAAATTTGCAGAATTGATCCATGGGAGTTGCACCATTGTGTCCGTGGTAATTTTCTAGTCAATTTCCATATATAGTTTGTCAAAATCCGAGTTAATATGAAGAAGATACGAGAGAAACAAGAATTGAACTAAAACGAAAAAAGAAAAATACAAAGGGTCAAGTCGACCCATACCTAGGCCAGGTCGACCCTAGGGGCTACCCCCAAGGCCATAGGTCGACCTATAGGTCGACATGCAGGTCGACTCGCCTTTATATTTGGACGTGAAAACGTCCAGGTCGAAGTGTAACGTCGTATTTTGATTTTTCTTCAATCCTATGCATTCGTGCTTCCATCCGACGGTTCCTAGTGAGCCTATGACGTGGTTGCACCAGATTCAATCTTCAAATCCAATGGTCTGAGATCGTTAAGCTACACTATAAATAAAACCCTAGGCATAGCTATTTTTCTCATTCATATTTTCTACTATTTAGGTTTATTGCCAGAGGTTGGACCCTAAATAGAAAAAATTTCTAAGGAGGAAATCTTTTTGATAAAAATATTCTACGATCTAGAAGTGGATCAAGGAAGACCAAGGATTAGAGCTAAGGACCACAGGTGAGTGTTTTTTAATTATTTTAGATTTTTAAGTAATTTAAAATAATAGGGTTCTCAATAGTTGTAGTTTTTCTACAATTTTGAGACAGTTTTTATATAAGTTATTTACAGTTAGTTTTTAAAGTTCTTTTCAGCTATTTTTATTCAGCTATTTTATTCAGTTATTTACAGTTATATGTATTTATTTACATCTATTTTACGTTAAAATTTAGCCTGTAAATGTTAGTTTCTTTTTATTCCTTTTTACGCAAATAAAATATAGAATATTAAAAAGAGAAGAATTCGCTAATATGGATTATATAGAAATAAGCACTGAATTTACAGAAATTAGATGCAAAATAAGAAAGAACTGTAATAAAAAGAAGATAGACTTAAATAGGAAAATTTGAGACATTTGCAAGCATGTTTATAACTAGCGGTTATAACTAAAAAGATAGAATAGAAGAGTAACAATTATAACATAGGTTATAATTAAGCAAAAAGAACAGTTATATCACACATGATATAATTAGAAAAGAAAGAGATAACAGAAAAGGCTTATTTTAAAACTTAGATTAAGTTAATAAGCAAATATAGCAGAAATAACAAAAGAGGCTTATTTTAAAACTTACACTAAGTTAATAAGCAAACATAGAAGAAGGGCCCATACCTACAGCATTCCCTTTCAGTTAGGAACTAATGGTCTCACAACAGATTAGGTGAGGCTGGAACAAGCTTATGCTAATTAGTGTAAATAAGTGGCCAATAGATAGAGGTTCAAATCTGAGGATTTGGGCAAGGGGCGCAAACTAGAATTTTGTTTGTTAGGACCAGTACCGGTAGCATTCCCTTTTAGGTCTAGGACTAATGGTCTCATAACACTTAGGTGAGGCTGGGTGGCATCCTATTCAGACTAGGACTGATGTTGTCACAACAGATTAGGTGAGGCTGGGCACGCTTATGTTGATTAGGGTAAATAAGAGGTCACAAGAGGGGGCGACAGTTAGCGTGTACCGGCGATGACCAAGCGTGCGGCATTTATTAGGGTAAATAATTTGCTACTGCATTCCAAACGCTAAACAGGTGTCTTTGGATGTGGGACCAACAGGATTGGACCAACTCACAGTGGCACAACAGAGATAGAAGGCTGATCAATGGGTACAATTAGGATTTCAGCCTAATTAAAATAGGATTAGGATTTCAGCCTAATCACAGCAGTTTAAGACAAGTGCAAACAATCCAAACAGTCAAGCAATTAAAGCAAACAGTCTAATAGAATCAGAAACGGTATTTTATCCTAGTTTATCTTTCCTTTATTTCCTTTTAAACTAGAACTATTGCTTAGTCTATTATCTTTACCTTGCTTAAAAATGCTGGTAAGTACTTTCACTCACCAGGCTTGTTGTCAGACCCACTCCTAAATTTCCCCTTTTCCCCTCATAGGCCAGCAGAGGCAAGGACAGTAGATTCAGATTTCTTGGAGATACATTCCCGGAGTTCTTCATGTATTCTTCTTCTTTTCATTTTCCATTTCATTTGGCTTTTGATGTACTGGTACTTATGAGAGGAATGATTATTATTTTTGCACTCTGATTTTATGAGACTGAGATGTATTTTTCATGAGACATGAGTATTTGATATTTTTAAGACATGTGATGTTTTTCAGACTTATTAAAGAAGTTTAATTCTAAATAATGATTTACTATTTAAATGTTTCCGCTGTTTTTACTTATTTTTCTTGTGAATCATAGTCTCTGTAATTTTTTAGCTATAACTATAACGCATCATATCCTTTAGTGTGCCCTTTTTGGGTATACTAAGCGGTGTGGGGTGTTGCACTTGGTATCAGAGCCTAAGGTTACAGGATTCCTAAAAAAAATTGTTTTAAAAGTAAAGTATTTTTCAAAAGTAACATATCTTCAAACTAAAAGTGTTTCAAAAAGAAACTCTTAATATAGAAATGGTCTTTAAGTATAAGAGAGTTTTTATAAAAGTCCCCTCAAAGTCTAGTTCAACCTTCTTTCGGTTCTTTCGAGCCTAAAATTTCTTTTCTTTGCATAGAATGGCGGACGCCCCAAATCTCCAGAGGGTGTCCAAGTCCCTGGCTGGTTCCGTAAATACCTCCAAGCTACGAGACCAGAGGTGTAAGGGCAAGCGCCCAATGCAGCGCTGGTGGGTGGAGATCCCATTAATCCACCTGCAGCAGCCAATTTTTCTAAGCTATGCAAGGACTTCACTAACCTAGGAGGTAAGACGTTTTCTGGTACGGAGGATTTCGTAGAGGCACGAGCTTGGTTAAGGAATACAGAGCAGATATTTGGGCTATCAGGATTGGAAGGCCCCCAAGAACGCTACCGAAGTTAGAAGCTTCCTAGGTTTGGTTGGCTATTATAGGAAGTTTATCAGAGATTTTGCTAAGATTTCAGCACCGCTTACTCGCCTCACTAAGAAGAATACGACATTCATGTGGGACGTAGATTATGAGGATTCCTTCATGATGCTGAAGAGGGCCTTTACTAGTGCACCAGTGTTATTTTTACCCGACGGAGTTAAGCCTTTTACACTATACACTGATGCATGTGGGGCAGGTCTTGGAGCAGTATTGATGCAAGAAGGGAGGGTAGTATGTTATGGAAGTAGACAGTTGAGAACTCATGATAAGAACTACCCCACCCATGATTTGGAGTTAGCTGCTATTGTTTTCGCGCTCAAGTCTTGGAGACATTACTTGCTAGGAGAGAGGTTCGAGCTTTTCACTGACCATAAATCATTGAAGTACCTATTCTCACAGAAAGATTTAAACTTGAGGCAGCAGCGTTGGATGGAGTTTCTTGCATCATATGACTTTGAGTTAGCTTACACCCCTGGTAAAGGAAACGTGGTTGCGAATGCATTAAGTAGGAAGACAACAACCCTTGGTCCAATGTTCATAGAGTGGAAAAGCCTAGAGTTTATTTCCACCTTCGATTTTAATCCCTTTACGGATATTACCCCTGGATTATTGGCAGCACTTGAGGTTAAGCCTACCCTCATAGATCAGATTGGCTCAAGGCAGCCAGAGGGTTCAGAGCTTATGGATATTTTGGATAGGATTAGCAGACGAGAGGTCTCTAGACATCTCCAATGCTATTCCATTGATAGTAAAGGGTGGCTAAGGAGAGACGGAAGACTTTGTGTCCCCTGCACTAGTGATTTGACGAGAGCAGTTCTAGAAGAAGCACACCATTCTTGAATGACTATTCATCCGGGTGGTGATAAGAAGTATAGGGACATGAAGAGAGTGTTTTATTGGAGCGGCATGAAGAAGGATCTGGCAGAGTTTGTAGCTAAATGTCTTGTGTTCCAAAGAGTTAAGGCGGAGCAGTAGAAGCCCGACGGATTGCTTCAACCATTGGATGTACTCGAATGGAAGTGGGATAGTGTTTCGATGGACTTCATAGATGGTTTACCCCGATCTAGGAAGGGTAATACCAGTATTTGGGTGATTGTAGATCGTTTGACTAAGAGCGCCCACTTCATTCTGGTCAAGAGTAAGAGAATAGCACCTTATTTGGCATCCTTATATGTTCGTGAGATAGTCTGACTTCAAGGAGTTCCTTCTAGCATAGTAAGCGATAGAGACCCTATCTTTACTAGCGAGTTTTGGAGAAGCTTGAAAGAGGCTTTAGGAACATAGCTTAGATTGAGTACGGCCTATCACCCTCAGACGGATGGCCAAATGGAGAGAGTTAATAGAGTTCTTGAGGATTTGTTGAGGATGAGCATTCTTGATTTTGGAGGAACTTGGGAGGAGCATCTTCCTTTAGTGGAATTAGCATATAATAATAGTTTTCAGACTAGCATTGGGATGGCACATTTTTAAGCTCTTTATGGAAGACCTTGCAAATCGCCTTCATATTGGTTGAAGTCTACAGAAAGACTGCTACTTGGTCCCGACATGATTAGAGAGACATCGAAAAAGATTGATTTGATTAGAAGGAGAATGAAGACGACCCAAGATAGACAGAAATCTTAGGCAGATAAGCGGAGAAGGGATATTGATTTTGAGGTAAGAGATTTGGTTTTCTTTAAGGTATCTCTGCTAAGAAAGGTAGTGAGGTTTGGATCGAGTGGGAAACTTGCTCTCAGATTCGTAGGACCGTTCCCCATTATGGAAAGGGTAGGGAAGATAGCGTATTGGATAAAGCTACTAGAAAGGCTCGCAGGAGTTCATGATGTTTTCTATGTTTCGCACTTGAGAAAGTGCTTACATGATTCAGCAGAGGTAGTGGAACCTAGTCAACTTGAGAAAGTTGAAGTGGAGAGAGAAGCATCGGTTCGTCGCATTCCTACCAAGATCGTTGGACACGATATTAAGAAGCTTAGGAATAAGGAAGTCCCTTTGGTAAGGTGCAGTGGGGAGATAGTATTGAGGACGCTACATGGTAGGCTGAAGAGAAGATACGTACCTCTTATCCACATCTTTTCGATGGTATGTCTTGAATTTCCTATTTCTATCTTTAGTTTTGAATAGGTTCTTTCCTTTAGTATCCTTTGGGAGGGTAGATCTTAGGATTTAACCTATGGGTGGTAGGACTAAACGTAAACATGTTACTAGAACATGTTATGTATGTTGGACGCTAGTGGTTGCAAGTGTTTGCCAGTGGATGCTAATAGACGCATATATATACACTAGGCACTATTATCTCTTAGGGATCGGCCTAACTAGGTCACTAAAACATATGCATATGGATGTGTGTGCATTTGCATTTTTATTTTATTTTCATGGTTGTTATAAATGGATGATTATCATATGATTGTTGCATTTGGATGATGATTGTAGCACGCATATAAAACTAGCAGTTGTCATTAGGTAATTTGCATTCATTTGGATACATGGCACGGACATGATTGCATAAAAGGAGGTCGACTGAATCAGTAGACCGCCTAATCTTTTGCATTAGTTAGGGACAATGACACTACACTATTGCATATATCATAAATTGCATTAGAAAACTTCAGGACAATGGATGTAATGGATGGTGGTTGAATATGTGGTTGTAGAATTTGGATGAAAATATTTATTTCATTCTTCTGTCCTTGGAGATTTCGAGGACGAAATCCTTTAAGGAGGGGAGAGTGTAACAACCCAAAATTTGAGCTATAATAATTAATTAACAAATTAATTAAATAATAAAGTAAGTTTGTGAAATTTTCAGAATTGAGCCACGGGAATTGCGCCATTGTGTCCATGGTAATTTTCTGATCAATTTCCGTATATAGTTTGTCAAAATCCGAGTTAATATGAAGAAGATGCGAGAGAAACAAGAATTGAACTAAAACGAAAAAAAATACAAAGAGTCAGGTCGACCCTAGGGTTGACCCCCAAGGCCATAGGTCGACCTATAGGTCGACATGCAGGTCGACTCGCCTTTATATTTGGACGTGAAAACGTCCAGGTCGAAGTGTAACGTCGTATTTTGATTTTTCTTCAATCCTATGCGTTCGTGCTTCCATCCAACGGTTCCTAGTGAGCCTATGACGTGGTTGCACCAGATTTAATCTTCAAATCCAATGGTCTGAGATCGTTAAGCTACACTATAAATAAAACCCTAGGCATAGCTATCTTTCTCATTCATATTTTCTACTATTTAGGTTTATTGCCAGAGGTTGGACCCTAAATAGAAAAAATTTCTAAGGAGGAAATCTTTTTGATAAAAATATTCTACGGTCTAGAAGTGGATCAAAGAAGACCAAGGATTAGAGCTAAGGACCACAGGTGAGTGTTTTGTAATTATTTTAGATTTTTAAGTAATTTAAAATAATAGGGTTCTCAATAGTTGTAGTTTTTCTACAATTTTGAGACAGTTTTTATATAAGTTATTTACAGTTAGTTTTTAAAGTTCTTTTCAGCTATTTTTATTCAGCTATTTTATTCAGTTATTTACAGTTATATGTATTTATTTACATCTATTTTACGTTAAAATTTAGCCTGTAAATGTTAGTTTCTTTTTATTCCTTTTTACGCAAATAAAATATAGAATATTAAAAAGAGAAGAATTCGCTAATATGGATTATATAGAAATAAGCACTGAATTTATAGAAATTAGATGCAAAATAAGAAAGAACTGTAATAAAAAGAAGATAGACTTAAATAGAAAATTTTGAGACATTTGCAAGCATGTTTATATCTAGCGGTTATAACTAAAAAGATAGAATAGAAGAGTAACAATTATAACATAGGTTATAATTAAGTAAAAAGAACAGTTATATCACACAGGTTATAATTAGAAAAGAAAGAGATAACAAAAAAGGCTTATTTTAAAACTTAGATTAAGTTAATAAGCAAATATAGCAGAAATAACAGAAGAGACTTATTTTAAAACTTACAGTAAGTTAATAAGCAAACATAGAAGAAGGGCCCATACCTACAGCATTCCCTTTCAATCAGGAACTGATGGTCTCACAACAGATTAGGTGAGGCTCGGACATGCTTATGCTAATTAGGGTAAATAAGTGGCTAACAGATAGAGGCTCAAATCTGGGGATTTGGGCAAGTGGCGCAAACTAGAATTTTGTTTGTTAGGACCAATACCGATAGTATTCCCTTTCAGGTCTAGGACTAATGGTTTCACAACGCTTAGGTGAGGCTGGGCAGCATCCCTTTTAGACTAGGACTGATGGTCTCACAACAGATTAGGTGAGGTTGGGCACGCTTATGCTGATTAGGGTAAATAAGAGGTCACAAGAGGGGGCGACAGTTAGCGTGTACCGGGGATGACCAAGCGTGCGGCATTGATTAGGGTTAATAATTCGCTACTGCGTTCCAAACGCTAAACATGTGTCTTTTGTTGTGGGACCAACAGGATTGGACCAGCTCACAGTGGCACAATAGAGATAGAAGGCCGATCAACGGGTAGAATTAGGATTTCAACCTAATTATAATAGGATTAGGATTTCAGCCTAATCACAGTAGTTTAAGACAAATGCAAACAATCCAAACAGTCAAGCAATTAAAGCAAACTGTCTAACGAATCAGAAACAGTATTTTATCCTAGTTTTATCTTTCCTTTATTTCCTTTTATACGAGAACTATTGCTTAGTCTATTATCTTTATCTTGCTTAGAAATGCTAGTAATTACTTTCACTCACCATACTTATTGTCTGACCCACTCCTATATTTCCCCTTTTCCCCCATATGCCAGCAGGGGCAAGGACAGTAGATTCGGATTTCTTAGAGATACATTCCCAGAGTTCTTCATGTATTCTTCTTCTTTTCATTTTCCATTTCATTTGGCTTTTGATGTACTGGTACTTATGAGAGGGATGATTATTATTTTTGTACTCTGATTTTATGAGACTGAGATGTATTTTTCATGAGACATGAGTATTTGATATTTTTAAGACATGTGATGTTTTTCAGACTTATTAAAGAAGTTTAATTCTAAATAATGATTTACTATTTAAATTTTTTCGCTGTTTTTACTCATTTGTCTTGTGAATCTTAGTCTCTGTAATGTTTTAGCTATACATGTAACGCACCATATCCTTTAGTGTGCCCTTTTTGGGTATACTAAGGGGTGTGAGGTGTTTCACTACTTAGGAAGTATTAAATGGTCGAGGCTATCATTTAGGCACGGCAGTGGGAAATCTCGGGAAGGGCCCGCTTTAGGTACAAGGTATTAAATGGCTATTAAAGGGTTCACCTCTTACCATAAAGAATTATTAAGTGGCCTGATGAGATTTTGTGCGTTGTCGGCTAGAGAGTACCAAAGAAGGATTCGCCTTGGGTTAGGTATTAAATGATGGGACATGCCTAAGATATAGGTATTAAATGGTTAGAGTGCCTAATTCCCATTAAAAAGGTATTAAGTGGCTTACATACTTTCTTTCACATTATTAGGACATGATTGACGATAGAAGCATGGGACTAGAAAGGGCCTTTGGCCTACAGTTAAAAGTGAGTAATAGAGTTGGATTGGAAAAGTGTAGGTTATAGAATTGGACTGGAAGGGCCCTAGGGCTTATAATTGGAGGTATTTCATGTAGGATATATGGGAAGCGTAATACATATTTTATCTAAATTATACTGCCCAAATAGTATTATGGAAAGGCTTGAGATCTTATTCACCAAACACTGTTGTTCTGGCTCCCTCTTCATTACAACGCAGGTTAGAAAAGATAATGCTGATTTAGGATATGAAGGGGGAGACAGAGTCTCATGATAGATATCTATCTATTTATGTTATGTTATATTTTGATATGCCCATTTCATACTTGATGTTATTATGTTGAGATATTGTATTCTAGATGTTGAAATATTTTGTTATGTTTTTCAGATTTGACTTTCTATAAAATGGGTACTTTTCTGATATTATATTTTATCCTTTCGGCTGTGAGATTCTGATAGCGTAAAAAGTAGCTTTGTGTATTGTTTATTATTTCAATTTTACCACCCAACGGTCATCTTTGGAATGGTTCTAAGGTTCGATGGGTCATTACTGGATGAAAAATTAGGCCCGTTTCAAGGCGGGTTGTTACAAATACGTTGTAGTTAGATGGCTGGTTCGTTACAACAAACAGGGTATTAAAATTCTTGAATAAGGCGGGATCTCAATTTGAACATACAGCTTGATTTGCCCTATTGGTGTTGAACCCTTCTTGTTGAACCTAAGATAGGTTCCAAATTCGGTTCAAGATTTTCTTCTAGAATATCCATTTGATCAAAGGCACTTTGAAGATAACATTAAATGCACTTCCACGTATCGACCAAAATCTTAGACACAAGTGAAAGTCCAATTTGCGCAGTTATCATAAGTGGCTCGTTGTATAGATGCTTAACTCCTCTTAATTCTTTTAGAGTTATAACCAGATTTAAGGGCTGAATTGAGCTTTTGTGGACATTTATGGGTGGTTCTTCACTTAATGAATAAATTCCTTTCTCGGCCTTCCTTACATATAAGGTTCTTGCTCCTTTACTCTTTGCTACAACATGCCGTCCTCCGTGAATTACATTAATACGGTAAATTGGTTGTAACAGATCCCGAGGAAGTTCATTTTCTAAGATGCTGGCATTATTAGCTAGAGGTTTTTTCATTACGAGAGAGCTATTGATCGCCTTTGACAAATTCGTTAAGCACTCCCTTTCTAATCATATTTTGTATGATTCCAGCCAAAACCCAATAGTCATCCATCTTTTGACCATTCACATTATGAAAAGCACAATAATCTCCTCCTTTATTCAGTTTCGGGTTGTCCCTAATCTGAATGAAGTGGGATACTCAATCTCATCTTTTTTTCATGATTTAGATGTAAGAAATGGGCTGGTTCAGCTCAACAGAATTTTCTTTAGAAAACTCATCCCATTTTCCTCTTTTATTTTAAGCTATAAATCTTCCCCTTTCTCTTTAATATCTCTTGTTGTGGAATATTTCATCCATTCGGACAAATTTGTCCGCTTGGAAGTGAAAATCTTGCGAGTCCTTACAACCAATATAGCTCTTTCCAAAAAAGGGTGTTCTCAATTAATCCAGACTTTACGACCATCAACTTTTCTCGATCACTCACTCTTTCTGCTTTGTTAGCTTCAATATTAAACCTCATCAAATAATCCCTTAACAACTCTTTGGGCCTTTGTTTTATGTTGGCCAACACACTTGCATCAACATTGGGCCTTTGTTTTATGTTGGCCACATTGGGCCTTTGTTTTATGTTGGCCAACACACTGGCATCAACATTAGGCCTTTTGAAGTGCAGAATTATGCTAAGAATTCATAGGAAAAATGCTCCCATGAGTAGATGGTCTTCTTTACATAGCGTCAGTACCACTCCGCAGCTGCACCAAAGAAAGTGGTCGGGAATAGTTTACATCTTACTACTCCAGGGGAATCATTTAAGTCCATCTGACACTCAAAAGCCATCAAATGATCATCTGGATCAATTGTTCCGTCATATTTGATAAATGAGATTTTGATGTAAGACAGTAATGGGACTGCTATAATCTCTTATGTGAACCAAGCTCCCCTAAAATTGTTATTCACTTTGGAGTCCATGGTCCTTTTCCCTTTCAGGTCTATTGTATCTTCTATCATTTTGTTGCCAAGTCTTTTATATGTTATTCATCATTTTATAATCTCTTCATTTCGGCTTGTGTTCTTTTGAAGAAAAACTTGTAGATAGTACTAAGGTGGGCTTAGATGTCTTATTTGGCTTTGAGATAGACAATTTCCATCTTCCTTTTGTGGTCTTATGTTTCTCTTTTCAACATTCTTACTTTTTAAGTTCGACCCTTCGACTTTCATTCAAGGATATTCAACTTCCTCCTCTTCATTTTCTTTCGTCCTTCATGATGTTCTTGAAGATTTTTGAGAGACGGGTATTTTAATTAGTTCTTATATAGTCTGAAGTTATTTCTCCATGGTATTAAGGTCATTCTCTTCTTTTGATGTTTCCACCGACATTGATGCTTAGCCTACCTTTACGTTTTGCATAATGAATTGAAAAGTTACATTCTCCTCGAGATTTCTATGATGTATGGTTTCACCTTGCACTTGATCATTAACCTTTTTGATCATCTTTCCAATTTCATAAGAATATGATGGTCAAATAGAAGTCAATAAGCTATCGTCCTTGAGCCCGACTCTCGACGAAAGCACCACTTAATGTTACTTCAAAATTTTGTTCAACCTAGTACGTTTTGATCATAAGGAGTCAATGACACTTGAGTAATATAGGGTATATAGTCAAGTGTGCTAGCATTGAGATCCTATGAGGTCATTATGCAAAAAGTTCTTTGTTAAAGTCCTTAGTTCAAAAATCACAAAGTCAAGTATGACCTAATAGTCATTAATGTCCCAAATTCAAGCTTTTTATTATGCTTAAGATAAAAATGAAATGAGAAAGAAGATCAATTTGGAATCCATTGTTTTCTAGTAGGGGGTACATGCCTATTTATCATAAAGATCATTAACACGTAACACTCAAGAAAGACGAACGGCTGAGATTCTATTGACATGGCACTTTGACAATCGGTTGGCACAACTTTACTTTGATCTCTTCATAATGACATGACTAGGTTGGACCAATCGATGATTTCCATGTGGCTTTATGGGAGCTTTATGTATTGATTTCTTGATGTGTGATAGCAGTCAATATGCAATAACTCCATAAGCCTACTATGCGATAGCATCATAAACTCTATAGGCTCCATAACTTCGGCATGCGATGACACCATAACCTCAACATGTGATAGTTTGATGACTTAACATGCGATGGCTTCATAACTTCAATATGTAACAACACAATAACCTTAATATGCAATAGCTTGATGACTCAAAGGGCGATGGCTCCATAACCTTATCATGCAATAACCTGATGACTCAACATGTGATGGCTCTTTAACCTCAATATGTGATAGCTTCATGAACTCAATATGTGATAGCTGTGTAACTTTAATATGTAACAGTACCATAACCTCAGTATGTGATAGCTTGATGACTCAACATGCGATGGCTCCATGACCTTAATATGTGATAGCTTCATGAACTCAATATGTGAAAGCTTTGAAACTTTAATATGTAACAACACCTTAACCTCAATATGCTATAGCTTGATGACTCAACATGCAATGGCTCCTTAATCTCATCACACAATAACTTCATGAACTCGATATGCGATAGCTTCATAACTTCAATATGTAGCAGCACTATAACCTCAATATGCGACAGCTGGATAACAACACATGCGATGACTCCTTAACCTCATCTTGTGATAACTCCTATACTTATTAACTTGTGATAGCTCTTTACCATCAACATGCGTTAGCTATTTTATCATCAACATGTAATGGCTCTTTTATCATCGACTTGCGATAACTCCTTTACTTGTCAACTTGCTCTTTTCTATCAACCTACGATAGCTCCTTGTTATCAAATTTTGATGACTTAATTACTTCTTATAGTTTTATATCTCATTAATTTTGAAATTTTTTGGGTGTAACCATATCAATACATTATTTGATACTAATGGCTGTTGGAAACATCCAGTCCAAAATCACTGAATTTTTCTCTTAGTTATTACTTGTAACATATGTATACAATTTATGTTTTTATAGTGAAACTTGGCCTGAAAAATATGTTTTACACAATAGTATACATTTCGTCCCTTAATTCGGTCATTTATAAAATTCCAATTTTTTACCTTCTTAGTAAAATTATCATTTTACCCTTCATTAAATATTCATTTAATTATTGAAATTTACTAGGTGTTACACTCCACTACCTCTAAGGGTTATTTTTTGCTTATGGCACTGCTAAAAACAAGTATAAATTTTATATAATTTTAATATTATGTTATATCTCTATATTGCAATAAAAGATTAACATAATATGTGTTGACCATTTTGAGTTCTCAGATACCAACATCACCTCCTGATGTATCATAAACCTTTTGGAGTCTCATATTACATATTTCTGGCCTACTCTCAATAGCGTTGATGCAGATACGATGACTGCATGGTTCAATGAGTTTGTGGAAAAATAATATTTTTCATACATATGCTATTTAAATATTACAAAATTATTTAACGAAAAAACTAATGTTGCATTTACAGGAATAATTCACCTAGGCACCCAAAAATTTAATTGTTATCATGCGGTAGTTATAGGCCTTGAACGCATATTCGAAGTATACAAAGATTATCTCTAACAAAAAAAGATATAGGAAGAGGTGTCCTTGCATTTCAACCGAGGGTATGATATAAATTTAAGGAGTACCAGGAGCGGGAGGACTTGAAGGAATGGGCGAAGAAAGAAAATCCTGATAATCGCTTGAGAAACTTGAGATTGCGTACCAGTGGGTATTGAGGAGTGACACAACATAGGAACGATTTGACAATTTGTTTTTAATAAATAACAAATTCATTTTAATTTATATATCTTCAAAAGTTTCAGATGCGCGAATTGAACAGAGAGCCCATATATACGGAGGTATACACTCGGATGCACAAGGTCACAACAGCTGATGGTTTCAGAAGCAAGTGGGTTGACACGTGATCCTATGTATTTGATGCAAGTCATCTTAAAAAAAATTGACGCCGATGTAAATCATTCTTTTGAATATTTATAATAAATGTGACACTGAATATATATAAAATAGGAGTATGAAGCCCGCGTCTCTAAACAACAAGACAGTGGACTAGAGGTGTCTATCGAGGTCGCGAACTGCATACCCAGAGAGGTCGTAGTACTGGAGAGATGACCTCGAGTTTGAAACGGACACGCATGTTGGGTTTTAGAAATGCCCCTACGTTAATATTCCAAACTTAATTGGACTTAATCATATATGTTATGTCAGCAAATTAACCTTTAAATTAACATATAAAGCAATCAAATAGTTCTTTGGTTGTTATATAAAGCCTTACAGCGATAAGACCTATTGTGTTCATGCTACCGTCGAGGAGGAGAGAAGAAGGCAGGTGGTCGAGATCATACATGAGATATCAATATTCAACATTTGAAGAGAAAGATGAGTGGCATTAAGGAGCAGTTGAGTTTGGTGATAGACTTCATCGCTGAGATGCGAGAGATGCAGCGGCATAGGGATGATAGCAGTTCATTGCGTGATGCATGAGTTTTTATTTATTTCATTCATGATATATTTTGTGGATGTTGTGTATATGTTGTGTATATGTTAGACACCTGTGATGGTGATTGTTTCTTATTAGGTGATGACTTTCGTTGTGTGACGATGGACATTTGAATTTTTATATGTTTATCGCATGAGTTTTGTGTCGATTTATTTGTGTTTGTGCTGTAATGGTTGTTTTTGAGTTATTGTTTATATTGCGTATTTGACAAAGATTGTGTCGTTATATTAGATATTGGATTGTGTTGTAGGCTGGAAAGAAGTAATTGTAGCAAAGTTCTGCTAAACAATGAAGCGGGCTGTTGTCGGGAATATGTCTGTAAAGTGTCGGGAAAATCTGCTTTGGTAATTATGAAATCAGCAAGAAAATGTAGACAAAGCATCCCAAATTAATTCGTAGATAATTTAAATCGATACCGTATGGAAAGCATCGGTAATTCCATAGTTGTTTCATACATTATTCGTTGGCAAAATTTCATATGGAAGTCGTTAGGAAATTACCTATAACTTCATAGAAAAGGCATCAGGAAATTTCCTATGAGCTTTGTTGGGAAAGTGTCAGAAAGTAGCCTACGTATCTCATAGGGAAGGCATTAGGAAATCTTTCTTGATGGGTGTATTTCCGTTAAAATATTTGGCGACTGAAGGGCATCGGGAAACAGTTTCCCCATATCTCGTAGATTCCAAATCGGTGATGGAACATATAATTTGTTTTGTAGTGATTGTTGAGGTTCATTTTCGAATCTCAAAATGTGGGATGTTACAACATCCTTAAAATCCAATGCTCCACAAATTATTATTAATGTATTTCGTCATTCTTTCAATTATCCTTGTTGGTTAATGTACATACAAAGTAGAAATTAATATTCCAAATAAAACAAGTGATTATAAATAAATTAACAATGGTAATAAATTTAGGTTTTAGTCAAGGACCACGAGCTAGAGTGGTGAGTGGTATGGTGTTCTTCACTGAGGCTTTCGAGGTCATGAGTTCGAACTTTCGAGACATCAAAACGAGCGTTTTGTTTAAATAAAGTATCACTCATTCTCAAAATTAAATTAGTTATTGATAATTTACCATGCAAAGCTAAAATAGATCTTCAAATTAATAACATTCTAAACAATTAGTAGTTGTTGTTTGAATCGAATTAATTTGAACTAAAAGTAAACTTTAGGAAATGAAAATCAAGTTTATTGAGAGAATGAGATGGATTTGAAAAGTGGAAGATAATTGAAAAAGTAAACCTTCATGTGCCAGTAGAGCACACAACACAACATATAATATGACGCACTATGCAATATGTTACATTTCAATAATCGCATGTCTAGTTTGGCTAGCGTAACATTGAATGGATCAATGCGTATCTATGTTTGATGTAATGAGTTTTTAAAACCAACTCAAATCAATAAAAAAAATCCCTATCATTCTACGAACTAGATATGATAATATTTTTTGTGCTATTATAACATTAGTAGTCCAAATGTTATCGACCATTGTTTCAGTTATGGGTGGGCGCAAGTCAGTTTGGTGCGATTTGAAGCCCAAACCGCTTCCATAACGCATCAAACGATTAATTAAAAAATCATACCATTATATTAATCTTTTAAAGGGTTCAGTTCAGTTTAATGTAATATGGTCTAGTCCTATTTGAACTCATATTAAATATGAAATAAGAGAATTACTTCCATCAACAATCAAAGACAACTGTGTTAAGCTTTTACACTTAAAGGTTAAAACACATAATGTTGTACTGAATTGAAAGGTTAGTACTTAATTGTATGAATATTTCAGTTTGAAGTTTAGCTACAAGTGAGATATTTTTAGTAGATTAACCAATCATCAAGTTTAACCAATACTTAATTGTTATCCGACATTTTAACCCAACTCTATTAAACTAATTGCACAAGTTAGATTGGATTGCCATCAAGGCCGCTGACTTCAGAGTGTGATTTTAGGGGCCATAAGTCAAGTACAAAAGGTAACATGAAGTCAATGTTGAAAGAACTTGATGGATATGCAAGGTAGAGTGTTCGAAATATTGAATATGGTTCAACTCGTAGAAGGGATCGACATAAATTGGATTTGATGATAGGGATCGGCATGTTCTAAGGTGTGAGAGCATTCTTATAGAAAACAATTAATATCTCAAGACCCACAAGTCGAAAGCATATGAAATTTTGTGAGCAAGACATGGGGATCCTACCTTGGGGATCGCACCTCAAGGGGCTGAAGTTGGAGGGATCAATATACTTCCCTTGGAAGGGATCGGCAGAAAGTAGCATGTAAATCATATTGAAGCAAAGATCAAGCAATAACTCGAGCTCCACTGATCCAATTGGCATGAAATTTGGAGGCTAAGCATTTTTTATCATGAGGAAGCCATCATAGGGATCGCACCCTAAATTCAACCAAAGAAGGGATCAGTACCGATCCCTCTTCTTTGGGAATTGGGCCATGTGACCCCTCCTATAGGCCCATATGGTTCTGAAGGTCCTTCTATCGAGTTTTCAGAGAGATATTTGGCCACCTTCATATATAAATACCGGCTTAATTGTTCATTTTTGGGACTTTACGCTGCTAGTTGCTTTATACTCTTTTGTTTTGATCAGATCCCTCTTGTACTTAGATTATAAAGTTATTAATAAAGCAATCTATTCAAAGTGGACGTAGGCAAACAACGCTGAACAATTATAAATCGTTGCGTGGGTGTTTTTCTTTCAATTAATTGTTGTTTCTTTGTTATTATCCACTTTTTCCATTTTATTCTTCATTTAATTATCTTCAAAAAGTTTCTATTAGGTGTTTGTGCCAATTTTTGCTCCAAACATTTTGGTGCTTTCACTGAGAATCTTGATTCTCAACTGATTAGGATCCCTTTGTTGCTACTGGATTTCATAAATCCCTCGAAGGAGATCTATAGTTACCTTCAGGAAGTTCGCTCATACTATTCAGATTTGCAAAAATCTAAGCAAAGCTATCAATAATGGTGAGGAATACTCAATCTACTTCTCAGAACGTGGAAGGAAACGAGAACGTTAGTATCCAGCAAGGAGGCCCGAGCAGTCAACCAATGGATGTAAATGTTGAACCAGTTGAAGTCCAGAATCCAACTGATTCTATTACAAGAGCTGAATTCCAGAATCTGATGAGAGAGCTAATGGATAGCCATCAATAATTAAATCAGCAGATTCAGACCAATATCAACTTAATGAGCCAACCCACATAGCAATAGCAAGGAAAAGCTAGGATGGAGCCTACTCCTTACTCAGCATCAGAGAGCTTTAGTTCATCGGACGAGTATCACAGACACAGGTATCGCGGAGTAGATAGATACCGTGTAGAAACATTGGGGCGTCAACAGGCAGACCATCTTGGTCTGTCCGGACTGATTGGTGTCGATCCCTCCATAGGGATCGGTAACAATCCCTCCTCCAGAGGAGGGAAGTTACCCATACCTATAAGGATTTAACCTAGAGCTGCTGGGGCCGATTTGGATGATGGAGTTCAGTTAAATGTTGACCAAGTGCTTCCTCAGAATGATGATGAAGTGAATGTACGAGATATACACCGAGAAGACGTTGAACCAAGAAAGCATGGAACGGCCAGTAGACATCGACCGAACCATTCACTTGAAGTGGAATATGACCACCGCTTAGTACCACTATCCAAACGCCGGACTTATCGGCTTTGGTTAGACAATTAGTAAGAGAGAGCCAAGGCCTGACCAATGATGACTGGGGAATCTCGAGAAGCCATACCCTGTTCACCAATAATGTCCTGCATGCAAAGTATCCAGGGAGGCTTAACATGCCGTCGATGCCTACCTACGGGGGAAAAACCGACCCTGGGTAGCATATCATGAGATATGAATGGCTGATGGATTCCGCACGAGCAGATGATGCAACCAAGTGTAGATGTTTTCCCATAACTCTCTCCGAAATAGCAACGATGTGGTTTACAAGGCTATCCCTGTGGTCGATTTCTAGATTTGATGATTTGGCAATAAGGTTTGTGGAGCAATTCCGAATGCATGCAACTCGACCCAAGGATGTAATATCGCTGTCCAATGTGATCCAGGCTCCAAGAGAATCGTTGAAAGATTATTTGGAGAAATTCTATACAACTGTTACAAAAATCAGTAATCTGAATGACCATGCAATATTGATGGCCGTAACAAGAGGAATTGATCCAGAATCTGACTTTGGTGATCGGTTGGCAAACCATCCACAACATTGGAACACTTTTATGTAAAGGCGGCTCAGTATTTGAGGAAGGAGGAAGCCAGATCCTCCATGAAGAAGAATTTTGTAGGACCGAATGGAGAGAGAGTACCGAGTAATATTGTTGTAAAACAGTTTATGAAAGTTATGGAAAAATTCAAGTGGATATCCAGAAAAAACTAAATCAACAAAAGAAAGGCGGAGATAGGAGCCGAGAACGAAAGAGGGATACTAGAAGAGGGAAACCTAGGATTCTGATGTATAATACTTACACGCCACTGAATACGTCCCTGGAGAATATCAATTTGTCTACCTGTAATACCATACGGTATAGGAAGCCGCCTCCAAAAGAATCAATAGAGAAGCAGAAACAAACCGGAAAATATTATCGGTTTCACGAATGCTATAGGCATAATACAAATAAATGCAGGCATCTCTAGGATATTATCGAAAAGCTGATTCGAGAAAGGAAGTTACAGAAGTTTGTGAAAACCTCTCAAATGCCGGGCAGGGGACATCTGACCCCAATCGAGGATAAGCACCGCATAGGGCTGAGGAGCCTACACGGACTGGTGGAAGATTGGTGATCAGTACAATAGTCAGAGAACCGCATCTGGCTGATAAGAGTTGGCATGAAATGGAGTGCTATGCTAGCGCGATTAAGCACGTGGATCTTGAATGCTGTTCAAACACGGAAGATGGAGCTCCGGTAAAACATCAATGTACAATGGCAGATGATATCGTGTTTAAAAACAGAGATGCAGATAAAGTGGAGGCTCCAACAATCGACCCAATGGTCATTTCGTCCATGATTAGCCCCGCTTTAGTGAGAAGGATATTGGTTGACTGTAGAAGTTCTGTAAATATAATTTTCAAAAAATATTTTGATCAGATGAGAATGGAAGCCAAGGACTTGAAACCGTCTAAAGCCCGCATTCATGGCTTTAACGGTGCTGCAACTGAAGCTGTTATTTATATTGGATTACCTGTAGAGTCGGGAGAAGGTGACCGTAGGAGAGTACGGATTTTGCCTTTTGTTGTTTTGTATATTGACTCTCCATACAACGCTTTTTTAGGCCGACCGGCCCCAGCTGAGTTTCGGACAGCTCTTGTCCTATGGTATTTGACTTTGAAGTTCTTGACAGATAATGGAGTCGGAGTTGTTCATGGTGATCAGGCGGCTGGACGTGCCTGTTGTGTAGCTGAATTGAGGAATGCTTAACAGAAGGAGAAAGGTAAGGGTGTGGACAAGTTAGTCCGCATCCAAACCACTAAAGATTGACAACTAGTGGTTGAGCCTTGGCTCGGGCACCACAGTCAGCTCTATAGAGATATAGATTCGAGAGATGACAAGGTAGAGCCCAAAGAGACCAAGGCTGCACCAGTAGAGCTGATGATTTATATCACAGTCGGCCACGACGACCCGTCATGGGTCCTAAAGATCGGATCACAGCTCAACCTCCCGATGGTGAAAGAACTTACTGGATTTCTTCAAGTGAATCTCGACGTGTTCGCTTGGACTTACTCTGACATATATGGGATTTCACCTGCCATTGCAAGCCATGCGTTGAATATTGAGCCGAAGCATGTCCTGGTAAAACAAAAAAGACATGGCATGGATCCAGAGAGATCTTCCGCTCTTAAAGAGGAGGTGGATAGACTCAAAGACAAATGGGTTTATTTGCGACGCCTCTACCCTAAGTGGTTATCTAATCCTGTACTTGTGAGAAAGGAGAATGGGAAATGGCGGACATGCGTTGATTACTCGGACTTGAACAAGGCATGCCCAAAAGATAGTTTTCCACTTCCAAGGATCGATCGGTTAGCAGATTCGACTGCGGGACATGAATTGCTATCTTTCATGGATGCATACTCAGGATATAACCAAATCCTGATGCACATTCCTGACCAAGAGCACACCAGTTTCATTACAGATGTTGGATTATATTGCTATATGGTGATGTCGTTTGGACAAAAACAAATGCAGGAGTGACCTACCAGCACCTAGTTAACATAATGTTTAAAGACCAAATCGGAAAAATGATGGAGGTATATGTGGATGATATGCTCATGAAGTCACGACAGTCTAGCGACCACATTAAAGACTTGGCAGAAATATTAGACATCCTCCGACATTACAAAATAAAGATTAATCCTCTGAAATGTTCCTTTGGCGTTGCATCAGGAAAGTTCTTGGGTTTCATCGTTAATGCCCGTGGAATCGAAGTTAATCCCGAGAAGATCCAAGTTATTCTCAATATCTAAGCGCCAAAAACTATTAAACAAGTATAGAGTCTGAATGGGAAGGTTGCTGTCTTAAGCCGATTCATTTCCAGAGCTACCAAAAAATACATTCCTTTCTTTGACTTGATTAGGAGAGTTAGGAATTTTGAATGGACATGGGATTGTAAAGACGTGTTCCAAGCTTTAGTGAATCGCTTAGAGAAACCCCTCATCTTATCAAAGCCAGTGGATCATGAAGATTTATATATCTACTTAGCTGTGTCGATACAGGCTATAAGTGTTGCATTGCTCTGCGAGGAGAATCGAATCCAAAGACAAGTCTATTATGTTAGCAAGTGGTTGACAGGAGCTGAAAGGAACTATCCAAAGATAGAGAAACTGGCATATTGTTTGCTGATTGCATCACGAAAGCTTCGCCCTTACTTCTAGGCGCACCCTATCAATGTTTATACCGACCAGCCGATAGACGATACGACAGGTCCTACAGCGACCTGAGGCGTCTAGAAGGTTACTCAAGTGGAATATCAAGCTCAGCTAATTCGACATCACTTATCTTCCCTGGAGGGCTATTCAGGGTCAGGCACTGGCAGATTTTATAGCATAATTTACTATGTAGGATGATTTCACGGACAATAGTGAAACCCCAACCATACGGTGGAAGTTGTATACAAACGGATCATCTAACGATTGTTGCTATAGAGCTAGGATTGTGCTTGTAACTCCCGAAGATCAATCAATTTTCTATGCTTTAAAGCTTGATTTCCCTGCAACAAATAATGAATCCGAGTATGAGGCTCTCATTGCTGGATATAAACTCGCCAGAGAACTGGGAATAAAGTTTCTTGAAATCTTTTGCAACTCACAATTGGTAGTATACCAAGTCAGGGAGATTACCAAGCTAAAGGACAACGGGTTGATCCATTCCTTACCCAAGTCCAAGAGTTGTTGACTGATTTTGAGTACTATGACTTTACACACATTCCTCGAGATCAAAACAAAGAGGTTGATTCACTGGCAAAGTTCACTAGCTCTGGGGACGCACAATAGATGGGCTTAGTTCCAGTCGAAGTATTGAATGCGCTAAGTATAAACCTGATGGGAATCGACCGGGTACTAGAGACTGAGCTTGAAAGGGAATCGTGAATGACTCCGATTAAAAACTAATTGCTACAAGGAGTCCTTCCTGCACAAAGGAATGAAAAGCAACAAGTTCTTCGTAAAGCTTCACGATATTTCATACAGGAAGGAGTTATGTACAAAAAGGGTTTTTCTGTTCCCCTACTTTGGTGTATCGCTCAAGACGAGATAAAACGAGTCCTAAAAGAAGTTCATGAAGGAGAATGTGGTGATCACACTGGGGGCAAACTCTAGCAAAGGAACTACTCCGTTACGGGTATTATTGGCCAACTATCAATCGAGACGCTGCTGATTATGTAAGGCGATGCAATAAGTGTTGGATATATTTTGCAGGTACCACTTGAAAAGAGAGGAAAATGGATATTGGACAGTGGTTTATCATTGATATTGTTATAAGCTATATTATCTGCTTTGAGAACTCTCCTTTTTTTCGATGACAAAGGGGGATAAAAGATTAATTATTTACAGGAATATATAGCATAGATTCAAGGGG
Source organism: Allium fistulosum (assembly GCA_030737815.1). Classification (NCBI taxonomy): domain Eukaryota; kingdom Viridiplantae; phylum Streptophyta; class Magnoliopsida; order Asparagales; family Amaryllidaceae; genus Allium; species Allium fistulosum. Next base: position 738,283,243 of record CM060906.1, read on the forward strand.
AGAAAACTATAGCATAATTGTAGGAATATATTCAGGGTGAGAGATAGGTCAACAAAGCTTGTCGAAGATTCGTCCGTAGCAAATGGAGTTTTCACCATCAAAAAGGGGGAGAATGTTGGATCATAGGTTTTGATTGCTGACATGAAACAACAATTCACGAATCTACGACTACGACAACATCCGGACTCAACGACTCAAAGTATGGTTCGTATAGTTATATATTTTAACAAGAGTCATCAAATGTGTATATAGAGTCTAGATTAGTGATTTGTTAAAATCTTTTCTCAAGAATCATCATTCACATTCAAATAAACTTGCATGCATATTTTAATCAAATTTAAACTACACACACATATTCTTTAATGTACTAAACTGCACTATTCAGTCGACTGACCAGGTATATTCAATCGACTGACTAGGTATATTCAGTCGACTGAATCGGTAGTTATATTTTTATATATAACACAGACCGGTCGACGAAACACTTCTGGTCAGTCCACTGAGTCTGTGTATATGACTTGTGCACTTTTTGAATTCAGTCGACTGACCAAGCACTTTCAGTCGACTGAATCCTGTAATAGTCCAATATTATGAAAAGACACTTCTCATTATCAAAGGATATCTCCTTTCTCAAGTGTTGCATCCATTAGCGTTTCACAAAGAACTCTTACCGGAGGATGTAACTCTAGATACACTATATAGCCGCTATTAATCACAACCATAGCGGTTTGATAAGCGTTGTATATCGACATGTTATAAAAAACTGTTGAATATTTATAACACAAAATATGCCGCTATGGTTGAGCTTAGTTTTATAACGCAAATTCGCCGCTATGGTACGTTAATTCAATAGCTCATTATAGCCGCTATAATACAGCTAAGTCTCAACGGAACTGGAAACTTTATAACACCATTTTGCCGCTATAAAATATTTATTCAATAGCTCATTATAGCCGCTATAATACAGCTAAATCTCAACGGAATTGGAAATCTTTTAATAATAGCAATCAAACTAAATCTTCATAAACGAATAAAGATTATAATCAACAAATATAACACAAGAGCATGCTCAGAAAGAAATATGATATATTTTTCATTACAGTGTACAAACATTAAAGCAAGTGCATAACCATTGAATAAAACATAAGCCTGCAGCCAAGTTAACATAGAGAAACAGAAAATAATGTCAATTTAATAAGTGTACAAACATTACAGAGTGGAAACATTAAAGCAATCCTTCCAAATATTACAGAGTACAAACATTACAGAATTCCAACATGCAAGATCTGATCTAGTTGCATATACTTCTGCAATTACTACTCAACAAACTGCTATGTTCATTTTTGTCATCTGCCATCTGCAAATACCCATAACAATCCCTGCTTTCAGCCACTTCCATCAACATACTCCATGTCTGCCTGCATACCATATATACATCCACCATTCTCCAACAAACTATATATGCCCAAACCTCCTGAACACATCAAATTCACACTGCCACCTCAAACAAGCAACTACATTACCCTACTGCCGCTGTTAGAAGCTACTTCTACCCACTATAGTCATCACCAACTTACTTTCATTGCCTCTACTGTCTTTCACTTTCCTACTGTCCTCTGGCCATATTATAGTAAATACTACCACCCTTGACCAACCAGACATCACAACACAAACCAACTTGCCATCACAAACAACCTGAACATACACTTGCCATCACAAACTTACTACAACAAACTGCAGACAATTCACAACTACCAACTCCACCAGCAGTTCACAACAACAGCTCCTCCAACTACCATTCCATTGCTTCTTCCAACCCTTCATCAACCATTAACTCCTCACCACCACAACGTTTTCCTTCTTCACTGTTGCAACATCCATCTACACACAATACACACCACCTACCTCTTCATACATACATCCAATATCAACTTACATCACCACTACAACCACCTATACCACAATCATCCCTTATAGGCAATGAATTTTTTTTTACACTACCATCATCGGACTAAAATGGAGATCGACAACGCGCATCCGGCATTCTTCCATCTACCGCAGTGTCCTAAACAAATAGGGTGGCACCGCAATATAAATACAGACATCGCTATTTTATGTTTTCTTACAAAGATAGAAAAAATTGTTACCCTTACTAATAAACAAAAATTATAAAGAATTTACAGTGTATAAATCATTATATTTTCCTATTCCGCCCTTATATAATAAACAAATGAATGACATGCCTTATAGGCAACTGAGTATAGATAAATAAAATAGCATAAAGTTATTGACGAATCTCAAAACATGTAAATTAATTGTAAAACTAATGTTTACTTGGTTTTATAATCAAATGTAGTATTCATACAGAAAAAGCATAAAAGGCCTGTATGAAAAAAAGTGGAAAAATAGAAAAACAGAGACAATTACACCACATTATATATCATAGTTTATTGTGTTAAATATTCAACTGAATCAAAAGGAAAAATTATTCCATAAGCATCTCACACCAAATAAATAAATGAAAAAATATTCCATAAGCGTCTCACTCCAAATTTATAATGTTTAGTCGACTTATGACTTTTACCTATACATGTAGCCAGTCAAGGAAATATACTATGTCAATGTATGTATGTGTGTACACGACTAAATGAACAATTTACATCACTGGCCTATACATATGACTTTTTACATATACATATGTCGCAGCTTCATCTGTTATAAAATAAGCTGGCTATTGCATATTCTTAAAAATAGCAATCATTGTTCTAAGATCTTCTTCAATCCTAATCCAGATGAGCCTATTTTATCATACCCGATTCAATGAAGCATTACATATATACTGCTTGTAACATCTATTTATTAAGGGGTTGGCTGCACTACAATCATCAGTGGAGTTAGGTAGCCTACTATATCTTATATGATGGCTTGTAGATGTAAGTTGTATTTAAGCAATCTATACAAATTTCAAATTTCTACATAGTCCTTATCTATTTGATTTTTACCAATACTACAATACCATAATTTTCTAAATCAACTCACAAGCGTCAAAAGTAAAATATGTGACATCAAATTCTTACCACCATACCTTATCACCATCGGATGGAAGTCTTACTTTGAGAAACTTAGCAGCAAGAAATATTGCACCAGCTGCTATATGAATGAAGACATGGAGGATGTGGAGACTCGAAGAGAGCATCTAAATTGTTTGCTAAAAGAAAAGCATGAGTAGCTAAAGGTTATGATAAAGCAGTGAATTTGAAGTTGAATAAGCATTGCATATAAAGATTCTTATGAATTAATACCATAGTGTAACAGCTAAACAATTCAAATATTTCACTTTATCACCCCATTTCAAAAGTTCACAGCCTACTCAAGAGTCTAGGTGTACTTCAAATAAAACGATCATAATGCTTCTCAAGGTGCATAAATGGAAAAAGCTATCAGAAAGATTCTGAAAAACATACAACATATTTGGCTAGTTGTTACATTAAATGCTCTCTCCACTCCAGTTACTCCAACAGGAAACAATTAGCATATTCGAACAAGCATTAGAACAATAAGTATAATTCAGCATAAGCTGTATGTCAGGGCAACGAAATGGTGCATAATGATTAACGAGATAGCAAACACATGATACTTTGATTTAGAAAACTTTTAATAGTCCACAAAAACTTTGAGCCATTAACAAAAGAGATTTGTCTATTTTATTTTATTTATTTAAAATTTTTTGCAACTTCTCTTATCAGCTAAATGCAAGTTAGTGGCTTTTGAATATCATTATGGAAGTTCTATTCACACATCATATTTTACTACACATACAACCTAAAATTTTACAAAAAATATACACCATTTTTTACTTTACACATCATACAATTTCAAAACAACAATTTTATTTCGCATATTTCGGCCATGTGATGCGTGAATTCAATGTTTTGCTGTTGGTAGATAACAGTACTTTGGTCTTAATTTTTTATTAAAAAAGGTGTAAGTATAGCAAATTTTGGTGTGTAAATAGAGAACTGACCTATCATTATTTGTTCAACAAACTCTAAAATTCAATATTAGGCAGCAATTAATATTATTACCATAAGAAACATTAATTTGAGAACTCTCTATGGTTTAAACTGGCAAAGTCAATTTTTGAACATACTGTTAATCTTTGTAACCTACAACCTAACCAAAAAAAATGGTGTAAAGAAGTTGAGAACCTTCATACACACACACACTACAACATTTTAAAGCAATGACTATTTTAAGGCTATTGAAACATTCATCAAGTTGCTTGTTTATTGATTGGTATTCTGATTTCTGGAGTGTTTAATGCATAACTCGGAAACTACTAATCAAATTCAAACTAGTATAGAGCATCGCAATTTCATATAGCTAACTTACGCAGTAAACACTATAAAATTGAGTAATATGAAATTGAAAACGTAGCTTCTCCATTAAAAATATTATTTTTTTATATTCAAGCTTAATCCGCCATCCAGTTTCAAAATAATGAATATAAAATATCGTGAATCAAAGAATCGATAATTCAATGGTAGTCACTTGACAACAAACCACTAATAAATTATAGAATCAATTTGCTAATGTGAATTAAAACACTATAGATTAATTTTAATTCATAATATAATCAAATTGAACTGAAAAATGAATTAGTGTAATTACCTGAAAATCAAACAGTAAACTGAATTAGAATATTAAAAACTGAAGTGAAGTGGACCATCCGATGGAAGTCTTACTTTGAAACTTAGCAGCAAGAAATATTGCACCAGCTGCTATATGGTGCACATTTAGATCAAAACCTAGCGTAGTAAGTACTAGCCGCTCCTCAAGTAAGATTAGTTCTTTTTGTTGTTCATACACTTCCTACCACAATAAATATCAGTTATAAATAGCAGCAAGAAAGTCAACAGTATCATACACCAATGATCTGTACAATTTACAAGGTAAAAGCAGTACACATTGTTTATAAAAATATCCATTCCAAGGCAGGTCAAAAAAGTTCACATTACTTGCAAAAATGTTATTCCAAGGCAGGTCACAGAAGTTCACATTACTTATAACAATGCCATTCCAAGGAAGGTCAAAGAAGTTCACATTACTTATAATAATGCCATTCCAAGGCAGGTCGAAGAAGTTCGCATTACTTATAACAATGTTATTCCAAGACGCTCAACACAGTTGGGCTATTAAGTAGAAATTGACTTGCCTAGTTGCTACTATGGAACTAAAAACTTGGTGTAATTTGAACAATAAAACTACATCTACAACTAATAACTGAAAAATGAGGTATGTGTGTGAGTGACTGTGTGAGTGTGTGTGTGTATGACTGCATCTGTAATACCCCAAGATTTTGAGGAAAATTCTTTCAAATAAATGATTAAAATTCTGGGGGAAAATCAGAATTATTATATAGGTGGGATTTTCAGTGGTGCAAGGTTGTGTGCATGTGCACACTAGTTATGGCACTAAGAGAAAATCCAGAATTCCTGAATAATAAAACAAGGAAGGAAAACATTTAGATAAAATGTTTTAAATAAAGAAAATATAGACCTAGACATGAGTATTAAAAAAATTCCTGAGGATGTGTGTATATATATATATCTATATATATGCCTATGTATGACTTGTCTGAAAATTAAGGCAGAAGAGAACATTGATTTATAATGAATAAGTGAAATTTTTATTTGAATAATAGGTGTAGAAATGCACATAAGTATGCACATGTTTTCTGCAAATAAAAGGTTAAAGTTAAATTAACACCCATAGTTGTATAAATGTATATATATATCCAGATATTATTTGAGCAGAAAATAAATAAAGGAAGCACTAAAACAGTAAGAACCAAAGTGCAAGAAAGCAAATGTACATAGGCAGAAAATAGAAAGTCACACCATTATCATGTTTGAGGTAAATATAATAAAAATACTTAAAGTAATCACTTTCTGAAAAGAAAAGAAAATGAGCACAATATAGCCTTGTTTTAAAATATTGGCCGGGACATTAAGGGATTAGGAGGGAGGGAATATGCAATGCCAAATGCATGATTCTGGTCTGGGCTAAAATAGGGATTTTGCATCACCCAAAACCCTAGACAGAACCCTTATTTAAACCAAGAGCCCAATCAGAAAACTGCTCTCTCACTAATTAATTAAACTAAGGAAGAAGAGAAAGATAAGGCTAAAGATTTGAGGGGTTTTCTGGTTTAAGCTTGTGTAAGCATTTAGGTGAGTATCCTCACTCATATACATGGCATTAAGACCTGGGATTAGGCAGCCAAGCTTTTATATGTTATATTTTGCATGTTTTGATTTACAAACTATGTTGGCTACTAATGGTTTCATGAATGTTTGATGAAATATGATCTGCTATGCTGGATGTATAACTTTGTTGTTCTATTTTCATCTCTGTATATTATACCAAAACCTTAAGGAACATATATCAGAGTATTTGTAACTAGTTTGAATAATGGCTTAAGACAAAGAATGTAAAGATAAAGAAAACTATGAGCTGCATATACATTGGTATGGTGCTGAGGCTTGAAATAATTGGTTAAGGGTGCAATGGAGTCTTTCTCTATAAGTGCTGAGCCCTAAACTAAACAGAAATTTACAAGCCTAAAAACTATGTTTAAACAAGATTAAAAATCTGGCTAAATATAGTTGCTTGCAAAATCAAAATAAACTCAATAGAGCCATGCATTTATTCTCAGTTGCAAACATTCTGGTATATGCTTGAATAGGGTGTTTATATGCTAAATAATGTGAGATGGAATGACTGGGGTGTTATACCTCTAGAAAGTAACCTTTAACTTGCTTGCAATATTATGTCTGCAAGGTAACTAGTATGCTTCATGAGTACAGATGGTATGTACACCTAGCTATCATTGATAGAATGAACATAAATACACTTAGTGATATAACTAAGGATTTTGTGCCAAGAAGGCTGCTGGAATGCTTGTCCTATTTGAAGTAGACAAGTTGGCACATGGCTTGTTTAAGTCCTGAGATCTTTGTGCCATAATGTTAATTAGTTCATGGCAATGTGCCCCTTTGATTCCTTATAGCAGATGAGGCCAGGAATTTATAAGAAAAAAAAAGGCAACCTAGTAGTTCCAGATAAAAGTTGTTTTATTGCATATGTTTGCTCTTATGTATTGTACATGATAATACCTGTCAAGTATGCAAAGTATATTTATGCTGTATCCTTAGCTTAATATCATGGATATGTTAGAAATGCTCACACCACATCATAGATCTGACCCTTATTGCTCATGGCACATGGGGGTGTCTCATTTATAATGGGGCAGCCACTAATGCTTTTGCAGGTTGTGATGGAGCTAAGTAAGCAAGATTAAAAAGATATGGAATAGAGGATGCTAAGATAATTAGAAATAAAAGCTAAAATGTGTTAATTCATGCATGTATTCCCTGATTAATATGGCTATCTAAATGTATTAAGTAGGAAGAACTTGTAAGAGACATGTGCTATGTTGTTTCTGGTTATTTCTGATTTGGTATGTACTAAGGATATTGATGTTAAACTGATTTGAAAACCTATTTGCTAAAGTTGTTTTGATTTAGAGGAAAAACCTGGATTTTATAAGCATAATCATTTTATGATGATTTCAGTTAATCCTGAGTTCTTTCAAAAAGAATATAGATATACAGAAAATAATATTGGGAAAACCCAGAAAAGAATTAAACTGCTATATCTTCAATTTATGATATTGACATAAGACCAAATGCAAGAAAAAGTGTTCATACCCTGAAGATGTATTTTTAAAAGAGAAGTATGGTTAGGAAGAATGATATATATCTGATCACAAGGTGTCTGATTCATACAAATATATACACATGCTTTTGAAAAGGAAAGGTATCAATGTTTTGTGTATACTCTGGGTTGTAAAAATGCAAACAAAAGAATGGCCAGAGTAACCACATGGTTAGGCCATAGGTCAGGCCTAATGTTTCACTTCAGATCAATGAAGCAAGGGAACATTTGAGCTCAGTTTTCTGGAAAATGAACAAAGACACTGACATGTACATGTATATCTGTGTACATGTTGATATTGGGCAAAAATATAGATGTAAATTCTTAAAACAGTTGAAAGAATGGGTTTCAAAAATAGTTATGCAAGAAGAATTGTTTTGTATGTTAGGTTATAGGCAAAAATTAAATATATATGTACAATTATAGGTAGGTATCAGATTTCAGCCATACAGGAGAAAATAAAAAGAAAAACAAAAATTGTGTTTGAACCGACCAGCATAGTACTCGAACTAGTGACCTTGCATGAATAAGTTAGGCGCGTTTCCATTACGCCTAGATGTTGCTTGTGTTCACTTAGGATCCACTTTATTTTAACTTGAGTTTGATAATATTCAGACTTTAAGACAATCATCTATATTATAAGCTTGCTTTCCACTGGTTATTGCTTGACCATTTCTTAATTATAATAACAGCCTAAGGTACATATTTCCAGTGAACACTATAGTCAAAAATCAGGATACAATAAGTTTCTTTTAAAAGGGAAATTATCACATTTTTGCAAATTTAAAAAGGATTTCTACTTATTGTCATACTCTGATTCAAGTAGAATATAACATAGATATCTTCATATATGTATGTTAAGAATGATTTAGAATTAAAACAATATTTTTATATTGTGAAAGATCCTGGATATATTTTTGTTTATTAGAGAAAAGAAAATGACCCTGGAAAATATATTGGTAAGAAAAAAAAAACCACTAATAAAATAAGTGTGTAAATAGGAGGGTCATTTCATTTGGTATCAGAGCTATGTTTTAATTAACATAGCAAAATGTTTGTATGCTTATGTTTATACTAGGTTTGTTTGTATATTTGACTGTTTATAAGTATTCCCTGAATGTATGTATGTGTGTGCATGTGACATACACAATGATTAAATAGGAAAGATGCAATCAATTTAAAATTAAAGCTAAGTGTTATAAACTAATAAGATGAAATACATATACTTTTAGAAATATGGTAGGAAGAGGGTCTCATCATCAAGGAGGATCTAGCACACCACAAATGCTTGACATGCAGGAATTTGTGAGAGTTTTGAGAGATGGAATTGGGCACAGACCTGAGAACCCACATGAGGAGCTCTCCAAGTTAGTGAAGACTTATACCAACTTGGGAGGCAAGAGCTTTGAAGGAACTGAAAGTGTAATGGAGATTCAAGCATGGCTGAGGACATTAGAGAGGATCTTCACTGATATGCAACTAGATGACCAAAGGAAGAGGCAAGTGTCCTCAAGGCAATTAAAAGGTGCAGCTTTGAGTTGGTGGGAGGTGATCATAGCTGGCCGGAATGAGAATGATATTAATTGGAATCAATTTAAGGAGATGTTAGAGGCAAGGTTTGTTCCAGCCTCAGCAAAAACCACTTTACTTGAGGAGTTCATCAAACTTAGACAGGGGACTATGAATGTCACAGAATACACCCAGAAGTTTGAGGGATTGTCAACCTATGGGGCAATGTTAGTGGCTGATGAAGCATCCAAAAATGATAGATACATCAAGGGATTGAACCCAGGGCTTAGCAGGGCTATACTACCTTATGCTGACAGAACTTTTGATCAAGTGATAGATTTGGCTCTGAAGATTGAGCAGCATGACAAGGAAAGAGATAAGTTTAGGAGCTTCAAAAACAATAGCAACAAGAAGAACAAAGGGAAGTACCATCCTTATGATAAGAAGAAAGGAGAGGCAGATGGTAAGAAGGCAGTAGATGCAAAACCCAATGAAGCCAAAAGAAAAATAGTTTGCAACCATTGTGGGAAAGAAGGCCATATTAAGCCAAGATGCCCAGAGCTTAAAGGGGGAGCTTTCAAATGCTATCTATGTGGGAAGGAAGGGCATATGAAAAGAAATTGCCCAGAATACAAGCAACAAGGGAAAGTGGCAAACCTAGAAGGTAGGGGCAAGGCCATAATTGAGGCTAATGCTGAAAACCATGGTCAAGTGGAAGGTACACTATTTATTTGTACCATACCTTTAGCTGTAATACATGATACCGGGGCAACCCACTCACTCATTTCCCATGAAATAGTTAAAAGGTTGAAAATGAACTGCAATTTGGCTGAAATACCTCTGTTAATACAAAGCCCTTTAGGAAGTTCTAGTGTATTAGATATGATTTGTGTGGATGTGAATTTGAACATAGGGGGAAACACATTTGTTTCCAATTTATATGTTCTAAATTTCCCAAATATAGGAGTTATATTAGGGGCAGATTGGCTAAGACAATTCAAAGCCATAATTGACCTAGATGCATCCACCATTTCACTACAAAATTCTAAAGGCCAAAGGGTTACAATTCTATGTGAACCTATCAAAGAAAACAGTCTAAATCATTTAATTGAATTAGAAAATAATCCCAAGGAAATAGCTATTAATGAAATCCCCATAGTTAAAGAATACTTGGATGTATTTGGGGAAGTAAAAGGTGTCTCACACCATAGACCTGTTGAATTCCAGATTAACCTTATGCCTGGGGCTAGCCCAGTTATCAAAAAGCCTACAAGGATGGGGCCAAGTGAATTAAAGGAGCTAAAGAACCAGCTGGAAGAATTAGAAGCCAAGGGGTTTATAAGGCCAAGTAACTCATGCTGGGGTGCTCCTGTAGTATTTGTTAAAAAGCATGATGGTACTTTAAGAATGTGTATAGATTACAGAGAATTAAACAAAGTAACCATCAAAAACAAATACCCATTACCCAGGATAGATGATCTCTTTGATCAACTCAGTGGAGCTAAAGTGTTTTCTAGGCTAGACTTGGCATCTGGATTTCATCAGATGAAGGTTGAGGAATCAAGTATTAAATATACAGCATTCAACACAAGATATGGTTTGTATGAGTTTCTGGTTATGCCATTTGGGCTAACAAATGCCCCTTCTTACTTTGTAGACCTAATGAATAGGATATTCAGAGATTACTTAGACAAGTTTGTTCTGATTTTTATAGATGATATCCTAATCTACTCTAAAACAATAGAGGAACATGAGAACCACTTACATTTGGTCTTATCTAGATTAAGAGAAAAAGATTTGAAAGCAAAATTCTCTAAGTGTGTGTTCTGGCAAGAGGAAGTACACTTTCTTGGACATGTTGTCTCTGCTAGAGGAATTTCTGTAAACCCCAATAAGATAGTAGCAATCCAAGCATGGAAGAAGCCTAACAATGTTAGTGAAGTTAGGTCATTCATGGGGATGGCAGGATACTATAGGAAGTTCATACAAGGATTTTCTAAAATAGCAATGCCACTCACTAACCTGACTAGGAAGAACCAAAAGTTTATATGGACTGATAAGTGTGAACAAGCTTTCACCCAGATCAAAGAGGCTTTGGTAAAATCACCAGTGTTGAGAGTACCAGAAGGCAATGAGGGATTAGTTGTATATACAGATGCATGTGGGTCAGGGCTAGGGGCTGTGTTGATGCAGCAAGATCAGGTCATAGCCTATGCATCTAGACAACTAAAACCCCATGAAACTAGATATGCAACTCATGATCTTGAGTTGGCAGCAGTAGTTTATGCCTTGAAGCTTTGGAGGCATTACTTATTAGGTGCAAAGTTCATTTTATACACTGATCACAAGGCCTTAAAGTATCTCTTTTCACAGAAAGATTTAAATATGAGACAACACAGATGGGTTGAATTTCTTGCTGCTTATGACTTAGATATACTTTATACACCAGGCAAGGCTAATAAAGTGGCAGATGCATTGAGTAGGCAGCATGCAAAAATGGCCATGTTAATGATGGAGGAGTTTAGAGATTTGACCATGCTCACTGATTTGGAAATAGATGAGAGCAGTGGGATAAGTATGGAGATAATTGAGGAAGAAAAGAGTAAAGGAAGGTTAAGTTTAATTACTTTACAATCAAATTTGGCCTTGAAGGTGGCAAAAATGCAAGAAGAAGATCAAGACTTAGCAGAAAAGAGGTCTCTCCTATTAAAGAAGGAAGAAGTGAAGGATTATCACATAGATGTAAAAGGATACTTAAGGTACAAGGGAAGGATATGTGTCCCAAACATCATAGAATTGAAAGAAGAAATCCTTAATGAGTACCATAGGAGCAAATATTCCATACATCCAGGCAGCACCAAGATGTACCAAAACTTAAAAAGGGACTATTGGTGGAAGGGAATGAAGTCTGATGTAGCCAGATATGTTGCTAAGTGCATGGTTTGTCAATAAATAAAAGCTGAGACCCAAAGACCTTCAGGGTTGTTGCAGCCACTTAGCATACCACAGTGGAAATGGGAAGACATATCTATGGATTTCATAGATGGTCTTCCTAGATCCAAGAGGGGAAATACAAGTATTTGGGTGATTGTAGATAGGCTGACTAAAGTAGCCCACTTCATACCAGTGAAAGCAGACAGAAATGCACCTAGGTTAGTCCAAACTTTTATGAGAGAAGTGGTAAAATTGCATGGTGTTCCTAAAACTATAGTGAGTGATAGGGATACAATCTTCACTTCAAGATTCTGGAAGAGCTTCCAAGAAGCTATGGGGAGTGAATTGTGCCTAAGCACTGCTTATCACCCCCAGTCAGATGGGCAAACAGAAGTGGTAAACAAGATTTTAGAGGATCTGCTTAGAGCATGTGTGTTAGACTTTGGAGGAAATTGGGAGGACCACCTCCATTTGGCTGAGTTCACATACAATAATAGCCACCAAAGCACAATTGGAATGGCACCCTTTGAAGCCCTATATGGAAAGCCATGTCTATCACCTATGTGTTGGGCTGAGGCAGGAGAGAAAGCTATCCTAGGGCCAGAATATTTCAAGGACATCACAGAGAAAATAGGACTGGTGAGAAAGAGGATGGCAGTAGCTCAAGATAGGCAAAAGAAGTATGCTGATGCAAAGAGGAAGTCAGTGGAATTCAAAGTAGGTGATTATGTCTTCATTAAGGTTTCACCAATGAAGAAAGTCTTGAGATTTGGCAAGCAGGGGAAACTCAGACCCAGATATGTTGGACCATACAAGATTTTGGAAAGGATAGGCTCACTAGCCTATAAGCTGGAGCTTCCCGAGAAGATGAGTGCAATGCACAATGTGTTTCATGTGTCACAACTAAGGAGATGGGTGCATGACAAGGAGGAAATCTTAGAAAAGCCTACTGAAGTTCAGATTAATCCAGATCTAATCTATGAGAAAGAGCCAGTGGGAATTGTGGCAAGGGAGAAAAGAAATTAAGAAACAAGACATTGAAGCTTGTAAAGATTCAATGGAGTATAGATCCTAGTGATTGTACTTGGGAGCTAGAGGATAAAATCAGGATGGATTACCCTAGGCTCTTTGCAAATTTAAAAGGTAAATTCTTAGATTACTAAGAAAGTTTGATATGTATGATAGACAGTGACTATTTGAATTGCTCATGCATATTTGAATAATTTTCCTAAGAAAGTAGGAGTACTCAAAGAATATGTTGTAAATTGTGAGGGCACAATTCCTAAAAGAAGGGGTGATTGTAATACCCCAAGATTTTGAGGAAAATTCTTTCAAATAAATGATTAAAATTCTGGGGGAAAATCAGAATTATTATATAGGTGGGATTTTCAGTGGTGCAAGGTTGTGTGCATGTGCACACTAGTTATGGCACTAAGAGAAAATCCAGAATTCCTGAATAATAAAACAAGGAAGGAAAACATTTAGATAAAATGTTTTAAATAAAGAAAATATAGACCTAGACATTAGTATTAAAAAAATTCCTGAGGATGTGTGTGTATATATATATATCTATATATATGCCTATGTATGACTTGTCTGAAAATTAAGGCAGAAGAGAACATTGATTTATAATGAATAAGTGAAATTTTTATTTGAATAATAGGTGTAGAAATGCACATAAGTATGCACATGTTTTCTGCAAATAAAAGGTTAAAGTTAAATTAACACCCATAGTTGTATAAATGTATATATATATATCCAGATATTATTTGAGCAGAAAATAAATAAAGGAAGCACTAAAACAGTAAGAACCAAAGTGCAAGAAAGAAAATGTACATAGGCAGAAAATAGAAAGTCACACCATTATCATGTTTGAGGTAAATATAATAAAAATACTTAAAGTAATCACTTTCTGAAAAGAAAAGAAAATGAGCACAATATAGCCTTGTTTTAAAATATTGGCCGGGACATTAAGGGATTAGGAGGGAGGGAATATGCAATGCCAAATGCATGATTCTGGTCTGGGCTAAAATAGGGATTTTGCATCACCCAAAACCCTAGACAGAACCCTTATTTAAACCAAGAGCCCAATCAGAAAACTGCTCTCTCACTAATTAATTAACCTAAGGAAGAAGAGGAAGATAAGGCTAAAGATTTGAGGGGTTTTCTGGTTTAAGCTTGTGTAAGCATTTAGGTGAGTATCCTCACTCATATACATGGCATTAAGACCTGGGATTAGGCAGCCAAGCTTTTATATGTTATATTTTGCATGTTTTGATTTACAAACTATGTTGGCTACTGATGGTTTCATGAATGTTTGATGAAATATGATCTGCTATGCTGGATGTATAACTTTGTTGTTCTATTTTCATCTCTGTATATTATACCAAAACCTTAAGGAACATATATCAGAGTATTTGTAACTAGTTTGAATAATGGCTAAAGACAAAGAATGTAAAGATAAAGAAAACTATGAGCTGCATATACATTGGTATGGTGCTGAGGCTTGAAATAATTGGTTAAGGGTGCAATGGAGTCTTTCTCTATAAGTGCTGAGCCCTAAACTAAACAGAAATTTACAAGCCTAAAAACTATGTTTAAACAAGATTAAAAATCTGGCTAAATATAGTTGCTTGCAAAATCAAAATAAACTCAATAGAGCCATGCATTTATTCTCAGTTGCAAACATTCTGGTATATGCTTGAATAGGGTGTTTATATGCTAAATAATGTGAGATGGAATGACTGGGGTGTTATACCTCTAGAAAGTAACCTTTAACTTGCTTGCAATATTATGTCTGCAAGGTAACTAGTATGCTTCATGAGTACAGATGGTATGTACACCTAGCTATCATTGATAGAATGAACATAAATACACTTAGTGATATAACTAAGGATTTTGTGCCAAGAAGGCTGCTGGAATGCTTGTCCTATTTGAAGTAGACAAGTTGGCACATGGCTTGTTTAAGTCCTGAGATCTTTGTGCCATAATGTTAATTAGTTCATGGCAATGTGCCCCTTTGATTCCTTATAGCAGATGAGGCCAGGAATTTATAAGAAAAAAAAAGGCAACCTAGTAGTTCCAGATAAAAGTTGTTTTATTGCATATGTTTGCTCTTATGTATTGTACATGATAATACCTGTCAAGTATGCAAAGTATATTTATGCTGTATCCTTAGCTTAATATCATGGATATGTTAGAAATGCTCACACCAGATCATAGATATGACCCTTATTGCTCATGGCACATGGGGGTGTCTCATTTATAATGGGGCAGCCACTAATGCTTTTGCAGGTTGTGATGGAGCTAAGTAAGCAAGATTAAAAAGATATGGAATAGAGGATGCTAAGATAATTAGAAATAAAAGCTAAAATGTGTTAATTCATGCATGTATTCCCTGATTAATATGGCTATCTAAATGTATTAAGTAGGAAGAACTTGTAAGAGACATGTGCTATGTTGTTTCTGGTTATTTCTGATTTGGTATGTACTAAGGATATTGATGTTAAACTGATTTGAAAACCTATTTGCTAAAGTTGTTTTGATTTAGAGGAAAAACCTGGATTTTATAAGCATAATCATTTTATGATGATTTCAGTTAATCCTGAGTTCTTTCAAAAAGAATATAGATATACAGAAAATAATATTGGGAAAACCCAGAAAAGAATTAAACTGCTATATCTTCAATTTATGATATTGACATAAGACCAAATGCAAGAAAAAGTGTTCATACCCTGAAGATGTATTTTTAAAAGAGAAGTATGGTTAGGAAGAATGATATATATCTGATCACAAGGTGTCTGATTCATACAAATATATACACATGCTTTTGAAAAGGAAAGGTATCAATGTTTTGTGTATACTCTGGGTTGTAAAAATGCAAACAAAAGAATGGCCAGAGTAACCACATGGTTAGGCCATAGGTCAGGCCTAATGTTTCACTTCAGATCAATGAAGCAAGGGAACATTTGAGCTCAGTTTTCTGGAAAATGAACAAAGACACTGACATGTACATGTATATCTGTGTACATGTTGATATTGGGCAAAAATATAGATGTAAATTCTTAAAACAGTTGAAAGAATGGGTTTCAAAAATAGTTATGCAAGAAGAATTGTTTTGTATGTTAGGTTATAGGCAAAAATTAAATATATATGTACAATTATAGGTAGGTATCAGATTTCAGCCATACAGGAGAAAATAAAAAGAAAAACAAAAATTGTGTTTGAACCGACCAGCATAGTACTCGAACTAGTGACCTTGCATGAATAAGTTAGGCGCGTTTCCATTACGCCTAGATGTTGCTTGTGTTCACTTAGGATCCACTTTATTTTAACTTGAGTTTGATAATATTCAGACTTTAAGACAATCATCTATATTATAAGCTTGCTTTCCACTGGTTATTGCTTGACCATTTCTTAATTATAATAACAGCCTAAGGTACATATTTCCAGTGAACACTATAGTCAAAAATCAGGATACAATAAGTTTTCTTTTAAAAGGGAAATTATCACATTTTTGCAAATTTAAAAAGGATTTCTACTTATTGTCATACTCTGATTCAAGTAGAATATAACATAGATATCTTCATATATGTATGTTAAGAATGATTTAGAATTAAATCAATATTTTTATATTGTGAAAGATCCTGGATATATTTTTGTTTATTAGAGAAAAGAAAATGACCCTGGAAAATATATTGGTAAGAAAAAAAAAACCACTAATAAAATAAGTGTGTAAATAGGAGGGTCATTTCAGCATCAGACTTGATAAGTTTCAAATAATCCAATTCAATTAAACCAGATGAAATTATTAGCATAGAAAATTATATATTTTAACTTAATATACTTTAGTATCTCAAGAACAAAATGTTTTGTTCAGTAAAAGCATTGTAGAGGAAAGTTATACTGATCCACTATCAATTTGTGTGAACCATTTTGTATGAATGGTTATTTGAATACACACTAGTTCTAATTATCCAACTCTATTATGGTTCCAATTCCAATCATGACCAATAACAAGTAAAATCCCTAATTTATTCCAAGGCACTAACATTTCTACTTTAGTTCCAAATTCCAGTTGCAAGGAGTAAACAATAAAATGTCATCACAAAATAGTAGTCTAATTCAATAAAGTGGCAATCGAAAAATATTAGCACAAAAATACACTAAATAAGATGAGATAAATGCATTACCCTCTGTTTAATTCTCTGAATAGCAGCAGGGTCCTTTTTGTGAATGATTTCGTAAGACACGAGAATGACATCCTTGAGGGGTCGAGGAGTTTCCTCAACCTTACCTGCCAGAAACATGCAAACTGTGGCTACAGTCTGTATATGACACTATAAGAAACAAAAGGAGCAAACCATCAAAATGAAGAAAGAAATAAACTGCATATGACTTTGTAAAGGAGCAATTATTTAATATATTAGCAATAGGCACGAGCCAAACTATTTTGCTAAAGAAAGTATTGGTTAAATGTACTACAAGAATTGTTTTAACCAATACTTGCATTAGTAACATTACAATCAATTACCTCAGAAATGTATTTTGAATAACTATCTTCAGTAGGATATTTCTCACTTGCATAAAATAGCATATGCTCTACAAAATAGATCAAGCATTTAACAGTTTAATTTACATTATATTCTGCAGCAAATTAAATCAAACTTTGATCTAGCAACCTAGTAACAGTTACTTAAAAATTGAGCCAACCCCTCAAGATCCTCAGGATCAGAAAAGTAACCAACAGAAACATCCATCGAAGCAGCAGACTGGTTTTAAAAAAAATCCAAATTAAAGTTAAAATCCAAAAGTAACACCAAAATATACTTAAAACAAAAATATAAATCGTAGATGAAACCTTATCGGTGTCTGGGTCGCTGATTAGAAGAACTTCGAGAGAATTGGAGAGAACGATTCTTCTGTATTCGCGCTTGTCGATTCGTGGCTTGGTTATCTCAATAGCTTGAGGCGATTTGCCTACCGCCATTTTTATCTTTGATAATTGTATGAATGGGAGCTTGGAGAAGAATTAAAGAACAGAAGCAACTATTGGTTTCCAATTTGATTAGCATGGACTTTGACTAATTCATGGCAAGGGAGGAAATTTTGTGTAAGGATTTTAGGAAATAACTTCACGAAGAGGAAAGAGAAAAATAAGTAGAAGAAGCGGCGGCCACGAAAATAATTTGGGGATCCCGCTTAAAAGCGTTACATAGCCGGTAAAACAAATCTAAAAAGCAAATTAAAACAAATATAATAACACCACAGAAAAAAGCGTTATCGATTAGCGTTATAAAAAACAACTTTTCTTGTAGTATATAAATGCACTAAAGTTTCAATGATCAAATCAACCTAATTCTCTCATCTCTCTTGATCTAACGTGCATAGCATTCTTGATTCCATTGCTTACAATACTTTATACAATCATTGCTTACAATTTCACTTCCATATTCATTAAGAAATTCTAATCTTCCTATTCTTCATACACACACAATTATACACATCATTCATGAGGAAAAGATTATAGGAAGGGTGTACTACAAGTGACAAATCCATGTTATTCAGAACACACAAAGTCAAGTTAATCCGGTTTGTAAGAAAGTCCTGTTCGGTTGCTCAGGCGTAGGGCTGTCAACGAATGCAAACGGATGCGGATATGGCTGTATCCGCATTCGCATCCGAAAATTTAAATCCGCATCCGATATCCGCGAATATCTGAGATTAACATCCGTATCCGCATCCGCGGATATTTTTCGGATATCCGAAAATATCTGCATCCGAAAATAAAAAGCGGATATTTCCGGATATCCGAAAATATCCGAAATATCCGCATCCGAAATTGAATAAGATTTTTATTATACTAATATTTTTGAACTAAAACAATCACTTTCTCAAATGACAATACACACACTATAATACTAATCAGTTTTTCAAGTGACAAAATGACAACACACATAATATCAAACAAGTTTACACGATATTACATCAATTCAAATGATAAAATAGCAACATACATAATGATAAAATGGCAACACACATAAAATTTCGGATCGGACGGATGTTTTTCGGATACGGATATGCCCATATCCGCATCCGCATCCGATTTTCTTTTCGGATATCGGATATCCGCATCCGCTTTTCGGATATTGGATAATATCCGTTTTTTCGGATACGGATCCGGACGGATTTCGGATTTTTCGGGTATCCATTGACAGGCCTACTCAGGCGGTCAAGTCTTGTTATGTTGCTCAGGCGGTCAAGTCCTGTTCGGTTGATCAAGCGGTCTAATACCTGTTCCTCCGGGTTAAGTGAGGGTTGCTAGCTTTAATTCCAAAAGGAGTCTGGGATTGGACGTAGAACGGGAGTTCGAACCAGTATAAAAATTCCCAGTGTCATTTTACTTTACTGCTATTATTTTCCGCACTAGTTATTTATTATATTCCATATTACTCGATCTTATAGCATAATCACTTTCAGTCAGTCTATGGCCGTTTGCCATATAGGGCACAGATATTATTGGTTCTTTACCAACCTCTAAATGTGGTGCGAATTACGCCATTGTCACAGTTGATTACCTCACCAAATGGGCCGAAGCAGAACCATTAGCCACGATCATAATGAAGAAAGTAATCAACTTCATTGTCCGGAACAACATCTGTCTTTTTTGGACTTCCACAAACTATTGTAATAGACAACGGGACTCAATTCGACAGTGCTGAGTTCAATGACTTTTGTCATCGCCATCGTATTGAAAAAAGATTTGCGCATACGCTCACCCTCAAGCAAAAGGGCAATTTGAAGCTATGAACAAAATCATAAAATCCATTTTGAAGAAGCATTTGGAAAAGGCTAGAGGCAAGTGGGAGGATGAACTCCCAACAACACTATGGTCTTATAGAACCACCCACAAGTCCACGACTGGCCATACTCCATTCACCCTTGCTTATGGTTCCGAAGCTGTTATTCCTGTTGAGCTCAAAGTTCCTTCCCATCGAATGACTTACTGTGATCCCAGAACAAATAAAGATCTCCTCTTGGAATCTATAGACTTTATAGATGAGAAGCGTGAGTAAGCTGATTTGAGGGCAGCTGCACACCGTCACGGAGTCACCCGATACTACAACACTAAAGTCCAGCCTAGAACCTTTAAAATCGATGATCACATCTTGAAACGGGTTTTTCCTGCCCCGTCGCATATGAATCCAACTTGGGAAGAACTATATGTTATTAAGCAGAGGCTTGGAGAGGGAACTTTCAAGCTAGTGACTATTAATGGCATCACACTTCCAAGGACGTAGAATAGCGAGCATTTACGACGCTATTTCACTTAGTTTATTTCTTTTTCATATATCAACTCTCGTTCATAACCCGATGGACGGAATACATAATGAGGAATGGATGTGACTCGACCATCCGATGACCGAATAAATCCCACCGAGTGATGGGACTGAAATAAATCAAAAGCGACTGTGACACGACCGATCGCTCGCACAATTAAACCCCGGACCTCGGGGATAAGTTGATCAATTAAGAATAGTACGATCCGACTATTTTTCGAACTAAATCTAAGTCCATAGAGTGCAGACTGGAGTATAAATATAGATCAAGTGTGAATCAACTACCCTCGAACTAACTCAAAGTCCCCAGAGTGTGGACTAGAGTATAAATACAAACCGGGCGTGATTTGACCGCCCGCTAACTAGCTCTTATCCCTAGAGTGCAGATATGAGTATAAAAAAATAGATGAGTCTGGTTCGACCGCTCACTATTCCATGAACTCCGGCCTAAAACCGACAAGAGGAGTATAAACACGCAAAGGATGAGTTCGACCATCCACTTTCCAACTCCGCTAATCCAAGACTGGGAGAAGGAGTGTAATCCCTCAAACCGCTAAATCCGACAGCGCAATATTAGGGCTCAAGCCCTGTGTTTGGTATGACTCAAGGCCACAATCGCATGGTGGCCTTGGGATAGAATTAACGGATTATCATCCAAAGCAACGAGCAACGAGTTACAAGTACATTAACTGGAAAGTAATAACTCAACTACTTAGATAACAATTCACACGAGGGTTTAATTGAAAACAAAAAACTTTTATTCACATAATAAGCTTTAAATTTGTGATACGAGTTTATTCAGAAAATGGGGGCCATACCCGTACAATCATGGCCAACAAAAAGAAAAGAAGCTATACAAGCTATGTGCAAAAAGAGCCGAAACGATGGCTATTTCTTTTGTCTTCTCTCCTTTTTGGATTTTGTGGGAGTGGCGCCACCCGAGCTTCTGCCTGTTCGCTTCCTCGATCCTTTACCGCCTTTAGCGGGGGAGCTTTCAAAAGTAGGAGGGAGTTTTTCAAAAATCGACCCGACAGCTGGGATGACTTGTAATGGGATGAGATTTGGATCATCAATATCCACATCAATGGTTTCATACTTGGCTTGTTTCTTCAATAACTCCTCCCTCTCAACACGCTCCTTTAGGGTGAGTTCATCGGTGTGTTTAGTGGATCCGATGATCACAACATCAGCAGATTCGTCCAGCGTAGTGGATCTTCAGCCTTATCATCATCAAGTGCTCCAATGACTTGAGCATCGGGCCCTGGAGCATTGGTGGCCATCGGGATCTCAGTTGATGTTGATTGTTGCTCCACGGTGGCACCACTTTTTGGAGTTTGGCTGGGACCTGGAAAACCTATAGATTCACAGAAATAAGAAGATAAGCATATGACTATTAGACATGAAAAAAGAAAGCAATCAAAAGGTGGAAGATAGGGCGGAATACCTACATCCGGCTGACTTTAAGTTGTCGCCAAGGTCCCCCTTCTAGAATAAGGGTCGACACTTTAGATTGATTACCGGGTTTACCCGGATCATAGCTTAGATCTTGTCCCTGATCGAAAGAAACTGATGCTTTGGCTGCTTGAAAAGAACAAGGGCCCTTGGGATCATACTCCAAAGATTCTGAGATATTTTTCCCTTTGCCAGAAGATGTTAGAATGTTGAAGTATTAGAGTCTCGCGGCGGCAAGGTCTACGGGTTCATTTCCATGAAGAATCTCTCGCACTAATTTCTCTTCATCTAAATCGGCTTCGCTAAAGTCTCTAGTTTTCATTTCAACAATATACTCCCAGAGCGGCTCCAGATGACCCTCACCAAGAAAGCTCATATCACAAGTGGATAAGGACTTTAGCATTGTATTCGATAATCAGGGGATCGTACATGTCCTTGATTTCATTCCAACCGGCTTCCTTGGCATCCTCTACCTTGGCTTTGAGCTATTCTCTCAGCTCATTGCGGCCCACTTCCTTTACCTCTTCTTTGAGGACTTCAATCTGAGCAAGTTGCTCACCAAGTTTAATCTTTAAAGTCAGGGCCTCAGCAGCTTCTTCGTAATATCTTTGCGATTCTTCTTGAGCTTCGATCTTCTCTTTCCTCTCTTTCTTAAGAAGCTCCTCAACACAGCGAGCTAAGATATTTTTCTCCTTTTGTAATGAATCTTTTTCCAAGGCAAGTGCACCGCTGCGGTTGAGGGCAACATCAAGTTCCTTTTTATAGGCAGCTTCCAGACGACTCACTACCTCAGATGTTTCCTTGACACTTTTTATGCTTCAGCTAGTTTTGACGTCAACTCCGAGATCTCATTATCTTGGTGCCTAATTATATATTTATCATGGATCACCTCTAGCTTGAGACGATCTACCTCATATTGTCACTCAATAGACAATTCGAAGATTTTTTTTCTGCTAAGTGCTGGAATGATTCATGCTGCACGAAAACATCATTGACACATGCGAGAGAGCTTGCTTTGACAGTCCCTGGGATTGTATGGATGGAGGGGAGGAACTTAAGCCCGTCAAAACAAATATTTGGGAAATGACCTTAAGTTCGGCCAATTTCACAGTTGTGGAAGCTTCAGGAGCAGGGGTCGGAAAAGATGGATCAGAAGCAACAATTGGACGTTTGCTCGACCTGTGATCACGAGACTGCTTGGAACTGGATGAACCAGAATATTGCTCAGGCGGTACGGAAGATGGAGGACCGTGAAAAGAGGTCTGATCGCCACTATGCACAAGAAGATTAGGTTGCACTTCTTGATGGGACAACCGAGATTAGGATTTATGTTTTGAAGATGAAGATTCCCTAGAACAATGACTTCTTTCTCGATCATCATCTTCTCTCTAAGCCTACCCGATTCTGAATCACGTCTAGGTCCACAATGCATTGAGGAGCTCCTCAAGCGATCAAAAGCTCGGGATTGAGACATCTAATCTACAAAAAACCAAATACCAGAGTATAAGTGACCGTTGCATAAAAGATAGATGGAGATCGTGTAGTGAAGTACGCGTGATTGTGAGTGTCCTAGTGCCCCCCCAACAGATCGGTTGCTGCAGCCTTGCTCATGGGAGTTTTCTCCCCTTTACCGGTAGGAAGAATGCCATCACCACTTCTGGTGGCAGAATTGAGCCCATCTATGTTGATGTTAGGGAAGTCATAAGTCATAATGTCACCAGGAATTTGGAGATTTGAAAACCCTTTCATTGAACTTTCTAAATGTTGGGAAGATGACTCTTCATCGATAGAAGTGATAATGAACTCTAGATCCTTGGCAGTTTTTCTCCTATAAAGCTTATATGCAAGCTTCTTTCTTCTCTTAGCAGGTGTGTGGGGTTGCATGCCCTATGATTGTCCGACCACAAGCGCCTTGCCTGGGCCTGCATCAGCGTCGCCAGGCTCATTAATCTGGGTACCCTTAATTTCACCTTCTTCGGCATCATCCCGAGTCCCCTCGACGGGAGGCATGACGGGTTTATTGATATCCCTTTCTTGTTCGACAGTGCTTCTTGGTTATGCAGCACTTCCAAGAAGCCCAATGTTGCAGCCTTCTTCCAGTAGCCCAAATGGAGATAATAACTCGTCATTGACGAGGAGTCTGATGTCCCTATCTTCGACAGAGGTAGCACAAATTGCAGAGATCGCTCTTAAAAAACCATTTCCCTCTGGACGTGGGTGGACACCTGTAGATATTAAGAATGTTAGTTGATCCAGAATATGACTTGGATTAGAGAATTTAAAAATAAAGTGAAGACGACACTTACGTCCTTCCAACCACCACCTTACAAAGCCAGGCGGACATCGAACGTGGAACCATTCATGTTTGAAAAGGGTAAGTTTGTTCCAAGCACCCGTTAAGACTATACAGTTGAGTGAAGGCTCGAGAAAAACATAGAAGGACTTCCTGATCATCGTTTAAAGTTATAAATGAACCTTATGTCCTCAGGGGTTGGCAGGCAGGACAGAGCACTCATGAATAGTAAAAAAGTTCCATGGAGAAAGGCGTAGCTATTCGGGTGAAGTTGAGTGGGGGCTATTCCAAGATATCTAAACATTTCCCGAATAAAAGAATTGAAGGGCGACACACATCCGGCCTAGCACATGAATTTTTTGTATGTTGTGTACCCTTACGGGGGCAAGTGAGCATGTCATTGATCGAAGGAACTAGGACATCTTCGAATGGAATTCCACGTCTGGAACATAGTCTACGAAGGGCGGCCTCACCAATTCTGGAGGCTTGAGAATCTATTGATTTATCTAAGAGTACGATGCCTTCTACCACGTCGGGTGCATGATTTACATCTTCTGCCGAGAAGATGGGAACATAAAAAAAGTTGGCTGGTGGGCTAGAAAATTCTGTTTGTTCAGTTTGATGACCAGGGGAAAGCCTGCCAAATATGGTCGTGGAACTCGACTTAGCTTCGGGATTGCTATGTTGCAAGGCTGGTCCAGAGGACATTGCAGCTAGATGTTCTGAACGTTTGAAGTCCATGTCAACTATACTCGATAGATAATCGAGATTAGATAAGTTTACATGTCCCCTCGTGCTAAGTGTGAGCTAGTGTAGTGCAGTGTGGTGCAATGTGACGTGTTACATAAATAAGCCGCTTAAAGTAAGAAAGTAAAGTGAAATGAGAAGACTTTGGATTCCGACTAGAGTGACCGTCATTGCTGACCGTCTCAACCGGCGAAGAGATTGATCGGTTGTGTAAGCTTTGGGACCGACTATCGGCATATCAAAGTGTGAGATCTGTTATTTAATTCCATAAGCTAAGTTTTAGTTCATGTTCTAAGTTCCCAGGATTTGATCGTTCAGTTTCGAGTACAATAATGAATATAAAAGTCTTATTGTTCATTGTCATCATATGTTCTAGTTCATTAAGATGAGATTTGTTGAAATTGCCCAATAAGTGATTATGGATTAGGTTTCGAGTTCAATTCAAAGTCCATATATGCCAAACCCAAAATGTCAACCCATATATGTCGATCCATGTTTTCTGATCCCTTTCCCAAAGCAGCTCAACCGATCCCCCTCTCCAAACAAAGGCTGCCTACCCCTTTCCTTAAACAAGATTTGTCGATCCCACCATGCTACCCAATTTCACCGATCCTTACTTTCCTTCCACAAATCATACCGATCCCACCGTGTTATTCGACTCCACCGATCCCTCTCCTACTTAGCCAATCCTACCGACCCCTCTACTTCACTGTCTTCCACCAAACTCCTTATTCCGATCATTCCACGTTGGTCCATTCTACTGATCCCTCCACTCTACTATCTTTAACCTTCCTCCCATCAAGCTTCCACACCAATCCCTCTCTCACGTCATCAAACGAGGGATCGATATATCCACACCATATAAGAAATCCCAACCGATCCCTCCTCTACTCCCCATTCTTCTTCCTCCTTACTTATTCTGCCGAACCCATTTCACACACCAGACTCACCTCCTCCAGGCCACTTCAACCACCGTTTCATCGCGACATCAAGCACCATCGTAATCTGTAACACCCCTAATTTTTAAT
The DNA here is from genome assembly GCA_030737815.1 of Allium fistulosum. Taxonomy (NCBI): domain Eukaryota; kingdom Viridiplantae; phylum Streptophyta; class Magnoliopsida; order Asparagales; family Amaryllidaceae; genus Allium; species Allium fistulosum. Next base: position 738,309,324 of record CM060906.1, read on the forward strand.
AACATTATTTGGGAGATTTAATTAGATAAATTAAATAGAATAATGTAAATATTAGTGTGATAATGGGATTAAGATTTGAAAATTTATTTAGAGGCCATGCTTAAATAAACATAAAGAATGATTTTATAGAAATGTTTTATTAGATAATTAATAAGAGAATAAAACAAGGGCATTATGGGTAATAGCCGCACCCATAATCCCATTACCCTAAAAAATCTCGTTTCCATTTCTTTGCATGTTCATATTTCAAAGCACAAAAACGTAAATCAAAGAAGAGTAAGCCGGCCATAACCTAGGGAAGGAAAAAAGGAAAAATCAATTAAAGCTAAACAATCAAGCAAGGGAAATTAATCAAAGATCAAATCTCAAGTTCCTTATCCTAAGCAAGGTGAATAATAATATAAACCATCTCTATATTTGGTTTTAAAGATCATTTGATTTCGGGTTTAAGTTTAAATCCACTAGATGAATTTTGATGATGATATGCTTGGATTTCATGATATGTTATATTCAAACAAGTTTATTTGATATATGTTTTATTCGATTTTAAGGCTAAAATCATTTATATTGGATTTCAAATGCCATGAGGATTTAATACGTTATGTAAAACATTATTTTTGAGATGGGTTTAATTTTTATAATTTTCCAAACTATGGAAAATTTAGTATGAATTTTTGAAGGAAGAAATGAATATTTGGGTTTAAATTTTATTTCGGCTGTTAAATGAAGGAATTTGGGTCAGAAATTTTAATATGTTAGATAACATATTAAAAGTGAATTTCTATGATTTTTGGGGAGTTTTTCTAAGTAATTTACTATGGAAATTAAATTAATTTATTTGGAGGTTTTAAATGTTTTAATCGTTTCGATTAAGGGAAGGGCTTCTTTGCTACTTACCTTTATTTAGATCTGAAATGAATGCGACAGTTTTTAGAAAAGAATTTGAAAATTTTATGGTAACCAATTAAATTTTTTCAAATAGGCAGGTTAGTTAAAAATCAATTACTTGAAAAGGCAATAAAAATAGTTTTTGTACAGAAGTATGGTTTCGCCACTTCCAGTAGTACCTTTCAACCCTATTCTTCCGCCTCGACTAAGTTGAAACTAATACACTAGGTATCGATGCATTAGTATGTAGTGGATTAGAGAATGGCGATAGGTATGGAGTCAAAACCATGTTTTTGAATCGGTTGAAACCCATTTAAATAGCTTTCGAAAATGCCACTTGCCTTGTTTTCAAATGAATGCTTTCGAAAGGGTTTAAAAGAGCTATGGATGAGGTTGCCGCCTTTTTGTTAAAGTGTAGCTTTCGAATGAGTTACCCTGTTTTTAAATCAATGCTTTCGAAAGGGTAGGTTGAACCCAGTCGAAACCATGCTGCCGACCTTATACCTTTCGAATGAATTGAAGTCATCAACTAGTTTGAATGGTAGCTTTTGTTTATAAATATAACAAGCCACTTCCCAAAGCTTTCGAAAGGGCTCTAGTAGCCATATAAGGGTTTCGAAGGCAATGGCTTCGAAAGGGGTTTCGAAGCTATCCTTCCAAATGTTTTACTTAAATGATTTAAGCTTTCGAAAGGATGGTTCCGAAGCCATCAGTTTTCCCCAAACTCTTTTATATCAAGGTTAATGGTTTCGAAAGGGGTACTTTCATTTATATTCACTTTGACCCAAAAGATATTTTAAATATAAACTCAATGGTTTCGAAAGAGGTACTTTCAAATGGTTTCGAAGCAACGCTTCTATGTATACTTTATACTTTCGAAAGGATTGTTTCGATGGTTTCAAAAGGAAGGTTTTGATGCTTTCGAAGTTTCAAAAGTCATATGTTTTGAATGTTTCAAAAGGCATATGCTTAGTGTTTTGAAAAGAAGATTTGAATGCTTTCGAAGGAGGTTTTCCAATGGTTTCGAAAGTAAAGGTCTAAGGTTTTGAAAGCCTTAGTTTTCAAAACAAAGAACCCAATCTCATTTTTAAAGGAAAACACATGGCAAAATAAATGAGTTTTGAAATGGCTTTTAAGTATGAAGTTTTGAAGAAGCTTTCCTTGATAAAGTAATAGGTTAAAGGGATTAACCATGTTTCATATGAAAATGATTTCAAGGATATTAAAGCATAGATGTTGGTGTTATTATGTTATTATGTTTGCTTCTTCTAATATTCATATTCACTGTAAAATGGACCCAAAACGGTATTATGGGGTGAAATGACAGAATAACCAAATAGGTTGACCCAGTAGTGAATATAAATCGAGTTAACTCTCGAATAAGTAGAATTGCATCCAGGAGGTCAGGAAGACCAGAATATAGAATGCCTAAATACCGATTAAAGAAGTTGTCAGATAGACGGGTTCATAGTAAACCCATGAAAACTATGTTTAGAAAGAGTTATTGGAAGGGCCAATTGGTTTGTAGTGAACCCATGAAAACTATATCCGGACTAAGTTATTGACAGAAGTCAATAGGTTCATAGTCAATCCATGAAAACTATGATATGGGGGAAGTTATTGGAGATACCAATAGGTTCAAGAAGAACCTATGAAATAAATGAAGTTATTGGCAGGGGCCTATAGGTTATTGGTGATCCCATGAAAACTATGAAACATGACAAATAGTCCATAAACATTAAATGGGTTATTAGTAATCCCATGAAAACTATTAGGTTAATAGTGACCCTAGAAACTATAACTGAGACAGATAGTCAAAATGAATGGGGATGGGAAATCCAAAATAATTTACTTGTTTGCATATCATCATAATATTTTAAATTGCTATGTTTTTAACCATTGTGGATGCAGGAGCACACTATATGGTTATTATAAGTTTTTGATAAGATACCAGTGAGGGGAAAAGCCGTTCCGCTAAGTGGCATGGTCTCACTAGATATCTAAATGGTTTGAAATGGTAGGTTATTATTCATACCAGGCTTCATGTCTGACTCAAAGTTTATGTTTTCCCCTTAAACTCTCGGGTGCTCAATTAACTTTGAGTAGTTTGAGAGTTGAAGTTTCAGGTACCTCTTTGGACGAATAAGCTTCCAGAGACGTGCATGAAGCAAGCTAGCAAGTAGGAGTTCTTATATATTTTGATTCCGTTGTGTTTTGTTGTAAAGTCAAAGTTGTTTAATTATCTATGTTTAGACTCTGATCATCCAAGGGGGCATCTTCATATATCGCTCTTGGCATATGTTGTAATAATTATATTTTCTATGGACGTGGTTCTCGAATCTGGGATTATGTAATGAATTTGAAATGATTTGAAATGGAATGAGAGAGTTGTTAAATGGTTTCAAAAATTTCCATATCCATGTGTTTCTGTTATATTAATGTATCTAACATTCCCGTATTTGGTCGCCGAGGATTAATAACTATGGATGACTGCAGTCCGTAGTCGTTAGTTTTGAGCCTCCAAGTGGGGGATGTTACAAGTTGGTATCAGAGTATAGGTTTATGGAAACTTAAAAGAAATTTAAGCCTAAGAGTTTTTTCAAAACATAATCCAATGAATCAGAAAATAAGATCGGGGTTTGGGTTAACGCTATAGTAACGTACTTGTATTTGATATATATATAAGTACGTGCTCCCTTCTCTCTTAGACCATTCTTCTGTATCTTAGTAAGGCTCGTATATAGATTTACGAGAAAGGAAGATATGGAGGTAGAAAATGGAAGAGGAAATCTCGGTGGAGGAAGCACCACAACAAATGGAAATGTTCGACCTAATACCAGGAGGAACCCGGGTCGACAGGATAATGCTTATCAAAATGCAGATGCCAATGTAGGTGTTGGAAATCCTTTAGTGGATATGGGGATGATGTATCAGTTCTTCGTCGATCTGATGCAAGCTGGAGCATCTGCAGGAGTGGCTGGTAATGTTGGAGGAGCTAATCTCGTGGCTCCAATTGGAAATAACTATGCTAAGTTGAGCAAAGATTACACCAGTCTTGGTGGGAAGCCGTTTGTGGGAATGGAGGATGCCATGGAAGTTGAGAATTGGTTGTTGCATTGCGAGAGAATCTTTGATGACTTGGGATTGAATGATGAGCAGAAGAGGAGACTAGCCTTTAGATAGTTGCAGGGAGCAACGCTCCATTGGTGGAATAGTGTTACTGCCGGAGTTCCAGAGGAAGAGTTAACTTGGGTAGAATTTCGAAGGAGATTCGAGCAGAGGTTTTTATCTGAAGTTGCTAAGTCAGCATTATTGAGAAAGTTTATGGATTTGGTGCATAGAGAAATGCCGGTAATTGAGTATGCCACTAAGTTTGATGAGCTGTCCAGATATGGGTATGCTACCATTAACACCGTCATTAAGAGGAATGAAAAGTTCATTCGGGGATTGTAACAACCCAAGATTTTTGCAAATATTTTTAAATTAGATTTTATTTCAAAATTTTATTTTTAAAACATTTTTAAACATGTAGTTGTAATTTTCCAATATTAGTTGTATTTTGTTTACAATTTTTATTTCTAGTTTCAATATAACAAACTATTTTCTTTCTTTATTTATTTTCTATTTTTCCTAAGACTATTTATTTATTTTCATTTCTACATTATTTTGTTTTAACTTTTATTTTATTTAATTGATTTTTGATTGGTTTATTTTGAATAAATGAATTGGAAATTCAAAGAGACAAAGCTTTACGCTTAACTTGTGACTTTTCATTTCTAGTCTTTTCATTTGCTTGTGACCCTTCCTTTTCTTTGCCATAGCCATTTATTTGCTTTGTTATTCACATGAGAAACATCTCATTCTCTTCACAATTCACGGCATTCTCATTTCTGGAAAAAAATGTAAGCCATGGCTTCCATCTCCTCTTTTTCTTCTCCATTTTGCTTGATTTTTGCATTGATCTCTTCATGCTTTGCTCGGCCCTACCCACCATCATCTCTACTGACCACCACCATCACCTTCTCCTCATCATCCACGGCCTACAACCACCTCCTACCCTCTGACCAGATCTGGCCGTGGCCACCATATGAAGAAAACACCATAAACTTTGCAAAAACCCCTTGAAATATGCATAGCCGAGCCAAATATCTCCACCATCCCCTTCATGTTAGCTTCGGCCATCACCCTTAGCTCCACCAACATATGCCATGACCACTAGCCATCACCTTACCTTCTGACCTGACCTGTAATGGCATGGCCGAGCCCAAACATGGCCATAGGCCGAGCCTTGTTGCACCAAAACCTTCCTTTTAGGCCTTGTCCCTTTGCCTTCCTTCATTTGTAACTCCTACCCCTTCACATTCTTACTAGCCATGCATTGTGAGTCCATACCCAAGCCTTACCACCAATAAAACCATCATGGCCGAACCTATAAACATGTATGGCCAAGCAAAAGTTGAGTTGAGATCAAACAATTTTGATTTAAAGCATGGTTAAACCATTTATTCTTTGTCTATTCTATTTCCATTTTGTTTCAATTAACCTTTGTATTGTATATATATTTATATTTGCTTTGTTTTAGTTGTTGTATACAAGATTAATATCTTGGCTCTCTCTCCACTTGAATCAAAAGTCGTGCTGTATCGTGCTTTCTGGATTTATTTGTGTGTTTTGATTTGCTAAACTCTAGCTTGAAAAGGTGAGTTATTCACGCTTGACATTCATACTTATAGAATTGTGAAACGATAACAAGTGAATGTGTAGAATTGTTATACCATGTTATACCTGACTGTGATATGAATTATGTTAAACTTTGTTATAAACTTGTCACATCATTTGATATGTTATATTTTGTTATACTGTTATTTATTTCTGTTTCTCACACTGCAAGTTCCCTATAGAATAGAATCACTATGGGTTGAAATGATACATACTCGAACGGACTTTAGAATAGGGAAAAATCGTTACGGGCTGAAATGATAGGCCTGAGCGATTTTTATTTATTTTTATTTAACTTGGGATTGTGGGTTTGAAATGATAGAACCTAGATTTTTCTTTGTAAATTACGGATTGAAATGATATATTATCTGTATCACTTGACCTAGGCTAGAAAATATTATACAGACCCGTGGTTATTTTATATAGTTTTCTGGAAAATTTTAAGTATTTTAAAATGTAAAATTTGATATTTTGATTTAAATTTGGATTTAAAATGATTTAATAAAGTGATAATGATTTTTCTATGTATTTAAAAATGTTAACTAAATAAATGGAAAAATTGTGATTTGAAACATAACTTAATTTGGAAATTTGTGATTTGATTTTTTAAAAGGAAGTTTAAGTTAATTAAATAAAAATGGAAATTAAGTTTTATTTATGAAATGGAAATTTAAATTTAAGTGTTAAGGTAAATTGTTAAAAATGAAAAGAATAGGGAAATTGTACACTTGGATTGAATAAGTGAATTATTGGAAAATTTGATTTTATTGTAAAAAATTTCTTTATAAAATCATAAGTTAAAGGGTATTTAAATGAACATTTTTGAAGTGGAAAAATATGATTTTTATAAGTTAAAATGGTTAAAATCGAAGTTTATTTGTTTCTGAAAATTTATTTTAAATCTGGAAATTGAATTAGTAGCACTTCAGAAATGCTATCATTTCTGAAATTAACTTAAAATCTGAAGTAAAAGATACTGCTGCACTTTGTAAGTGTTGTGCTTGATGCAAATGAACTAAAGGCTAATTAACTAAAGGCTACTGCAGCACTTGGTAAGTGCTGTGGTTGCAGAAAGAAAATCTAAAATCCGAAACTTATAAAAGGGCTACAGTAGCACTTGATAAGTGCTGCAGTTGGCTGAAATGAGGTTTTCAAATGTAACTGAACTACTACAGCAGTTTTATAAACGTTGTTTTTGCTGAAATGAATTGTTTTCAAATATAACTTACCGCAGCATTTTCTAAGTGCTGCGAAAGTTGAAATTTCAATGTTTTAAAGTATTTAAGTGAATAAATGGGCTCAGAAAAGGCTAAATTTTTTATAATTGAATATTTTATTTGTAAGTATAATGACTTTACTTTTAAATGGTTTAAATGATGTATTTTGATTTGAAATATAAACCATTTTGAAAAGAATAACCACGGGTTATAATAACGATTGGTTGTTAAAGAGACCGGGGTCGGATATGGACATACTCTCTGTCGATACTGAAAACCACTTTAACAACTGTGTACGTGGTGGAGATTCCAGAATGAAGTAGGATGGTGACGACGATCCTAAAGGTATATTTACATGGACCCAACTCCCGTGAGTTGGCATAAGGTGGCTAAAACAGGAGCGATTCTCGGGCCAATGAGGTAGTACCTCTGATCGGACACACTTCTTTGATACCATTCTATTACTTTTGTGATTGATTGGGTGCACCCCTTGATTTTTGGGAGTGTGGCTCAAGGTGAGCGGTAGTGGCTGCTATGCATTTCCACCAGCCCGGATGCGTAATTGGTATATCTACCCTGGCATTGCTTAGTTGTGCCGTGTCACCTACCATATCGAGCTTTACTATGAGTTTGGATTTGTGTCGTAGCCTGTGGAGTATTGAGGGTAGCCCCCGATCTGGGAGTATGCTAATACTGGATAGACTACTTGGACTATTATGTGTTAAGGGGAATATTGGGTCACTCCTTAATGCTATTTTAAAGTAAGCTTATTTTACTATTAAATATTATTATAATAACGAATATTACTACATAGTAAATAGTTTAACGGATCCTTAGAGGATGGGCGGTCCCAAGCATCCTTTAAGTTACTTGTACCTTTTATTACAGTTCACTTGAGTTGGTTTACATTGTATAAGTATGTATGTCCTGACTCGAGTGTTTGTGTTTTATTTACGCTCGGGTCAGCCTGAGTATCAGCTTTGGATTTCACCTTCTGGAGCTAGGACTGTTGGAGATCATCTTTTATTTAATTGCTATCTATTTCCATTCAGTATTTCTATGTCAGCTTTGTATTAGAGACATATGTATTTGGATTTCTACTATACTTATGTATTCAGACTTATGTTGTATCTATTTTTCAGACTATGTATTTTTGAATCTGTTTTGAGACTATGTATTGTAGTGGCTTCATGAACCAATATTTATTTTATTTTCCGCTGTGAGTTATTCTGATATTCTGTGTCTGTGATTCTGTGATTGGTTTTATTTGCTCCAAATTTATTACAATCTATTGTTTTGTATTATCCAAGTCCGACATGTGTGGTTTTATTGTCGATTTGAATGGTCCAAAATAGTGGGTCATTACAGGGATTGAGACCCGAGATTGCTAGGGCAACCCTACCACATCTCTGTGATCCTTATAATGTGGTTGTGGAGATGGCAATTCGACATGAGGAAATGTTTGCTATTTATGAGAAGGGAAAGCCGGTTGAAATCCAGGGTTCTCAGGGAAAGAAGAGGAAGTTCTTTAAGAAGAAGGGAACCCAGAAGGGAGAGGCTGCCAAGAAGGCAAAGGCTGATTTGGTCTGTTTCAAGAGTGATAAGAAAGGTCACTATGCTCATGAATGCCGGATAGACAAGGGGAAGAAGGCCACAGAAAAGAGGAGCGTGAAGTGCTTTAACTATGACCAAATTGAGTATTGTAAGAATCGGTGTCCAGAACCAGTCAGGATGGACAAGAGAATGGTTTGTGCTGTTGGACCATCATTTACTAGGCCAGTTGTTGCTGAGAAAGGAAAGACTGTGATGGAAGGCACACTTTTGATTCGAAGTATACCAATTAGGGTACTATTTGATACCGGTGCATCACATTCATTTATATCTCAGTATTTGGTTGATAGGTTATGCTTAGAACCCACATACATTGTTACTTCCTTAAGGGTTGCGAATCTGATAGGAGGGTATGCAACTCTAGGGATGAGATATAACTAGTTAGAACTTGATTTGTTAGGTCATAAGTTTGCATGCAGTCTGTATGTTTTTGATTTTGTAGACTTCGGGACCATTTTGGGTATGGATTGGTTGGGTAAATATGATGCTAGGATATTTTGCCAGGATAGGGAAATATCGTTGAGACACCCTGATAGTCATAACCGAATCATATTCTCAGTAGAGAATTCTGATCGGAGTGTTTGTTCTTTGTTAAGTGCTATGGAAGTAGGAGAAGAGTTAAGTCAGGTTCGAGTAGCAAGAGAATTCGTAGATGTTTTTGAGCCGGTTACAGGACTACCACCGAAATGAGCTGTTGAGTTTCGGATGGATCTTGTGCCGGGAGCTAAACCTGTAAGTAGACCACCTAGCAGGATGACACCGACCGAGATAAAGGAATTGAAGGTGCAGCTAGTGGATCTAGAAGGGAGAAATTTTATTAGACCAAGCAGATCGCCTTGGGGAGCGGCTGCGGTGTTCGTGAAGAAACCGGATAGGTCGTTAAGGATGCGTATCGACTATCGTAAGTTGAACAAGAAGACGATTAAGAATAAGTATCCTTTGCCAAGAATAGACAATCTATTTGATCAGTTATGTGGAGCCAGAGTATTTTCCCAATTGGATTTGGCGACAGGTTTCCATCAGTTAAGAGTGGCAAAGGATAGTATCCCGTTGACCGCATTTTGGACTAGGAATGGTTCGTACGAGTGGTTAGTAATCCCATTCGGGTTAATGAATGCACCAGCTTTCTTCGTGGATCAGATGAACCGAGTTTTCCAAGAGTACTTGGATAGGTTCGTATTGGTGTTTATAGATGACATTTTAGTATACTCTAAGGATGAAAGAGAGCACGAAGATTATCTTAGAGTGGTGCTTGAGATGCCGAGGCAGCAACAGCTGAAAGCAAAGTTTTCCAAGTGTCATTTTTGAAAGAAAGAGGTTAAGTTTCTTGATCATGTGGTTTCAGAGAAGGGTTTTTCAGTCGATCCAGATAAGATCAAAGCTGTTAATAACTGGAAGAGACCAGAGACGGTGACTGAGATTAGAAGTTTTCTTAGACTTGCTGGCTAGTACTGGAGATTCATTAAGGATTTCTCGCGGATAGACCACCTTTGACTAAGTTAATCAGGAAGGACGTGAAGTTTATTTGATCTGACAAATGTGAGGAAGCATTCCTTAAGTTAAAGCATTTGTTGACCAATGCGCCTGTGTTAGTAGTTCCAGACGGAAACCAAGGGTTGGTAGTGTATACTAATGCATGTGGGACCGGATTAGGAGCTGTGTTGATGCAGAAGGATAAAGTTATTGCCTACGCTTCACGACAGCTTAGACCACATGAAATAAGATATCATACTCATGATTTGGAGTTGGCAGCGGTGATCTTTGCACTGAAGATATGGAGACATTATCTCTTAGGAGAGAGATTTGAGCTATACATAGATCATAAGTCCTTAAGGTATTTATTCTCTTAGAAGGAGTTGAATATGAGGCAGCAAAGGTGGCTGGAGTTTTTAGCTGCTTATGATTTTGGTATAGAGTATACACCTGGGAAAGGGAATTAGGTAGCGGATGCTCTCAGCAGAAAACATCAAAATGTGGTGTTAGCTAGGTTGGCAGAATGGAAAGATTTAGAAGCTTTGACTACTTGTAGTGTGCAGTTAAGATCGACTGCTAGTTCTAGTCAGAGAACCACCATGTTGTCCTGTTTGGAAGTTCGACCGGTGTTGATCGAGAGGATTGCTTCTAAGCGGAAAGAGGATCCATTATTAGCCGAGAAGATTAGAAGGCTTGAGATTGGATCGGAGTTCAATGATCTAAAGGACTTTAGTCTTGACTAGAGAGGATGGTTGAGAAAGAAGGGACGGTTGTGTGTTCCGAATGTGAAGGACTTGAGAAGAGAAGTTCTTAGCACTACACCAGAAAAGTCATTTCGCCACGGCTTTGGGCCGTGGCTAAACGATTTTACCACGGCCTAGAGCCGTGGCAAAATTGGCAGTGGCAAAAATTTTGCCACGGCCCAAAGCCGTGGCTGTTTTATATTTTGCCACGGCTTTTGGCCGTGGCAATATTTCCATCAGCCACGGCTTTGAGCCGTGGCAAATATATGTTTTGTCACGGCTTGTGGCCATGGCAAATACATGATTAGCCACGGCTTAAGACCGTGGTTAATTTTTGTATGTTACTCAAATCAAATAACCGTCTCGGCGGTTCTTATTTCAGTTTGATTTAATATAAAAGTGTCTCAGTCAAGACTCAAAACATAAAGTAAATGTCTCAGTTCACAATATGGTTCACTGTTACAAACAGTTCATTAATTATAATACAATGATACGTGAAGACAAAAGTTTCAAATGGTTCATCAAGTACAATACAATGATACATGAAAACAAAAGTTTCAGATAGTTCATCAAGTACATTACAATGATACATGAAAACAACTGTTCAGCAACAATACATAATACACACTCCAAAGTACAATACAATGATACAATAAGATTTTGCACTATAAGGTATGTATTTCAACTTCAAGGTTCACATCATCCACTTCAACAGCAAGTCCTGTAAGGAGGAAGACAACTGTGAGGTTTGGGCACTTACTAATGAACAAGCTTATGTTCCATCATATATACAAGTTGAATCAAGGATCTTATATATGGCGCCCACTGAAGAGTATGAAATATTTGTAACCTGCAAGATTTTGGTATCTCAGCGCTCTAAGTTTGTAGAAGCTGATAGCTCCAACCCTGTTAAGGCACGAGTTGGGAGTCAGCAATATAACTATCTGTTATGATCAATGTATACTATCAGCAATATACTGTCATGGTGCATGTAAAAGATGGTTCATTGCTTCATTACACATTATTATTTATTCCTTGCTGCTGTTTACTTATTTTCATAAATTTTCCTTACATGCGTACTGTCTTTATTGGGCTTATTTAACGTCATTTTAGGTACATGCTCATTCTAGAATTAGATGGTGCAGTAAACTTATAATTTACAAATCTTAATGCTATTGTTATATATTGTATTTACGTACTTTTATTTTTAGTTCAAGTACTGGGTTTCTAGTTGCATTTTGTGATGAAAAATCTCATTCGATATGGGAAATGAACATCAAATCTGCAGGAAGGTTTTAGCATTATTGAGCAGAATCATTTCATTCTTTACACAATAGATGAGAGCTAGCCTGTAATGAGGACAAGAAGATAACTTATACCACCTAACTATAATGATTGAAGCTAATCCAAAGATTTTTCTTAAGATGGTAACAGAACCAAGTGTCGACATTGTTTTGAAACAGATATTAAATTCTCTACTTTTACATTTTTGAACTGGAGAATATTTGTACTCTTGATAGAGGTTTATATTATCAGATCTCATACAAACAAAATTCATATTTTGATCAAGCCTCGTCTAAATAAAAGTGAAGATCTACAAAAATTTAAGAGTTCTCATGCAAATTCATATTTTCAGTACTTTTACAGAGACAAATAACAAGTTGAAGTAAAAGTCGCATACAATAACACCCCAAAATCAAATTACATATGCTATCACAAGTATCATTTGTTTGGTTTAATTTTGTGTATTGTTTTCATTTGTTTTGGTTTAGTTGTGTTCAGTTTGTTTTGTTTTGTTTCATTTGGTGTTAGTTTTCTTATATAAAAAAAATAACAAAAGAAGTTTGAATTTCATTTGTGCAAACTCAGAACTGTTTAGTGTTCATTTCTTTTGCCAGTTTTTTACATTGCATTTATTACTCTCTGCCATCTCCATTCTTAGTTTAAACATTATGTTTCTGCTACATTCAGCTCCATTTACACTGCAAACATTCATCCCATCCCCACTTGCAAAACCAACCCACATCTGCGTACTCCATACATCTGCATACTATACTGCAACCGCATCTCAAACCTTCAGCAAGTTCGCCTACACTTGCATTTTTGTTTTTTTTTGTGTTATGTTAAAAAAAGTTTACATTTACACTGTTTTCATTTGCATTTGTAGAAAAAAATAGTTTTCTATTTTCTGCTTTCATAAAAAACAGTACATTTGCATTTGCAAGTTTACATTTGTGCACAGCATACTACTGTGCATTTTCACTGTGCACTGCATCTTTGTTACATTTTGCATTTTACATACCTTCCTCTACAACAGAGCACTTCCCCCCACTCCAACCTCCAACCAGCACCATCCACAATCTCAATAAGTATGAAAGAATCTGAAGTCTTTAAATATATTATATAAAGTGATTAGATTAAATCCGTTGATTGAAGAACAAATATATAATTCAAAATTACCATCCACTTAAATTGGTATCAACAAAAAAAAATTGTAAAATAAGGAGGTCCACCTATATTTATATCTTGATAAAATTGTTGATTATATATTAAATAAAGTCTAAAGAGTCTTGACACAAGTTGGTGGTCGGTGATTGACTTGTGACACAATGAAATCTATTGGGTAACCAATTGTGTTTTATTTTATGTCCAAATAGTCGGTCTCTACTTAATTTATCTAATCCAGCGATTGGATGGAATGAAAATATAAAGATATTACACTCTCACGGTGATACTGAATGATTAAAAGGGAAAAAAATAGAGTTCAGTATTTACTAATTTTAGAGTTTAGAGATGAAAATATCATTGGAGAAATCAAGTCACAATCTATTGTGATAATCTGAAGCTGCAAAAGCCGAGGGCAAAGAAAAATCAGGAAGAAAAATATCAAATATCTTTTCACAAAGCATATAGACGAAGTTCAGGTAAGATTCTTTCTATACTAATAACTATCGAAAGCTGATTTGTGACACCAGATAATAGAATAATGATAATGAGTAGGCCAGTTCATTTTCTAACAACATTGTTACAGAAGGAACAGGATGGAAAATGCAACAAGGGTTGATACATTTAATTTGGAAGCAGTAGACCCCATGTTCCAACTTCCACTTACAACCCGTCGATCCCTATTGCATAATAATGGATACATTTAATTTGGAAACTGACAATGATTTGGTTTGGCAACTACCAAGGCTAAAATATTGTGATTTGGTTTGATTTTGGTTTGAACTGAACAACCAGCTTCGATTGTCAGTTCACCATTAGGCAAAACCCATGTTTGAAAAAAGATTTCAGAAACACTGAAGTGTTTTTTTATCACTACTTTTTATCCACTCAAATATTTTATAGTTAAATTATTATAAATTAATTTTTGCTATCAAGCACGCGGTACCGTATTGTGAATATTTAATTGCGGTTGTTCATAGATATGAAAGAATAATAGCGTCCATCCATAACTTATCGACATATTAACTAGGATTGGTTACTAGTAAGTTTTAATTGATTTTTGATTGATGAATGATGATAAATAGTTGTGCTTAGCCATAGCTAAGTGTTGGTGGAAACAATGCACTCATTTCCTTTTCATTTTGGTAAGTTAGGTTGACGCAACTTAATTTTTATGCGTTGGTTGGATTATTTGTTGGTTTTGATCTTCCATTGTTATTTTTTTTACAGAGTGACATTCATAAGCTAAGGTAAAAAAATTTCAACTACTATTAAGCTATAAATTTCAATTTAGAAAATTGAGTAGATTATAAATCTTTCTTAGATTGCCGAAATGTTTCAGAAACGTAGCCTCATTTTATGAACAACAAAACTAACAGAGTTTTTAAACTTAAAAAATAATGGATTTACTGTTAAATGACTAAATTCTGGATGATGCGAAAGAGATTATTCGATATTCTGTTTTATGGATGGCTGGAACTTCACGAGTCTCTTTCAACTTATGGATGGATTTACTGTTAAATGACTAAAATTCTTTCCGATATAGAATTAATGATATCCCATCAATGGTAATTTTCACATCACAATGTGTGATACATTCCAGCATGTTACCTTCATGAGTCTCTTTCAACTTATATTCTAATAAGAAGGATATACTAAGTGGATTATTTTTCCTTGCGTTTTTATCAATACATTAGCAATAGAAAACGATCATCTCTCTAGCCTTGCAATTTTGGCTAAATAACAATCATGAAATTCAGTACATATTGCTTTTCGCAACATGGTTTTTTCTCGCCACCATAGCATTTCCAATGATTCTTTAAAGGCAGAGAATAATCAATTTTTCTCACCATAATAGCATTTCCATTAATAATGATTTTCATATTCTTAGAAATTTGGTTGCAAAAATTAGTTTTCGTTAATAGTAAATCAGGTTGCTGTTAATTAAGGAGACCACTATGTTCGCTTAAACCCCACATTTGACTATTGTTATTGTCATTAACCTATTGGACACTCACTTTTGGTGATTAGGATACAATAAAAAGATGATATTAAGTCTGTGAATCATTAGCCTTAGCTTGCCTCCTTCAACCATAATGAAAGAGATGTAAAAAGACATTATTATTGCAGTAGATGTTAATAATGAAACATTATGCAGTGCACATGTGACTGCACAGTATTGTCTGTATTCCGAACTTAATCATGTCCACATCTACTTTCTTGTTATCTTTTTGATTCAGCCTCATACGTATGATAATTAATTTAAGGAGGCAAAGGACACAGAAATTATTTGGCACTAGTCATTATTTCCTTCTTCGAGCTTTCAGTCTGCTCCAACAACTACATTAGATCCAAGCATTATCATTTTTATCATTTCTGATGTTCTAATTTCCTCACTCTTCTGGAATCATAAACAATTTCAGTACATTGTCTGCACTTAATGCAATCTTCCTAGCGAGTGCCCTTTGTGGCATTTCCATAAACTTGTGTATTTATATCTCTTATGTAGTTATAACTTTAAATTTTGTAAAAATAAAAAATAAAAAAAATCAGGGAATTAATAATGACGCAACTTCTTTTAATTAATTCTCAAAATTTGAAATACAGTAAAAATAGTGGAAATTAGACAAGGAAATCAAGGTAATATAAGTACAAAAACTTTAATCCTGTCGTAATAATATTGTTTTGCATGTAATTACTAACTTGAATATGACCTTAACACAATAATTCAATCATTGTAAACATGAAAATTACAGGATGAGCATTGAACTTATGATTCCACTAAATTATAAAGTTAACCGAGTCGAGCATGCAAACGTGTGCAAGTAAAGCCAAAACCTTATACCCAAATTTACAACAGCTTCTGAAACCAAAAGATGAATCTGAAGGATTCAAAACTATAAATTTATATTTATTAACATACGTAGAGTATTAAATTTTTGATAAGTGACTTATAAATCAAATCCTGGCATGGCAAATTGCGAAGAAAAGGCTTGAACTCGATTCCTAAGCTCGGTACTATCCAGATTGTTTTGAAGACATCTAAGAAATTCTTTTGGATGTTTGCATAGCTTCCGCTATAATAAGGCCCAAGTGCTTCAGTAATTCAGATATGCATGATGAACATATGAACTATTTGTATATACCATCATAGCAATTTGATTAATACCATGTACAATAGAGTGATAACTATTTATAAAGAATAATTCAAATGGGTTTAAAGTTAGAATAGTTTTTCTTTTTTCTTCTTTTTTTGAAAGAGAAAAGTGCTTACATTAAACATAAGTTCATAACAGTCGGTTAGTTAGCATTATTTGAATTTTAGATAGGATGTATTTAGCTTAATAATATATTGCCAGTGAACAATTTTCTGCTGTCAATGCATGGGAGGATATTTAAAAAAAACAATTCGATTTTAACTTACCAGCAATTCTTTCCAAACGTCGGTCTTGTGTGTTTTGACGGTACTTTATCCCAACTTTCATATGAGATCGGCACATGAATCCGTACTAATTTACTAATTCGGCTGCTTACTTTTCTAGCGTTTTTTGAAATGGGAGCACCTAGTGCATTTATCTCAACTTTTTCAGATTGTGAAGATGATGGCTGTGTAATTGAATAGGTTGATGCTTCTGTAGGTTCTGACATTGTTACTATCTTCTGGATTGTAATCAAATCGACCAAGATCACCTATTCCGAATAAAAAAAGAGAATACAAATTTTAGCTACCATTCATCAAAATGTTGGAACACCACAAACTTCAATACAACGGAAGTGCATGCCAAAAATGCAGTAAATTAAAGTCTGCCCATAACTGCAAAGTAGTGTTTCGAAAACACTTAAAAATATACCCTGTTCCACCTGTAGAATCAATTGATGGAAGAAGAAAACACCACCTGACTTTTAACTTTTTAAGACTAAAAACATACAGAAGATAAGTCTCCCACAAGTACTTTTCAGTATAAAAGAAAACCGACCATAGTTTTTTACAACAAGTAAAAGAGACAATTTTAAATGAGAAATAAAAGGTGGAGCATTAATGCAACAAAATTTGTCATTTATTCCTCAACTAAAAGAACTATAGAAAATATTCTATGATTTAGTCGGTAAATTCTTTCCATTTCTAAACTCAACTCAAGAATCTATGGGAAGTACAAGACATAACTTGCAATGACTGCAAGACAGGATAATCCAATATCTAAAGAACACTGACTTTTATTTTATTTATTCTTCATTTTGCAGAAAGAATACATTTCAGTAAAACCAACAAAATAAATCTTCGCAAACAAATTAAGAAAATATATCACAAAAGCAACATTTAATTATTCCAAATTAGCAGGTTGTAGATTCTCCATGTATGTTATCAAAAATTGCAAGAACAGCCACAACAAATGCTTGATCGCACCCAAAAACAAAACGAACGCTGATAATAAAAATAAAAGAACATCCAAAATCTTGATTAAAAATAAAAATAAAATACCTTGGGAGCGGGAATGAGCTCGGCCAATAAGAAAATCTTGGGAGCGATGATAAGAAAATCTCGATATTGAGGTCGGCCGATTCAGGAGCGATGCTAGGGCACGGGCGGCAAAAGGGAATTATGGAGCGGGATTCGTGAATTTCAGAGGGAAGATGATTAGGGCATGCGTGGGCGTTATTTTAAGAAAGGGAGCATATTTGAGTTGCATTCTGTACGCGGGGGGTTTGGAAAAAATGGATCAATTTTGCAACGGCCTAAAGCCATTGCAAAATTGCCACGGCCCATGCCCATGTATATTTTGTTTTACCACAGATCAAAACCGTGGTAAAATTGCCACGGCTCATGACCGTGGCAAAATTTCCGCATGGGGTGTGGCAAAATTGGCAATCTGGTGTAGTGTAGGGAATGTCATCGATCCAAATTTACAATTCATCCTGCAGGAACTAAGATGTATCAAGATATAAATAGGAGATTCTACTACGAAGGTATGAAGAAGGATGTTGGCTTGTGGGTTAGACGGTGTGCAAACTGTCAACAAGTGAAGACCGAACATCAGAAGCCGAGCGGATTGCTTCAACCTTTGGAGATACCAGTTTGGAAATGGGATTCGATATCCATGGATTTTATAGATGCGTTGCCAAGGTCGAATAGAGGAAATGAAAGTATATGGGTCATAGTGGATAGGTTGACCAAGAGCGCACATTTCATTCTAGTTAAGTCAACTAGAACGACACATGTTTTAGCTAAGTTGTTCATGTGAACATAGTTAGACTACATGAAATTCCTAGTAGTATAGTCGGTGATAGAGATGCTTTGTTTACTAGCGAATTCTGAAAGAGTCTACAGGATGTGTTAGGTACCAAGCTTAAGATGAGTACCGCATATCACCCTCAGACGGATGGGCAGACAGAGAGAGTCAATAAGGTACTCAAGGATTTACTAAAAGCTTATGTATTGGACTATGGTGGATCTTGGGAAGATCACCTACACTTAGTGGAGTTTTCCTATAATAATAGTTATCAGACTAGTATAGGAATGGCGCCTTTTGAAGCTTTGTATGGAAGGCTATGTAAATCACCAACATGTTGGTTAGAAACTAGAGATAGAATAGTCTTGGGTCCAGATCGAGTTAGAGAGGCGACAGAGAAGATTGAGTTGATCCGAGAAAGGATGAAAGGAGCTCAGTCTAGACAGAAGAGTTACGTAGATAAGAAGCATAAAGACCTAGAATTTCAGTTGGAGATAGGGTTTTCATCAAGGTATCACCGATGAAGAGTGTTGTGCGATTCGGAAAGTCAGGGAAACTGGCACCGAGATATGTTGGTCCGTTCCAAGTTATAGAGAGGATCAGAAAGCTCGCATACAAAGTAGAGTTGCCGAGCAGTATGGTAGGAGTCCATAATGTGTTTCATGTGTCTCATCTTCGCAAGTATGTGCATGATCCAAAGACGACTATTCCACTGACGGAGTTGGAAGATTTGGTAGTAGAATCGAATTTGACTTTTGTTAGACAACCAGTTCGGGTTGTAGCAAGAGATGAGAGAAGGTTAAGGAACAAGACAGTCAAGTTGATGAAATTTCAGTGGAGCGACAATGAGAAGGATTGTACTTGGGAGATAGAAGACGGGATTAGAGACACTTATCCTGATCTGTTGTGAGGGTATGTTCTATATTTGCTTTATATAGACTGTTGCTAGTCAGGTAGACTAGTATGGTAGCTAGGAGCTGTTACAAATGATTGCTATGTTTAGTATTGAGTCCTTACTGAATTTCGAGGACGAAATTCTTTAAGGAGGGGAGCCTGTAACACTCCTAATTTTTAATAACATTATTTGGGAGATTTAATTAGATAAATTAAATAGAATAATATAAATATTAGTGTAATAAGGGGATTGAAATTTGAAAATTTATTTAGAGGCCATGCTTAAATAAACATAAAGAATGAGGCTATGGAAATGGTTTATTAGATAATTAATAAGAGAATAAAACAAGGGCATATAGGTAATAGCCACACCCATAATCCCATTACCCTAAAAAAATCTCGTTTCCAACTCTTTGCATGTTCATATTTCAAAACACAAAAACGTAAATCAAAGAAGAGCAAGCCAACCATAACTTAGGGAAGGAAAAGGGGAAAATCAATTAAAGCTAAGCAATCAAGCAAGGGAAATTAATCAAATATCAAATCTCAAGTTCCTTATCCTAAGCAAGGTGAATAATAATCTAAACCATCTCTATTTTTGGTTATAAAGATCATTTGATTTTCGGGTTTAAGTTTAAATCCACTATGATGATTTTTGATGATGTTATGCTTGGATTTCATGATATGTTATATTCAAAAAACTTTATTTGATATATGTTTTATTCGATTTTAAGGCTAAAATCATTTATATTGGATTTTAAATGCTATGAGGATTTAATATGTTATGTAAAACATTATTTTGAAGATGGGTTTAATTTTTATAATTTTCCAAACTATCGAAAATTTATTATGAATTTTTGAAGGAAGAAATGGATATTTGGGTTTAAATTTTATTTCGGCTGTTAAATGAAAGAATTTGGGTCATACATTTAAGTACATTAGATAACATATTAAAAGTGAATTTCTATGATTTTTGGGGATTTTTCCTAAGTAATTTACTATAAAAATTAAATTAATTTGTTTGGAGGATTTAAATGTTTTAATTGTTTTGCTTAAGGGAAGGGCTTCTTTGCTAATTACCTTTATTTAGATCTGAAATGAATGCGGCATTTTTTAGAAAAGAATTTGAAAATTTTATGGAACCAATTAAATTTTTACAAATAGGCAGGTTAGTTAAAAAGCAATTACTAGAAAAGACAATAAAATTTTGTACAGAAGTATGGTTTCGCAACTTCCAGTAGTACCTTTCGACCCTATACTTCCGCCTCAACCAATTCAAAACCAATACACAATGTATCAATGCATTGGTATGTAGTGTATTGGAGAATGGTGGTAGGTATGGAGTCGAAACCCATTTAAATAGCTTTCGAAGATGTCACTTGCCTTGTTTTCAAAAGAATGCTTTCGAAGTGTTTAAAAGAGCTTTCGATAAGGTTGCCGCCTTTTTGTTAAAGTGTGGCTTTCGAATGAGTTACCTTGTTTTTAAGTCAATGCTTTCGAAAGGGTAGTTTGAACCCAGTCGAAACCATGCTGCCGACCTTATACCTTTCGAATGAATTGAAGTCATCAACTGGTTCGAAAGATAGCTTTTGTTTATAAATATAATAAGCCACTTCCCAAAGCTTTCGAAAGGGCTCCAGTAGCCACATAAGGGTTTTGAAGGCAATGGCTTCAAAAGGGGTTTCTAAGCTATCCTTCCAAATGTTTTACTTAAATGATTTAAGCTTTCGAAAGGATGGTTCTGAAGCCATCACTTATCCCCAAACTCTTTTACATGAAGGTTGATGGTATCGAAAGGGCTACTTTCCTTTATATTCACTTTGACCCAAAAGATATTTTAAAGATAAACTCAATGGTTTCGGAAGAGGTACTTTCAAATGGTTTCGAACTAACGTTTCTATGTATACTTTAATACTTTCGAAAGGATTGTTTTGATGGTTTCGAAAGGAACGTTTTGATGCTTTTGAAAGGTTTCAAAAGTCATATTTTTTAAGTGTTTCGAAAGGCGTATGCTTAGTGTTTTGAAAAAAAGATTTGAATGCTTTCGAAGGAGGTTTTCCAATGGTTTCGAAAGTAAAGGTCTAAGATTTCGAAAGCCTTAGTTTTCAAAACAAAGAACCTAATCTCGTTTTTAAAAGAAAACCCATGACAAAATAAATGAGTTTTGAAATGGCTTTTAAGTATGGAGTTTTTGAAGAAGCTTTCCTTGATAAAGTAATAGGTTAAAGTGATTAACCATGTTTCATATGAAAATAATTTCAAGGATATTAAACCATAGATGTTGGTGTTATTATGTTATTATGTTTGCTTCTTCTAATATACATATTTACTGTAAAATGGACCCATAATTGTATTTGGAAAGAAAGGGCAGAATAACCAGATAGGTTGACCCACTAGTGAATATAAATTGAGTTAACTCCTGAATGAGTAAAATTGCATCCAGGAGGTCAGGAAGACCAGAATATAGGATGCCTAAATACTGATTAAAGAAGTTGCCAAATAGACAAGTTCATAGTAAGCCCATGAAAACTATGTTTAGAAAGAGTTATTGGCAGGGGCCAATAGATTTGTAGTGAACCCATGAAAATTATATCTGGATTAAGTTATTGACAAAATTAATAGGTTCATAGTCAACCCATGAAAACTATGATATGAGGAAAGTTATTGAAGATACCAATAGGATCAGGGAGAACCCATGAAATAATTAAATGAAGTTATTGGCAAGGGCCAATAGGTTCTTAGTGATCCCACGAAAACTATAAGACCGGATAGATAGTCCATAAACATTATACAGGTTATTAGTCAGCCCATGAAAGCTATTAGGTTAATAGTGACCCTAGAAACTATAACTGAGACAGACAGTCAAAGTGAATAGGGATGGGAAATCCAGAATAATTTACTTGTTTGCATATCATCATAATATTTTAAATTGCTATGTTTTTTACCATTGTGGATGCAGGAGCACAGTATATGATTATTATAAGTTTTTGATAAGATATCGGTGAGGGAAAACCCGTTCCGCTAAGCGGCATGGTCTCACTAGATATCTAAATGGTTCGAGATGGTAGATTATTATTCATATCAAGCTTTATGTCTGACTCGAAGTTTATGTTTTCCCCTTAAACTCTCGGGTGCTCAATTAACTTTGAGTAATTTGAGAGTTGAAGTTTTTAGGTACCTCTTTGGATTAATAAGCTTCCGGAGACGTGTAGGAGGCAAGCTAGCTAGTAAGAGTTATTTTCTATTTTAATTCCGCTGTGTTTTGTTGTAAAGGAAAAGTTGTTTAATTGCCTATGTTTAGACTCTAATCATCCAAAGGGGCATCTTCATATGTTGCTCTTGGCGTATGTTGTAATAATTATATTTTCTCTGAACGTGGTTCTCGAATTTTGGATTATGTAATGAATTTGAAATGATTTGAAATGGAATGAGAAAGTTGTTAAATGATTTTAAATTTTTTCCATATCCATGTGTTTTTGTTATATCAACTAGTATAAAATGCACGTACGTGCATCTAATAGTTGGAGATATTTAATTTTTATATTTAATGAAAAAATTAATGGACGAATATGTGCAATAAGTGCAAAACTTTTGATAGTCACAATAATTTTATTTCAAGCAATTTTGTTGATGATGTGGATGACAAATTGATAGCAACATTCCATCGATGGGTGGTCGGAAAGAGGATGGTGGTGGAGTTTGCAAACCAATCCTTTGACGGATGGGGGTATTTTTAAAATTTCAAAAAGACACCGTGGAATTCTATTCATTGAATTCTCTTTATTAATAGTAGAGATTTATCTAACATTACCGTATTTGGTCGTCGAGGATTAATAACTATGGATGACTGCAGCATCCGTAGCCGTTAGTTTTGAGCCTCCAAGTGGAGGATGTTACATAATCGCTGATGGCATGGAATCCATGATCTCATCATGAAATCAAAAGTTATAAACTACCGACCTACCTACATGAGTGTATGAGTTAGAGTTGTGGACGAGTGGTTTGGAGATGTTCAAAATGGAAGGTGAGAGGAAGCGGGTTCATGAGGCAGGTTGAATTGCATAAGGATTTCGTTTTGAAGCTAAGGGAGGAAAGGAAGGAGGATTCGGTTTTGATAGAAGAATGAGAGGGTTCGGTGCTTTGAAGGATGGTAGAAAAATAAAGCAAGTAAGGTTGGAATAAGGGATATTGGTTTATATAAGATAGTGAAGGAGTCGGCCCACATTTTCAAGCAAGAGAAAAGAGATCGGCATAAAAGGTACTGATCCCTGTGAGCACATGGAATGGAAATGAGGGATCGGCTAAACTTATGCCGATCCCTACAAACATTTTAAAAAAAGGAGGAAAGAGTGAGGGATCGGCCATGAATATATACGCAAATAAATATAAGCATGGAAAAACAATGAAAATTGACGATGACCCGTGAAGGTACGAACACGCCCGGAAGCCAATAACAAAGAACGTGTATATGAATGTGCACATGCATAACCCAAAAAGTTCAAATTTTGAAATCGATAAAAATTAAAATCGAACCTAAAGCCTTCAGGTTTGAGGTTGGACCAGATAACCAAAGCTTGTTAGCCTTATAGAACCAGACTTATATATATCAACTGATGGAGTATAGGCCTAGATTTATACTATTGGAAACTGACCAAGTGTCATGACGATCAATGAGAAACACAACACCTTGGAAAAATAATTCGACGGATGTATAGCAACTATTTAGGAAACTGGACGGATTTCTTTTCGACGGCTCTAATTTCCTTCGATTCAAAGCACGGCATGTTCTTCGCAAGACGTACTTGGGGGGGGGGGGGGCAAGTGTTATCCGGCATTTTAATCTGACCGTATTGAACTAATTACACAAGTCAGATTGGACTGTCATCAAGGTCGACGACTCCGGAGTGATGATTGTGGGGCGCGGAAGTCAAGTACAGAAGGTAACATGAAGTCAATGTTGAAAGAACTTGATGGATATGCAAGACAGAGTATTCGAAATATGGAATATGGTTCAACTCGTAGGAGGGATCGGCATAAATTGGATTCAATGATAGGGACGCCATGTTCTAAGGTGTGAGAGCATTCCTATAGAAAACAATTAATATCCCAAGATCCACAAGTCCAAATCATATGAAATTTTGTGAGCAAAACATGGGGATCCTAGGGAGCCTACCCCAGGGATCGCACCTTTAGGAGATGAAGTTGGAGGGATCGGTATACTTTCCTTGGAAGGGATAGGAAGAAAGCAACATGAAAACCATATTGAAGCAATGATCAAGCAATAACTCGAGCTCCACTGATCCAATTGGCATGAAATTTGGAGGCTAAGCATTTTTAACATGAGGAAGTCATCATAGGGATCACACCCCAAAATTCAACCAAAGAAGGGATCGGTACCAATCCCTCTTCTTTGGGAATTGGGTCATGCGACCCCTCCTGTGGGCCCATATGGTTCTGAAGATCCTTCTGTCGGGTTTTCAAAGAGATATTTGGCCACCTTCATCTATAAATAACGGCTTAATTGTTCATTTTTGAGACTTTACGCTATTAGTTGCTTTATAATATTTTGTAACTAAGGATTTTGATCTGATCTCTCTTGTACTCGGATTATAACGTTATTAATAAAGCAATCTATTCAAAATGGACGTAAGCAAACAATGCCGAACCACTATAAATCGTTGTTCTTTCAATTAATTGATGTTTCTTTGTTATTATCATTTTTTCCATTTTATTCTTCATTTTATTCTCTTCAAATGTTTCTATTGGGTGTTTGTGCCAATTTTTGGTGCAAACAATAATCGCTAAGTAAAATTGACTAAGATTATATTTAGCATTTATAAAAAAATGAGATGAAAAATATTATACTAAAACTATAACTTCTTCCTTTAGGACAACGATTATTATTATATAAGATGAAAATAGAATATGCATAGTTAGAATATAAAATAAGATAGGAGGTTCTTATATTTTTATCATAAGATTACCAGTGTAAATATTCGGTTCGATCCGGTTTAATATGGTTTGTTCAATTGTACAATCCACTACCGAATCGTATTGATGTGGATCGGTCTGATTTGGGGTATTTTCTTTGTTAGAAGTTCGATGTGGATTTCGATACCTTTTTGAGATCCGATGCGAACAACTTTTGTAGAGCGTGTCGTTTATGTCCACCCTAATTTCAGGGTATTCAGATATCATACATCAAGCCCACACTTGGTGCAAAGCCCGTGAAGAACTTCCACAACTCTCTCAAACCCCTACACTCTTCTACACCCACGTGCCGTTTCCAGCGCCTTCCACTGCTACCGTGCCACCCTCCCAGCCAACCACGTGTCCCTCGGCCTCTCTCCTCTCGCCACGTCACCTTATCTTTTCTATATCTGACGTTATAAATGCTCATAAAATCCCCGACCACCACCAACAGTCGAAAATCAAATCAATTCTCACTGAGCAAACTTCAAAAAATGTCCTCAGCAGCACTAAAATTCTGGAAATCGATAACGGGCTCGAATCGCAAATTCGCAACCGCAACCGCATCCAAAATGAAGCCCTACGCCCCCACCGCCGACATCCTCCACCACGGAGAACCTTACGCTCCTAAAACAAGGCATCTACTGCCATCCGTTCTAGTTTTATTGCTTTCAATTAGAAATTACTTTTGCAGAAACAACCTTAAAAACTGTTATTTTGCAGCAAAGGGGAGTTCGTGCCGGTGTACGTGGCGCTAGGGATGATCGTGCTGTCGCTATCGTTCGGGGCGCACACGGCGAAGCAGCAGATCGCGTACAACCCGGGCGTGCGGGTGAACAGGAAGAGGCGGGAGACCATACCGGAAGTGGAGGACCCAGATCGGGTGCTGAATGAATCGGAAAAATACGTGAACAAGTCGCTGTTTAGGAAGGTGGCGCATATACAGGACTTTGATGCAGTAAGGTCGGGTATCACGGATCCGGTGCGGCCCGATAATGTGTTTGTGCACCCGAGGCATGCGGAGACTCTGAAATCCGTTGGGATTAATCCACGTGGAGTTTGAGGGGGGCAGTGGGGATGGAAGTTTGAGTGGCTGGTAATTTTGTATTGCGCCACCCTCTTTTTTACTTTATTGTATTTTAGTATATTTGAGTTTTTTGATTTAAGATGTGTAATTTATAGCCTTTTAGCGAGGTTGTACGATATAGCGAAATAAAATTGTGTTTATATTCAGTATCTATCTTACTGTCGCTGATCTTACGAAAAGGACGCTTCTATGGATACGAGTAATTAATGAAGCATCGAGGATTAATGGGATTGGTTGTCTTTTTGTAAAACACAGAGACGGGAATGGATTTGAAATTTGAAATAGCGAGGAAAAAAACTTAACGATGTAGAACAAGCAATACACTGCTTTTTGGATCATTGATTTTGATGGAGCGGTTCGGATTTATGGGTTCATTTTCATTGATAAACATATCATTTTTATAGACAACGTTAGTGAGATGCATTGCATTAAAGGGGAGAAATAGTGAAGGCAGCAAGCGAACGCCAGGGATGGACGAGCATTAGTTTTGAGATGCTTTCAATGATGGTCAGAAACGTGGGTGCAAGGCTAACTATGAATGGGAGCACGGCATTCAGCAGCGAAGTACCAAGTACCAGAACATGGAGCAACTGGCTGATCCGTTGAAGCGTGGGAGAACATAGATGATTGTGGTCCAGCGGGACCCAACCGCGGTCTGACTCACGATAGTGAATTACTCCAATCCGAATCTCAATCAATCAAGGTGCTTTCCTGCTACTATCATAGTCTTCAATCATATTGACTATGCAGCCAAAATCCAAGATGGAATGGAAATTGATCTATTCCTACAATGTCGTGACATCGGCATGGATAGGAGAACGGACCTTCGAATCAGTGGTCGAATTGAATGGAATTTTTTTTACATATGCTCCATCATTATACGACTTTCTTTCGTTCTCATCCTTTTGAAGAAAATAAATAATAAATCTATATGATTCTCATCATTTTGAAGAAAATAAATAAATCTATATGGTAAAAAATATCAACATGACGTCCATCACTTCATTCTTCGCCGCTGCAGCAAGCTCCTCAAACACCACTACAAGCTCCATTAAGTTTGCTATCAGTAAACTTTGTCGTTGTGCACTGGTAATACGTGCACTATAAAAATCCACAATTTTAGTTACAAATTTTGAACCTTTACCGTTCATCTACTTTAACATTTTTATTTAATATTTTTACATATAGTTTATATATAAATGCGTAAATTTTTGAAAAAATTCAGAGGTTCCGACGGTTTGACGATTGAACCATCAAAACCTTTAATCTTGAGTCAACACTGTTCAACTTATATTTTGATCATAAGAACTATGCTTGATTCGACTTATGTTTTGATCATGAGAACTATGCTTGAGAGTGTCTCCTAGACCGTGAGAAAGCTTCTTCAGAATAAGTTAAGTTTGAAGGACCAATTTTGAACCTATCCAAACGAAGATGTACATCAACGATAAAATATAATGGAGCAATTACATTTATACAAGTGGTTTTAGCAATATGAATCTCAACTATTAATTGAATATACAATATCAAAAATTACCGGTAGTATGTACTATAAATTAGTCCAAAATTGATCGAATATTCATGGGGATCAGGTAAGTCGTGTATTAACTGAATTCCAAAAATCGTAATTAGATTATAATGATAAA
Source organism: Allium fistulosum (assembly GCA_030737815.1). Lineage (NCBI taxonomy): Eukaryota > Viridiplantae > Streptophyta > Magnoliopsida > Asparagales > Amaryllidaceae > Allium > Allium fistulosum. The sequence goes on from CM060906.1 coordinate 738,337,245, forward strand.
TTGGATATATTAGCAGGGATAGTAAACATGTTTAGTTGTTCCCATACAAAGGGCAAATGTGACACAAAGTCTGTTAAATTTTGGTGGTATAAAATCACAACTAGAAGGAAACAATTATGCAAAAAGAAAGGAAGAATTTTTTTTATTTTTTCTATTTAATAGTTATATTTTGTTATATTTATTTCTCTCTCTCTAATTAGCTAATCAATTTATTTTTTGTCATTTTGTATTAACTTGGACATTAAGTAATTGATGTTATAAATACAGCCTAGAGAAGAGAGTGTAAAATGCGTGAAAATCTATTTTCTAATTCTCTCTTCTCCCATCTTTATTTTTATCCTCCAACAATTTTAGCCATAATTTTAGCCATAAAGATCAAGACTCTTTTTCTCAATTTGGTTATTTGTTCGATTTGTATTTTGTTTAGTTGTATTTTGTTCGATTAATTGTAAACAAATTTGGTGAATCAATAAAGAGGGTGCACTACAAGAAAAAACCCTTTCTAAAACATTGGATATCCATTGTAAAAACCCTTCAACAACGTTTAAGTTAAATTTGTTACATCCATTGTTGTAAAAGGGGGCTACTTTTTACAATACTTTTCTGAATGCTGTGTACAGTGTTGTAAAAGCACTTGCTACAACAATTTTTATATATGGTAGTAATACGCTTATAAACACTCCAAATCCTTTATTACAACGTTTATCGAATATCGTTTAAAATATTTCCGTAACACTTTTCCCGTATCATTCCAATCTTTTTACAACAAATACTGAAAGTCATTATTTGAATTCTCATTAATTCTAAACATTAAATATAATTTGACTATGTTGTTTGTCTACTACTAGATAACGTATACATTCACCAACAAATATTGTACATAAGTTTCATACAATAGACGGTAAATAAACTGTCAAATTCATCATTTCAAAATCAAACCATTAAATATAATTTAAATAGCATTATTTTTATTAATGTTAGCACAAAGTCCGCATCATATAGGGAGCACAAATTTTATACATTAATTTGAAATATTATAAGTTTATACATACATGTAAACAAACTACACCAAAATGTATACAACATGAATAAGAAAAGGAGCAACCCTCTCCATGAGAACTATGACCTCAGTAAATGTTAATAGCCTTTGTATTTGAGATTCAAGTCACCAAGCATGTATCTTGGCATCCATGCTCTAATTTGTGACCTCTTTAAGAACAACAAGAGCACACAATTGATTCTTTGTAGATAGTAATCGATTAAATGGAAAATTAAATAATTTTTTTAATTTGGATACTAAAATTATAACCATTCAGTTATACAATTGCAAAACATACCATTATGACAAAACCATAGTTGAAACCATTTCTTGAGGTTCTTTTGGCAAAAATGAACTATTTGAAAATGAATCCCTTCCATTACTTCCTTGGAAACCCTAAAAGACATTTTAAGATCATGTTCATCTTGAAATATCAGACTTTTAGCTCCTTGTACCTTAACATACAAAATATAATTTATATCTAGAATCAAATAATGGTAACAGTTAGACTTCAAATTCTGAAAAAATGGTCAAAGGTTTCTGTGGACAGAAACTTAGTTGTAGCTTCCAAAGGTTTGACATCATGGCCAAAGATTTGGGGACCTTGGAATATTTAAATTGTTTTAAGAGTCAAGATACTAATGTTGGTGTGTTATTATTCAGAAATTAAGATGATACATCTGCAAGTCTGTAACTTTGTATTGAAGAAAAATGGTGAATTTCTTATTTCAGGTTGTTGTATTTTGTTCTGATAGATCCTATAGCCACATGTGGCTTTGTATTAAGTATTTGTTGGATATGTCGATCTACTTGAGAAAAAAATATGGTTGTCGACGTATTCAAAAGATATTTAAGACACGGCTATAGATGGTCGCTCATATCCAGCCCTATTCTCTACATTAGCAGACAGTATTACCTAGTAATACTCTTTGTTAATGTAGGTCTCGGTAAATGATAGCTCTCCAAGTTTAGAGTACTTCTCTCGTACTCTAAACTTGGAGAGCTATCATGAGAGAATTACTCTAAACTTGGAGAGCTATCATTTATAAATGATAGCTCTCCAAGTTTAGAGAGAAGTACTCTAAACTTGGAAAGCTATCATTTATATATATAAATGATAGCTCTCCAAGTTTAGAGTACTTTATATAAATGATAGCTCTCCAAGTTTAGAGTACTTCTCGGATAAATAACTAAAAGTGAATGATGAAAGGAAAAGGTGATTGAGTTCATTGATGCCTCTCAAGAAAGAGCATCTTTTAGTATCTTAATACATTTCAAAAATAAGAAATATATATGCCCCAATATTGAAAAATTGAACTATTCATTTTGTGGCAAAATTAAACCCTTGGAAGGTAATAATTTGCAGAAGTGTAAGAGCAAAACATTCACATTGTTGTGAAGTGAAGCGACTCACCATCCATGTACAACAAATCAAAGGACTACAACCACCTTTAAAAATTATAAGAGGAAGTTCAAAAACTTCGTAGAATAGTTCTCATTTTAATTTTTATATATAATGTTACAAATTAATAATAGATAAGACTGAACTACATCACATGAAACCCATCAAATTTTCTACGTTAATAGTTATTTTATTTTTGATTTCTAGAGGATATTAAATTAGTGATATATTACCATAAATAATTACTCTATATGTTCCTTCTACATTCAATCACCAATCCATGTAAGAAAGGCATCTTGTATGTGTTTTTGTTGTTTGATTCTTACCATCACTACCTTCTTCATTTTAGGCCTATGCACAGATACTTTCGGATGCGGTTAGTGTCATATCTGCCTCCGCATCCGAAATTATTTTCGGATATGAGATATTCATATCCGTAGATAAGGATGGATATCAGATAATTATCGTATCCACAAAAAATCAATAAATAAAAAAACATAAATTGAAAATCTTGGTTTAACGTAACTTTTTCTCAATTACGTTAATTTTAGAAGTATGCAAAATGAACAAACATGACAATAATAAATAGTTTTGAGCAGTTAGTATGCATTAAATGTATATAATATAAACTATACTAACTTAATAAAACAATAAATACATGTCTTTCATTGTACTGAAATTCACAAAATAAACTATACTCTTGAGAAAAATCGGATTGATTATTTTTGAATGCGGATGCATTCATATCCGCACCTTATCCGCTTTTCTAAATATCAAATATTTATCCACATTTCAAATATGGATGCAAACGGATTTTGAATTTTTCAGGTATCCATTGACAGCCTTACTTCATTTACTACTATCAATCCACTTCTAGGTTCATTTATTAAAGGCCTATATAAAACACTAACTTCAAACCAAAAATCGAAAATCAAAGATACTCAAAATTGGTGATGCATACGTTTGTTATACTGCATGTATATTTATCTTGGTGAAAAAACACATTCCAAGCTGCACATGATTCTAAAAAACTTAAATCTAAGAGGAAGATAGATAAAACCATCATATTATTAAGATAAAAATGAATATTGCATTTTGCAATGGAATAAAATCTAGAATGGTAAGCAGTAATTCATATTAATAAGCTGCAAAGTTTTAAGATAAATTGTGTAGATACCTATTGGTTTTGCACTCCCAGTAATTAACTATTGTTTGCACAAAAAATGAACAAACACCTCAAAGTTGTATGATTTAGTAGATCTTATGTTGTTCTTAGTGATTTGGGTGATTTATGCAAATATATGAAAAGCAGGGTCTAAACTGTAAAAAGACACGCAGATTTATAGTGGTTCAGCCAGAATATGCCTACGTCCACTTTATATGTTATTTCTCTTCTCTTGTTTTGATTACAAGTACAAAGCTTTGGTACAAGTAAAAGAAAGTTGTTTGAAAGTTCTCTCCGTGCTTGAGCTCTCAAAACTTGTCCCCATTGTTGTACCCCTGCCCCTCTATTTATAGAGTGAGGCTGGGGGTAGGGGTCCTGGATGTATGTAGCTGCTGGTGGGCCTGGGCTGAGGTGATCTAGCCTGGCAACGTTGGTTCAGCAACACTTTGGTCCGGTGGTGGCTTTGATCCGGTGGTGGCTTCCCCTGCCTCTGGTTTGGCAGTGGATGGAGGTAGCCGGTCCGGTCGTAGATGGTTGGATAGTAGGGACGTAGGTTGGATCGGCAAGCATGGGAGGTAGGTTGGTTCGGCAAGCATGGGAGGTAGGTTGGTTCGGCAAGCATGGGAGGTAGGTTGGTTCGGCAAGCATGTGAGGTAGGTTGGTTCGGCAAGCATGGGAGGTAGGTTGGATCGGCAAGCATGGGAGGTAGGTTGGTTCGGCAAGCATGGGAGGTAGGTTGGTTCGGCAAGCATGGGAGGTAGGTTGGATCAGTGGATCCTGGTTTGGTGGTAGGTGTTGAGAAATGTACCCAACAATTGCCCCCCAAAGTAGGGCATATTCCCGAATATGGCGTGCTTTGTTTTATGTAGCTTTGTCATCTTTATCTGGTTCTCGGGTACCGAATTAGTTGGTCCGGTCGAGTCTTTTCGTCTATAAGTAGGGACCGTACGCCCTTGTTATTCCCTACCAGCCGAATTAAACTCTCGCCTTTGCCGGACCAAGTCCTTACCTTTTGCCGAATTAAACGTGTTAGCCGAATCAAATTCCTTACTTTCACCGAATCAGGTGAGAACCTTTCTATGTTGGCCGAATGGGTTTTTACCGAATGGACTTGGGGATTCTGAGTGCCGAATGGAGTCATATATCTGTATAACCGGACGAAGTTGGGAATACCGAATGAAACTGATATTGAATGAAACTTAAAAAACTTGCTTGTTTATATCCTCTGTTTTAACAACATGTTTTTTCGACGTTGCAAATAATGTCTCGCAAAGCAAAAACTCGATAAAAAGAAGTCCCAGGGCGAAGGAGAATCTTCCGCAGTGCCCCCTGCTCAGCCAGGACCGGAACGTCACGGAACTGCCCCCAGATCACTGGTGGACGGGTACGGTCCTCAGGAGCTTTTGGACTCCCCGCCCGATTGCTTTCCCAGCTCCCTCAAGGAGGAGCAACTTGATGTCATCTCCCGTTCTTTCGGAATCGATAGAGCGCGCATGCTGTTGCCAGGGAGAGAAGCTATGCCGTATGACCCTCCCGAAGGGTACTTTGCTTTCAGCAGATATCACTGTATGTGTGGGGCCATCCCGCCTCTTAATGCTTGGGTAGCCAGCTTCCTTACATATCTAAAGGTGGCCCCGTTCCAGCTTCAACCCAACTCCTATACTATACTGGTGAGCCTCTTCGTCATCTTCCAGAGGAAGTATGGGCGTGCTCCTTCCAACCGGGAGATCCGGTACTTATATAATCTGAGGGGCTATAAGAAGGGGTCCCCATACATCAGCTTGGAGTCAGCTGTAACCTTCAAGCCGGTCTTGGATCTGTATTCTAAGTATAGCATATTCAAGAAGGAGTGGTTCTTCATCAGGGACGACTCTGCTTCTATTCGGCGTTTCACCTCTGGATGTAAGTCGACGCTTTATTTATAATTTCCATTCTTGTCGCAATGCTTCTTCTCATACGTTTTCATTTTTGCTAGCGACAGATGGCTTTGCGGTTGTGGAGACTGATCGCCTGGTTCAGACGGCGGCTGAGATAGAAGCTATCCCCGGGAGAGATAGATCAGCTGCCTACCTGATCAGAAACGCGACCCTTCTGGAGTATAACTTGATCCTTCCTCAGCAGTCAGTAGTCAAGCAGAGAGAAACAGCGGAGCAGAGGGCGGCTGCTCAAGCTAAGGGAGGTGTCACAGTAGAGAGTGGTAAGAGGAAACCTTTCACAAAACCTCCAGCTGTCGGAGGTAAGAAACTTAAGAAGTCGGACGGTCCTTCCCCCAGCAATTGTCCTCTTACCCAGGGGGAGGAAGACGTAGAGGAGGTGAGAGGTGAGGGCGGAGATGATCGGGAAGGTGATGATGGTGGCGATGGCATCGGGGCCTTGCTTCCTGGGCAGGCAGGCGAGATTCAGGAGTGGATGGATGATGCATTCCGTCAGGCTTTTGAGGGGCTGGACGGAGACCCGGCTTTGGTAGAGAAATCCGCGAAAGCTGACAAGGCCGAGACCGGTGCAAGCGTGTCTTCCCAGACTATTCCAGCCAAGGTGGCTCCGACGACTTAAGGTGAACTTTTGACTTCGCAGGCTCCATTTATGATAGAGACTTAGGAATATTTTATGATCCGCTCCCGTCCTGGAATGAAATCCAGGACTTATTGCAGTATCCTACTTCTCCCCAGGGTTTGTATAACAAATGTGTTTCCTTTCTTCTTTTAACTTTTAATTTGCCGCGTTTCTCGAATTATGGATCAATGTAAGCTTGTGACACTTGTTCTTCATATCAGGAGTAGGAAAAACGGCCAAGGCCTCAGATCTTCGGCACAGGCTTGAACAATACAAGCTCTCCAAAGCTTCCGCCAAGCCGAAGACACCGACCCACCGTTCCGGGGATGTAGTCGACTACCGTCCTCTTCTCGGGGTTATTGAAGAGGGTATTCAGAGAGAAAGAGGAGTCATCCCTTATCCGAACCTTCACTCGGTCCCCAGCCCCCAATTCAGCCCCTTCATGATATCACAGAGGAGGATACTGAGTTCGCACTCTCTCCGCACCTGTCTGAAAATCCTACCGTTACGCAGATTGATCGTCCTGGTTTGGCTCGTAATCCATTTGCAGGTCACCCTGATCTGGATCCAGGTTCCCATGATATTACCTTTGACGAGGTTACCGGTGAGCACCTTCTTCCCCGCAATCTCATGGTACGGGTGCTTGATGAGGCTAAGTCCTTAGATCTCGATTTACTTAACACTCGGGTAATTACCATGGGAGACGAGGCCAAGGCTAATATTGATCGGGTGGCGGAGGAGACTAGGAAGCTGATGGGGCATCATGCCCGGCTAGTTAAGGCTGGAGAGGAGATTGGGAGTGCCAACATCCGACTACGATTGATGGTTTCGGATCAGGCCAAACAGCTTGCTGATCAGGCCATTCAGATTTCTCAGCATGAGGCTGCCTCCGGGCGGTTGAGGAAGACTATGGAGGAGGCTAGTAAGGCGGAATTGCGGAAGATGGAGGCTGCTTGCAAGGAGCAGATAAATATGGCCATTACCACGGTGGACGAGGTTCGGAAAGCGGATCTTGAGCAGATAGAGGAGTTATCCGGGAAACTTGAGGCTGCAGAGCTTGCTCAAGCCAAGTTGAGGGAGGAGATGGAGGCAATGCGGAAATCCCTTCTGGTTGACTGCTCGAGATACCGATCGGAGAAAGATGCCACCGTTGAAAGGTTGTCGGCTTCCGAGGCCCGGATGAGGGAGTTTGAGGAGAATGAGGGGATGATGGACGAAATGCTTCAGGACATGTACTTCCGAACCTGGAAGCAGGGCAACCTATCCTGGATGGATGATTATCCTAGGGTCATGGCTAAGATCTATCTTCGGGCTCTGGAGGAGGCTAAGGCTGATGCGGATAAAGATGGTGGCGTGGCCTTCAGCATGGATGTGGTCACTGCCCAGTTTGCCAAGGAGGAGAAGGTGGCGGTGAAGGAGGGTATGCGGTTGCTTGCTGCTGAGGAGGCAGGTGTGCAAGTAGAGGATGACGACCAGGATGGCCAAGAAGCAGGTGTTGGTAAGTCTTCCTTTTTAGTTTCCCCATTAACTTAGTTGCTTCTCACTAATGAATCCTTTCTCTGTCTGGACAGGTGGGCAACAGGACAAGGAAAAAACTCCAATGCAGCCGGCCCCTTAATTATACCTGGAAAAACTCTTTTTGTGGACTTGACAAGGTTGTAGATGTTAGTCTTAAAACAGTAAAGTAGCTTTTAGGTTGTAATATTTTGCTACTTGTAATAAATAGCTCTATTCTTGACGTGTAATTTTTTAACTTAAGATGATTTTGTCGTCTTCTGAATGTTTGTTGCTATTTTGACATGTCGTATGAGAAATATAGCTATGTATATTCTTGTAATTAAATTGTGTTTGATGTCAGGTTCTGGTTTAAAACATAATTTCATGACTTGCAATGTTAGCGTGTGGTGTGAACAAATTATAGTCATGTATTTGTACACAAAAGAAGAAAATACCGCCTTTCATGTTATAATCGTAGACGGCAGTTTTGAATATCTTGTATGACCGAGCATGGAACGCAGTTGATTGCCCTGCCATCCAATTGTGAGTCCCTACACCCATTGGCGAGTATCTTCTACTCTGTATCCTGTACTTTAGGGATTGTTATAGAGGATATGAGGAAAGCTTTTTAAGTAAAATTGAAATATGTGAAATAGTAAAACTTCCAATCACGGAAGGCCTTCGATGTGCTTAAGTTCGTGGCAAACGGGCTTTGTAGTCACTTTCCCTAGCTATGGGTCTTGGAGACATTTGTCACCCATCTTACGCCTCCACGGGGAGTTAATTCTTTTTTACCACAACCGCACTTAAGACACATCGGAGCCGAGATCGCGCACAGTAACTACCCGGGCCATTATGGCCCGTAATCGTGGGTATTATTCGATTTACTGTGGCCGGCTAGCGTGGGTGCCGATCGTCAACTGTGAACTGCCCCTGGCTGGCCACACCTTATATTGGGGCTTATAGTCGGTTCACAGTTGCTGGCGAGCCGAACGCCGTAATGAGCTGCCTCGGCTATAGTCGGCCTTCTCGGTGGCTTATAATCGGCTCATTACAGTTGGCTTTAAGGGCCGTCGCGAGCAACGAGTTAACCCGCAACAGAGGGATGCCGGAGCAAAAGTGTCTCATTGGCGAGGGCATAGATTCGCGTAGTACCTGTTAGGTCTTGTCCAGGTGAAGTTGCGCTGTGGAGTGCATCGAGTGAAAATGTTACATGCATAGGATTTTGTTCAACAGAAAAGGATAATGTTAACAAGCAGCCAAGATATAAAGGAACTAGTTAAAAAAAGACAAGGTTTTTTAAAGTGGTTCGGCATGAAAAGGCCTACGTCCACTGATTCTCTTTGTTAATTCACTTCATATGGGCAGTACAAGTTAAGAAAAGTATCGACGGAGGTGCTGGATGTTCCATGCCCTCTGGAACACCTCTCCGTCCACTGTTGACAAAATATAAGCTCCATTGTGGAGATCTTTATGAATTACATATGGCCCATCCCAGATTGGGTCTAGTGCTCCGGGGCGAGGGAAGATTCGCTTGAGGACAAGATCCCCTTCTTGTAAGGTACGATGCTTGACTTTGGAGTTGTATTGTGCCGCTACTTTTTGTTTGTGGGCTGCTGCTTTAAGGATTGCATCATTTCTTCTCTCCTCAACTAGATCCAAAGACATGTGAAGGAGTTCTTCGTTCTCTTCTGGGTTATAGTGGATCCTACGGTGGGAAGGCACAATGGTTTCAACTGGGAGCATAGCCTCCGATCCGTATGCCAAAGAGAAAGGAGTGTGCCCCGTTGATGTTCTGAAAGATGTGTGATAGGCCCATAGTGCCGTAGGAAGTTCATCCACCCCAGCGCCCTTTGACTTTTCGAGCTTCTTTTTTATTAGAGTTTTCAGAATTTTGTTGACGGCTTCGACTTGTCCGTTTGCCTGGGGATACGCTACGGATGAGAAGCTTTTGTGAATTCCGTGCTCTTGGCACCAGTTGGCGAATTCCTCACTGTCAAACTGAAGCCCATTGTCTGATATGATTTTGAGTGGGACTCCGTACCTGCACAGGACATTTTTGATCAAAAAGTTAATAACTTTTGCTGAAGATACTTTATTCAGGGGTTCCGCTTCCATCCATTTGGTGAAATAGTCGACTGCCACTATAGCATATTTGGCCCCGCCTCAGCCCATTGGTAGCTCGCCGATTAAGTCAATTCCCCACATTGCGAAGGGCCAAGGGCTGGTCATTTGAGTAATCTCAGTTGTTGGTAGCCGCGGGATCTTAGCAAACTTCTGGCATCTGTCACACTTTTTGACAAAATCTAAGGCGTCCTTGCTTAAGGTGGGCCAGAAATATCCATACCGGAGTATCTTTTTTGCTAATGTTTGCCCTCCGGTGTGATCTCCACAGCTTCCCTGATGGATGTTAGATAAGATTTCCTTGGCTTCCCTCCCAGCGACACACCTTAATAACGGGTTAGAGAATCCGCGCCGATAGAGGACGTCTTCTTGTATTGTGTAGCGGGATGCTTTCCTCAAGATTTTCTTGACTTCGTTACGCCCGTTGGGTAGCGTGCCGCTTTGTAGGTAGTCTCGGATGGGAGTCATCCAAGTTGCTTCTTCGGTTGTAGCTATCAGATTCACTTGCTCAAAACTTGGGGCCAGTTGCTTCGAGATGGTTACTGCCCCGAAGATGGCGATGTCTCTCACACTTGCTTGCTTCGCCAATTCGTCGGCCTCTTGGTTATCTTCCTGAGGGATGTGTTTGACTAGGTAGTGGTCCAATCGGCTGAGAAGTAACTTGGTCTTTTTTAAATATGCTATGAGTCGTTCTTCTCGAGCTTGGAATTCTCCTAGTATCTGGTTAACAATAAGTTGAGAATCGCTATGAAGACACAAAGAATTGGCTCCGATTTCTATGGCAAGTTCTAATCCAGCTATCACCGCTTCATATTCTTCATCGTTGTTGGTGGCAGCGAACTCCAACCTTATAGCATAGTGCAGCTTATTCCCCCTGGGAGTGATTATTACCACACCTGCCCCCGAGCCTTGTTCGTTCGCTGCGCCATCCACAAAGAGATTCCACTTGATGTCTTTTGCTATTTCCAATTGCTCCTTATCTTCGTTGGTAGTGAATTCTACAATGAAATCAGCCATGGCTTGTCCCTTGATGGCGGTGCGAGGGTGATAGGTGATATCATACTGACTTAGTTCAATGCACCATTTAAGTAGTCGCCCAGAAGTGTCGGGACAATGGAGTACCTGCCTCAGTGGTTGATCGGTCAGAACTTTGATGGAATGGGACTGGAAGTAGTGACGCAATTTCCGTGATGTGATTAGTAAACAGTATGCTAGCTTCTCGAGTTTAGGATATCTGACTTCTGCCCCAGTAAACCTCTTGCTGACGAAGTAAACTGGCCGCTGCATGCGGTTGTCTTCCGTTACCAAGGCAACGCTTAGGGCGTGAGATGACACAGCAAGGTATAGGTATAATTCTTCGCCTTCGTTTGGAGTCGAGAGTACCGGTGGTTTCTGGAGGTGTTCGATTAAGTTAAGGAAAGCGGTTAAGCATTCGTCAGTCCATTCGAACTTTCCTTTGTCTTTCTTTAGAACTTCGAAAAAGGGAACGCACTTGTCTGTTGCCTTGGAGATGAATCGGCTTAGGGCGGCCACTTTTCCATTCAAACTTTGCATTTCCTTCTAAGTGGAAGGTATCTTGATATCCCTTAGCGCTCGGACTTGTTCAGGGTTTGCTTCAATCCCTCTGGCATGTACGATGAATCCTAAGAACTTTCCTGATGACACTCCGAAGGAGCACTTTAGTGGATTCAACTTCATTCCATACTGTCGAAGTACCTGGAACATCTCGCCTAGGTGGCTTACGTGATCTTTGGCTTTCCTTGACTTTACCAGCATGTCATCCACATATACTTCCATAGTTTGTCCTATTAGCCCTACAAACATCTTGTTGACGAGGCGCTGGTAGGTGGCTCCTGCATTTTTAAGTCCGAAAGGCATTACCTTATAGCAGTATAAACCCCGGTCGGTGATGAAACTAGTGTGGTCTCTGTCGGGAGCATGCATAGGAATTTGGTTATATCCTGAGTATGCGTCCATAAAAGATAGGAGCTCATGCCCGGCTGTGCTGTCTACAAGTTGGTCGATTCGGGGAAGTGTGAAGCAATCCTTTGGGCATGCGTCGTTTAGGTTGGAAAAGTCAATGCAGGTTCGCCACTTCCCATTAGCCTTCTTTACCAGTACCGGGTTGGCGATCCATTCCGGGTAGATAGCTTCTCGTATGAAGTCATTGGCGAGTAGATTCTTTACTTCTTCATCGAGGGCTGCTGATCGTTCGGCCCCATACTTCTCTTTCTTTGTTTTACGGGCGCCTTGGTAGGATCAATGTCTAATACGTGGCATGCTACGTCGGGGGAGATTCCGGTCATGTCAGCGTGTGACCATGCGAATACATCCAAGTTATGGCGGAGAAAATCGATGAGTTGTTCCTTCAATTCGGCTTTTAGTTGGGACCCAATTTTTAATAGTCTGCTTGAGTCGTGCTTGTCTACAGATATAAACTCCATAGCCTCTGCAGGCTCGGCGGTGGCCTCCTCCTCTTTGTCCCTAGGGTCTAATTCATTGAAAGGGTCGCTGGTATATCGAAGAGGAGGGGCTTTCTTTAGTTGCTATGCTTCTAGACTTTTCGTGCAGAGGGCAATCTCTACACCCTTCCCTTTATCCTTCCTATGGTTGTTGCGAAGTTCAGTCACATAGCAGTCTCGAGCAATGTCCTGGTCTCCTTCTACTTCCCCTATTCCATTGTCCGTTGGAAACTTCATCTTTAGGCACCATGGGGCTAGGACAATTTGGAAGTCAGACAAGGCTGGTCTTCCTAAGAAGGCGTTGTAGGCCAAATGGTTTTCTATTAGCACGAACGTCTGCTTCCGTACAATGGAGCGGGGATGGCTTCCAATCTCAACAAAGAGGTCCAGTTTCCCGAGGGGCATCTTAGCATCCCCAGTGAAACCGTGTAGTGGTTTATCGCAGGGAGATACATCCTTCATTGATAGCTTCATTTTGTCGTATGCGTGTTTGAACAGGATGTTTACTGAGCTTCCAGTGTCTACCAGGATTCGGTAAACTTCGGCGGGACCGAGTCGGGCAGAGATGACCATGAGATCCATGTGAGGGTACTGCCTTCCTTCTAGGTCACGCTTACCGAATGTGATGTCATTACTTTCTTTCCGCTTCGGGTGGCGCTCTTCTATAACCGAATTGACACAGTCTTTATTGTCTCTAAGCGACTTTCCATACATTTCCATCTCTTTCCAGCTTCTGTCCGCGATGTGCGGTCCTCCTGAGAAGGTATGGACCACTATTTTCTCTTGACTAAAGCTGCTAGCGTTGCGGTTTCCTCTGCCGGTGTCCGGTGAGGGTAGCCTTGGGTTTTCATTGGCAGGAGCTGGAGTCCTGTCCTGACTTTTTACATAACGTTCCAGTTTCTTCCTTCTGATGTGTTCCTCAATCAGATCCCGGAGATGATGGCATTCATTGGTATCATGCCCGTGAGATTCGTGGAAGCGGCAGAACTTTCCAGATTTCTGCGCATTATCTGATTCCTTTTTGTATGGTGGGCGTTTGTATCTAACTTCGCCTTGGGTGACAAGGAAGATATTTTCGACGGTCTCGTTCAAAGGAGTGTAAGTGTCGAATCTCGGCCCAGGCCGATATAGGCGCTTTTCTCCCTTCTTGCCCCCAGCATTGTCTCTGGAATCATTTCTTCGAACGTCCCTTGCCACAGCAGGGGCGTTGTTGTGAGTTGCCTTATTTTGCTGTCCTGACTGTCCCTCAACGGCAGCATCCTCAAGCCTCATGTATTTCCCGGCTTCATGGAAGAAATCGGGTAAAGTAGCTGGTTTTTCTTTCGTCAATCTTCTAGCAAATTTAGTGTCCGGATGCACGCCACTACAGAGAGCCATTAGGATAAGCTTCTCATCGGCATCTTGGACTGCGGCATTGAATCGGGTTAGGTATTGCTGCAGTTTTTCTCCAGGTTTCTGTTTGACGCTAGATAAGGAATAAGCGTCCTTAGGTTGTTCCACATGGATGCAGAACTGATTGATAAACTTTTCTTTCAACATTTCCCACGAGCTGATGGATCCCTGGGGTAGATGACAGAACCAGGAGGTAGCGAGATCTGCTAAGAAGAGCGGAAAGCATTTGCATAGTACTCCCTCTGTTGCTCCACTCATGAGCATATGTTGCGTGTACCTCTGTAAGTGTACAACGGGGTCGGAGGTTCCTTTGTAAGGTTCCATTGTCGGCATCTTCCATTCTCGGTGGGTGATAGCAATTTCGATATTGCGGGCGAAAGGGCTGGTTACCCTAGCGCCTATCCCTCGATCTCTTTGCTCCCGTTGGACACACTCTCTGAATAAGCGTGCCATCCTTTCATCAGAATCTGGAGCAGATAGAAATGAGTTTGGTTCTGTTCTGTGGGATTGATTCCGTCCAGATGACCTGTAGGGATGGTATCGTCTATCGTTCCTCATATTTTCCAGCGGCTGCCTTTGATCTTCTGGGAGCATACTAGGGTCAGCTACAGTTGGCCCTTGCCTTGATCTTCCCCTGCTGGGTTATGATCTAAGCACTTCCTCGGGTCCAACTTCGGGCTGGACTCTAGCTCGGCCCCGTTCACCGGCGTTTCCGTGGTTAGGCAGTATGACAGGCTCAGCTACAGTTGACCTCCATCCGGTACCTCCCCCGTTGGGTTCGGTACCAAACGTTTCCTCAGGCCTAACTTCGGGCTGTGCTCGGTCTCGGCTCCTACCATGGCTACTTCTGCCGTTAGCTCCTTCGAAGAAGGAAGATCTTTGTTGTCTCTGAGATCCTCCAGACTGGGATTCGCCCCATGTTTCAGTGTTGCGGTTGGATTCTTCAGCATCCCTTAAGCGTGACATGAGATGGTCCACCAAGGCTTCCTGCTGGGACGTGAAGCGGTTAGTTACTTCAACCACAACTCTGTCCAAATCTGCCCTAGTAATTGCCGCAGGCTGTTCTGTGGCAGGAGTGGTTGGGTTAGACTGTCCTTCATTTGTTACTGCTGCTGGAGGAGGACGATTTACTTGATTTGTGACAGTTGGATCTGGAAGACTGCTGGATGCGATGTTTTTTCCTTTGTTAACATCTTTTCTCTGTTTGGGAGGCATGTTTTCCAAGTGGCGGACGATGCTGTTAGGAAAACCTGTTAAGTGGATGAAGCTGAAGCTTCGAGCTTCTAGTTCTCAGTGAAAGCACCAAAAATGTTTGCACAAAAAATGGACAAACACCTCAAAGTTGTATGATTTAGTAGATCTTATGTTGTTCTTAGTGATTTGGGTGATTTATGCAAATATATGAAAAGCAGGGTCTAAACTGTAAAAAGACACGCAGATTTATAGTGGTTCAGCCAGAATATGCCTACGTCCACTTTATATGTTATTTCTCTTGTTTTGATTACAAGTACAAAGCTTTGGTACAAGTAAAAGAAAGTTGTTTGAAAGTTCTCTCCGTGCTTGAGCTCTCAAAACTTGTCCCCATTGTTGTACCCCTGCCCCTCTATTTATAGAGTGAGGCTAGGGGTAGGGGTCCTGGATGTATGTAGCTGCTGGTGGGCCTGGGCTGAGGTGATCTGGCCTGGCAACGTTGGTTCAGCAACACTTTGGTCCGGTGGTGGCTTTGATCCGGTGGTGGCTTCCCCTGCCTCTGGTTCGGCAGTGGATGGAGGTAGCCGGTCCGGTCGTAGATGGTTGGATAGTAGGGACGTAGGTTGGATCGGCAAGCATGGGAGGTAGGTTGGTTCGGCAAGCATGGGAGGTAGGTTGGTTCGGCAAGCATGGGAGGTAGGTTGGTTCGGCAAGCATGGGAGGTAGGTTGGATCGGCAAGCATGGGAGGTAGGTTGGTTCGGCAAGCATGGGAGGTAGGTTGGTTCGGCAAGCATGGGAGGTAGGTTGGATTAGTGGATCCTGGTTTGGTGGTAGGTGTTGAGAAATGTACCCAACAACTATAATGTTCCTTAAGTAAAGAGATTTACTTTGTTCGCCAAAAAGAGTATCTTAATAGAAGGGCATAGAGGATTTGGTTAAGGGAACCACATAACGAGTAAGTTTTAAGGAAAATTTCTGATGTCAATATCTTTTTGACTTACAATTGTAATTTTGGGTTTTATATATTATATTCTAAAAGTTTAAGAAGAAGAAATATTGTCCATATCTACTATGAATGTTAATCTGAAGAAGCAAGGGTCAGATATATACAAACTAAAATATGTGTAATTATAACTAAAAAGATATATGAATAAGCCCTTGAGATAATTTTTCAATTGCTAAAATTTATTGATCTGTTTTTACATGAATCTTAAAATCTATGATTTTTGATTTCTTATATCATAAAACATATTATTGATTATAAACAAACAGTTAATTAGGTAAGTGTAATTCCCTAATGCTAGGTATAACTGACAATCAAGCTTGTGCAATGCATCTAAATGATATTAAGGTGGCCTTTGTCACTTTTGTTGCTTCTGACATATAGATACATTTAAATAAATAATGAAACATTACGATAAACAAATATTCTAAATAAAAGTACTAGCCAATGTGTGTGTGTATGTGTGTTTGTGTGTGTGTATGCGCGCACACACACGTACTTGTATATATGTATGTGTGTATACATACATACGTGTATATATGTGTGCACATACACACATACCACACTATAACTACGCACACAGAGTGTGTGTAACGGTGCATGTGCACGTATAAGCTATAATGTTTTACCATTCTCATGTGGATGTTTAAAGAAACTTGTGTCATTACAACATTCAAATGTACATGCATAAATGATATGAAGGATCTAAATATATATATGGTTTCCTTTTTTATACTTCTAGTATAGTAGAAACCTCTAAACTGCTCAATGGCTTGCTCACCTACTTTTTTAGTATTAGATATTAAATTCATGTATAAAATGTTAAATTCAGTGAAAAAAGAAGAATTTAATCATTTTCATTTTCATTGTTTCAAACAACAAAAATAGAAGAAACACAGATGCAAATAAAAATTGGACATCCAAGAACATTTTCAAGACAACCATCAAAATATGTTGAATATGTCAATATGTGCACACTAACTACTTAACAAAAAATAAATCAAAATACAAACATTATCTTTAAACTTACATGCTTTGACATAACTTTCCAAAATAAACAACATCATCAGATAACTTCATGGGAACCTTGGAAAAACTCCAACTTTTATGAACTTAATATGCTTGCAATGCTGGTAACTTAAAATGCTAAAATACTTTTACAATATTCAACCATAAAGAAGACAATTAGATCCATTGAAATAGCCATCTTATGAAGTAAAATTATTACAGTCATGAAACTGTATATAGAACAAATAAGCAAGACTACATGATATACATGTAGAACCAAAATAAAAAGGAACCACTAAACATAATATTCATTACAGTCAATATTCAAATAGAAAGAAAAAAATGAAACATTTTGATAAGAAAATTGTATCTATGTTCCTTTTCAATATAATCAAAGGAACTTATCTAATAGTAAAACAACACAAATAAACAAGTGGCAATAATCAACTGTGCACCTCAAAAACCTTAATTGAAATATACAGCTTACCAATTTAGGTGGAATTTTATGCAATCATAATCTTCAGAATTTTCAATAAAAAATTATTAAATTCTAAACTAAGAATTCACCATGGAATAGGGATCTAACAGTTAGGTGATGCTCCAACTATGATGAAGTCAGATCTTGTGTGCGGTAAAGACATGGATTGAAGAAAATTACGAGCTATGGTTTGTCCCGCTGCAAATGGAATAATAAATTAGGGTTTAATCTTAGGGAATGGCGTTTGTGAAGGAGATAGGTGCGACGGAGAAGGGTTTGTGAGAAAATGCGCGTGCGCCTTTGGCAGATCCGTGTTATGAACAATTAGTTCATTGTAGCCGCTAGATTATTAGTGGAAGGCTAAGATTATTTTTGAACTGGTAACAATAAGAAGCTGATCTAACTCAATAATTCAATGGTAGATGATTGCAATGTGATTTGTATGTAGATTCCTATTTGTTTAAAACTAATCTCAACCATAAAAGATTCAAGAGCTATCTTTGCAGTGATCACTAAAATATACCGATCAAAGAAGTTTGAGACACGTATTTAAATCCAATCAGATATGGCAAAGCTAAATGATATATTTAGACTTCTATAAAATATAAATGCATCTAGCAGTGAGTAGCAAAATCTATGCTTAAAAAGGTTATATATCAACAATTTAATAAGATAATTGTAATAGTATTGGTTTTAAAACGATTTAAAGTATGAGTAGGTTCAACTATTTATATTCAAAAACCAAAAACATATTATTGTATGTTAAACATAATGGATAACTTATAAGTTATAGTAACATGAACATGGATTTACTTTTTGATCATAAATTATAGTTTGATGGTTAATAATAAATCTTATCCATTCGATTATAAACTTATTGTGGATAGAATCAAACTCAGTTAAGATCAAAAGAAAGTTCTTTATTCATAAAAACTTCTATGTGTTATGAACTAACTTCACTTTGTCAATATTCAAACAATGTTGTTAGCTGGCATAAGCTTGCAACGATTAATTAAAGTTCTTGAAATTTTAATATTTTTACAATATCTGGAAAACATTGTCTAGTTTAAGCACTTTAACAACATGCATTAAACATTATAAATTATCACAATATGAGATAAATGTTGTTGAAGACTATTATGTACAACTATTTTTTGAGATGTTGTAGAAACAATTTTACTTTAACATTTGTTAAAAAACGTTGTTACAAAATTACTTTTACAATGTTTTTATAACAAATGTTGTAAATGACCTATATTATCTACATCGATCTTAACAACTGTTGCAAAATTCATGTTGTAAAATGGGTTTTTTCTTGTAGTGGTGGTTTGGCGGAATCTCTTGTGTATTGTTTTTTGATTTCATGTCTGTTTATTTTCTATCCAAATTTATCTCTTTATGATTTAGATGATACAAGATCTATTGGAAAAAGCTTTTGCAAAGCAAAGTTTTTACTACAGATTGGTATCAAAACAAGGTCGTCGCAAAGCTTAGAGTAATTTGGATTTGAAAAATTATTGTGATGTCGGATACGATTTCTTTTTCAAAGATGGCTATTTGGATGGAAAAAATTGGGATATTTGGAAGCCTATGATGGAAGATGTTTTGTACCTCAATGATCTTCATGATCTAATTGATAGAGATGGGAAGAAGCCCTCCGATGTAGAGGAGGGAAAATGGAAGAAGATGGATAAGAAGGAAATTGCGTTGATTCGTCGGTACCTTGATGATTCAGCCTTCCATCATGTGGCTAGTTGTGAATCCATGAAGGCTTTGTGGGACAAGTTGGTATCTTTGTATGAGTCGAAGGGTGCTACATATAAGGCTTTTCTTGTTCGAAAGTTGTTTCAACTGAGATTAGATGGAGATAAGTCTGTTGCAGAGTATTTGAACGAATTTTAAGATGTAATAAATCAATTGGCAAACATAAATGTCAAATTTGATGATGAGTTACAAGCTCTTTTATTGATGAGTTCGCTTTAAGAAAGTTGGAAAACTTTGGCTGTTTCATCGAGTAATTCCAATGCTAATGGAACTATATCACTGGAAACTGTTCAGTAGTCTTTTGAATGAGGAGCTTAGAATAAAAGGGTCATGTGTGAAATTAGTTCAAGATGAGGCTATGGTAGCAAGGGACTCGAAGAAGGATACAAGTCCGAAAAAGAAAGTCGCTAATGATAAAGATATGTTGAAAGATATCATTTGTTATTATTGTCATAAAAAGGGTCATATGCGTAATAGGTGTGAAGCATATAAAAGGGATCAAAAGAAGGCTATACATAGTGACAGTGATACACGGGCGGGCATAGCTGAAGATAGATACTTCTTGTGATGTCTTCATTAGTGAAGAGAAGCTTTAGAAGATGGATTCGGAAGCCAGTTTTCACAGTTGTAGATATGTGAATTGTTTCTCTTCTAAGAAGAGGGTCAGCATGATTAGGACAGCCAATGAAGAAGAGCTTCTGATTTGTGGTATTGGATCTATCTGGTTTCATATGTATGATGGTGTGGTTAGAGAAGCTTCTAGAGTGAGACATGTACCTACTGGTTCGCATAATCTTATTTCTCTCGGTCAGTTGGATCGTCGTGGTTGCACTTATGAACTTGAGGTGGAGTTTTGAGAGTGAAGAAGAGTGGTCTTGTAGGGATGAGAGGAGTATTGGAAGAAGGAAACCTTTATAGTTTGGTTGGTCATGTAGACTATGAGAAGCGAGTGATGGTTGGAGAGCCTAATCCACAGTCAGGTGGAGAGGTTAATGTGTTCGCTACTTATGATGATCTTATTGAAAACCATATTTTAGACAGGGGTCTTCATGTTGATGATGCTCGAGGGATCGATAGTGATCATGTTATGAGCTCAGATCAAGTGATAGACGGATGTCAAGTTGGAAAATCCACAAAGACTGTATGTAGGTCTTTGTGGTATTACAAGCACTTTTGAGACCGATTGGTGTGGTGCACCTCATGACAGGAGATGCATTACTTGTAGGCGGTGGTAGAGGTTTATAATTTGGTATGATTGAGATATAGAGAGTTTTGATAGATCTAGAGATGACATGCTTAATATGTTGGAGATATGTGATTTTGCATCAAGGTGGAGTGTTAAATTTTGGTGATACAAAATCACAACTAGAAGGAAAAAAATATGCAAAAAAAAGAAAGAGAAAATTTTGTTTCTCCTAATTAATAGGCATATTTGGTTATATTTATTTTTCTCTCTATTTAGCTAACTAATTTATTTTTTACCATTTAATATTAACTTGGGCATTAAGTAATTGATGTTGTATATAGAGCCTAGAAGAGAGAGTGTAAAATGTGTGAAAATCTATTTGCTAATTCTCTCTTCTTCCATCTTTGTTCTTCTCCTCCAACAATTTTAGCCATAGAGATCAAGACTCCCTTTCTCAATTTCGCTATTGGTTCAATTTGTATTTTGTTTACTTTTATTTTTTTCGATTAATTGTAAACAAATTTTGGTGAATCAATAAAGAGGGTAGTTGGGTGGAATCTCTTGTGTATTGTTTTTTGATTTCATGTCCGTTTATTTTCTATCCAAATTTATCTCTTTGTGATTTAAATGATAAAAGATCTATTAGGAAAAGCTTCCGCAAAGCAAAGTTTTTACTACAAAGTCGTTATTGTTGTTAATTTAAAATTTGACTTTGATAGTTCAATCGTGTTTAATTTATCAAATATTTGTTCTCGTGTTTGATTTGGTTGCACAAGTGTGCCAACATTTTAGTCAAAAGTGTACAACACTGAGCTATCAACCAGGCCGTCCAAAAAATAAAACACTTCAAATCGCTTTGGTTCTATGCTCATTTGCACTAATGAATGTCCTTCGTTTGTGTCGTGCAAACGTTAAAAAGTCTCCTTTTTTGTAGAACATTTGTTTTTTTGAACTGTTTATTCATCATATAAATAGACAAAAATTAGTGATTAAAGAACATGTTTGCATGGCATGGAATTGGCATCGTGTAGAAAAATGATCAATATGGGCTCATAAATCTTTTATTTTTACCGCTTCAAATAGATAAATAAATTTGTTTATTAAAAACAGACGGGTTGAAAATAATCTTTGTTTTACTAAATATATCTCATCCAAAAAATATCACACCACATCAACCGTCCTATCCCGACTTGGTCGAACGAAAGACGACGACTGCACATGCATTTGTGGTGGCCAAGTGCTAACATGCATGATTCCTCTTTACAACACAGGAAAAGAAATTGGATGTTCAAAGGCTAAGTGTGTCTTTCTACGGTTGTATATTTAAATAAGATTTGTTATATATCCTAAAGATATAGAACTATTCAGAGTAATGAGCATCAAGATATCTTTTCAATTTTTTTAATATTTCACTTAAAATTCCAATAGTTCCTACTTGAATTTTCTTTTTTAAATATTCAAGCAGTATCTGAATGTATAAGATTATGCATAGAGGGATGTCTTTTGGCATGAACTTTTGCATAGTAAGATTCAAATCATACTAGGGTGATGAATGGTTTGAACTCCATCTCCAACATCAAACCACACACAACTTTTCAAAAGTGTAACTATAAAAGCTCATGCGTTTGTGGCCATGCATGTTCATCATAGTATAGTGAATGCTCTATAAATTTAGGCCTGATATTCTATAGGAAACAACTTTATTATGCATATGTGAACTTATCAAGAGTACTCTATAAGTAGGAACTCCACTCGTTATGGAGTACAAATCTCATTAAGACTCGACTTAACCTCTTATCACTTTAGGAATTCATGTCTCTCTTACTCTATGACTTAACCATCTCATGGAGCACCTAACCCTTTGATGCATCCAGCAAACATGAGTAATACATTGTCCAACATTTAGAGAGTGTTGTGCACTCTGATCTCATCGGATGTATCGATATTCTTCCTCAAAAAATCTTGACCATTGAAACAAAATGTTATTCTATGTTATGATTAATTACACTCGATTGCAATTATTTGCAACTACAACCACATAACATTTTATTTTTAGATTTTCTTATTAATATACTTTAAAATAATTGCCTAATTAATTGTTTCGCAATATAACAAAGTATATAAAAGAAATCAATCACCTTTATTATGAACATGTTTGAATAAGGGGTTAGATATATGTACCAAATTATAATTAACTCTAGGATAAACCACTAACTCTTTCAGTTCCAACATATAAGTCCATGGTTCGATTTGATAGTGGTTGCTTGATTTTCTCATAAGTAGTTAGCAAGCCAGTTAAAGTACTTTGGCCCAATCAAAGCCATCACAGTTAATCTGCCACCGGCCCACAAAGGGTGGTCCAATCCCATGTTGGTCTCAAACTAACATTTCTACTCAACAAGGCGGCAAGATGAGGCCCTACCGTCTCATCCCAAAGCGGCCTTCACAGTTAATTTGGACCAGGTCTGGCTCGGTCCCGGCCAACTCCCCTACATCGAACTTCTTTCAGCAGCAGCTAAAAGCCAATACAAATCGTCCGACATCACAATAGCTGACGACCGACTCTTATCCAAGCTTGCCTCAACAAGGAGCACATCAAGCAAGAATGGCCCAAGCATGGCCCATCTTTAGCATGGCATCAATACGGCCAACTCCAATTAGCATTCGGCCTCCCTCCTGGCAGCCTCACGCTCGGTCGTTAACCGTCTTACCTACTTAGTCCTCAATAAGATTCCAAATCTTTTCTGTGTTGCCGACAGCCGGTCGTTCAGCTCGGCCATGTTGGAAATCAAGTGAATGACAAAACTAATCATTCATCTATCTGAAGCACCGTAGTTGGATGACTGAACTGATGCGGCTTACCGTCATCATTAAATGTGCATTTAATACAAGCACATGCTTGGTATAGAGAGGCAATGCGTACATTCTCATCCACCACACATCTTTTAACACACTTTATGGTTGTTGACCATCCATCTCTACAGTCAGATCAACGGTCAAGCACTTTTCCCGCTAGCTTTAAGGCGCGATCTCAACCGTTCACCATCCACTTTAGCTACTACAAATATCCCCTGCTTTGCAGCTACAAAAGGGTTGAACTCCGGTTAAAACATTCAAAAATTCTAAATACTACAGACAATTCAACGCTCTTGTTACCACATAAGTCCTTAAAGTTATATATCTTTACTAGTCTTGAGTGCCCTTTTTTTATTATTCCCTTATAATTATCTGTAGTTGTAAGAGAAATATATATTAAGAGAATTTCACGGTGGACTTAGGCAGCTTCGCTGAAACCACTCTATATCTTGTGTTATTTACCATTTAGCTATGTATTTAACTCCTGATTTTCTCTATTTTTAAGCCTATTGATTAGCAAATAATCTTTACATTTCACAACGCACTCTTATCATTTCGAGGTTAGCTAGAAAATTGTCAATGATAATAATTATCGATTAGACGATTTGATTTGGATAGAGACTTTGACTTTACATTGACTGTCAATGACATAACAATATATTCAAAAGAGACGAATCCTCTCTTGAATAGTATTTCACTTCAAATGGTTCAACTTATACCCAACTATGGTCTTAACACGATCTAAGTTGTCATGTGATTGATCATAATCGAATTATAGTTAGACATTTAAGATTTACAATAAACTTAAAGCTGGAGATTTTGGTTGGTTAATAGACAAAATTAATAAAAAATTCAACCATTGGAATAGTAAACTGCTTAACATCAGTGGTAGGGTAGAACTAGTTAAAACTGTCGTACTCTCTATGACACATTTTTGGTTGCAATTTACACAATTTCCAGTGGATATTTATCAAAGAATTAAATCTATGTGTGCCAACTTCATATGGAAGTCTAAAGCCCATAAAATGAGTTGGGAGGATGTTTGCAAAAATAAAAGTGAAGGTGGCCTAGGTATTCGTAAATTTGAGGAAGTGGCTAAAGCAGTTGCAATGAAATTTATATGGAGTTTCTTAAATGGTGAAACATTATGGGCAAAGTGGATGTATAACAAATATTGTAATAACAGAAACTTTTGGACTGTGGTTATGGATAACAATGCCTCTTACACATGGAAATCCATGCTTAGAGCAAGACCATGGTGTAAAGGTCTAATTGAAAGAAAAATTGTTAATGGTGAGCACACTGATATATGGTTTGATCCATGGTTCAATGGATCTTCCTTGGTTGAAAATTATGGATGGAATTTCATGGTTGTGTCTAGTGGCCGTAATAGGAAAGTGTCTACCCTTATTTCTGGTAACAAATGGAAGGATCATCTTGAGCATATCCCCACTCAATTGCACAATACAGTGCACAACATAAAAATTCACAACCATAGACAAAAGGATTTCTGGGTATGGTCACTGAACAGCAATGGTCTATTCGGTATGAAGTCAGCATGGAAGCATATAAGGAGTATTCATACATAATATAAGTGGACTGGTATTATTTGGCACAAGTATTGTGCTCCTAAAATGTCAGTTTGCTTTCTATTAGCCTATCTTCACAAATTGAATACTAAGGATAGTTTACAAATGGAATAAAAGTATTGACCAAACTTGTGTGTTCTGTTTAAAACATAATGAGGATAGGAATCTGTTATTCTAAATTGTTCGTATTCGAGACAAATTCTTGATGAGATTATACAGAAGCTTAAAATCAACATGGGAAATTCCTATGCAATCAACTGCATTCTAGATAATATGTGCAAAAATCAGCAATATATAAACAATCATCTCTTAAATGTGGCTATCACTACTGCTATTTGGCATTTATGGTGTGAAAGAAATGATCGTATGTTCAAAAACATCGAACTTCCGGCTCAAGTAAGAATCAAACTCATTACTCAAGAATGCAAACTCTTAATACAACAGAATGTCAAACTACAGCCAGAAAAGAGAGAAAAAGATCTTATCTTGGCAGATTTTGAGTTCGATTTCGACCCAAATTCTGACTTTCGCCCGCCATAAGCTAGAGTCCCCCTAAATTTGCAATCTCGTGTCCAATTTGACTCCTTCTTATTCGCCAGGGCAAGATGTGAAGCTGCTGTGGTTCTTCTAATGTTTGGGTCTATTGATTTTTTGAGATCTGGTCAAAGTTGAAACGAAGTGGATGGACTTCTTCTCTCTTAGATGAAGAATTGTGTAGAAGCTTAACACGTAGATGTTTAATTTTGTTTTTTCTTTATTCTCCTAAGCGCCACGTGTTGTAACTATTAATATATGGACATGATATGTACTTTTTTTCCTTGCAAGGTACCCATTTAGGTTAAGGGGGTTGCGAAGTTTTAACGAGGCATATTATGGACATATTTGAATCATATTCTCCTTCTATAAATAAAGTACCTTTTTTCCAAAAAAAAATGATTTACAGTATTCTCAAATCAAAAGACTACTATAAATCGTCATATGAGATGTTCTATTTGACTTTTAACTTACAGAAGACTCTTGGTGAGTCGTTCTATAATTGTTTCAAACAACTACACATACATAATCTCTTGATGTCCCAACGGTCATGAGTAATTCACAATTCATCATGTGGAGAGCATTACTTACAATAGTCTCAACCGATATATTGATATCCTATTCTGGATACTTTTTGACTAGGAACTTTTAAGGACAATATTTTTTTGTACAATTCGGTACACATGGTTACGAATACATTCGTAACTGTTATCCCGCCTTTTGGCAAGGCCGAGATACCAAAGGACTGACTAAAAAACGAAGTATCGCTTGTCAGAGATATCGATGAATTTTGTCCGAGTCCGGATCGAGCCACGATTAGCAAGACATAACAAGCAAAGACGGGGAAGCCAACGTTCCGAGTTTCAAGTCAATCTGAGTTCGTATGCTCAAATTATGATCCACACAAGTTAGAAGAAAAATGATGCTCGAACTAATCTGTTCGAACTATTCAGGATCGAATCGATCACAGGCTGGGCTATTCGCGTACTTCGAGTTCGTATCCACCAGAACACTTTACTTCGAATCCATGGACAACAATGTGTTCGAATCCATCAATGTGGCCACACTCCGTATCCATTAGTTAATCATTGCTCGTATCCTCCAAGTAAAGTCCTGTTCGAACCCATCGGGATGAAGTCTTCCGAACCCATCAAGATGCCCCGCTTCGAATCCATCCTACTACAACAATTTCGTATCGATCGACTGGAGCACATCACGATCGATGCGAACAAAATCCTATGATCGAATCCATGCATGATTGACGCCTTCGAATCCATCGAGTCAAAGCGGCGAAGTCTCCAGGACTACTCGATCAAACTGGCGAAGAAAGCAGATCAATGTGAAATTTGTGCTCCACGTCATCATGGAAGCACGCTCCGCCATCGATTCGAAGCGATCGATTCGAACGAATCGATTCGAATGAGGCGAGCAATTCAGAAAACACCAATTCGAATCGGCAATATCTGGATCTACAAGTCCAAATGCTATGAAATTTTCATAGAAGCTTATGCGCATGTTGAAGAACGTCCACACCAAATTTCAGCTCGATTGGGCGTTTTCTTGATCGATTCAAACGGACTTCGAATCGATCCCAAAGTAGGCCTAGATTTCCTAAAGGTGGGCGCGTGGGCCCCCTCACGTGCCAGAAGTGGTCTCCCGAAATTTAGGCGAAATATCAGCCTCCCACACCTATAAATAGAGCCCCTGGTCATTCAGAAAAGGGGTCGAACAATTTTAAGAGCTAAAGAGCGCCCAGATCTTGCCAAATTTACTCCAGATCACCATTGCTGCTTTAGATTCAGACTATAATCATAAAATCTGTTGTACTATGCTATAAGAAATTGTAATCTTTAAGTATCGAGCAATAAAATCATCAAACTTCATAGTGGACGTAGGCGAAACGCCGAACCACTCTAAAATTGTTGTCTTCTGTGCAACTTACTTTCTGTTATTTGGAGTTTTTGTTAGATAATCCTCAGTTTTAATTTCTTTATTCACTTTTATCTCTTCAAAAACTTCCGAAGAGTGTTATGCCCATTTTTGGTACAAACACTTTGGTGCTTTCACTGAGAACAAACCAGTTTTTCTCCTGCTCCTTGGATCTCCCATCGACACCGGATTGCATAAATCCAAGAGGAAGATCCAGATCTCTAATTCGAAATCCTTCCATCCTATTCAGATTTGCATAAAGTCTAGGCAAGGACTCCACCGCTCAAGATGGTTAGTACAAGAACTGCCTCTACGGCTGCTGATCAAGAAGGACGGGATAGACAGAATCCCACACAGCAGCCACCATCCAATCAAGACAACACTGCTCACTCAGATCCGTCAGGACCAGTCACCAGACAAGAGTTTCAAGTGTTGCTTCAAGAACTGACTCAAAGTCGGCAACAATTAACTGAACAGCTGCGCGCTAACGCTGAATTGACCAACCAATTAAACCGCCGAAGGCGCAGGAGGACCAGGAGGGATGATGCTTCCCACTCGTCCACGGAAAGTTCCGCCTCATCTGACTATCATGGCAGATCTACACGTCCCCGATTGGACGCGAGTCAGATACAAGCTACCGAATATCAACCCGCCTTGACCGTAGGACAATTGAGGGTTGGGCCGTCAACCAGCCACCAGACCAGGCCCTCATCACGAGGAGGTGCTGCTCCACAATATACCACAGACAATTGCACTGCAACCGCCACGGTAGAAACAAGGGTTGATACCCGAAATCTATCAGATCCGAACAATCAGCAACGTGGGCGTACTCCTGAACCATACTTCCCGGAAGATGCTGAGCCAAGGAGGCGAGACATAGGCCGTCGACAGCGTCCGGTCCAAACTCGCACTGTGGAACCCGACTACACCTTAGCTCAGCATGCACAGAATGTGGCTATGCCCGATATTTCAACCATGATACGTCAGATGATTCGCGAAAGTCAAGGGCTTACCAATGACGATTGGGGAATCTCCCGTAGTCATACTCCTTTCACAGACAAGATATTATACGCTAATCCCACTCGGCGATTCAGAATGCCAACTCTCCCAATGTACGAAGGAAGTAGTGACCCCAATCAACATATCTTGAAATATGAGTGGTCAATGAGCGCTGCAAGGGCTGATGATGCAGTGAAATGCCGAAGTTTCCCCATCTCTTTGGGAGGAATCGCAACAATGTGGTTTACAAGGTTGCCACCAAGATCTATCTCTTCGTTTGACCAACTGGCTAAGAAATTTGTCGAACAGTTCCGTATGCATGTCGCTAGACCTAAAGACGTTAACACCCTATCTAGCATCACCCAAGCTAAGGGAGAGACGCTCAGGCGTTATTTAGAAAGATTCCATGCGGCATGTGTAGAGATAAGTAATCCCAACGATAACTCAATTTTGATGGCATTAACCAAAGGGATCGATCCCGATTCTGAGTTTGGTAATTGGTTAGCTGGGAAACCACCCGCATCGTTGGACCGTTTCTACTCCAAAGCCGCTCAATTCTTACGGCAAGAGGACGCGAAACCGTCTAGGAAGCAGGACGATGCGAGGCCCAGAAGTGAAGGAATACAAAGTAACGTTGCAGTTAAGCAGTCCGGTGAGAGTTCCGGAAAAGTTCAGTTAAATATACAGAACAAACAAACCCAGCCAGGAGGTAATAATGGTCAGAATAAGAAAAGAGATCAGAACCGAGGTCCACGGCGTAGGGCTCCAATGTTTGATTATTACACGCCGTTGAGTACGTCATTGGAAAACGTATACCTACAAACTTGCAAAACTGTGCAATATAAGAAGCCTACTCCGAAGCAATCATCGGAGAGGCAGATTCAAACAGGGAAGTTCTGTAGATTTCATGAGAGTTATGGCCACAATACCAATGAGTGCCGACATTTGCAGGACCTCATTGAGAAGTTGATCAGGGAAAGAAAGTTAGACAAGTTTGTGCGGGCACCGCAGTATGGTGGTGCGGGCCCCTCAAATCAAAATCGTGCACAAAATCAGGAAAGACAGGAAGAACCTGCTCGTACGGGCGGAAGGCTGGTTATAAATACAATAAGTGGTGGTCCCCACCCAGCAGACAGAAGCTGGAGGGAAATGGAGTCGTATGCTAGCTCTATCAGGCATGCGGACTTCGAATGTTGCAGTAATTGTGAAGACGGGGCTCCGGCCAAACAATAGAAAACGATGTCTGATGATATTGTATTCAGAAACTGAGACGTTGATAAGGTCGAAGCCCCCACGATCGATCCACTGGTCATATCCGCCCAGGTAGGTCCTGCTTGGATGAAGAGGATCCTGGTTGACAGTGGGAGTTCCGTAAATATCTTGGTAAAATGGGCTTATGATTTAATGAAAATGGAAGCGAAGGACTTGAAACCCTGCCAGTCCCAAGTCCACGGCTTCAATGGAAGTGCTACAATACCCACTGGAGTGGTGGAACTGCTAGTGGAGTTGGGAGTTGGAGAACGCCGGAGAGTCCGGATGTTGTAGTTTGTCGTTTTAAATATTGATTCACCTTACAATGCGTTTTTGGGCCGACCGGCCCTTGCTGAGTTCAGGGCAGCCATTGCCCTGTGGTGTTTAACTCTGAAATTCCCCACTGATCGCGGGGTTGGAATCGTTCAAGGAGATCAGGCAGTAGGAAGAGCCTATTATGTTGCTGAACTGCGCGAGGTGCAGAGAAAAGAGAAAGGAAAGGGCGTAGAGGAATCTCTCTGCGTCTGTTTTGCTGATGATTGACAATTAGAGCCTGGGCCCCGGCCCGGGCACCACGACCAATTCCATAAAGACCTTGACCCTAGAGACAACGAAGATAAAGACAAATCTAAAGAGAATCAAGCTTCCCCAGCCGAACTGACTGTGGACGTCCCAATCAGTGAGGGTGATGATTCGAAGATGCTAAAAGTTGGATATCAACTGGGCAAGCAGACACAACAGGAATTGGTTGAATTTCTCCGGGCAAATCTCGACGTTTTCGCCTGAACACAATCTGATATGTGCGGGATTTCGCCGGACATCGCAAGTCACTCCATGAATATTGATCCGTGGTATGTCCCGGTCAAGCAGAAAAGGCGTGGTATGGATCCAGAGAGATTTGCCGCCCTTAGAGAGGAGGTTGATAAGTTACAATCAAATGGGTTCATCCGAGATGCTTTGTATCCAGAATGGGTGTCAAATCCCGTATTGGTTCGAAAACCGAATGGGAAATGGAGAACTTGCATCGACTACTCAGACTTAAACAAGGCTTGTCCAAAGGATAGTTTTTCACTTCCCCGAATTGACCAGCTCGTGGATTCAACTGCTGGACATGAGTTGTTATCTTTCATGGATGCTTATTCTGGATACAATCAAATACCTATGCATTTGCCTGATCAAGAACATACCAATTTCATGACCGATCTGGGACTCTACTGCTACAGAGTCATGCCTTTCGGTTTAAAAAATGCCGGAGCAACATACCAACGCTTAGTCAACCGGATGTTCACCGACTAGATCGGGAAGACCATGGAGGTTTATGTGGATGACATGTTAGTAAAGTCTCGATTCTCCACAGATCACGTCAGAGATTTAGATTCGATGTTCTGCATCCTTCAAGAATATGGAATGAGGCTCAATCCATTAAAGTGTCATTTTGGTGTCGCATCTGGAAAGTTCCTCGGGTTCATCATTAACGCTCGAGGGATAGAAGCAAATCTCGAAAAGATCTGGGCAATAAGGAACCTGCAAACTCCAAGAACTATAAAGCAAGTCCAGAGTCTCAACGGGAAAGTAGCAGTATTAAGCAGGTTCATTTCGAAATCCACCGATAAATGCATTCCTTTCTTCGATCTGATCCGGAAAGGGAAGCGAAACTTTGAATGGACCATGGAGTGTGAAGACGCATTCCGATCGCTGGTTCAGCATCTTTCCACACCACCGATCTTATCAAAACCAATTGAACACGAGCAATTGTACCTTTATCTGGCAGTATCAGAGCATGCAATCAGCGCTGCTTTGGTTAGGGAAGAAGACTGAGTGCAGAAACCAGTCTACTATGTCAGCAAACGATTGACTGGAGCTGAGAGAAATTATCCGAAACTAGAGAAGTTGGCTTATTGCCTTTTCATCGCATCCAGAAAACTCCGACCATATTTCCAGGCACATCCCATTATTATTTACACCGACCAGTCGTTACGACAGGTCCTTACGCGGCCTGAGACGTCTGGTAGGTTACTCAAGTGGAACATCGAACTGAGCCAGTTTGATATTACTTACACTCCAAGACGAGCCATTCAAGGACAAGTCCTAGCCGATTTCATAGCTGAATTTACCATTCCAGAGGACTTGCCCGAAACCAGTGAATCCCCCGAATACGTCTGGAAACTATATACTGATGGTGCATCAAACGACCGGTGTTCGGGCGCTGGTGTTGTACTTGAAACTCCCGAAGGCCGATCTATATGTTATGCTTTGAAGTTCGGTTTTCACGCAACCAATAATGAAGCTGAATATGAAGCCCTCTTAGCTGGACTAAAACTTGCCAGAGATTTGAGAATTATCACTGTGGAAATTTATTGTGATTCACAGTTAGTTGTGTGTCAAGTACGGGGAGAGTATCAAGCGAGAGATCGAAGGCTGGCTGCTTACTTAGCTCGAGTTCAGGAAGTACTGAATCAGTTTGATTATTATGTCGTTTATTGTATACCTCAAGAACGCAATCAAAAAGACGATTCATTGGCGAAGTTAGCCAGCACAGGTGAAGCACAGAAAATGGGACTTGTCCCTGTCAAAACTTTGTCCTCCCCAAGCATCGATCACATAGAGACGAATTTTGAGCTTGAAATCGCTCCCAGTAGAGAATCATGGATGACTCCGTACCGAAATTACATCGAGAATGGGACGTTGCCTGAACATAGAAATGAGAAAAGACAAATTCTGCGAAAAGCTTCACATTTCGTCATTCAGAACGGTGTCATGTATAGAAGAGGATACTCTGTTCCTCTCCTCTGATGTATCGCGCACGATGATATCAAACGAGTGTTACATGACGTACACGAAGGAGAATGTGGCGATCACATCGGTGGGCAAGCTCTCGCTAAGAAGATACTCCGATATGGATATTACTGGCCGACTGTGAACCGAGATGTAGCGAACTACGCCAGAAAATGCGATAGGTGCCAGAAACACGCCCGAATTCCAAGAGCCCCACCAACTGAAATAACCCAAATGGTCAGTCCCTGGACATTTGCGACATGGGGCATCGATATCATCGGCACGCTACCACTGGCTAAAGGCGGGGGAAAATATGCCATCGTTGCGGTTGATTACTTCACCAAATGGGCTGAAGCTGAACCCCTTGCAACCATGACAACAAAGAAAGTAATCAATTTCGTAGTTCGCAACATCATCTGTCGATTTGGACTCCTGAATACCATCATCACCGATAATGGAGCCCAATTCAGCAGTATGGAATTCAAGAATTTCTGTCAACGGTTTCACATCCATAAGAAATTCTCGGCAGTTGCACACCCTCAGGCAAACGGTCAGGTTGAAGCTGTTAATAAAGTCATAAAATCCATTCTAAAGAAACGACTGGAGAAGGCCGGGGGAAAATGGGTTGACGAACTGCCTATGGCTTTATGGGCTTATCAAACGACTCACAAGACTGCGACCGGACACACCCCGTTTTCCTTATCCTATGGCTCTGAAGCCGTAATTCCAGTCGAGATGGAAGTATTTTCCCATCGTGTGACTTACTATGATCCGAAAACAAATGCTATATTGCTTGCTGAATCTTTGGATCTATTGGATGAAAAGAGAGAAGAAGCCGATTTGAGAGCGGCCGCGCATCGAAGTCGAGTCGCCCGATTGTACAATGCCAAAGTTCGACCTCGAACCTTTGAACTCGACGATCTCGTCCTCAAGAGAGTCTATCCGGTCCCTTCACACATGAAACCAAACTGGGAAGGACCATACGTGATTACGCAAAGACTCGGAGATGGCACATTCAAACTATCAACAGTTGACGGTCTTGACTTGCCAAGGGCCTGGAACAGCGAGAGTCTCCGTCGTTATTACACATGACAGGCTTTATTTGTTTCATTGCATCTTTCCATTTTTTGCGATTTTGCTTTTGCATTTAGAAATTAGAACTTGTAATAAGGCAACTGACTTTGCCATATTTTCTTATTTCAGCAATAAAATGCCATTTCTTCGAGCCAGAGCTGTGATTCATTGAATACAATGCACAACATCACGATGCACGGAGAGCTGAATTCCATCATGCAGTGGAATTTATTCAAGTAGGGATTGGTTGTGATACGACCAGCCACTCGCTAAGTGAAACCCGAGCTCGGGGGCAAGCCATCACATCAAGGCTACAAACAGGGCGGCACACGATAATCCCTCGCTCAACTCCGTACTCCCGAAGTGCGAGACGGAGTATAAACGCACAACCACTCTGTACTCCTAGAGTGCGAGACGGAGTGTAAACTTTATCCAACTCCGAACTCCCAGAGCGCGAGTCGGAGTATAAACATTCAACTCCGAACTCCCAGAGCGCGAGTCGGAGTATAAACATCCAACTCCGAACTCCCAGAGCGCGAGTCGGAGTATAAACATTCAACTCTGAACTCCCATAGCGTGAGACGGAGTATAAACTTTACTCAACTCCGTCCTCCCAGTGTGCGAAACGGAGTATAAACTCTACTTAACTTCGTACTCCCAGAGCGCGAGACGGAGCATAAACTTTACTCAACTCCGTCCTCCCAAAGTGCGAGGCGGAGTATAAACATATGTCAACTCCATTCTCCCAGAGTGCGAAACGGAGTATAAACATAAAACGAATCCCAGAGTACTCCGAGAGCGCGAGCTGGACATAAGCGTTAACAAACTTCGAAGTCTGAGAGCGCAAACCGAAGAATAAATAACCAAATGCGGTTTCGAGGAAGGAGCATCCGTACGCCAAACGACTTCAACCGCACCTCAACAGAGTTGCATCACGTGCTCATGAACCAAGTTATTAGCCAAAAAGAAAAGTCCCTAGAGTGTGGATGTTAACACTAAACCATGGCTTATCCCCGAGGCTGGGGGCAAAACCAAAACAAATATTGAATTGAAGACAAAAGAGTATATGTTTTCATTTCAATTATCAACAAAAGGAATCCGATTACAAGCCAATTCAAAAAATCCCTACTAGCGGGGGCCGAGCCCGCATCTATACATAGCTATAGAAAACCAAAAGGACAAAACAAAATACTACCCCCGAATATGACAGAACAAACTGAAGAAGCACTCAATCTTTCTTCTTCCTCGGTTTCTTTTTCGGGGTAGTCCCGCTGGATCCGCTACCCGACTTCCTCCGCAATCTTTTGCTCTTCTCCGTTTTGTCCTCCGATTGCGGCATAATGTCAACATCCTCCTCGGAGCTTGAGGCGACAGAGATTCTCTTAGAGGATGGAACTGGAGGCATAGAAGCTGTAACGGGAAGTAGGGCAGGAGCGCTTGCAATGACCACAGTGCCGCCCGGCGATATCATCATTAGTGGGGCAGGGCCAGACGAATTCATGCCTGCTGTCACTGATGTCATCTCAGCATTGATCTCGGCAATAATTTAATCTGCACGAGATACTTGGGCCGCGCTAGACGCGCCAGTGGCTGGCATAAAGGAGCTAATAGCTGGAGTAGCCTCGCTCATGGCGAAAGATGGATCTGCGAAGGAATCATTGGGTTGACTAAGGAGTTCCTCAATCATATGAGCATCGAAAGATAACATGCTCGTTTCTCCCTCTTCGCCGACCACAGTAGATGTCATAATAGCTTCGGTGACAATAGCCCCTGGCGCTCGATAAGAGACTTGAGATGCAGGAGGCGCAGAGATAACGGCTTCGGTCACTGAAATGTGAAAAAGAGAAGTTTGTTAGCTAAATGTATTGCTTCAGATTCACCACACTAAGTGTATACGGGAAGCGTTCAAATACCTTCCTTAGCCTGACTCGAAGTATGGGCAGGTGCAGAGACAGGGGCATCGACGGGAGACAATTGCGGCTGGTCAGGATTATAAGCAGGGACAGACTGGGGATCAACCGCGCCAGTGGTTTCGGGCAATGTCGGAATTACAGCTCCAACACTTGCTTCATGATGCTCGATCCCCGAGCCCTCACCGGTCTCTATTTGCCGAGCACCAAGCCTCTCTTTCTCCATGGAAATCATCGCCTCGTGGAGAACCTTCCTCTCCTCCTCAGTGAGCAAGCGCATCTCAAGTTCAAAATCATTCAGTGCTTCGTCTGGACGCGCTGCTTTCTTTTCCTCCACCAGCCTAGTCCAGGCATTGTATAAAAGCATAGAATAATCTCCGAGCCAAGATAAATTTCTGTGCTCCAACACATTGGCGTTGTATGTGACCAGGAGATCATCAAAATCAGCTTCCATCCTGGACTGCTCCGCCATGATCTTTTCCTCGGCTTCTGCCTCCACAGACTTAGTCTTTGCCACCGCTGCACTAAGTTCATCTCGGAGTGATACAACTTGATCGCATGCCTCCTGAGCAGCGGCGTTTGCATCATCTTTTTCTTTCACCATTTTGGCGAATTTGGCTTTAAGCTCATTCAGCTCTTTAACGGCGGTGTCCCGTTCAGCTACAACAGTGGTATAACGATGGCCCATCCCTTCTACTAAGGCATAATGTGCCTGGTTAATCCTTGCCATCTTCGCCACGGCCTCGTCATGCTTTTTAAGCGCTTGAAGTTCTGCACTTCGAGACGACTCCGTCTCTGATTGAAGAACCTGGATAATGCAGTCTTTCTGGGCAATGTCAGCATCACGCTTTTTAATAATTTTTGCCCGGTCAAAAGCTACCTTTGAAGCTTTCACAGCTGCTTTGTACCACTCCTTGTATTGAGCATAAAAGTCGCGGATATAGTCATGAGCAATATTCTCGGCATCCGGAGGAATCCTCTTGAGATGGGGAGGGAAGCACTACAACAAAAAAGACTTTTCACAGCGTTTGAAAAACGCTGTTAAAAGTTTTCACAGCGTTTTTAAAAACGCTGTATAACGACATGCGGTCGTTGACCCTAAATTTTTAACTGCAAAATATAAACGCTGTCAAAAACCCACTTTCTACAGCGTTTTTTAAACGCTGTTAATAATTTTTCTACTGCAAGGTATAAACGCTGTTAATAATTTTCTACTGCAAGGTATAAACGCTGTCGTAGGGATATGCATTTTTTTCCAATGAATTGACAGCAATGTATAAACGCTGTCGTAGGGATATGCATTTTTTTCCAATGAATTGACAACAATGTATAAACGCTGTCGTAGGGATATGCATTTTTTTTCCAAAGAATTGACAGCAATGTTGTGCCATTGCAATATTCACACATATCATTAATATAAACTACATTTAATTATATTTTAATCAGTTAATGTACATAACATAAACAAATCAAACTAAAAATTGTAAAATAAAAGCATAACTATTAATCACTTCCATAAAATAAGTTGAACACAATATCCATGAACAAAGTTTACATAAACCCGTAAAGAGAGATAAAATTTATAAACCAACTGCATACAAAATTAGACAAATGCACAATATCTAGAAAGCAAGTTTGCATCTAATATTATCGACAAAACGTGCATAAAAGTAGTTCAAATACAGGCTGAAAATGAAAAGTGGCAGTACGAAGATAGTTAAACATTGGTTTACTGAATTGTTGCCATAAGGGCAGTCTGAACTCGGCAAGATTCCTCCTTCCGTCTTTTTTTCTTGACTTTTTGTTGTTGAGCTATCACTAACCATGGCTTTGTCAACATCCTGTGAGTAGTAATTACAGTAAGCTTTAGACGTATAACTGTTAGTTAAATATAAAGAGTACAATTTCCAGTTGAAAAAAAATGTGTTTTTCAATAAACATGTAACTGGAAGTTCTATGCAATATTTGCACAGTGATATATTTAATGCATATTTTTCAAGTTGCAGTAATTTTATCAGTCATATACTTTTACTTGATAAGGCAGTTCTAGTGAATATATCAAATCGGTTGAAACGTCAACCAAGTTCCAGCTATGTTGATGGGCAATAGTGTACAGAAAATTATATCAACGAATGCCTAGATAATAACAGAATTATTCATTCATCACACCATGTGTGTTGACATATATCAGTGTTAGAAAAATTGATGGTATCTTTACCATATTAATAAATATGAAATCATAAGCGTTCAGTACAATATTTGATAATGAAGTGTACAACTATCAGGAATTTAATTGGATTAGTATGCTTGTTATATGAGAATAACTATCAGTACAGTATGATGTGACTACCGACATACGGGGTGTCTAGACTACCACGCAGTTCCTACATGGTACCGCTAACCTCCCCATGCATCAGCCATCAACCTCAACTTTGATATCCCTCAATCCACACAGGAATAATCCTAACCCGAAATTGATACTAAAATACGAAATCAAACAAAAATTATCTCTAATAAGCAAAGCAATTGCATAAAACAAAATTTAATTCAAAGAGAACGGATGATGGGTTTTGAAGATATGGTTTTCAACCAATTTGTAGGTATGGTTTCGGAATGGCAATCTCGGAATAGAAACATGGTGGTTTAGGGTCGATCTACAGAGGTAGGCTTGCGTATTGAATTTAAAAAGTCAATACAGGCATACAGAGCATAGCTATGAGCATCTACTGTTGCAAGAACATAAGGTAGAGGATGATAAAGAGCAAGATGCAGATCATTATTTTTGGCCAAAGCTAACATTACAAGGGAAAAAAGATAGGCAAATTATTGGAGCATCTGCTTAGTGTTTTATAAACTTAGTCAACGCGGTTAATTTTTTTATAAAACTTAATTAACTTTTATAAATATAGTTATATTTTATAAACTTAGTTAGCTTGGTGAAAAAATTATAAAACTTGGTTAATTTCTATAAACTTGTATAATTTTTATAGAACTTAGTTAAAATGGTTATGTTTTTTGCAAAATTTAGTTAATTTTTATAAAACTTCATCAACTTAGTTAATTTTTTATAAAACTTTATTGACTTAGTTAATTTTTATAAAACTTAGTTAATTTTTATAAAACTTGGTTAATTTAGTTAACTTTTATAAAACTTGGTTACTATATGGTAACAATATATGAATCTCCTACAACTATATTTTTATTTATCAAAGTGATATTTTGTTGGTTGTTTATTAATAGCATGATTTAAGGCATTACAGTTTTTTTATCCAGCAAAAGATATGAATTTAGAGTAGCCTTTTGATGAAATATGGAAGGGAATAAAACATAATTGTGAAATTATTTGATGGTAAACTAATAGACAATAATGATAATACTTGAGAGTTTTTAGCATCTGTTTCATACCTTGTTGTTTAAGCACACTAGACTGAAAATGACAGAACTCTATAAATATCAACTGTTCAAAGCCTGCACGCATAAAATAAATTTGTTATTAGCTACTTCATGGCCACATTAGACTGAAAATGACAGAACTCTACAAATTAGTCATTTTGTTATTAACACCAAACTGTTTTCAAAAAATTTGCCATTACAACGGCGTCATTTTGTAGCACCAGAGTAATGTCTATGCATTACCCCTCTCCTGATACTTGGCTTGCGCCATTAACAACAATTTTATCCACTTATACAACAATGTCAGAATCATATACAACATCAGCACCAAATTGTTTCCAAAAAATTTGCCATTACAATTCTCGCACACAATCGCACACATCAACAAGTATTAAAATTATGTAATTACCAGTACAATATAATAGTAGCGTGTAATTGTATATAATTTATTCCAAGATAGTATATGTTTCTCGAATAAAAATCGAAACTCAGTGACCTAATTTCACATGGTTGATTTTGACAATTACATAACTATTATAAATAGCAGGGCAAACAAAATTGGAATGGAAAGAACATGCTAAAACTTGAGTGAACAGTTAAAGAAAAATATTCTTCACTATAAAAGAATATCCATACACTATTACTATACCTAAGCATTTATTAGACTCTATATGTGTGTGTGTTTGTATATGTATATATATAGAATTAGCGGTAACAACTAGTATGTTCAGAATAAATTCAAAATTGCAAAGTGGTAACAACTAGTTGACTTTAAAGTAGAACCTGTTTGATTATGGTAAAGTAAGCATTAAGTGATCCTGAATAACGTTTTCGAACACCAGAGGAAGCTTCCCTTCAGCTTGAAGTCATACTTCAACTAAATCAGTTGGGTTTGCAACAGTAATCCCAATTGCACCTATTTGTACAAAAGAACAAAATCATTGAGTAATTAAGTTATAAAACAAAACTAAGTAAATATGAAAACACACAAAATTTAATTAATATACACAGTTACTAGTCGTCAATCGAAAAGTATTTTCTTGGTTAGAGGGACTTCTCTAACAAAATTACCACCAACATATAGGATGATCTTTGTTACAGACAATCCAATAGTCCATAAGAACTGAAAAATTCACAGATAATCATGAAAATCATTTGTTAGCGCATTTCCAACCTGCATATGTAGTTCTTCAATAAGTGCTAGTTAAAAAAAGTTGATTTTTGCTGTCAGTGTAAAGAGTTTGAACCATTGATACATACCATATAACCTTTTAAATTAATCAACTCATCTCCTCCAGATTTTTGAGCCTGCACAATTGCTTGTGCCAACTGAGGAACATATTGTCCTGAAATTGTAACATTTATACGAGATGTTTGTATAAAACTTTCATATATACGTCATTTTATTACTGAATCACTTGTATAGCTTTCTCCAGTTATATAAAAATCACGCCCAATATACCTCATTGAATAGAAGTCAAATTCAATTTCTAGCTTACTAAATGCAAATCTGTACTTTTGACTTACCAAAAAATAGTCTATATAAATTCATTTTTTAACTTACCAAAGAGTATCTATATAACCCAGTCATTTTTCAAAAATGAACACAAATTTATTATCCCATTTCTTGAATGAGTAGTCTATATAACTCTAATATTTTATAATAGATGTTTTCAAAATTATTTTCAATATTTGAAGGTTGAGTTGGTAGGGAACTGTAAGAATATTCCAACTGTATGTTAACTCATCCCTATTCTTTCTCCTGGTTATTTTCAACTCAAAACGGTGTCAGCAAAATACTACAAAACAATAAACAAAATCATGTTTCCTTTTCTTCTTAAAAGATTTCTTCTATAGCTTAGTTAAATGTTTATAAAACTTAGTTGATTTTTACAAAACTTAATTAATAGTTATGAACTTGTTGTCTTTATAAACTTAGTTGATTTTTTTTAAACTTAATTAATTTTTAAAAACTTATTTTTTATAAACTTGTTTAATTTTTATAAAATACATTGTTAACTTAGTTAGTTTTTATGAAAAAATAATTACTTTTTATAAATTTAGTTGATCTTCATAAAACTTAGTCAACTTTGTTAAACTTTTATAAAACTAATTAATTTTTATAAAGTTACTTAATTTTTATATAGCTTAGTTAAATTAGTTAATTTTTATAAACTTAGTTAATTCATATAAGCTTGGTTAATTTTTATAAAATTTAGTTAAGTTTTATAAACTTGTTTGATTTTTATAAACTTAGTAACTTTAAATTTTATAGAACTTAGTTAACTTATTAATATTTTATAAAAATTAGAATTTTATAAAAGTAATTGATTTCTATAGACTTAAATAATTTTATAAAACTAAGATAAAAACTTATAAAATTTAGTTAATTTTTATAAAACTTAGTTAACATAATTAGTTTGGTAGCTATATATGCATATGCTACAACTAAATTCTAACATTATCGTATTTTGGAAAAATCCAACCAGTGAATTATGAATAAAGTAATAAATGCTTACCCAACAAGTGAACATGAATAAATAATGAAAAAGTAACAAATTTTGTGTAACTGTAGATGTACCTTTATCATTGTACAATGCTACAACTTGATGGAAACCTTCATTTTCTCAAGCATATTGAATTGCTCTTAAACCAGAAGTAGCTAAAGCCTGAAAAATAACAGCTGGCATTTTAACTAAGAAATTTAGATAAAAACTCAAATGCAGTGAAGTCAATTATAAAAATACATGGAAAAGTGAAGAAGCAACAAAAAAGAAAAAATGATCAATAAAAAATGACAACTAAAGTATTATAACTAAAAACTCCGATATACTATCAAAAAACAATAAAAAATCATAAGTAAAATCATTCAACATGGTCTTATGGTTGATAACATTAAATTTTCTTCTTAAACCGTCAAATGAATATATAAATAAACTACATCTCATTTATATGTATACAAACATATGCCTACAGGAAATAAAATTAGCACCTCAAGTGCTTTTGTGATCTCTGTTCCCTCTTATCTTTCCAAGAAGCATGATAAATTTGTTGTTTTGAGTTGTTGCCTTGTTCCCTAGTAGACTCGTGTGAATTGATTTTATTCTCTCTATTTCCTGCATCATCCCGAGTAAAGCTTCCTTAGAAACCTCAAAAACTAAATCTTGCTTACAAGAGAAAATAAATAATTTCAACGCCCACATACCTAGAGCTGCATCAAAATTATGCACGACAAGCTAAGCGTAATTACTAAATCGTCAATATATATGGTTTTTCACCAAAAATTAGAACATTTATCGACTAAGTTACAATATATAACTTAGATTAGTTCAAAAAATTAGAGCAACTCAAAACTTATAACATTTATCTTAATTCCAATATATATTACAATAGTGCAGACAATGAATTAGTTAAAATTCTAATAAAAGATGAATATATGCTATCTAGATACATCCATTGGAAAATATTAGTGTACTCTAATTCAAAATGCACAACAAAACCAGTATAACAATGGGTATAAACAAGAAAACTAAAACGCGGCAACAACCAAAACCAACTAATAGTAAAGGAAAAGAAAGTATAAGAAAATGCAGAAAATCCTGACATAAATATACATGGAGGCAACACCTTTCATCCCTTAAATTGGTAAAACACAATATATTCTTGTCTCTGATGTTATAGTGTTTTTTTGATCCAAATTTAACATCAAATTTCCGATTATATGATTTTCCCTACAATGGATTGGTAATAATAAAAGCAAAAGTACTGACCGGTATGGGAAAGAATAAAAAAGTGAAATTGAGCAAGAAACTACCTCAGGAATAATGCCAGGAAAACTAGATACAAAAGCATATTATTGCTTGTTAGCCTTGATAACCCGAGAATAATGTCCTAATGCTGTAGGTGCTTTCTCAGAACGAACAACTTCTTTCTTATCTAATATATAGACAGACAATTTAAAAGCTACAAACGCCTAAGCATATGCTTATAATACATAGACATATGCATGCAGGTTGGCAAATACATACACAAACGGTTAGTTGGAGATGATGAAGGATATGAATTCACTATCGTATTGCATATGATATAGGAATATGTTATATTTTAGGCATGGAGTAATTCAATGTGGGCATTGGAAAACAAAAAGTAACAGTGAAAGGCATACTCATACCTAATGTTTTTAGGCCTTCTCAAAAACTAAAAGAAAACTACCTCCTGTCTATTGTAGGAAAACCACTATTTGTAGAACTTTCCAGACATAATACTCAACTCGTATCGTGAAAAAATGAGTATAGTTCGTTAATTCTTAGCATTAAATTATTCTCTAGAATGAGTGTCAAAGAATCAAGATGTTTGTATAGATTAAACATATGTTACAAGCACGTGAAGGAAAATTTACAAGCTGAATAAAGAATGATATTTGCTGGTCTATTATTAATCCTATTATTAGTCTGCACATTAAAAAGAATTTTGATCTTGTTATTAATATTCACTTGGGAAAAAGATATACTAAGCCTATTATTTAATTCTTATCCATACATCCATTGCAAAAAGAAAATATTCATAGAAAAAATAAGAAATAATATTGGTAATTATGTTTATCAACTACTAAATTCCACCTCCATTGATTCAAGACTGCCCCATATATTATTGTGTAACTAATAATATTGGATTCGCCGATGGAGCTCTAACTGAATCAGAAATTCAGGTTAGAGAAGAAGAAAAGAAATTTTAGGGTTCTTTGATTTTGGTGGAAGAGCTGACTATGAAGTGAAAATAAAAGGCCAGCTTATAGAGTTAACTCGCCTTTCTAAATTTTTAGCGGCAATGATAAAACAGCGTTCAGATAATGAATGTTTTCTTCTGAGGTATATCATACAGC
Source organism: Allium fistulosum (assembly GCA_030737815.1). Classification (NCBI taxonomy): domain Eukaryota; kingdom Viridiplantae; phylum Streptophyta; class Magnoliopsida; order Asparagales; family Amaryllidaceae; genus Allium; species Allium fistulosum. Next base: position 738,380,702 of record CM060906.1, read on the forward strand.
ACTCACCTCAAAAACGCTGATAATAATTGTTGTTACTGAGTTGTTTTCTTGTAGTGTTTGGCTTAAAAAAGTAAGCTCTTAATACCGGTTCAGATGGAAAGTCGATATGTTTACCTGATAAATTTGGTTCTTTCCTCGCTACTTGAATGTAGTTTAGGTTTTGAAAATCCCTTAGGAATATAAGCCTCATAAATCTTGTTTGCACATAAATTCCCCCCAACTTCGATCATGGATTCAACTTCCTCATCGGACCATTCGTCTAGTGTTACTGGTAAAACCTAATATTTTCCAGCCAAGTTCAGAATCAAACTAGTAATTGGAGATATCTTTAGCAATGCAATGAATCAAGTAAGTAGCATCAGGTGTGATAAAATGTTGTAAAAGTCAAGGTATTGCATTTTATGAGAGGGTAAAAATATTGCAAATGAGAATTGGGAAGGTTCAAAACATATAGAATGTGAATTGCATTGTTGTTATATTATGATGATACCTTTGATACATGGGCACCAAGACTGGTGTGGACACCACAACACTTAAGGCATATGAACACCCCAATATTTGCTAATCTGTAAAATTAAGGGAACAAATATTTACTCTTAAATACTACTACAGTGCCAGGGTTTCTCTTACGTACTGGTGGTACATATGCATGAATTTTATAACCATGAAAACAAAGGAAAAGTCTCTAAATGTCGTTGAATTCTAGGTAGCAATAATCTATGAAAATATACATAAAATTCTAGGACTTGCGCCCATTTTGGATCCGGTGCACCACAATCTGCACAAGTGTGATTTTCTTTTTTGGCTAGCAACTCCTTTACTTTCCTAACATTACCTACAGCAAATCAAAGGAAATAGAAAATATTTTTAGATTAAAAACCAAATAATAGAAGGAATATTTTGGAAATATAATTTATAGTTGTTAGCTTTATTTGATTATATACATCTGGATGTAATTACTCTGTCATATGAATCTATGATTGGGGAATATTTTGTTCCTTTCACCTACCCAAAATAAGAAGCAACATTTCAAAAGACAAAAACAGAAGAAGAAAAATCTGCCCTGTTTAAAATGGTTGAGAACAAAGCACCCATTATTCAATTGTTTTAATATATATTCTTATTAGACTTTTCGAAGACTTGAACTCCAATAATTAATATGATCAATGACATCTACACCACCCATTTGATCTAAATTACTACAGTACCAGTTTAAACTTAAGATTAATATTGCATCAAAAGTCAAATACATTATAGATTACAAAGCAATACCTTGAGTAGGCTTTCTATATTCATAGTAACGGTTACTCGTCTGTATTCTAGATTTTTGAAACAGAACAATTTCTACTTTTACCTGCATCAAGGTTTTAATCTTGGTTAAGAAACTTTCAAATCAAGATTACTAATAGAAAAAACATGATGGCTTGAACCTTCTACAAAGCCATTACCAATGGAGCATGCATAGACTCCTAATAGTAGTTCTATGGACCTCATATAAGTCCACAAAAGAATCCTGAGGTACGGATGTGATCTTGATCATCAAGAATCTTAATTGACTTATGGTGCTGAAATCATGCAACGTGGCTCTTAATTAAAGGCATTTTTGTTTTCTATATTATTTTTTAAAGAACAAAAAAACAAAAAAAGCAGATAATTAGCACCTAATCGATCAAAATATTCATTACTAATGTAAAATTAAGGGTATTATTCTGTTCATTATTCAGAATTTTGAATTTAATGTGCATGCTTAATCAACAGGCTAAGCATACATAAATACAATATACGTCTACATGTCAAACTCAATCAACGTCTTGATTTCGCCTCATTGAAACTAAAATATCCGACAACCCTAACCAGTAGAGGTTTCGACCTCTGTTCTTGGGATTTTCACTCTTTGGAACCACCTTAAATCAATCATACATTTTAAACTATAAAATAAATAATTAAATATTGGTACCTGATCTTGCAACTCACTGCAGTGCAAAAGAAGACAACCCACCAACAATGCATTTTGCTGCCAAATGATCGGAGTTACAATAGACAAAGGCTCCTTCAATACATAAGCATTACGTCTTAACTACATACATACATGTATAAACACATCAGTCCATGTCATCATGATGTATCATTCATTCATTATCTTTTACCTGGATCCTAAGTAGGAAGTACTAGAAATTTTATCTGGGGTTGCCACTTACATATTTTATCAAACTATTTCAAAAGCAAGCAAGCAGAAAGGGGAACGTGAGTTTGAAGACTCAAACACATCGCTGAAAATTATCATCTTAGAATGGCACAAAAGCTAAATTTATTACTATCAAATAGTAATTATAGTTTCCTAACCAACTTGAGCTTCAAGCTAGTTACCAAATTATAATGGCAGCATGTGGATTTTTTAAGCTACATACCACTTTGAAAGGAAAGTAAAATATTTGAATGCTAAAAAAGAGTACCTTATCAAGATATTCTTGAAGCTTCTTGATCCGACCCATGAAAGAGTTTCTTAGCTTATATATATCAAATGAAAGTGTTTTGTTTTCATCTACTGAAGCACCTAAAGCTACCTGTAGTAGTCGAACTTTATCAACAGCTCGACTTCACTGAGTTTCTAGAAAGCTGTTCCGACAAGTGATAATCCAACAAAGTTCGACTTGCAGCAATATCGAAGCAGGGTATTTGGAATATGAAAATTGAAATCAACAAACAAAATAAACCTAAAATTTGATTAATTGAATAAAGATAAAATAGGGAACTAGGGCTACCTGAAGTATGAACACGTGATTAGGCCGATGACGATCAACTCCACCAACGAAACATCGAAGAACAAGCAAAATTTGAGGGAAACGGCAAACAAATGAGAACAAAATGAGGGACGATGGGGGAGCGGTAGTTTTGATAGAAGAGGGAAGATGAAATGTTTGGTAAAAGTATATTAAGAGTGGCGGCAGATAAATGACTTTGAAACATGAGTAGTATCCTTAGCGTTAGAACGCAAATTATTTTCTGAATCGATTAACTTTTACTACAATTAAGGTTCAAACGCTGAAAATGAGTGCAGTTAAAAGTAAGTTTTGGTGTAGTGCTTTAACAAACAGAGCATTGGCCTAAATCACCCTTTGTATTGGAGGTTCTCAATTTTTATCAAAGAGGAAAAAAGAGACTTGGTAACTGTAAAAGTAAAACGATTACAGATGATCCTCAATTAATCATCCTCTTCTCAAACAAATTGCCAGCACATTAACGTATTAGTTACTTCTGGATCATTGATTCCCAGACTAGTCAAATGCTTACTCTTTCGACTGGATGACTTGGATTCACATGATAATGGTTAGTTTCATCATCTACGTATTTTGGTGCTTTTTGTTCCTTGTTGTAATTTGTTGTTGTGATACAAAAAAATGTGGCACATAATAGTATGCAAATCTTTTATTTCTTTGATGACCAGTTTGTGGCTTATGACCATATCCAACCAAGAATGAGTTACATGTTACAAATATGTAATATTACAACTCATAATCACAAGACTTCCACACTAGAGTCCTAAGCTGTGTTCCTTTTGAACATGTACTTATTTTTAGATGCCTATTAAAAATGTGTTCATATTTTAGGCATATGTTAAATAGACATCATTATGTAGGCACTTATTGACATACGCCTATATGTTGAAAGTTTGTAACTCCTAGCCATGGCTACAAAATTTCAATGTTTTTGCTGAATTTTCCATAATATTACAAGTTGTAATCAACTATTGAAATGTTTGTTTTAGTTATAATTACAATCTTGCAATATTGATACTCTTAGTTGGAGATGCCTTAAGAATTAAATATTCAAAAACCAACCTAAGAAATATATACCTTATAAATCAATGTCATTGACTAACACATTGCCCATTTATCAGTGCACAGTGCATGGGAAGTGGGTAAATTTCAGTGTTTCAAGTGGATCAAAGAAAGATTTGGAGGCCCAGGTGTTCGCTTTTATGTCATTGGAGATGGGATGGAAGAATGTGAAGGTGCTCGGAAAATGAATTGGCCATTTATAAAAATAGATCTGTTGTTCTGCATACAAATGGCCCTCATAGATTTCCAGGTCTCACCATGCGAATGGTTGAACATTACATTGATGTTATTTATGGGGCGACTGATTCTTCAACTGAGATATGGAGAAATCCTTAACTAACAGGTAAAGTTTGCATTCAATATGCACACGTATTAGTTGACAGATACCAGTAGTGTTTTGGATTTTGTTGCTTTGTTCAATTTGCCTTGTATTTATTCATGTTATATCATGATGATATAGACTTTGTAAAAAAAGTTGATTTTTGTAAAATGTTTGATTCTAGTTAATTATTGATATCTCAAACAATAATTTCCTTACTGGTCACATACCTAAAACTATATCAATGAATGACTAGTAATGGGGATAAAAACACTACTGCAGTTTGCCAAAAAAACTTAAACCAAACAGCTAAAGTCTAAACCCAAGGTCACCAACCAACAAAATAGAAACAAGTTGAAACACCCATTAGACCATATACTATCATCACTATAACCCATACATATTATGTAAAGGGGTTGTACAAATTTCAGGGGATTAGACACTACTGCAGTTACTCAATTGCTGCGGTTACTCAAGCATACTGCAATAGAGTTTCAGTTTAGTTCAAAACCAAATATGAAGCACAATAAAAAGTGTAAAAAATGAAACTACATAGCAAAGTCACATAATGAAAAGAAGATGGGATAAGATTCATGGGATACATACAATCATGGATGGACTCCCAAAATCTGCAGAAGCCTCCCAAATCAATCGCAGCCACCATCAAATCAACCACCACCACCCAAAATCGATCATCCTGTCACCAGATCAATGATTGTTGCTACTCTCCATCATTTTAGTAAAAGCAATGGTGCTGCCAATTAACATATAATCTATTTTAGGGTTAAATGAAGGATGTAAAAGAGAAATCGAGAAGAAAAGGAATGTTTACTGTGAAGGCGGAGGATGAATATTGCTTTGAAGAGATGAAAAGAAAGGGAGGAGAAATTCTTTTAGGTTTATTTCCTTTTGCTCTGGGGAGGGGATGGAAAAAATGGCAAAAGAGCGGCCACCAAAAATAATATTTGGGGCTTTCCCGCAAAAAAATTTGGCGATAGTAAAAACAGCGTTTTTATATTATTTTTATTTGTTTAACCGATAGAAGGACTGCACTGCTATGGAAAACGCTGTACAAATTTGCTGTCAAAACTAACTTTTCTTGTAGTGGAAGACATGTGCATCTATACAAATTTCTGGAAAGTCCTTTTTCATCTGAGCGAGTTTAATGGCTCCTTCACCCGTTAGTTCTGCCGGAGCTTGTTCAACAATAGCAGCTATCTGTGGTTCAACTCTTTGCCGCTGAGTTTTGGGCCTTGAAGATTGAGAAGGCTGTTGTTGCTGCGAAGACTCAGGAGGATCTACATGATCCCTAGGAGACAGAGGAGAACGAGATCGCGATCGGTATTGATGGCCTCTATCTCTATCAGTACGATCTTGACCAGAGTGGCCACGCCAATAATCTCGATCTCTGTCATAATGCTCCTGGCTGGTATAGCCTCATCCATGATCCCTATCCGATTCCCTCCAGCGGGACTCATAATATGAGGAAATTCGGCGAACATTGCGGAGCCTATCCATAGTGGATCCACGACCTGACATCTCACCTGCGATAAGAAGAAACCGCGGTTTAGCATCCTATAAAAATAACATCCAATATGCGAAAATCGTGTAGTGCTGTGGAAGTGTGTGTAAATGTGTAAACCCCCTGACCAACCGGAAGTGTTGACCGCACTAAAAGGAAAAGGCTCGCTCATATTTAAAATATCTCGGAATTCTTCCAACCCAGGATTGTGATGAATTGATATGAAATCCGGGATGGGAATATCACCAAGCCCTTCGAAGGTATCTCTCGATTGAGAAGGGGCGGCCTCGGAAATTATGATTTCGGCAGTGGGAGGAGACACATCTACAGACTTCCATCTATTAGATTTAAGTTTTTTGGAAACGACGGCCTTGCTTTTCCGTCTCTCTCCCAATTCTTCGAAATTGCCAGAAAAATCAGCCATCGACTCGACGTCCGTGTGAGTCCTTTCTTCGTCGCTCACTTTAGTTATCACAACTCTGAGCGTTTTCTTCGCCATTTTCTTCTTCTTCTTTTTCTTCTTCTTTGGAACGGGCCTTAGCATCCCTTCGGTGACTATGCTCTGATTTATTTCGATCAAGCCGAGAGCTCTTAAGTTATAATCAGTCAACACCAAGTCGATGTGTCTCAAATCGCTCGGGATCTCTTGAAGGCTCTGAACCATGCCCTTGTAATACCCGCCATCGGGTCTGGAGATAATGGCTGTAAGAAAAGCAAGATGTCAATACCAGTGCCAAAAAACTATCAGTCAAGGAAATCATCGATGGGTTATGACACTTACGTCTAGACAACCACCGCCTAGCAAAACCTGGAGGACACCGGATGTAAAACCATTCATTCTTGAAGTAGCTGAGTCTGGTCCAGGCTCCAGTAATAACCTGGCAGTTTCTGACTGCCTCCAAAAATGTAAAGGATGGACTATCGCCTCTGCTCTTGAAATTAAATAGATATCTGATTTCCGTTGGCCTTGGTAGGCGGAAAAGATGTTCCATAAATACAATGAACGCACTGTTCAGTATCGCGTGCCCGTTGGGGTGTAATTGAGAGGGAGCGATTCCAAGAAATGATAACATCTCCCTAATGTATTGATTGAATGGAGGGAGTGTTCCGGCCGCACAAGCATGTCGATAGAAGGCGGTATACCCTTCCGGCGGACAGTGAGGTTTGTCACTAGATCCCGGCAATAGCACATCGTCCAAGGAAATGTTATGTCTTGTGCATATCCTGCCCAACAAGTTTTCAGAAATATTGGACTGAACAGAGTCTATAGGGTCCTCAATAAATATAGCCACTTGCAGCTCGTCAGGAGCTGGATCCACTACTTCCGTTGGGATGTCTGGAATTACAAGGACCAGAGGAGGAGAACTCTGAATCTCCTGCTGTTGAGAGCTCTAAGATTCCATCACTGACTAACTCACCAGAAAGTAACGTTAACAAATGAAAAAACCCGTTCATTTCCCCGTGTAAAGTGTGTGTTGTGAAGTGTAGTGCAGCTAATACTTAGCAAATTCAACAAAACCGAAGACAAGATGAGAACTTCGGAAATTATGAAGTTGGTTAAAGTGACCGTCATTGCTGACCGTCTTAAACTATATTGTCCAGAATTCATGGTGATTGGTCTGTATTTTATTTGTCAAAGTACAGTTCCATCAACGAGCTCCGAAGGGCAGTCAAGTATGCAGTATATAAGTTCAAGTCAAACATGCAGAGATGAAGCTCGTCGGAATCATGCCGTTAAATGTGTGAATTTTGTATCCATAAAGGCTTATTCGAATCGATCTAAATAAAAGTTTAGTTTCGAATTGATCGGAAGAAGCCCAATTTTCGTATCGATCCGGAATGAATCGATGCACTTCGTATCGATCGCAGCAGAGTGTTCGAAACCATCAGAAGGCAAGAGCATCAAATCTATCATCGGTCGAAGGTTCGCATCGATCTGAAAAGATAAGAACTTCGCGTCAAATAAACCCAGGCCTCGTATCGATCACCTACCTAAGATTCTTCGAAATGATAACAGGGGGCAACTCAACGGAACGATCACCACGAATCGACGTGGTTTTCTGCCACCTGTGATCGATTCGACCCTGAAAACCCCTAAACTCTTATGAACGGATCGATACGAACACCTTGGAGAAGTGTCACCCCCAGATCGATTCGACTACTGACACTCTGGATCGACACGAAGAAAAGGTCCTGCTTTCCTCCAAACAACCTCTATTGATTTCATTCCCGATTTCGAATCAATCAAGATCGATACGAACGCGAACGGAATTAGAAGGGATTTCGGATCTTACAACTCCAAATACATAGTCGAATTACCTACCTAAAAGTGAAATTAGATTAGAAAAGCTTGGATGTTAGTTCGATTCGAAGAAGAAGGTAATTCGTTCGTCTCCGTTCTTGAAATCTGGAGTCGATTCGAAGCGCACAAGAAAATGGAGCAAAAGTAAAAAGTGAAAAATGAGCAGGACTCCAGTATTTATAATAATCCAGTGGCGTTTCGCCTCCCGGTGTATATGACCGGCCTCAGCAGGTGAAAACCCAGATCGATTCGAAGTGTTCTACTCGAATCCATCGACTTTCTGCCTCCATCGAATCGAAGAAAACATCGGCATCCACCAGTTCGAGACCACCTTCCATATCCATCGATTCGAATCCATCCAGAATGCTCTGAGTTCATCGATACGAAATGACTAAAACGAAGGTAGCTTTGAAAACACTCGACTCCATCGATTCGAGATTATCGATTCGAATCCATCAAAACTTGACCCACGGCAATAAGAACTCATCGATACGAATCAGGATTTCGTATCCATCAAAGATTTTCGTGTCTATCAAAGCAAAGCACGCTGGTTGAACATATGTTTAAAAGAAGATTACACCAAAACGACTAAAAGACGGCTGTCAAGTAACCAATTGAACAGAAATATTCAGCATGAAAGACTGCAGCTTTTCAAAGCACGCCTTGTTTACACAAGACGTACTTTGGGGGGCAAATGTTATCCCGCCTTTGGGCAAGGCCGAGATACCAAAGGACTGACTAAAAAATGAAGTATCGCTTGTCAGAGATATCGATGAATTTTGTCCGAGTCCGGATCGAGCCACGATTAGCAAGACATAACAAGCAAAGCCGGGGAAGCCAACGTTCCGAGTTTCAAGTCAATCCGAGTTCGTATGCTCAAATTATGATCCACGCAAGTTAGAAGGAAAATGATGCTCGAACTAATCTGTTCGAACCCATCAGGATCGAATCGATCACAGGCTAGGCTATTCGCGTACTTCGAGTTCGTATCCACCAGAACACTTTACTTCGAATCCATGGACAACAATGTGTTCGAATCCATCAATGTGGCCACACTCCGTATCCATTAGTTAATCATTGCTCGTATCCTCCAAGTAAAGTCCTGTTCGAACCCATCGGGATGAAGTCTTCCGAACCCATCAAGATGCCCCGCTTCGAATCCATCCTACTACAACAATTTCATATCGATCGACTGGAGCACATCACGATCGATGCGAACAAAATCCTAAGATCGAATCCATGCATGATTGACGCCTTCGAATCCATCGAGTCAAAGCGCTGAAGTCTCCGGGACGACTCGATCAAACTGGCGAAGAAAGCGGATCGATGCGAAGTTCACGCTCCACGTCATCACGGAAGCATGCTCCGCCATCGATTCGAAGCGATCGATTCGGACGAATCGATTCAAACGAGGCGAGCAATTCAGAAAACACCATTTCGAATCGACAATATCTGGAGATCTACAAGTCCAGATGCTATGAAATTTTCACAGAAGCTTATGCGCATGTTGAACAATGTCCACACCAAATTTTAGCTCGATTGGGCGTTTTCTTGATCAATTCGAATGGACTTCGAATCGATCCCAAAGTGGGCCCAGATTTCCTAAAGGCGGGCGCGTGGGCCCCTCACGTGCCAGAAGTGGTCTCCCGAAATTTAGGCGAAATATCAGCCTCCCACACCTATAAATAGAGCCCCTGGTCATTCAGAAAAGGGGTCGGACAATTTTAAGAGCTAATGAACGCCCAGATCCTGCCAGATTTACTCCAGATCACCATTGGTGCTTTAGATTCAGACTATAATCATAAAATCTGTTGTACTACGCTATAAGAAATTGTAATCTTCAAGTATCGAGCAATAAAATCATCAAACTTCATAGTGGACGTAGGCGAAACGTCGAACCACTCTAAAATTGTTGTCTTCTGTGCAACTTACTTTCTATTATTTGGAGTTTTTGTTAGATAATCCTCAGTTTTAATTTTCTTTTTTCACTTTTATCTCTTCAAAAACTTCCGAAGAGTGTTGTGCCCATTTTTGGTACAAACAGTAACTATAGTCGATTAAATAATTTTTCTAAAGATTTTCTACTTCTATATATTTGGTGTACTTATAACATTATTTATATTCTAATATAACAACATATATAATAGAAACAAAATCAAAAGCTTATTTTATTTTGAAAAAGATTCGTTATAAGATTTAAGTTATATAATCAAAATATATAATTGCTCCTAGAGCACACCCTTACCTCGGCTATTATTTGTAATCATTTTTCTTCGCCTTGGTTTTTTCCCGATTGGGCTTTTCCTTAGTAAGGTTTCAATAAGACAAGTATTAATAAATGACGAATATCTTAAAGAGGAGAGCGAATTAAGAATTGTTTTCTTTTACTTTTACCTTTTTTACCAGGCTTGTTTGAGCAACGTTATTAATGAAAAACATATATATGGGTCTGAATTATGTTTAACTGATTTTAATTATCCAAAAATATATTTGAATTCAATGGAGAGTTTCAAATCGAGGGGGGGGGAGGAGCATATATATAGAATAATAGAAGTACTGTACTATTTTTCTTTAGCTATAGATTTTTCTCATTAAGTTTATTTAGCAAGGTTTTGATGGGGCATTATCCTAATCTATAAATATTAAACTTACTTTGATGAAATAACATATTAAAATACGTCATAATGTATTCATTTTCGTTGACTGAGATTTTTCATGTTGGGTTTTTCATGGTAAGTTTTTAATAAGGCATTATGCTAGTCTATTGTATCAAACCTCTTGTTAAGAAATAACATCTCAAAATACGTTATTTAAGACTGTATGCTATTCTCTTGTTCCTTGATTGATAGTTTTACCCATTAGGTGTTTCTTAACAAGGTTACAATGAGGTACTAAAATACGTTATTTAAGACTACAACTTTTTCTTTCTCTCGTTTATGGTTTTTCCAATGGATTTTTCTAAAATAGATTTTTAATGAGACAAAAATATATACACACACACTCAGTAGGTATTTGTAAGCAAGGAAAGGGGGAAGCAGTTATCATATATATTTTAAAAGGATTAACTGCAAGTTACTACATGCACATCCAAGGTTTTGAATACGTGTATTTAAGGAGTGTTATAAAATATGTAATATTAAATCTAAATATGGTTAGTTGTATTATGAAGATTATATTATAAAATTTCTACTATCTTGAACCTACAAGTAGAGCTCAAGAGTATTGTATAAACACTTATAATGAATGAAATATCTCCTCTTTTTTTAATGGCTTGTTTTCTTGTATTATTTTTAACAAAAGTTAATAATAAATATATTTCTTTTTTGTTTTACTACTACTTAATAGATTCATAATGTAAGTAAAAGCTTATAAAAAAACACAGAGATATCGAAAGTTTTAGAATGTAGAAGTTGCCAGTACATTAGATGTAGAAGTATGCCTAGATTTGTTTCTCATGTAAGCTAACCTCATTGTAAAATAGAAAAGAAAAATCCAAAGGCGAGTCATCTTTTCTCAGATAACTACTTCATGGCACCAAAAGCAACAAACATTGAAAAATACAGGAAAATTATTCTAAGTTTCTCCTACCAAATGATGGTACCAATGATAAGTCGCACTATTTGCTCCAAGAATTGATCGTTAATTCTTGTGTCCTTTTAAAACAATTTTTGTTTCATTTGCAACACCTGTCCACTATTCTTTAAATAATCAAACAAGTTTTACGTATTTTCTTATCCATTGGGTTTTGAACATCGTTGTATACTGAAAACTGTTATGTCCATTGTTATTATAAGCTAGTGTTGCCTCGACTAAATAAATGCTAAAAGAGAAAGGGGAAGCAAGCTAAAGTTAACGCTCATGGCACATCTAGTCAAGGATCTCTCTCCCTCAAAGTCTCGGTTTTAGCATTTGTTCTACTTGGCTAAAGAGGAGGCTTTGAGGTTTTGAGAACCTAGAGAGCTTTGCCACAACTGCTCAACTAGTACAACACAGATTTCAGGTACAATTTTAATAACACTCACTACTTGTTTTAGGCTAGTTATACAATACAAGTATTATGTGCCGTATTTACAAAACTCAAATAAAAGAATTGCTCTTATATGTGAGCTTGCTACATAAAAGAACACCGACAATAGCAATAGAATAAGCAAGAATACAACAAAATGATCTCATGATGCTCGTAATTTAGTTATTGATCATGATATCAAGAATTGATTAGCTCGAAGTGGTGTTTTTGAGCCAATCCCGAAAATAGGATTGCATCTTATCGCGATTTGCTGCATTGCCGACATTCACTGTGGGAATGATCTTGTCTGGCCTCAAGAACTGAAATATAGATGATACTGTTTTGTTATATGCATTGAGCAAATGATAGTACGAATGCTTATTACTTATATGCATATATGTTTTAATGCGTACCTTAACGAAAGTTTTGAGATCTGTGAAACTTGAATGCTCGCTGTAAGGCACGCCTGCATAAGTGGCCATAGTGCTTTAGCATAAACCAAAAGAGAAACAGACTGTCTCGTATTTTTAACACAATTTTGATATGTATTTACTTCTCTGAAATTAAATATTATTTGCTTTGTTTACATATAAGTAATCATGTCAATGTACATCACTGTTGCATGTACCAGAAACATCTGGGTCATAGCATATGTTGGATAAAATATTCCAGATGCTCCTAATACAGATATGTCGATACATAAAAAGCATGCATATATATGCAGTGGGAGAAGGTTGAAAACATACCATATATGGTTACATTGCCTTTACAATTCGGTTTGATTAGATTAAGCTGGCTTCCAGTCTTTTCAGAATAAGTCCAACCTGATAAATGATGAGGGGTATGATCAGAAACTGCAACTGTGAAACTGATAAATAATAACAATGAAGTATTGTACCTGTTGGTCTAAATGCTAAAACAGCATTGTAATTTTGTTTCAGATTCTTCATGTAATCTTCTAAGTTCTGTATACACCAACGTTGGCCAGTAAGGCATCATATTGTTATTAAGTTCGTTAAATAGAAAGGAGGAATGATAAAACAGACCTGATGTCGCAAGAACGAAATAGGCAGAACATGCAATGATGAGTCCTCCCCACTTGAACAAATTTTTCCGCTAAGTTCAGGCCAGTTATATGATTGTAAAATACGTCTCCTTGAAGCATTTGTGTATATTGGGAGCTGCAAATGATGAAGTTTGTAAGATTAATCACTACACAGAACTTGCAGAGAGCTGATAGACACAAACATTTATCTGGCATCATAGATTATGGACCTATAAGACGTTTATAACAGAGCCACAAAAATTAATAGGCTGTGCAAAGGAGGGTATAACCGTATAACAATGTAACAAGGAGCAGCATAAACTTAACACAAACCTCTGATTGATAATATAACATTAAACACATTTCCATCACAAAACCAATTTGGTTATGTATTGAGTGGCCTATTTCTTCATATATAGAAAAAAGACATCATTCAGTTTGCTGATGTGAATAGAATACTAGTCCAAGTTAGTTCAAATTATATCAATCAAATGATATGATAATAAAATAGAGTTCTGAAATAAAATTATTATATTATTTTACACAATGAGATATTGTGACAATAGTGATATCGAAATGCCCCCCCCCCCCCCCCCCCCTCTAGCACAGTGGTATATCTCTAGACTGCTAATTTGAAAATCTTGGAATCAAATATCATTGACATCAATTAATCATGTTAAAAGAAAATGAAACTCAATGTATAGTGTACAATGATATAGTTTATCAAGGATGTAGTTTATAATACTCAAAGTTTTATTCATTCAAAAGAGGGAAGCTCACGTTGACAATTAACATATAGTTTACAACTGTGTGCTAAAATAATCCATGTTATTGCAAGGCCGATTTTCTCAGGTATCTCAGCATCTTTTTTTCTTGTAAGTTGCCTGATACATACATATGCAATTTATAACCCAAACTAAACATGATGTTACAAAAATAAGTACAAGTAATTAAAAAAAAAAAAGGATAAGTCCTACATCTAAAGCTTTTGAAACAGCAAGATAGACTTGCTCCTTGCCAATGCTGTAGGCTCCAACAACGATCAAAGTGTTCGGTTTTTTTGCAAGAAAGTTTTGAGTTGTGCACACAACAAAATCCACGACATCTTCTTTGGCCGGAAATCTAGCTTACAATACCATGTTAAATAGCTAAAATAGTTAATAAGCACAGTGCAGCAGTTCTTAAACTTACTGGTGTTTGGGATTGCAATATGTTGTATCCAGATAAAGTACATTCACATGGTATTTTAGAAGGGCAGGATAAGATTGCATCAGTTCACATGCCCTAAAATCTCCTGTATGTAAATAAGTTCTCCCGTCACTTAAACGAAAATGAATCAATGCTGCACCAGGGCAATGATTAGCTTCCAGCATCATCACGTTGATTCCATCGATTGCATATTCTGTGTTAAGCTCCAAAGGGCATATGTAACTGTCATTATGTTGATAGGTTTAGTGATATAATGGTAACCTATATGATGGTTAATTCTCCCTCATATTGTCTGAATCAGGAAGCATTTACAACATAAAAAATTAGTTAACTGTTTAGAAGCGATATTTCACTACCCAATTTTTAACCTACTCCATTTGTTTCATTCCACGTTTTTTCTATAATGTGGTCATTGATGTGGTTATAGTTACATAATGCTCAAAGCCTCAAACTTTTTTCATATTTTTTTCCCGGAAAAAGCTAGTTACCCGATTTAAATTTTGTTAAACCATGCGAAACAGAAAGAGAGCATTGGAACCCCCGTAATTTCAGCTGCATCACCCATCACTATCCGATTGTTTTCTTTTATTTTCGGGAATGGTAGCTTTACCCTTTTTTTTAATAATCACGAACTCGTTAATTCCACTACAAATAACGTGCTAATAAAATATTTCAATGTTCTTACAGTGAGTCTACTCCAAGACACATTTGCACTAAGCGAGCTGTAAGAGGCGTGCAGTAAATAGGACCATGGGACCAATTCTTTCTCAAACCACCATAATGGTCGTAATGAAAATGGCTGAGAAAATATGCAGTGCATCCTTTAACTGATCCATATCTAAAAGCATCTACTGTAAAGGGTGTGCCTGCATGAATTGAAATTGTATCAAATTAAAGAAAAGAAAAGTCCATAAATAGAGAAAAAAAACCCTATTCCGGGGAGTAGAACTAGAGGATTCAGATGGCCCGCCACAACCGATCCCCCTTTTTAGCCAGCCCAACATAGAGCATCAATCCCCCAAGCATTCTCGTTTTTTCAAGGGATAACCGCTCCACGTCTTAAGGGTTACACAACACAACTGGTTACGACTCGAACTCATGACATCAAGGAACAATATATAGCTGACTTTACAGTCAAAATTTATGAGATTTCTCTTCAGAAAGTAACCACCCCTTACTCAAAAACATAATGTTAACTAATTTCAATTTAAATGTCAAGGTACTTGTAGATAGTCGGCGTATAAGGCTAAGCATAACATGGCAACGATGGGTTTGCGAAGTTTATATACCATAAAAACTTTCAAACATCTACGCTTCATAATGTTTTTAGCTCAGATATCACTTAAAGTGCATATGCTTGTATGGTGAACTGCTACCAACTAAAACCACCAAAAAATTCAAAACACTCAATTTTTAGAGAAAACTTGCAATGTAGTAAATGGCTACTATGAAGTACACCCCAAAAATCTCCTAAGTTTCACTATCTACAAATGCACATACTAATAACAGAGTAAACAGTTGTCTTATACAATACTTTAGCAACAATAACTTAATATCATGCACATCTGAAGATATAACAATGACAAGGGAAACAAAAGTGTTAGCTCACAGGTGAAGAGAATCAGAGTAATATAATTCTTGATGAACCAGAACTTTATCAATCAAATACTAAAGTATGGTGAACTTCAAACAAGTCAATTGGATGACAAATTTATCAATATAAATACAAGTTATTAACATAAAATACAACTAAACAATCTAATACTAGCTCTAGACTTCAACGCATTTAATCTAAATTCATAACTCTTACTATTAATAGAACAGGAAGATAAAAAAATGAAAATTAATCCTGACGAAATACAACACAAAATACCTGGCATTTTCTTGTAAAAAGGGCAAGTTCGAATCTTTTCAACCCCATTCTCACTCCCATTCCTACTCCCATTTCTCTCCTTCAAAACCATGGAATTCGATTTTGATCTCTCTTTCGTTTTTTCTATCCCCCAAATCTCAAACAGATCCTTCTGCTTCTTCAAGCCCTTATCTTCAGATTCCTTCTTCTGCCTTTTCATTCCCCACATTTCAAACAAATTCTTCTGGACCAAATTTTCGCCGTTTTTACCGTTTTTCGATAAAACGGACCAATTGGTGCCGCTTTTATAGAAATCGGAAGCGAAACTGCTTTCTTCTGAAATTGGTTCGGATTCAGATTCGAATTTGTTTATTGGGAAACCGTTAACGTCAAGATCGGAAGCGCTGACTATGGATTCTTCGACTTCTGATTTTATTTCCATGTTAAAAAACTGGAATATGAATTTGGTTTTGAAATGTGGGTTGGGAATGGGCGGGGCGATTGCTAGGTTAAATATATAGTCGAGGGGTTTTGGCGTCTCTTCAGTTTTCGAAGAGAGCTTTAAATACGTTGGTAGTGTATTTCTCAAAGTTGTGCTATGTAAACCCCATATGTGCTTCATGTTACCGATCTTCATTTTATCCGGTCCATTCTTGATGCCTACTCTATATTATTATTACCCCTTCTAATATTTCATACTGCCACTGTGCCACACTCCCCATCACGCCTTCTTGCGCCTCCATGCTTCGACCGTCGAACAAAAAAAGCTCCGTCCTTTCGCGCCTTTAGTGTCCATCGATCTTTCGAGCTCCGCCACTTCGCACCTTTACTTCACGCCTCCTTGCTCCGACGGTGTTGAACAAAAAACCCTAAACATCCAAACAAAATCCCCCTCTTATGGCTTCAAAAAAGAAAGGCTCGATGACCAAAAATTCGAAAAAGCAAGCTACAACTTCGGAAACCGTGGGTATCAATTTTTCACATTTCAATTTGATGAATAATGGTATGCTTGTTGTAACGACCAGCAAATCCGCAGAATTTAAGCTGAAAATAAACCACACATGTTCAATCTAAATTGAACATAAAGACGGTTAGTTGTGCGAAAGAAAGAAGAAAGAAGAAGAGAAAAATAAGCTAAACAATACAGAATCTCACAATCGCAGCGGAACAACATATAATATGATATCAATGGTCTTTAACACAAGGAAAACTGTAATATGCATTCATCCATCAGAGTACAACAACAAATCACAGTCATCAAACTAGACAGTCATAACAACCTGTCCTCACAAAGGCTAATGATTTCAATAATAATGCAGCGGAAAATAAACAAATACAAGAATACGTCATGAAGGCCTCCAACTCGTCTCTTAAGCTCCAATGCATCCAAAACGATCTGTAAATATGTTCGGTCTAACCCGAGCATTATAATAAAATAACACCCAAGTCAGTCTGAAAACTAGCGTGAGAAAACACACCTCGATTGAATTTTAACATTTTCAAAAATCTTTTAAAAATAAAGGTATCTCGTAAGACCACGCTGCACATAAACACGGACGGGTTTTTACCTTACGATAACCAAAACATTTCATATGAAATTCTCTGATATTATAATAGTATCTTGATAGAGTTAGGGGTATGCCATAGGGGCAGTTATGTAATTTGTTACATATATCTAGCTTGATGACCAATCTTGTTCAAACAAAAAGGTAGTTTCTTTCTATTATATACTTGATATAATGTGTTATATTAATTAATTAATTTAATTAAAAGTATATTTAATAGAAAATCCATAAATGATATGTTTTGTGACAGTAGTTACAAAGTGTTGTAACCATGAGTAATTTATCACAATGAAAATAAATATGCCATTTTAAATATTTCAAGTCAAGATGTATCGAGATTGGATATCGATACATCTGTTGAGACTAGAGTACATAACGCTCTCCAGATGTTGGGCAGTGTATTACTCATGATTGCTGGGGGCACCAGCGGTTACTTACTGATAGTTATTAGATAATTATTGAATGACTCACTTGATAGTTATTTGTTGGTTAATATACTAAAGCCAAGCAGAGAATATCAATGTGACTAATTTACACAGTTCTTTCGACTTGAAAATACTATTGATCTTCAATATGGAAGCTCTGCTTTGACTATAGTTAAATCATGGCACGACGTCCATCGAACGACTATAGTTGGGTCGAGTGAAAGCATTGAAAGTGAAACACTATTCAAGAGAGGATTCGTCTCCTCAGTTATATGAGTTAGTATCACGATCAACTGATGTCAACTCAAAGTCAAAGTCTTTGGCCAGAGCAGTTCGATTAATAATAATTGTCATTATTGAACCAAAGACTTTGTGTTTGGATTATAAAGTTGAATGTGGACGATATTGGAATTTTGACCATTACCAAATTCCATAAGTCCTAATATGATATAGTTTTGACGAAGAAAACATGTGTAAATAATTGTCACTATGAGGTACCGCTTATAATAAGTAAAATTAGATTTTATCAAAAGGTGTGTAAGCGATAAATTTGGCCAAAATGTCACACCACATGCTAAGTGACGTGTGAACATTAATATTTGAATAGTCTATACTAATCGCTGACTGAATTTACACCTTTGAGTTGCACAACTGTAATGATGAATACTCTAAATGAACCACATGATTTAATTAATTTATAAATTGTTGTAAATTAATTAATATTTATGAAATATTAATTATTAAACTTCATTTGATTTGTTTGAATCGACACTTAATAAAGTGCATCTATAAAGTTATTAACCAGCGTATTGATATTTGATATCAATAAAATATTTAAATTGGATTTAAATAGATTAATTGCTAAGTGTTTTTTAGAATTTTTCATTGAGGCCCACATGCATGGAAAAAGGGGTAGGTTACAAATGTGATTTGAAAATCTAAAGGAGGAATTAATTAAAAAAATGAAATAAATCTCCTTTTTATGAATCACTTAAATATCATTTATGAAATGAACTTTGTTCTTTTCTCTTTATTTTATTCTGTAAGAGGATGGAAGAGAATTTGGTGATTTAATTTTGGAATTAAATAAGGAAGGTTTTAAAGGTGGAAATTGAAAACTTTTTATTATTTTCATTTAAAACATATTCTCTCTCCCATCCTCATTCACGTTTTGTTGAGATAGACAATTTTTCCTTCCTTCTTTCTTAAGCTCTCCTCCTCTTCTTTAATGGTCTCCGTGAAAATAAAAATTTCATAAAACAAATTCAAACAAAACAAATAAATTCAAGGTGGTTCTTGTATCTTGATCCTTGCAACATCTAGAGGCTGATTTCTAAATCTAGTAGGTTTGATTCGTCGTTCAAAGTACGATTCATTGGCTACATCTAAAGGAAAAATTCAATCTTTCAAGGTGTACTTTAAGGCTTTGGAATTAAGGTATGATCTTCTTATTCTATTAATTTTGATATAACGTTTTAATGAATAAAATTGAATATCATAATTTATATGTGTATACACTACAAGGGGAAACACGTTTTCCGATGGCCAGAAGCCGTCGGCGGCCGTCGGAAACCATTGGCCGCCGTCGGAAATAGCCGCCGGAAATGGCTTTGTCGGGAAGCAGTATTTCCGACGGCTTCCGACGGACGCTGTCGTATCCAGTTCCGACGGATCCAGACGATTTCCGACGGTTTCCGACGGTTACCGACGCCCGTCGGAAACCGTCGAAAACCGTCGGAAATCGTCTGGAACAGGCCGCCGTTATTCGTCGTGAGCCGTCGGAAATTTTGACCAATAAGCCGTCGGAAGCCGTCGGAAATCTGCTGTTTTTTTTTAAATTTGCTGCAAATTTAGCCTTCCAACCACATTTCTCTTCCAAACACTATAATATCAATACTGCACAATCCAATATACAATAGTCCAACCAAATATTCAAACTCAAACTACAAAATATTTAATAAACACACAAATAAATAAAATTACATCAAAATAAAATACAAAATATAAATAACCATTCCAACATTAACAATAATCCTAACAATAACTGTTCTACCATGTTGTTAATACACAAATTCATCAATATTCTCATACACGTCCTCATACAACCATAGAACCAAATGTGTCAAACATAATTATACATAAATCAACAATTACCTACGCCGTCTACCAAATCATTCTAAATTAAAACAAAACATACCTGAACGAACAAGAAAACAAGTAATGAATCAATCTCCTGCAGATCCAGAGCCAGCCGAGGAAGGAAAGCGACCACCACCCTACTGCTGCTGCATGTACTCTAACAACTGTGCGGTGTGCATGGCCTGTTGGCGGTTCTGCTCCTCCAACTGGGCAACTCTAGTCCGCAATTCTTCTATATCTGCAAGATCGCTCTGATGTCTACTCCGCCGTCCCCTACTCTGACTACTGGACTGCAATAATTGAAAAATAAATAAAATCTAAGTTTATTGTTTTGAAAAGGTGAAAATATCATATTTTAAGTATTTTAAGAAAAAGTAAATTATTTACCGCTAAATTGCCAAATCCGTATCGTCGACCATGCTCTGCTGGATCCATAACGGACTCAAAAATAATGTCTTTCTCATTGGTCGTCAGCTGATCTCGACCCGTGTCAGCAAGGAGTTTCTGCCGCTGCTCATAAACTTCTCCTGCATTAACAAATTAATAATATCATATCTTATGTCATCATAGTTTAACAATTAAAACAATTACTAATACTAAATAAAATGAAATATGCTTACATGGCTTTTGCTGGATTTATCGTCCTGCCATGTGTACGAAACAGTCCCGTCTGGATTAACATGCTCGACAGCATACGTACGGGTGAACACGTCCATATAGCTGACAGGACCATGTGACTCGGCTTCCTGAAGTTGATTGTTACATACAATTATTATACATTTAAAATCATATAGTATAAACTATTTACATTTATTATTTAGTAAATTTACCAACTCCTGCCGATACTGCTAAAACGACTTCGATCCTCCGCGATGAGTGACGGGATTCTTATTTCTATTTGCAGAGTTTCTATCCAACTCTGCCCGTACATTCAAAATTTGATACATTATTTTTCGATCACGTCAAATTAATAATTCAAAAAAAATTAGTATACTTGCCTTCGCCTCGTCCGTCTCCCAATATCTTAAACAAGCTTGCCACACGCTCTCTCCCATCCACCGTGGTTTCTTACCAGATTTCTTAATCTCAGATATCGTATCTTTGTAGTTCTTGCGCATCTTCTTCATCCAGTATGCTCGTGCCAGTATCATATCATCTGTCTGGATGTCTATCTCAGCCTGTGTTAAAAAAAGATTACACTTTAAATAATATAAATAGTAAAAAAACGACAAAAACGAATTAAAAATGGAAAATAGAAAAATATGCATACTAGGACATCCTGCCATATGCACTCTATGATGTGAGGAGGGATGTTATCCCATTTCGGCCAGCAGGCACTCATCCTACTGCGATAAGAAGCTCTAGAGACGTCCAACACAACCTTAGAAGGAAGTAGATCGAACCCCCTGTTTTTAAGTACGATATAGATAAGTACGTACGTATATCATAGAAAAAATAAGATGCTGAATAAAATTTAATTCTTACCCATCTGCTCTAGGGACTAACGATACAACTGCACGCTGTGGCTCTTGCGATGGGCCACTGCCATCGCCTCCTGACGATCGGGAACTGCTCCTACCTCTACATGACATATTGATAAACCTATGACATATACACATCATTATATAAGAGAATAAAAACATGATAATTAATATATTTCATATGAAAATGACATCAACGGTATAAATTGCTTAATTAATGACTGAAATGGAAATATAAATGGAAGTGTGTTATACCTGATTCATAATGGGTGTACTCTTCCAACGATAAGCAGAGTTCATTGCATTTTCAATAAAAATTGCTAAATAAATGACAAATGAAAATAACATAAAACATGCAAACAATAGTAAACGGATTTGGTTTCATAGTTATATCAATTTCATAATACATCAAGAATTCAACATAGTTACATCAATTGCAAAAAAACAGATTCAGATTTATATCAGTCATCATCGTCTTCTGATTCAGATTCGGTCTCGTTTTCGACGATATTTTCCTCTGCACTGTCAAACGCTTCTACCAAAACATTTGATTCATCGATCAAAGGACCAAAATCTGTATGATCGTCTGTAATTATTATTTCGTTATTTTGCTCAAGATCTGCCTGATAAGCTTGTTCGTCCGGAATATTCTTCCCATCGAATGTGAATCTGGCCTTTGTTTTAAAAACTGCAGACCAATCTGCTTTATCTCTTTTTAGAGACGGATAAGGAGCATAATAAACTTGCAATGCTTGTTTGGCTAGTACAAAAGGATCATACTTGTGATAGTGCGATGTATGCTTTATTTCGATAAGATTATAATCCTTGTGCACATTAATTCCAGAACCTGGAACATTGCTAAACCAATTGCATCTAAATAGAAACACCTCCTCCGCGGGTCGTGAGAAATATGTCAGTTGCAAAATTTGTGTCAAAATGCCATAAAAATCATTTAAATGATTTTCTGGATCGTCACTACCTTTAACAAATACACCAGTATTATTTGTTAATTTTTCTGCACCGTATTCTTTGGTGTTAAATTTATATCCATTGACAAAATATATTGGATATGTCTTGACCACTCTTTTTGGTCCCATCGCAAGATGTTTCAACCCTTCGTCAACAACATAATTTCTCGGCTCATAAACGTAATTTGAAAACCAACCGGAAAATTCTTTACTGAGATCTCCGTTCGGATGTTCACATTCATAAACACTGTTTATATAAATAAATTATTACATTAGGTTATACACGCGCATGCATTATAGAAAAGAATAAAACACAAATTATTATTTCAGATTACCTAACAAACGGTGCAACCTTGGCACAATTTAAAAGAATATAAGTGTGTGCTACATGAAGATCTCTATTGTCTAGCCATATTTCTACACATTTTCCAGAAGGCCGACCATGTTGTCTAAAATATTTTCTCTAATTTGCAAAGCAATATAGGAATGTCCACTTCAAGTTTACGTAAACGTTGCACTTTTAAAGTAGTCGAACAAAGCTCTTTGTAAAACATACTAAGCTCCGTTACTACCTTCCAAACTTTTAACGACAGTAGTTCTTTGAACATTACGGGAAATAAATTTTCCATCATTATGTGACAGTCGTGACTTTTCATTCCGCTCAATCTACCATTTTTAAAGTCAACACATCTACGAAGATTTGATGATATCCCATCAGGAAATCTTAACCCTTCCACCCATTTTAACACAGTTTTAACTTGATTATTATCTAATTCGTAACATGCTTTGGGTTTTTTACTGTCATTTGGTTTCATATGAAGCTCAGGACGTTTGCATAATTCTTCTATATCACGTCTTGATTTCAAATCATCATTCGTCTTCCCTTTCACATTCAAAATTGTGTTAAAAACATTATCAAATACATTTTTCTCATTGTGCATCACATCTATGTTATGGCGAAGCAGAAGATGTTTCCAATACGGCAACTCCCAAAAAATAGTTTGTTTGCACCAGTTA
The DNA here is from genome assembly GCA_030737815.1 of Allium fistulosum. Lineage (NCBI taxonomy): Eukaryota > Viridiplantae > Streptophyta > Magnoliopsida > Asparagales > Amaryllidaceae > Allium > Allium fistulosum. The sequence goes on from CM060906.1 coordinate 738,404,391, forward strand.
TGAACAACTGATTTGCCTTCAATTTCTGTTTGCTCGCCAGTTTCATATATCTTTGGATAGTCCTTAACAAGTTCATATATGTCTTCGCTTGACCATATCGTCGGTGGTTGTCTGGTTTCTACTCTATTAGCTAAAAAGTTTTTCTTGTCTCCTCTGAAGGGATGATTTACATGGAGAAAATATCGATGACAATCAAACCATGAAATTTTCATACCATGAGGTAAAGAAAACGCTTGTGTTTCATCCATGCAATATGGACATGCTAGACGACCGGCAGTACTCCATCCCGAAAGCATTGCATAGGCAGGAAAATCACTTATAGTCCACAACAAAGAAGCAAACATACGAAAATTTTTCTTCTTGGACACATCGTATGTTTCTACTCCTTCGATCCACAGTATTTTTAACTCCTCAATCAACGGTTGTAAATATACATCGATTCCTTGTGTCGGATCGTCGGGGCCAGAAACGACAACAGTAAGAAACATATATTGCGTTTTCATACACATCCATAGAGGTAAATTATACGGTGTGACGATAATGGGCCAGGATGAATATTTAGAACCAAATTGAGAAAATGGAGAAAAACCGTCCGTACATAATCCTAATCTAACATTTCGACTCTCCGCTGCAAAATTTGGATACGTTTTATCGAAATGCTTCCATGCTTCTCTATCAGCCGGATGTGTCAACGTACCCTCTTCCTCCGTTCTCACGCTATGCCACCTCATATTAGACGCAGTTACAGAAGATGCATATAATCTTTGAAGTCTTGGAGTTATGGGTAAGTAGTGTATACGCTTGTATGGAACTTCCTTCCCCTTCTTTTTTCTTGGTTTGTATCTCTCCTGGTTACAAACTTTACAATTTCTAAGGTTTGCGTCTTCTTTCCAGAACAACATGCATCCTTTTAAACATGTATCTATTTTCTGATACGGTAAACCAAAAGCCGACATAAGTTTTTTAACTTCGTAGTGATTTTCACACATAAGATTATCGGGCGGCATATGTTTTTTTGCAGCTTGTACAACAGCCGTAAACCCAGCTTCAGTGATGTTGTATTTTGACTTCATTGCAATGTATTCTACGATTACTGACAGCTAAGTGCCGCTTTTACAACCATCCCAAATAGGTTTCTTAGCAGCATCTAGTAAATCATAAATTTTTTTTGCTTCAATATTTGGTTCTTCAACATTTCCATCATCGTCGTCAACTTCAACCATAGGAAACATTGATCGTGCTGCATCTTCGACCATATTTTCTATACGGGTCGTCCTAACTATTTCGTTAACGACACTTTCAGACTCTACAGAAGTATTTGCTACAACTTCTCCATGCCGATCCCAAACATAATACTCGGGTACGAAACCGTTTTTGCACAAATGAACTTTCACAATATCTGGTAACAAATACTTCAAATGTCTACACCTACTACACGGACAACGAATTTATGGATCGTTTCCGTTATTACTTAAAGCGAATTCAACAAACACGTTTATACCATTATAAAAATCTTCTTTTATTGAGCCCCTCTGTCCTTTTCTTTGGTACATCCATCTCCTCCGATCAACAAAATAATCAATCATTTTTCCTATTTGAGAAAATTAGAAGTTCAAAATTTAATATTTATTTTCAAGAATACAAATTCGAAAAAGATTATTTTCATGGTCGTATAATATTTGAATTTAAAGAACAACTCACAAATTTAAAAATATTTTCAAATAGGGCACATTTTATTTTTTAACGTATCGATATAAAAAATTGTATAAATTTTTTTTTCCATGGTCAGGCATCCTACTTCCCATTACAAACACAGTAAGCATTTACATTTCGTATATTACTTCGTCTCAAATGATTCAACAAAATTTTGGCAGCATTTCCCTTTTGTTCCCTGCATTGTACACAAAATGCGTGTACGCAGGAAACAAAAAAGAAAAGTTAGGCCGAAATTTTATGAACCGTTTGAGACGAAGTAGTATACAAAATGTAAATGCTTATTGTGTTCATAACTTATCCAATACAAGAACAAATCCAACAAACATTGTACCAGATGAATATAAATGGTCGTTTTTTGAAAAAAAACGACTATTTATATAACGATCATGTACAACATTCGTCAGACGGGGCCAAAAATTGTCTAAGGGACATTAGTTAATTAAATGTGCGCATTTTACGAAAAAATACAGTTTTACTAACTATTCACATTTACAAAAAAATATTTTAATTTAACACATTTATTCGACGTATTCCATCAACTTAAGGCTCGTTCGACGCAATTTTTATTTTGTTGCATAAGTCAATACGTGCACAATATAATATTCCAAGCTCGTGCATTCATTTTATCTTAGTCCAACTAACACAATACAATGATAGCAACGCTACACACATATACAATGGTACAACCAAGGCATATACAACGATTTCCATATACACAAACAAGCCCAAATTATACATGTTTTTCACAATTTCATGATAAAAGATGAAATAGGTATATCATTGAATGCTAGAAACTATTATAACACAATTGGAAACAATTTCAATCACCAATTAGCCCTAATTTATCAATTTATGCAAATCTAGAATTAGGGTAAAAACTCAATTTTTCTCGAAAATAAGAGATTATACCTTAGCTGGAGAGCAATAGACGTTGATTATGCAGTCGGGGAGGATCCGAAAGCTCGAAATTGATGTTGGAAGCTTGGGGAAGTGATTTGGGGATTTAGGGATTAATATTTTCGTATGAAAAGTGAGGAGGAAGAAGGCTCGGCTGAGCCTGTAGTTCGATAATTTCCGACGGCTTCCGACGGCCGCCGACGGCCCGTCGGAAGTCGTCGGAAATAGGCCGTCGGAAGCCGTCGCCCCCCTCCGTCGGTATTTAGCTTTTTTCTAGTAGTGATAATATTGCCTCATTTGATTTGAAAATGGTTTATGTAGTTTGAATTGTTTATTATATGAATTGATTGGTTTTTTTTATTTAGATAAATAAAAGCTGAAACTTGTATATGATTAGACAATATTTTAATTTTAGATCTATGTTTAACCATTCAAATCAAAGTGTAATTCTTTTGATTTGAAAGTTTATATGTTCTTATTGTTTACATTTGTGTTGTAATAGAAACTTGCATATGATTAAATTATGTTTTGATAATAAATTGATTATAGTAAAATTTTAAACCTGTTACCCTATTTGGCATCACAATTATCATTATTTAAGTATTCAAAGAATTTTAACATATTGCTTAATTCAGTATATATCATCTTTTGTTTTATAATAATAATGAAAAAATTATTTATTTATATAGGTTGAATCACCTTAGATTTGGAAGTTTATTTGTTTTTATTATCTGCATCTTATTGTAATTGAAACCCACACATGATTAAATGATGCTTTGATAATAAATTGATTACAATAAATTTATAAATTTGTTACCGTATTTGACATAACTAATATTTTTCTTTAAGTATTCAAAGGATTGTTAATATATTGCTCAGTTTAGTATGTTTCACTTTTGTTTAAAAGAAAACATTTTTCATATAGGTTGAATCTCTTGATTTAATTTTATGCATATTTTTTTTTAACTAATTTAAGTTTACATAAGTTCATAAATACATCAGAAAATTTAAATGTAATATGGTTTATTTTGAATTAATTAAGAAGTTTTGGGTTAATCTGTGTGTACAATAATTACATCTTTATGTATATGTACATATAATATTTAATGTTTATATTTCAAGCTGTATAATTTAAATGCTTTATTAATATCAAACAATTTTAAATGAGGCAGTAATATATTCATATAAATTATTGTTGGCTATTCCTATTCTTATGTCATAATGATTTATTGATTGCTAATTGAATGCTGCATAAATCAAGTTTGTCAAAAAAGGGAAAGTTGAATCAATCATCTTTGCCATCTTTTATTTCTTTCCCTTTAGTCCCTTATGTGATTGCCTTTAAACTTATTCTTATTTATTCATATACATCATGTTATCAATTGATATTACTTGCCTTATATTTAATTGTTCTTTCACACAATTAAGGAATGAATATATTTTATATATTCAAACCTTATCTTTATATCCCATTTTTGATTGTTTTAGAATTAAATTAATAGAAAAAATTTGGTATTAAATAAAATGCCAATTTTATTTAAAAGAAATTTAGATAAGCTCTAAATAAATTTAGACTTCATAGGTCCATTAATGATCCAAAAATGTTAAATTTTTTGAAATTCACTCATTTCATCCGCTGCAAGCTGGCCCAGTTCCTTCATGTCTAAGATACAAATACTTATTAATCATAGCCGAAATTATTACATTAATTAATCCAGCATAATAGATATACAACTAAAACCGTAAAGGCTCATATTGGAGAATGGATTCCATACAATGACTGGGCTATTAGGGTACCGCCCGTCATGGTGCATCTCCAAATAAAATAACACCGAGGACCTCGTCGGGATCCCCTGCCAACACAGAACCGACGTACTACTTGACTAGTAATACCGAATATGATCACGCCTCCGTTAATGGACCTCGAAGCATACAAATGAGAGATAATATCGACTCTAGATAGGGATGATCATACCCTATTTGAGAGCGACCCACTTAGCCCTGTTGCATCTCCCATGTTTTAGTCGTTCCCCGTTGATGAGGCTTTTGAGGCTACATTTTACCTTTTATATAGCACTTCCCACTTGGAATGCTAACACTGCCCTCCCGGAAGCAATGCAATGTCAGCATTCATCCATACAAGTTCGTTCTAAGGCTGAATGAAACGCTTGAGAGCTTCGTCTTCAATTCCATCAAATCCAAGATGTCTTCACTTTGAAATGCATTTGTTGGTCGAAGTGGTTTTCGGATAACATATCTGATCCTGATCTATTCGAAACAACTTTCGATAATTTCCAGTAAACTCAACCCCGGTTCTTTAGGAAATAAATAGTCAAAGATAAGAGCGGAGCTCACCTCCTAACCATTAGTGGACGAATTTCCTTATCATTGTCCTAGGAGAATGAAACGAGATTTATACGCACAGTACAACATCATCGGAGATGACTGTGCTATATAACTCACGTGTTTCTTCTAGATATTTCGAAAGTTACATTTTGGGTTCAAATTTGATAGTCGGTTATTTAATTATCCACAAACGCACATCCAAATCAGGGATTTATTCCATAGGGAAAACCAACATTGGTTAAGCACATAAGCAACCACTAGCCTCTTTTGATAAATATTTTCATTAACTAAAATCACTTTGTAAATATTTGTACCAAAATACTTTTACAAAGATTCATTCACAAACCCTTGTATTTTCAATATTTGAAAAATATCTATATACTTATTCAACGGTTAAGTATCTTCACAAAGCAGAGAAAGATTTCCTTTTTCCACAATTCTAGAACATATTTATATATTCCTTTATATATCTCTAAAACCCTTTTATAACCCCATTCATTAATCTTTGAAATAATTTATAAACTCCCCTTTATACATTCCTAAGATCATTTATAAACCCTTTATAAATCCATAAGACAATTTATAAGGCTCCTTTTATAAATCTATAAACCCATTTCTAAAATTCTTTTATAAATATCTAAGACCGTTTATAAAACTTGTTTTTACCCCTTTTCAAATCTTTCTTTAATTTTTCCAAACCATGTTATAAGATTCTTCTTATAAAACCCACGTCTGTTTATAAAATCCTATTTATAAACCTCAAAAACATTTATAAATAAATTCTAATCATTTACTTTAAAACATTATTATATAATAATAAATAATAATTAACTTCAAAACATCTTAAAAATAATAATTAATAATTTCAAAACATTCTTAGTAAAACAATAATAATTTATCTTCAACAGTATTATAAATAATAATAATTTATTTTCAAAACTTTATTGGTAAATAATTATAACTAATTTCAAACCATATTATTCATTTAAATAATTAAAATTTCAAAATATTAAAATATTGATAAACAACTTTAAAACAGTATTAATGTAAATAACAACCTTTAAAACCATAAATATACTTCCTTGATAAAAACCCATACTTAAATTTCAACATAATCATTTCCATATTTATAAAACTATATTTATAAATCTCTTTCTATTTTATAAAACTTCCTTTTTATAAAATCCCTTTATTTATGAACCCCATTTATAACTCTATCCCTTTATAAATCTCGCTTATTCATAAAATCCCATTTAAAACATCAATTACAATCCATTTTGAACATTGCTTCCATGTTTATGAATTTCTTTTACAAATTCCTTTCTATTTATAAAATATCGTTTAACATCTCCCAATCTATCCTCGCCTTCAATTTCTAAAATGAAATCAACTATTTTTCTAAAACAACATTCCACGTATTATCATAAATCCACAATTTGATTTATTTTTCCAATCTCTCTAATGATAATATTTCCTTTTATTTATAAACATCATTTATAAATCTATCCTTTTATTTATAAAATAAGATTTTACAAATCTTCACTTAATTTGTAAAATGTCACTTTTATAATTTACCACATTTATAAATTTCCATATTATAAATAAATCTTAATATATATATATATATATATTTGTGTGTGTGTACAAATATATCACTTTATATAAAATGGTTAATAAATATTTACCGGAATATTCCTATCTTCTTTTTAAAACCATACCCCTTTATTATAAAAGGCGGACTTATTTTTAAGACTTTAAAAATCTTTATTCACAGTTTAAAAATCTCTACTTAAAATATTTTATAAAACTATAAATTTATAATCTCTAAAAATCAAACCTTTAATTTTATTTAAAATAAACTCCTTCTCTTAGTAATCCAAGAATTTTTATTAAAATATATATATTTTAGAAATCACTTAAATCCTTTTAAAAACTAAATCTTCATTTTATAATATTTTGAAATACTACAAATATGGTCCAGTGTTACTATAGAACTAAATAGGGAAAAATCATCCATGTCATCAATTATGGCATCCAACGTATCATATATCAAATTATATGAAAATAAAATCAATAGTGTGAGGAATCCAGTTCGATCCCTCCAACATACCCCCCTGGATCAAATATAGTAAATAACCAAATAATATAAATCAATCGCTTTGAGGCGGGATCATATACAAATGGCGATTCGCTCGTACACGGGAAAGTAATAGGGTCTCGTGCGCTCTAGGGGCGGGAATATATCCAAACCAACTAATAAAATAGTAAATCATCCAAACAGTCCGCAAACAATTTCCCATAAAATTATTCACGCTTATATAAAAATATAAGTATGCCGGAGAGGTGAGTTAACTCACATGGATTCTAGTTGTCGCCAAAGCGCTCCAGTTTGAATCAGAATTGAATAGACATTCAATTTAAACCCAAATTCCTACGAGCTCCAAGCTACTCCAACCAACTCCATATTGTAGTATTCATCGATACGATCACAATGCAATTGGTCACGTTCGATTTGGACCTCGTATGAAAAAATTATGAATATATGAATCATTAAATAATTAAATTATAATTAACCTTTAATTAATAAACGTTTAAACTTAAATCACGTGCCCTAAACTTTCTTCACGCACGCGACTATCACCCAGGCAACTCGCGATTCGCCTCGTCTTGCCATCGCCAATGACCATTAGAGATCCGCCGCAACTACACAGTTCACCGCGTCCCGCCTCGCCATGCCCATCGTCACCCTCGCCGACCCCCCATAGCCTCATCATCGATGAGAAATCATGAATCCCCTGCTGTGCCTTCAAAGCGCCACAGCCGCGATCACACACCTCCGATCGATGATCCACGACCATGGATAAGTTCGTGGAGTCAAGCTCTACAACTTTCATGTTGAACGCTTCCCCAAATTTGGCCTCGTTCGTCACGTGAAATCGGCCATTGGATGGAGGAGATAGATAATGGAGGCTGCTGCTCTTATTTCTAGGGTTTTTGCAAATGTTGAGATTTTAGGTCCTTTTATAGAAAATTTTATAAAACATTATTCATACGTAAAATTTTTGAATTTCAATCGAAGCATGCCGCCTAGCATTCTATATGTTATACCCATATTCTGAACGCAATAGAACTAGCATCGAGACTCAATTCCATCATATACAGAAGTTAGATTTTGAAATCAGATTATCTTAATTTGAATTCCTTAAATTAATTTCTACGTGTTTCGAACTCACACGACCAAACAATATGTCCGATCGCCACGAAATTCGACGGCATATTATAATTCACTATTATGGATCCAATGGAACTGGTTTCGTCCAATTCCAAGACAGTTGCACCGGAAGGCTATTTTACACGTTAATTGAAAAGAATTATTATAAAAACTAAATTAATCACTTTTAAATCTAAATTAAAAGTTTGCTATCTTCATTCTTGTCTAAACAAAATTTGAATCAGCTTTCGAAATCATTTTTATTCACATTAAAAATTCAATTATTTAAACAATTCCAACTATTCAAATAACCCTTATATTTGAAATTTAATTTGTTTGCTTATAAAATTAACCTTTCGAACAAATTATCAATTTTATATTCCAAATTCAAATGACTAAAATTATGAGTCATTACATTCTTCCCCCTCTTAAAAGAATTTCGTTCCCGAAATTGCCAAGGTAAGAAAAATGCCCTAAACCCATTAACTTTTCAAAACCAATTAGTTGAAATAGATTATAAAATTCTAAGTCTTTAAAATTCGTTCATAGTTACTAACTATACCATTCCAAGTTATAACTCAAAATCAAAATTTAGTTATTAAAAATCTTCCAAAATTCGTTCATAGTTACTAACTATACCATTCCAAGTTATAACTCAAAATCAAAATTTAGTTATTAAAAATCTTCCAAAATTCCTAAAAAAATTTCTTAGGCGTTAAATTTACGGAAAATTTCACCAGCGTCTCCTTTGCGCGGTTCAATTAGAAGAATTTACAATATATATATATATATATATATAATCACAATATACATCTCATCTTCGAGGATGATGCATCCCGTAGGGAAAAATATAAAAAATACGATATGTAATTCGAGATATGCACCTTATTTTAGTATTAGCAAGCATGTACAACCAATATAACGCGAAAGCGAGCTCCAAATGCGAAGCACATGCCATCACACCTATTAATCACTCAACAACTAATGAGAACAAGTATAGGGGAAAGTATTGTCAATATATATATATATTGACTATACAATATCATATGCAAATGTAACAAGAGAAACCATCAAACAAATAATATCCATCCAATTAATTTATAACCATATCAATATACATTTCCCAAGGTCAACATTATATTTATACACTTTCATTTCTTGTTAACATTCAATTACTCACATTCAATTATTGCTTTCTATATTTTTTCAATACTAATATTATTTATGAACCATTCCATACAACAATTACTCAAGTTTCTTATAAACATTTTATACTACAACATTAATGTTTATTACCACTTTCATACTTAAGTTCATATTCAATTCTACCAAACCACATCCCAAAACATATTCAATTCATTTTACAACATAAGTTGAATTTCATTTTACAACTCGGGTTCTTATTTCTTTAATTTATTCCATTAGTTCATTTCATAATTCATCACACATCAAATTCAATTTTTTTTAACTCATTTCATTACTCCACTTCATTTACCTTTTCTTGAGTCGATTTCCTTTTCAAAACGCATTTTATTAACTTAACTTAAATCCCATTTCAAATTTTCTTCTCTTAACATTCATATTCAACCATTTAAAACATTGTTTTAACTTACTAATTCTCAAAATTTTATAAGTTATCAAAACTTATTTTCTCATGTTTATCAAATTATACTTTGGATTTTAAAATCAAACTTGTTTTACCAAAACACAACTTCATTGGTAGCAATCCATTATTTAGAAACTCAAAAATGAACGCCGATGATGCCGCAATCATCATCAGATTTATTTTCCAGTGACTGAAGTGAGTTCAGTGCTTTCTGTCTCTTTCAATCCATTTTAAATATTTCTAACCAAAATATTTTCAAAATAATACTACTAATATTATTCCAAAACCTTTGAAAACAATTTCCAAAATCAACGGAATCTAAATTCTCAAATTTCTTGTTTTAAATCCTTTTTTATTTACAAATCACATTTATAAGTGTACTTATACAATTTCATTTCCCTTTCATCTATAAATCACATTTATGAATCATATTTATATAATCGCGCTTCTTATGGAATATCATTTCACAAATGTTGATTATTTTAATTATAATCAATATTCTGTAATTCATATTTATAAATTCATTTTCTTATATAACTCATTTTACAAATGTTTATCTTTATTTAGATTATAATAACAACTTTTATTAGAATAACAACCAACAAATGATAATAATCAAATATTATCATTCACCAACATCCAAACACACCATATATAACTACAATAATTTTTGATAAATTATCTTTTCATATATAAAATATAATTTAGGTAAAATTATTTCATTTACCAATTTAGAAATGATACCGTGTCGGCTTGTCTTGTTTTAATGTTTAGAAACTCCTATCGATATCGTGGCATCCCACGTACCGACCAGAATTCATAAGCCAATCAACCGATAAATTAACACAATGTAAAACATTTTCTATAATCACTAACAAATACACCCTCATATCTATAATACACTCAAACTCATAATAAGGCATTTCATTACCTTGTATCTTAAAGAGTTACCCCACCAAAGCCAAGGTTCTCGCTTAACCTTGCACTGTGATACTAGTTGTAATGATCCGCAAATCTACACAATTTAAGTTGACAATAAACCACACATGTCCAATCTAAATTAAACGAAAAGACAGATAGTTGTGAGAAAGAAAGAAGAAAGAAGAAGAGAAGAGAAGAAGAAGAGAAAAAGAAACCAAACAAGACAGATTCTCACAATCGCAGCGGAACAACATATAATATAATATCAATGGTCTTTACACAAGGAAAACTGTAATATACATACATCCATCAGAGTACAACAATAAATCACAATCATCGGCTTGGATAGTTATATTAACCTGTCTTCACAAATGCTAATGATTTCAACAATAATGCATTAAAAAGCAAACAAATACGGGAATACATCATGAAGACCTCAAGCTCATCTCCTGAGCTCCAATGCATCCAAAGCAATCTGTAAATATGCTCGGTTTGACCAGAGCATTATAATAAAAATAACACCCGATTCAGTCTGGAAACCAGAGTGAGAAAACACACCTTAATTGAATATTAATGTTTTCAAAAATCTTTTGAAAATAAAGGTATCTCGTAAGACCACGCCGCACATAAACACAAATGAGTTTTTACCTTACGATAACCAAAACATTCCATATGAAATTCTCTGATATTCTAATAGCGTCTAAGATATAAATACTTATTAATCATAGGTGAAATTGTTACATTAATTAAATTCCAACATTAGGTATACAACTAAAACCGTAAAGGATCGTATTAGAGAATGGATTCCATATAATGTCTAGGCTACTAGTGTACCGCCCCTCATAGTGCATCTCTAGATAAAATAACACCGAGGATCTCGTTGGAACCCCTACCAACACAGAATCGGCCTACCACTTGACCAATAGTACGGAATATAATCACCCTTCCATTAATGGGTCTCGAAGCATACAAATGAGAGATAATATCGACTCTTGATAGGGATGATCATACCCTACTTGGAAGTGACCCACTTAGCCCTGCTGCATCTCTCCTGTTTTAATCATTAACGGTTGATGAGGCTTGAGGCTACGTTTTACCTTCTATATAGCACTTCCCACTTGGAATGCTAACACTGCCCTCCAGGTAGCAATGCAATGCCAGCATTTATCCATACAAGTTCGTTCCAAGGTTGAACGAAACGCCTGAGAGCTCCATCTTTAATTCCATCATCTCCAGACACCTTCACCTTGAAACACATTTGTTGGATCGAAGTGGTTTTCGGATAACATATCCAATCCCTGTCTCTTCGAAAAAACTTTCGATAATTTCCGGTAAACTCAACCCCGGTTCTTTAGGAAATAAATAGTCAAAGATAAGAGCAGAGATCACCTCCTAACCATTAGTGGATGGATTTCCTCATCATTGTCCTAGGAGAACGAAATGAGATTTATATGCATAGTACAACATCATCAGAGATGACTGTGTCATATAACTCACATGTTTCTCCTAGATATTTCCAAAGTTACGTTTTGGGTTCAAATTTGATAGTCAGTTATTTAACTATCAAAAAATACACATCCAAATCAGGGAATTATTCCATAGGAGAAACCAACATTGGTTAAGCACATAAGCAACCACTAGCCGCTTTTGATAAATCTTTTCATTAACTAAAATCACTTTGTAAATGTTTATACCAAAATATTTCACAAAGATTCATTCACAAACCCTTAAACTTTCAATAATTTGAATATAGCCATATACTTATCTCAACGGTATAAGTATGTTCACAAAGCAGAGAAAGATTTCCTTTTTACACAATTCTAGAACGGATTAATAAATTCCTTTATATATCTCTAAAACCCTTTTATAACCCCATTCATTAGTCTCTGAAATCATTTATAAACTCCTTTATATACATTCCTAAAATCATTTGTAATATAAATCCATTACACCATTTATAAGAATCCTTTTATAAATCTATAAACCTATTTCTAAAATTCTTTTATAAATATCTAAGACCATTTATAAAAATCTTCTTACCCATTTTCAAATCTTCCTTTAAGTTTTCCAAACCATGTTATAAGATTCGTCTTATAAAAACCACATTTGTTTATAAAATTCTATTTATAAATCTCGAAAACATTTATAAATAAATTCTAATCATTTACTTTAAAACACTATTATATAATATTAAATAATAGTTAACTTCAAAACATCTTAAAAATAATAATTAATAATTTCAAAACATTCTTAATTAAACAATAATAATTTACCTTCAACATTATTATAAATAATAATAATTAATTTCCAAAACTTTATTGATAAATAATTATAACTAATTTCATACCATATTAATAATTTAAATAATTAACTTTTCAAAATATTAAAATATTGATAAACAACTTTAAAACAATATTAATATAAATAACAACCTTTAAAAACATAAATATACTTCCTTGATAAAAACCCATACTTAAATTTCAACATAATCATTTCCATATTTATAGAACTATATTTATAAATCTCTTCTATTTTATAAAACTTCCCTTGTATAAAATCTCTTTATTTATGAACCACATTTATAACTTTATCCCTTTATAAATCTCACTTATTCATAAAATCCCATTTAAAACGTCAATTACAATCCATTTTGAACATTGCTTCCATGTTTATGAATTTCTTTTATAAATTCCTTCTATTTATAAAATATCATTTAACATCTCCCAGTCTATCCTCACCTTCAATTTCCAAAATAAAATCAACTATTTTTTTAAAACAACATTCCACATATTATCATAAATCCATAATTTGATTTATTTTCCTAATCTCTCCGATAATAATAGTATCCTTTTATTTATAAACATAGTTTATAAACCTATCCTTTTATTTATAAAATACGATTTTACAAATCTTTACTTAATTTATAAAATGTAACTTTTATAACTTATCACATTTATAAATTTCCACATTTATAAATAAATCTTAATATATGTGTATATATATATATCACTTTATATAAACGGTTAATAAATATTTATACTGAAATATTCCTATCTTCTTTTTAAAACCATACCCCTTTATTATAAAAGACGAGCTTATTTTTAAGATTTTAAAAATCTTTATTCATAATTCAAAACTCTCTATTTAAAATAATTTATAAAACTATAAATTTATAATCTCTATAAATCACAACTTTAATTTTATTTAAAATAAACTCCTTCTCTTAGTACTCTAAGAATTTTTATTAGAATATATATAATTTCGAAATCACTTAAATCCTTTTAAAAACTAAATCTTCATTTTATAATATTTTGAAATACTAAAAATATGGTCAAGTGTTACTATAACACTAAATAGGGAAAAATCATCCATGTCATCAATTATATCATCCAATATATCATATATCAAATTATATGAAAAATAAAATCAACAGTGTGAGGAATCTAGTTAGATCCCTCCAACCTATCCCCCTGCATCACATACAATATATAACCAAATAATATAAATCAACCGCTTCGGGCAAGATCGTATACAAAGGGTCATCCGCCAACCGCTTCGGGGTAGGATCGTATACAAGGGGTCATCCGCTCTTACATGAGAATGTAATAGGGTCTCATTCGCTCCGAAGGCGATAATATATCCAAACTAACTAATAAAATAGTAAATCATCCAAACAGTCAGCAAAAAATTTTCAATAAAATATTCACACTTATGTAAAAATATAAGTGTGCCAGAGAGATGAGTTAACTCATATTGATTCCAGTTGTAGCCAAAGCACTCCCGTTTGAATTAAAATTGAACATACATTCAATTTTATCTCAAATTCATGTAAGCTCCAAACTACTCCAATTCAACTCCATATTGTAGTATCCATCGATACGATCGCAATGAAACTTGTCGCGTTCGATTTGGATCTCGTATGGAAAAGTTATGAATAAATGAACGATTGAAATAATTAAATTATGATTAACTTTTAATTAATAAACATTTAAACTTAAATCATGCACCCTAACTTTTCTTCATGTATGCGACCATCACCCAAGTAATTCTGGGTTCTACTCGTCTTACCGCCGCCAACGACCACTGGAGATCGCCACAACTACGTCGTCCGCCGCGTTCCACCTCACCGCGCCCATCATTACCCTTGCCGATCCCCATAGCCTTGTCGTCGATGAGAAATCATGAACCCTCGCCACGCCTTCAAAGCGCCACAACCCCCACTACACACCTCTGATCGATGATCCACGGCCATGGATAAGTTCGTGGAGTCGAGCTCTACAACTTTCATGTTGAACGCTTCCCCGACTTTTGCCCCGATCGTCCTGTGAAATCTCGACCATTGGATGGTGGAGATGGATAATGGCGGCTGCTGCTCTTATTTTTAGGGTTTTTGCAAATGTTGAGAATTTAGGTCCTTTTATAGAAAATTTTATAAAACACTATTCATACGTAAAATTTTCGAACTCCAATCGATGCGTGCCACCTGACATTCTATATGTTATACCCCTATTCTGAATGCAATGGAACTAGTATCAATATCCAATTCCATCATATATAGAAGTTAGCTTTTGAAATCGGATTATATTAATTTAAATTCCTTAAATTAATTTCTACGCGTTTTGAACTCGCACGACCAAACGATAACTCCGATCGCCATGAAATTCGACGGAATATTATAATTCACTATTACGGATCCAATGGAACTTGTTTCGTCCAATTCTAAGACAGTGCCCCGGAAAGCTATTTTACATGTTAATTAAAACGAATTATTATAAAAACCAAATTAATCACTTTTAAATCCAAATTAAAAGTTTATTATCTTCATTCTTATCTAAACAGAATTTAAATCCTCTTTCGAAATCATTTTTATTTATATTAATAGCAAGATTCAATTATTTAAATAGTTCCAACTATTCGAATAACCCTTATATTTGAAATTTAATTTTTTTACTTATAAAATTAACTTTTTAAAAAAATCAATTTTATATTCCAAATTCAAATGACTGAAATTCTGGATTGTTACACTTGTGATGGATTTTGATGTTTGGAAATTTGAGAAGCCTTTTCATTTGAGAATATGAATTTTGATTAATAACTGAGTGCAAGAAAAAAAATTTCAGATGATAATTATTTGATTAATGTAGGAGAATATAGGTTGACCTTAAGAAGTTATAGGATTTTTGATATAGGAATTTTGAGAAGTTGGTGATATAGGATTTTTCACACGACAAGTTGGATTTTTGATATAGCTTTTTGTAGATATAGGGTTTGGTGATTAATGCTAATTTAGTGATTATTTATAAAAAATGAATAAATATGATTTTTGAAAATTTTAGGAATATTGAATAATATGATTAGTTACTATTGAAAATGATTTATTTATTTAATTTAATCATAAGTTTTAATCTATTTGTTTTTTTTGCAAGGCGTGGTAATGGTAAGCGACATATGACAGCTTCTTGTAGGTGTGAATTAGAGAAGCATAAGCCTGTAGAAAAGATTGTTAGTGAAACATTGCATATAGAAGATGAGCATTTTGGTTCATTTTCCTCGGATTCACTGGATGATGATTTTGACCCAAGCAATGAAGATTATGAAGTAAACACTCGACATGTTCAGGTTAACACTGAAGTTGTTGAAGCGGGAAACATAGAAGTAGGTGCTCCTTTGCCGTCTGGTGGTATTGCTATTGTAGAAGTTGATAACAGAGGTCCAAAAATAAATGAATTGCTAAAATGCTTTGAACATCACATAGCGAATCAAATTTATGAAAACTGCAAGTCAAGAGCGGGGGCTACTGCGATGTGTATCTCACTGGCGTAAGTTGAAAAAATGGAAGTTAGAAGATGAACCGAACCAAGTTAGCGAGAGAGTGAAAAATTCGAACTTTATAGTATAATCATCGAATCTTATCAGTTTATGGATGTACCAACCATAAGTGCATTTGTTGAAAGATGGCATCTAGAGACAAACACATTTCATTTACAATTCGGCGAGATGGCCATAACTTTAGAAGATGTCAGCAAAATTCTTGGAGTTCCGTTATCAAGTAGATGCATTTACAAAGAACACGAGACTCGAGATATTGAACCTAGTGATGCTATTAACCTATTAGTGGAGAAATTGGGTATAGAAGAGCAGAAAGTGAGAGAAGAAACAACCAGGGTGTATGGGATACGAAAGCATTGGATTAAGGAGAATTGTTAGGAAAAAGCTTCGATGGAGGGAGCTGTGGCTTGAGCTTATCTTCTGTATATGTTGGGATGTGCTACTTTTTTAGATAAATCTGGTATAAAGACATCAATATATTATCTCAACAGCCTAATTGACATAAGCACTTCAAATGAGCAAGCATGGGGACTGGCTGTATTAGCTTACTTATATCGACAGCTTGGGTTGGGTTAAAGAGCAGGTGTAAAGCAGATAAGTGGTTGTTTGTCCGTCCTGATAATAACTTCTTTACTTAATATATATACAAAAAAATTTCCTAAGTGCTTAAAAAATCACATATATTATATTGTTTATGTTGTAGGCTTGGATATATGATCATTTCCTCATGTTGTAGACTTCAACAAAAAACGCTTCTTATAGCATTGGTGAACCCTATTGAAGAAATGGAAGAATATCAAAATCGAAGACATTATTCACATAAGGGAACAATTAGTGATTTTTTTTTGAAAAGAGGTACTTTATTAACAAACCGAGAAAAAGCATATACTTTCATTATATGTCTCGTTAAAACCTCGCAATCCCCCTAACCTAAATGGGTGCCTTGCCAAGAAAAAGAGTACATATAATGTCTGTATATTGACAATACAACAAAACACATTGCCAGAAAAACCCCATTGTCAAATGGATGGAGGAGTAAATACAGCTTAGAGACACACTCAAAATCATCCATACGATCAATAAGGTTGGGCAAGCAAAAAAAAGGAAAAACAACCCAAAACAAAAGAAACAACAAAACCTAAGTGGACACATGTCACTACAAAACATCAGACACCAGTTATTCTTATGAGGCAGCGTCATATGGTCTTGAAAAAACTTCAAAGTAGAGAGAGACTATTGGTACTTCTCAAAAACCACTCAGATTTAAAAAAATTCCAGGCTTTCAACAAAATAATGGAGGAATCGCCTATTCACACGAGACAATAGAGTTGAATTTTTTAATGGTTGACTGAATCAAGAAGGCAGAGAGCTCAGGGCGGGTACCGGACCATCTAAGAAACAGAAACTACCCCGAAGTTCGATAAGATAAGCTTAATGTCCTTATTAATTTTCTTATAATCCAGTTTATCCTTAATTAAGTAGTGATAGTCTTGTATTATGAGCATCTTTCTCAGTTGAGCTGACATTTCAACACCTTTAAAAACACTAGAATTCCTTTCACACCATATATGCCAGATCATGGTAGTAAAAGCAACATTCATAATATGGTTGTGAATCAAACTGTTTTGTTGATGTTGACATAATAATTCCAGAATTTGTGACATTTCAAAAGCGTTGCATATGCTTACATTTTATCTTTTGCATAATATCTGCTAGAATCTGCTTTGAGTAAGTACAGCTGAAGAAAAGGCGATCTCTATCCTCAAATTGCGTTAAACAGAGAACACACGAATTATCATACCACTATTCCATCTAATTAATCTGTCTTTTGTAGTTAACCTATTTAAAATGGCTAGTAGGGAACAAGTGGACATTTTAGGGCACAAAATTGATCCCAAATTACATTGGTCCACTTTAGTTTAGCATGTTTATACCTCATATGGTCCCATGCCGAATTCATACTAAACTGACCTTTATTGCTTGGCAACCAGAACCAATAATCTTGATGCAATTGGTTGTGAATTTTAATGGTCTTCGCTATGCTCTGAATTTGAGTAGGAACATAGTTCATATTATTTTTCAATTATTATTAGAAATCAGATGCGAGACTTTTTTACTATTACCACCAACCATATACATAGCATTGCATCCAAATTTATCAATAAAAGAATATCCATTCAACCATGGGTCTAACCACAAATCAGTGCTATCACCATTGACAATTTTTTTATCAATCAAACCTTTACACCATTGTCTAGCTCTAAGTAATAGTTTCCATGTATAGGAAGCATTATTGTTCACATTAGCAGTCCAGAAATTATTTTTACTGTAGTATTTACCATGCATCCACTTGACCCATAGAGAATCCCCTTGAATGTATTTCCATACCAACTTGATAGCAACTGCTTTAGCGGTATCCTCTATTTTTCTAATGCCAAGACCACCCTCATTTTTGGGTTTACACACATCATCCAAACACATTTTGTGCACTTTAGATTTCCTATGAAGTTAGCACAAATTGAATTAATTCTTTGAATCACAGATACGGGGATTTGAGATAGTTGCATCCAAAATTGAATCATAGGATAAATAACTGTTTTAACTAATTCAATTCGACCACTTATGTTTTGCAATTTTTTTTGCCAGTGATTGAGTTTATTTATTTATTTTGTCTATAAGGGAGCCAAAATCCCTAGATTTCAGTTTGTTGTTAGAAAGAGGAATGCCTAGATATGTCACTAGAAGGCTGCCAATACAAATATTTAGAGTATCAGATATTTGTTGTTTGTAATTGGCACCATTACTTACAAACAAAGTGGATTTGCCTTCATTTATGCTCAGCCCAGTAAAACATTCCAGATTTTGGAAAATTTTCCAAATGAAGTCTGCATCTTTTTGGTAGCTTTGGCCATTATTAATATATCATCTACATAAAGTAGATGGGTAATTCTGGGATCAATATTGTAAATTGGGGTGAGATTACCTTTCATGTACTCCACACCAAGACAAATTGTAAGAAATTCCATCGCCATTGAAAACAAGTATGGCGAGAGGGGGTCGCCTTGTCGTAAACCCCTCGAACTTTCAATAAAACCATAAGGGACGCCATCAATTATCACCAAAAACGTAGGAGTCGAGATACACTCATAAATAAGATTAGCAAAATTGGTAGGAAACCCCATGGATAACAACATATGATGAATAAACTCTCTATTGATTTTATCATAGGCTTTATGTAGGTCAATTTTCAGGAAAAAATTGTTGGAATTTTTTCTATTAAATCCTCTCACCATTTCATATGCAAGTAAGGATTCTCCGTAACAATTAGATGATTTGCAAGTAGAGGATGTAAGTATTTGTAAATAATTTATTTAATATTAACATATTAAATAATTATTCAAACATTGCTTTGTGTATGTCTGTATATATATATGTGCGTATATGTACATGTACATGTATACGTATATGTATATGTGTATATAGGTTTGTTAGGATCTGTATAAGGAGAATCGGTAGTATAATCAAATTGAAGAAGTAGTTCTTTACAATGATATTTTTCTTTGCTTTGACATAGCCGAACCATACTATCCAGATAGGGTACTCAAATAATTTGGAAGGGTTTAGTGCATACCAAAAGCTCCGATGATGCCTATTGTATGTAGTAGAGATGCATACTCAAATCAACATAAAGTCAGGTACGATAACATACACTGATATGCTTGGAATTGGTAAGATCATGTGCTATATGTTGATTCTCATTTGGTTCCGGTTACAAATGCATGGGATTCTACACCATACTACATTAGTTGGTTTACATGTATTTCTCATCCAATTGTCCAGAGTCCCAAAATACGCGTAGCTAAGGTGTTTGAAAACCTGGAAGCTAAGGATTTGGTATGTAGATATCTCAAAATAAGTTCATTGTATTCACGCATAGTATTTAAATTAAAAAATCAATTATATTCAAATATTTGATGTAGACGCATGCGATGAGGAAGGCTATAGAGTTGTTGAAACACAACATAGATGGCATTGATGATGGTGTTGTCGTTCTTCGAGATAGAGATGTTAAAGCACATCGTTATTTGTCTATGGCTTTAAAAGATCCAGAATGTAGCTCGATAGTGGAGCCACACTCGAAGGAAAAACACGATCCAAAGAAAAGGAAGAAATCTTCAATAAGTAAGGATGTTTGATGCGGTGTTTTTTTGGAAAGGATTTAACGTAGTAAATTATGTTGTGTATTATTTTGGGAAACGATGTTGTGCTTGTTTTGTATTGTGTGATATTGTGCTTGTTTTGTATGAATCATAAGTTTATTGTATTGTGTGATATTGTGCTTGTTTACTTATATTTTTTTTCTTCATCTTTTGTACTTTTATCGGCAATTGAAATCTGATCACTAATAACAGCCAACGTCAATCAACCACCATACGGTAGTACATCATAGGAGTGTTACATGAATAGAACGACAATAAGCCACCGATCGGTGGTACTAGACCGATCAAATGTTGGAGTTAAAATTTATGCTTCTGGTTGTGATGATCGGTTGTGCAGAGTAGTGGCCTTGTTGAGAATAATGGAAATAAACCACCGATCGGTGGTACTGGACTGATCAAAACTTGGAGTTAATTTCAAGCTTCTGGTTGTGTTGATCAGTTGTGCAGAGTAGTGGCATTGTTGCCAAAAAGGGCAACAAACCACCATTCGATGGTACTGGATCGATTAAAACTTGAAGCTAAATTTCAAGCTTCTAGTTGCGTTGATCGGTTGTGCAGAGCACTGGCCTTGTTGAGAAAAATGAAAACAAACCACCGATCGGTGGTACTGGACCAATCAAAACTTGGAGTTAAATTTCAAGCTTCTGGTTGTGTTGATCGATTGTGCAAAGCAGTGGCCTTGTTGAGAAAAACGGCAATAAACCACCGATTGGTGGTACTGGACCGATCAAAACTTGAAGTTAAATTTCAAGCTTCTGGTTGTGTTGATTAGTTGTGCAGAGCAGTGGCCGTGTTGAGAAAACAACAATAAACCACCGATCAGTGGTCCTGGAACAATCAAAACTTTGGTACCAAAAATCAAGTTGCTGTTCCTATTGATCGGTTTTTCAAAGTAGATCACCATTATAAGGTTATAGCAATAAGCTACCGTACTGTGGTTATTGTTCGATGATTTTTGTATTTGATCGGTTGTACATAGCCGAATGAAGTAAAAATATTGAAAAAAACATAAGCAAAAATCAAATAGCAACCAACATAATTTCTTAAGTAACATTATTCAATTAAACATACATGATATAGCAACATGCATTAGACACCATTACGAAGTGATTTTCATTATGAAGTGGTTTTCATTACAAAATGATTTTCATTACAAAATGATTTCTATTACCAAATGTTTACAACCCCAACATGAAAAAACAATCCTGATAAACTCAATGAAAAATATGTTATTTCCATATCTTCTAGAATAAGATTGGAGACTATGATACGTTCCTCGACACATACATTTAACCATTTGGGAGCGTCTTCCATAGCAAATCGAGTCCAAAGAGATGTTATAGGTGGGATTGGTGCATTTCGGTGTAACCGCACAATAACAAAGTGACATTCCATTACAAAAGCTACGACAATGAACATCGGAGGAGTTGTAATTAAAGGACCTGATCGATGAGTCATAAATGTGAGACATTAGCGCTTTAAAAGATGCACGACAACGGAGTTAAATGCATTGGCAATCATATATCCCATTTCGGGCATTGCCATCCAATAAGCCCGTCTACAATTAGGTTGAAAATTATTTAAGCAAAACTTCATTTCAAGCAAAGTTTCCTCATCTAAACACCGTCGGCATACAGTCCAGTATAATTCTAAATCTAACAAAATCTTCTTTCTAACTTCAATAAAATCACCTTGTAGTGCATTGACTTCATGTTTTGTATTGCCCACTCATAACTATCTTCACGTTCTTGCAATAAAAAAATAGTAAGCTATAGTAAATGTTATGTTAGTAGAAGTCATTCCAACCATCTCTAACAAGGGTATTTTGTAACAATTTGTTTATATGTACAATCAAGTAGTAAAACCGACAGAAAGCATTTGCATAATGTAGTCGATTTAGGATGGGCCAACATGAGATTGACCATTCTATCAACAGAGTCATATTTTCTAACCCAATAAACTAATGACTTTTCATTAAAAATTTCGTAAGTTGTTGAACCGTGGATCTACCTTCCATCTCATACAAAGTCAGCTTAGCTTTTGCATTATAAATTGTCTCCAACATCGAAATGTTATCCGAAAAGGTTCCCTTTATATTCATCAATACATCTCTAGTCCTAACCCCCACAACCCTCATATCCATCATGATTTTATTCTCCTCTTTCGTTAGTCATCCCACATATGCATGACCAATTAAAGTTTTGATAATTCATGATTGTGCATACCATTAACCACTTCAACCGTCCAATTATCGAACCCATGATATACACCTTTAATGAGAAATGGAATTCATAGTTTTTCATCGCACTTCGTGGATGTTGATTAGTCTTCTTCAAATTATCTCCAATTTTTGGTTTAAAACAACGATATTTACCAGCTCTTTCACAGGATAATCGAGTTCTAGGTTTTCTTGATCCACCAAGCTTATCGGATTTGGTTATGACTAACACGGTCTTTATCTTCCTTGCTTGTGATTAAAACCATGAATAAATGCATCCCATGAATCAAAGACCTATAAAAAAAGAGTGATTATTAAAACCATAAGTATCAAATACCATACAATACAAATATACATGCACAATTCAATATTACAAACTTCATCCATTATAAATTGATCTTTCACATCTACAAAATGATTTTGCACATCATCTCTATCATTTTCATCGTCTCTTATGCTATCATGGAAATGGGTTGTAGTCACTCAAGTTGAAGATTATCCTACACGATAAAACAATTTTTTTTTAATCATTCAAAAATAAATAAATAATAAACAATAAGATAAATAATAAATAATAAATATTAACATACCTCATTTGTCTTCACGTTAACATTTTCGATTTTAATATCATCATGAATATTGCTATAAACGATTGATTGTGAGAGATTAATATTTTCCTACAATCACTAAAATTCAAAAAAATAGTAATTTGACAAATAATAAAAATGAAATTTTTTCTCAAGATCAAATATTAAAGAATAGATCAAAAATTTAAAAATGAAAAATCAAAATAAATATAAATTACAATCTTACCGTTTTGCTATTTCTCTACCATGCCAAAATCATAAATCTTGCAAGTAGAATTGAACGTCACTATTCTACGTTAGTAGTGGGCCAAATGACTTTGCATATTCTTCTTGTATTCCTCCTTTTCAAACTGGGTAAACTAGAGTCAAAAAACATATAATCTACATATTACCCTAGTTCGATGGCCGATAGAAATAGGGTAATATGAAGTCTGTCCCTGTTTTTTTGCCGGATAATATGAAGTCCATACAGGGGTATATATAGTATGACTCATTTTTTACATGTAAAATGTTTTACAGGACCAGCACGTCCTAGTGATCAGGGCTTTAACTTTGGTGCGAAAGGTCACAAATTTGAAACTTGCATAATGTGATTCAAATTGCTGAACTTATGACAAGTAGTATGATGTATACTTTTAAGACTTGCAGTGCTAATATGTAGTATCATCAAAGTACCGAATTTCAAAAAAAATGTAGTAGTTCCTGGTGTATTTTTTTTCAAAAGATTAATCGAGCAAAACAATATATTCATTTTCAAATTTATAAATGTACAATTAAAATTATTCATTCAAATGTGGCTCCAAGTAAAGAAGTTCTTTCACAGTTAAAAACATCTTAGTAGCTTCAAGCATAAATAATTTAAGATAAATTTGGTTGGCTCTACTCCTTATTATTTAAGTAAAATCATTGTGATGGCTCCATTGCATCTTAACATCCAATACACCGATAAGTGAAAATGCCCCTGAACTTAAACCAAAAGGATGAATGTAGTGAATCGTTTGGATACAAAGGTAGTTTTGTCGTCGAGAGTCGAGATGGTTTATTAGTCGAAGCTCACGTGCAATAATAATTAAGTAAAACCCATCTTGCATTTGATATGAGGGAAAGGGGAAGGTCAACATGGAAAGATGTGCTATTATCATTCTACGAGTACTTTGGCACGTGCAATGCACGTGCGCAGAAGGAATTGGTATTATAAAACACCATTTGCAAGGTTTTTTAGATCTCACAAAATAACTGACGTGTACATAATGTTGCATTTTTAATGTGTGTACATGCACAAATCAACTGTTTATCAAAAAGTAAACAAGGCTAAATTATTTTAGAAAATAATTAAACAGATAAAGAAAGTAATCAACTATTACATCAATATCTAAAGAAATATAACAAATATTAGTGTATTAGGAAATAATTGAACAAATAAGAAAGCAATCAACTATTACATTTACATTTTGGAATGGAGAACTTGTTGGTGGAATCATGAACAAACCTTTGATTAAGATTCCAGACGATGATAGTTCAAGGCACGATAGATAAAGATTGGTTTAAAGGCATTATGTTGTTGGTCTTGAGCTTTGCAATATATGCTGTATGGCTTATCATGCGGGTTGCATGCTCTTTCAAACCTGATTATAGCTTATTATTTATGGCTTATTATTTTTGACTAGATGACCAACTGCCTTGTTATTAGCAGTAGTAACTTTTCTCTACACAAAATGTAAAAAGTGGTATATGACGTGTATCCAACAAAGCTATCTAAGAACGCATTAATTTGCTTCTTTGCCACATTACAATCATCCATACTTGTAGTCATCTTTGAAAGGAAAGCAGTTTCATGCAAATTGGGTTGGAACATTCAGCTTGTCACACTGCTTTACAATAGGTTAAAAGATATCTCGTTTTTCTTTTTTCTTTTTTTCATATTATTTATACATGTATTTTTTTTATAAATTCATTTTGGAATTGTGTTTATGTAGGGAATTATTTCGTCTGGCATTTCATATTCCTTGCAAACTTATTGTATTAGCAAGAATGACCCTATATTAACAACCATGTTCTTTCCATTGATTTTGTTCATGGTTGTGAGAAAATATATATAGCACACGAATCTTAACTAATATAACTCATGCTGACATCAAACTAGACAAACACATTAAGGCACGAAAAATTACAAAAGGAAAAAATGGAAGCACGTAACTCGCGAAAGCATTAAAAATATATTCATGAAAGCATGCAAGGGTCGAGACACGTGAAGGCTCATGTATGAAAGCATTAATATCATGCATGCACAGGTGACAAAGGCAACGCGATCCAACTGCAGTAAAATGTACATGAAAGCATCAATTCTACTTTTTTTCTAATCACTAAAATGTACATGAAAGCCTAGGTATAATTAAACAATAAAGGCAACTATATTTATCATGAAGGCCGCAAATTGTGCTAGCATACGAATTGAAATGCACGAAAACAACTTAAGATTTTGATAGGTGAAGACTTCATATATAATGCATGCAATGGCCCCCTGATAATGATAGTTCAACTCATAGAAGTTTTTGTATAAAACAAACTCATGAAAGACATCTGATAAATAGGCACACGAAAGACAAAAGATGCGATTGCACACTAAAGCTTATAAATAGAAGTAGTTTGTTTTGGATGCAGCACAATTGCACATGAATCTCAGTTTATAATGAATGGTTGAAACAGATGCAAATATAGTTGAAAAAATAGCATCAACCATTCCGAAATCTGGTAGGTTGAGGACAATAAAGTTTTTACTCCTCATTTAAATTTTACGCATAATTCCTTATCATTCTAAATATACATGCATACTTTTTTTAATACTTTAACAAATGCATTTCCATTGCATTTCATAGAAACTTGCTGTCATTGTTTTAGGCCATATTAGTGTCTTCGGTGGTCATGACACGACTTCCAACACATGCATCCGCCTCCATGTTTTTATCCAGGCCGATGTCAAGCAGCAACTTATGAATTATGAGGATATAATGCAGCCTTGCTTTACCATATTTGCTACAGTTCCACTTCTCTACCATGTCCAGTTAGGTTGTAGTTAAATTTATTATTAGAGGAAATTGTGCAAATAGTAAATAATAATTCCGGTGGCAACATCAACCCAAATATATTCTAACAATCTTTATTTTGTGTTTACTCATATATTTAGACTTCGGCATAAAAGTATAATAGACACATAACTTTATACTTGATTATTATTCTCATACAAATTAAGTGGGATTAGTTACGCATGCATATCCATTTGCATCTAAGTTGTAAAAGTCTATCTTTATGATTGTATCAGTTTTAATTCTAAGAAATTTGCAACCAATTCAAATTGTTGTTATTTATGTAATTTAACTTGTAGTGGATAATTGTTTATTAAACAACATTACAACTACAGAGAAATTCAAGCAAATCATTTCAAGTTATATATCATGGCGAATGCATCTCTAGTAAAAGAAAATATCGTTCGATATGACATTTCATTCTCGTCTTTTTCTAGTAAGGGAAGCATAATTTATAATGTTAGAAATCCTTAACGTATAAGAAATTAACTTTGTAGTAAACTGAGTAAATCAAATATAATACATCACTAGGTGTATGTGCTAATTGGAATGAGATACGACAAAAACAAAAGTTGATGTAATTGATAGTAAATAGCTTTATAATCATGAAATCATATCTTATAGTTAAGTCTTTTGATTCATTACACGCACAGAGAGAAGATGCAAATACAATAAACACAAATTTAAAAAAATGAATAGTATTCATATACAAAAAAAACATAGTTTTAGATTTATGAACCGAATAAAAGAGAAAAATTAAGCATGGGATTTTGATACCTCAACCAATCACCGTAGGGGGTCTTCTTCTTTAACTTATCCAATTTCCCTTATATAATCGCATCATGAAAAATTAATTAGGTATATATGATTTGAATCTTCAAAAATTTCTTCCATTACTTTGCACCAAGGTATAATATAAAAAATATTGAAAATAACCATGATCCTATAGTAGTGGGCTCATTGAAATTATGTAATCAATTGTGTGTCAGTTACCAAATATTAAGCAAGCACAAATTTAAAAGATTTGCCTCTTTGTTTATATAACTCCAAATTATGTATCCTCTATTCCTCTGGTTTTGGCTTTATAATACATAACAGAAGCATGAAGCTTATGAATAAAAGAACAAACGAGAACACATCAATCTAATAGTTGTAATATCAATACTACCTACATAGTAAGTAACATGGATACAGTGGAAATAAATAGTTTTTTTAGTATGAAATGAATATTAACATCAAATAATAACAACCCAATATTTTCAAAACTAATCATCTAGTATATTTTAGACGCCCTTATATTTGACAATAATAACAGACCTTAAAAGTAAAAGTATACATGGTGTTGTTTGTATTTCATCAACCAAAGATATGGTAATAACAAATGAATGATTATCAAGTTTAAAAACCATTAAGTTTAAAAATCATTTTTAACTTAGTTGTAATAAAAGTAAGATTTTTTGTTTAAAAAATAAGGTATCAATCATTTGGATACATTTGAAAATCTAGCAGCAAGATTATATGCTAAACTTCTAGCAACCAAAAGAATATAAAATTCAAATCAACACTCAACATTAAGACAATACAAATCATACCTCTTGCTATGAAGTAAAACAACTGAATGATATCCATAAAGATAGCTCTCATCGACCACCTCCACTTGCTATGAAGCAACAACCCGTCTAACCAATTGGGGAGCCTGATGACCAGCAGTAACAATAGCTAACATGCACTGGTAGAGAATAACCCCCTTCAGGAGAGTTGGAGGGAACTTTACTTGGTGTGTATGGCTTTATTACATTGCTTGCTGCTCAATATAAAAAGTGTGCGACTCTTTCAAATTGAGTGCATTGCAATAGGTGCTATCATGGTAATCAAATATATAATAACAAAATGCTAAACATATCTTAATAATTAATCATATAAACAAACATTTTTAATACTAAACAACCATGCCTCTATCTAAAGGAATAACCCCAAATCATACAATCTGACACAGCGGATATAACACTTGATGACGAATTGAAGTATTCGTGTCGAACAAATCGATAAACGATTCGATGAAACAATATAAAATCGATGGATTGATGATGCCGAACGCCCAAATCTGTTGATCTCTCGAGATACCGGATTCTAGCTATCTCCAACATGTTGATCGCGCACGATACCGTGTTAAAAGATCTACGATTCTTCTACGTTGATCTTGCGCATAAGATTCCGTGAATCGACTTCAAAATTGTTGATTCGAGCTCACTCGAATAACCGAAGATGGAGAAAGGAGCTCACACTCAACTTCCAATTTTAAGTGGCACAAAGCACACAACAAAAAGTTTATTCCAAAATCAACAACCCTTTTACAATGGCAACACACCCCTATTTATAGGAGTTTACAACACAACACGCACGACCTAACAACAAACAACACACATTACACGAGTTACAACAAACGACATAAGAAAATAAAATACAAATGACAAACATTGCGACTTAAAAATAAAACACCCCTCCAATTCCAACCTTCGAGGCATCAGTATGTAGATCAAATAACAACTGAAAATCTAGCAATACTAGAATTGGTGCTGTCGTCAAAAGCTCCTTGATCCGCTCAAAAGCTAATCCTACTTCTTCCATCCACAAAAATTGTTTTCCCTTCATACAATCAGTAACTGGCGCCATCACGCTACTGAAATGTGGAATAAACCTTTGGTAGAATGATGCTAACCTATGGAAACTTCTCACTTCAGTTATAGTCTTAGGTTGTGGCCAATCCTTGATTGCTTCAACTTTACTTTGATCTACCTGTATACCTCCTTTAGAAACAACATATCCTAAAAATAAAACACTATGCGTCATGAACACGCATTTCTTTGTTGCAGCGTAAAATTGTTCCTGTCGAAGTATCATCAACACTTCTCTCAGATGATGCAAGTGTTCTTCTGTGCTTCCACTATATATCAGTATATCATCAAAATACACCACCACGAACTTCCCAATAAATGGTCTAAGATCTGATTCATCACCCACATAAACGTACTAGGTGCATTCGAAAGACCAAACGACATAACCAGCCATTCGTACAACCCCTCCTGTGTCTTGAACGTTGTTTTCCATTCATCCCCTGGTCGAATTCGAATTTGATGATAACCACTCTTCAAATCAATCTTCGAAAAGATAGCAGCTCCACTAAGTTGATCCAACAAGTCATCCAAAATGGGCATAGGAAATCTGTATCTCACTGTAATCTTGTTTATTGCTCGACTATCAGTACACATCCTCCACGTTCCATCCTTCTTCGGCACTAACAAGGCTGGAACTGCACAAGGACTTAAACTTTCCTATACATGTCCTTGTTCAAGCAACTCTTCCACCTGCCTTCTTAATTCTTCGTGCTCCTTTGGATTCATTCTGTAATGTGGTTTATGTGGTAACACAGCTCCTGGAACAAGATCAATTTGATGTTGAATGTCCCTCAACGGCGGTAACTCCTTTGGCAAATCCTCTGGAAATACGTCTTCAAATTCCTTCAACACTGGCTTTGCTTCTTCAGGAATTTCAACCTCCTCATTACTGTCACGTCCAATCAACAAAAATACTTCAGGCTCCTCTTCTACTTCTTTAACAAACTCCTTCAAAGATAGCAAAGTCTTCAGTTCTTCAATCTCCTCCAACTTGCTTTCCCTCTGTTGTTGCCTTTTAGGAACTAAAGTGATTTTAGTGCCATTGAACATGAAACTATAGCAGTTAGTTCTACCATCGTGTTGCACGGCTCTATCGAATTGCCATGGTCTCCCCAACAACAAATGACATACATCCATATCCACAACATCGCACCAAATTTCATCCTTATATGTCTTTCCAATAGAAAAGGTTACACAAGCTCTCTGACTAACCTTCACCTCTCCACCTTTCCTCAACCATGCTAACTTGTAAGGTTTTGGATGCTTCTCTGTCTTCAATGCCAACTTCTTTACAACTTCTGTAGTGATAATGTTGTCACAACTCCCTGCATCAATAACAAACTTGCAAACTCTCCCTAGAATAGTGCACGTCGATTGAAAAATATTACTCCTCAACCAACTAGTCTCTTCCTCCTGTTTTGGTGTCAAACAAGATCTCCTCATCATTAAAGAATACCCTTCATCTCCTGACAACAATTCTTCTTCCTCCTCAACTGTTTGCGCAAAAAATGGACAAACACCTCAAAGTCGTATGATTTAATTGATTTTATGTTGTTGTCAGTGATTTGGGTGATTTATGCAGATATGTGAAAAGCAGGGACCAAACTGTAAAAGACACGCAGATTTATAGTGGTTCAGCCAGAATATGCCTACGTCCACTTTATATATTATTTCTCCTTTCTTGTTCAGTTTACAAGTACAAAGCTTTTTTTACAAGTAAATGAAAGTTGTTTGAAAGTTCTATCCGTGCTTGAGCTCTCAAAACTTGTCCCCCATTGTTGTACCCCTACCCCTCTATTTATAGAGTGAGGCTGGGGGTAGGGGTCTTGGATGTATATAGCTGATGGTGGGCCTGGGCTGATGCAATCTGGCCTGGCAACTTTGGTTCGGTGGTAGATGGTTGGAGTTAAGGCCTCGGTCCGGTAGTGCTTTGGTTCGGTGAGACTTTGGTCCGGTGGTCTGGTGCGGTGGTGTTGGATGGAGTTGGTTCAGTGGTGAGATGTGGTATGTTGGTCCGGTGTGTCTGGTCCGGTAGGCTCCTGGTTCGGCAGTGGCTTGGAGTGTGTTGGTTCGGCATCACTTGGTTCGGTGGCAGTTGGTAGAAGAGTTGGTTTGGCATCCCTTGGTCCGGTGGATTCGTTAGTCCGCTTTGATTTAGAGGGTGGCTGGTCCGGTTATTCTGGTGGTGAGAATTCTCCCAACATTTGCCCCCCAAAGTGGGGCGTATGCTGGCATACGGCTTACTTTGTTTCTTGGTCATCTTCATTCGGTCCCTGAGTGCCGGTCCAGTTGGTCCGGTGCCCTATATTTGCCTATAAGTAGAGGTTCGAGCCTTTGTACATCCTCCATTATTTGAGACAACCGATCCACATAAGCGCCAAATCAGTTAAGTGCCGATCCACTCAGTGCCGAATCATCTAGTGTTGAGTCATCTTAACGCCGAACCAGGCATGTTCTCTTTTGCTGAATGAGATTTTCTTTGTTTTACCGAATGAGCATAAATGTCTCTTAGTACCGAATGAAAAAACTTTTCATGCCGCGTTGACTTAATACCGGATGTACTTGATACCGGATGAACTTGAAAACTTTCTGTTGTATATCTCTACATCCCTTGTTTTAACGACGTGCTTTCTTGCGTTTGCAGATAAATGTCTCACAAAGTGGAAACCCGATCGGAGAAGAAGAGATCTCAGGATAGAGAAGAGCCTTCTGCCGTGCCCCTAGTCCAGTCAGGACCGGGACGTTATGGGCCCACCTCGAGATCATTGGTAGATGGATACGGTCCTCAGGAACTTCTGAATTTGCCTCTTGATTGCTTCCCTAGCTCACTCAAGGGCGAGCAACTTGATGTTATATCTCGCTCTTTTGGGATCGACCGAGCGCGCAAGCTATTGCCGGATGCGGGAGTGATGCTGTATGATCCTCCCGAAGGATATTTTGCCTACAGCAGATACCATTGCATGTGTGGTGCCATCCCGCCTCTCAATGCCTGGGTAGTCAGCTTTCTCACATATCTAAAGGTAGCTCCATTCCAGCTTCAGCCCAACTCCTATGCCATTCTGGTGAGTCTCTTCGTCATCTTCCAGAGGAGATATGGGCGTCCTCCTTCCAACTGGGAGATCCGGTATTTGTACAACTTGAGAGGCTATAAGAAGGGGTCTTCATACATCAGCTTGGAATCGGCTGTATCCTTTAAGCCGGTCCTGGATCTATACTCCAAGTACAACATGTTCAAGAAGGAATGGTTTTTTGTCAGGGATGATTCCATTTCTATTCGGCGCTTCACCTCCGGATGTAAGTCAAAGCTTTATTTTTAATTCCCGTTCTGGTTGCAATGCTCCTTCTTATATGTTTTTATTTTTTTGCTAGCGACAGGTGGTTTTGCGGTCGTGGAGAATGATCGCCTGGTTCAGACGGCAGCAGAAATAGAAGCTATTACTGGAAGAGATAGGTCGGCTGCTTACCTGATCAGGAACGCTACACTTTTGGAGCACAACTTGATCCTTCCACAGCGGTCCATGGTCAAGCAGAGGGACACGGCCGAAGAGAAGGCTGCCCAAGCTAAAGAAGGGGCCGAGTCGAAGAGCAGCAAAAGGAGGCCCTTTCCGAAACATCCGGTTGCTGGGGGAAGAAGCTCAAAAAGTCTGACGGTCCCTCTCCCAGCACATGTCCAGATATCCCGGAGGAGGGAGATGTGGAGGAGGAGCAAGGCAGAGATGGAGGAGAAGGCGCTGGAGGTGGCGACGGTGTCGGGGCTTTGTCTTCTGGGCAAGTAGGCGAGATGCAAGAGTGGACGGATGATGCTTTCCGCCAAGCCTTCGAAGGTTTGGAGGGAACAGAGAAGTCCAGGAAAGCTGAGAAAGTTGGGACCGGCGTCGATTTATCTTCTGGGAGCGCTTCTACTGAGGCCACCTCTGCGGTTCAAGGTGAATTTCCCTCTGTTCTTTTTAATTCTCGAATGATGGCTCAATGCATACTGGTGACACTTGATTTTTACTCCAGGAGTGGGCAAAACGGCCAAGACCTCAGACCTTCGGCACAGGCTTGAACAATACAAACTCCTCAAAGCTTCCGCCAAACCGAAGCCTTCTACTAACCGCCCGGGAGACATAGTCGGCTATCGTCCTCTTCTCGGAGTTATTGAAGAAGATATACAGAAGAGGAAGAGGAGTCGATCTTCGTCTGAACCTCTTCTTGAACCCCCGGCCCCACTCCAGCCTATTCAGGATATTACGGAGGAGGATACCAAGCTTATGCCCTCCCCCCATCCGTCTGAGAATCCAACCGTCATCCCGATAGATCATCCTGGCTTAGTACGCAATCCGTTTGCGGGTCATCCGGACCTGGACCTGGCATCTCATGACATCTCTTCTGACGAGGTTACTGGTGAGCATCTCCTCCCTCGTAATCCTATGGTACGGGTGCTTGACGAAGCTAAGTCCCTGGACCTTGATCTGCTTACTACCCGGGTCATAACTCTGGGAGATGAGGCTAAGGCAAATATTGACCGGGTTGCTGAGGAGACCAGGAAATTGATGGGGCACCTCGCCCGACTGGTCAAGGCTGGGGAAGAGATAGGAAGCGCCAACATTCGGCTGCGGTTGATGGTTTCCGACCAGGCTAAACAACTTGCCGACCAAGCCATCCAAATCTCCCAGCATGAGGCCGCATCCCGACAATTGAGGAAGACTATTGAAGAGGCCAGTAGGGCGGAGTTGTGGAGGATGGAGGCCGTCTGTAAGGAGCGGATTGACATGGCCATTGCCACGGTGGATGAGGTTCGACAAGCGGACCTCGAGCGGGTAGAGGAACTATCGAGGAGACTTGAGGCTGCGGAGCTTGCTCAGGCCAAGTCGAAGGAGGAGATGGAGGCGATGAGGAGGTCCCTTCAGGCCGACCATTTACGGTATCGATCGGAGAGGGATGCTGTTGTTGCAAAGCTGCGGGCTTCTGAGGTCCGAATGAGGGAGTTTGAAGAGAACGAGGGGATGATGGATGGGATGCTCTAGGATATGTACTTCCGTACTTGGAGGCAGGGTAACTTGTCCTGGATGGATGACTACCCCCGGGTTATGGCTAGGATCTATCTCAGGGCTCTAGAGGAGGCCAAGGCTGAGGCGGATAAGGAGGGTGGTGTGGTCTTCAGGATGGATGTGGTTACCGCCCAGTTTACCAAGGAGGAGAAGGTGGCGGTGAAGGAGGGCATGCGGTTGCTTGCAGCTGAGGAGGCAGGTGTGGAAGTGGAGGATGATGATCAAGATGATCAAGGAGCAGATGCTGGTAAGTCTTCCTTTCTAGTCTTTCTGTTAACTTGGTTGCTTATCACTAATGAATTCTTTCTCTGACCGGGCAGGTGGGCAATAGGACGGATAAGACTCCGACGCAGCCGGCTCATTGATTGGACCTGGAAATCTTTTTTGTGGACTTGACATTGTTGTATATGTTAGTCTTAAAAAGTAGCGTAACTCTTAGGTTGTAATTATGCTACTTGTAATAAATAGCACTATTCTTGACGTGTAAATTTTTTAACTTAAGCTGATTCTGTCGTCTTTTGAATGTTTTTGCTATTTTGACATGTTGTGTGAGAAATATAGCTATGCATATTCTTGTAATTAAATTGTGTTTGACGTCAAGTTCTTGTTTAAAATATGACTTGCAATGTTAGCGTGAGGTGTGAATAAATTATAGTCACGTGTTTACTCATGAAAGAAGGAAATACCGCCCTTTATATTTTGCTTGTAGATGGCAGCTTTGAATGTCCTGTGTGATCGAGTATGGGATGCGGTCCAGTATCTTGCTATGAGCATCCGCTTCCATTAGCGAATGTATCTTGTTCTGTGTCCTGTACTTCAGGGATTGTTACAGAGGATAGGAGAAAAGTTTCTTAAATAAAATTGAAATATGTGAAATAGTAAAACTTCCAATCACGGAAGGCCTTCGAGGTGCTTAAGTTCATGGCAAACGGGCTTTGTAGTCACTTTCCCTAGCCGTGGGTCTTGGAGACATTTGTCACCCATCTTACGCCTCCGCGGGGAGTTAATTCTTTTTTACCATAGCCGCACTTAAGACACATCAGAGCCGAGATCACGCACAGTAACTACCCGGGCCATTATGGCCCGTAATCGTGGGTATTATTCGATTTACTGTGGCCGGCTAGCGTGGGTGCCGATCGTCAACCGTGAACTGCCCCTGGCTGGCCACACCTTATGTTGGGGCTTATAGTCGGTTCACAGTTGCCGGCGAGCCGAACGCCGTAATGAGCTGCCTCGGCTATAGTCGGCCTTCTCGGTGGCTTATAATCGGCTCATTACAGTTGGCTTTAAGGGCCGTCGCGAGCAATGAGTTAACCCGCAGCAGAGGGATGCCGGAGCAAAAGTGTCTCATTGGCGAGGGCATAGATTCGCATAGTACCTGTTAGGTCTTGTCCAGGTGAAGTTGCGTTGTGGAGTGCTTTGAATGGAAATGCTACATGCATAGGATTTTGTTCAACAGAAAAGGATAAAGTTAACAAGCAGCCAAGATATAAAGGGACAAGTTAAAAAAGAGACAAGGTTTTTTAAAGTGGTTCGGCACGAAATTCCTACGTCCACTGATTCTCTTTGTTAATTCACTTCATATGGGCAGTACAAGTTAAGAAAAGTATCGACGGAGGTGTTGAATGTTCCATGCCCTCTGGAACACCTCTCCATCCACTGTTGACAAAATATAAGCTCCATTGTGGAGATCTTTATGAATTACATATGGTCCATCCCAGATTGGATCTAGTGCTCCGGGGCGAGGGAAGATTCGCTTGAGGACAAGATCCCCTTCTTGTAAGGTACGATGCTTGACTTTGGAGTTGTATTGTGCTACCACTTTTTGCTTGTGGGCTGCTGCTTTGAGGACTGCATCATTTCTTCTCTCCTCAATTAGATCCAAAGAAATGTGAAGGAGTTCTTCGTTCTCTTCTGGGTTATAGTGGATCCTACGGTGGGAAGGCACAATGGTTTCAACTGGGAGCATAGCCTCCGATCCGTATGCCAAAGAGAAAGGAGTATGCCCTGTTGATGTTTTGAAAGATGTGCGATAGGCCCACAGTGCCGTAGGGAGTTCATCCACCCAAGCGCCCTTTGACTTTTCGAGTTTCTTTTTGATTAGAGTTTTCAGAATTTTGTTGACGGCTTTGACTTGTCCGTTTGCCTGGGGATACGCTACGGATGAGAAGCTTTTGTGAATTCCGTGCTCTCGGCACCAGTTGGTGAATTCCTCGCTGTCAAACTGAAGTCCATTGTCTGATATGATCTTGAATGGGACTCCGTACCTGCACAAAACATTTTTGATCAAGAAGTTAATAACTTTTGCTTAAGATATTTTATTCAGGGGTTCTGCTTCCACCCATTTGGTGAAATAGTCGACTGCCACTATAGCATATTTGGCCCCGCCTCGGCCCACTGGTAGTTCGCCGATTAAATCAATCCCCCATACTGCGAAGGGCCAAGGGCTGGTCATTTGAGTAATCTCAGTTGTTGGTAGCCGCGGAATCTTAGCAAACTTCTGGCATCTGTCACACTTTTTGACGAAATCTAAGGCGTCCTTGCTTAAGGTGGGCCAGAAATATCCATATCGAAGTATCTTTTTTGCTAAAGTTTGCCCTCTGGTGTGATCTCCGCAGCTTCCTCGATGAATGTTGGATAAGATTTCCTTGGCTTCCCTTCCAGCGACACACCTTAATAAGGGGTTAGAGAATCCGCGCCGATAGAGGATGTCCTCTTGTATTGTGTAGCGGGAAGCTTTCCTCAAGATTTTCTTGACTTCGTTACGCCCGTTGGGTAGTGTGCCGCTTTGTAAGTAGTCTCGGATGGGAGTCATCCAAGTTGCTTCTTCGGTTGCAGCTATCAGATTCACTTGCTCAAAACTTGGGGTCAGTTGCCTTGAGATGGCTACCGCTCCGGAAATAGCGCCGTCTCTCACGCTTGCTTGCTTCGCTAATTCGTCGGCCTCTCGGTTCTCTTCCTGGGGGATGTGTTTGACTAAGTAATGGTCCAATCGATTGAGAAGTAACTTGGTCTTCTTTAAATATGATATGAGTCGTTCTTCTTGAGCCTGGAATTCTCCTAGTATTTGATTAACAATAAGTTGAGAATCGCTATGGAGACACAAAGAATTGGCTCCGATTTCTGAGGCAAGTTCTAATCCAGCTATCACTGCTTCATACTCGGCATCGTTGTTGGTGGCAGCGAATTCCAACCTTATAGCATAGTGCAGCTTGTTTCCCCTAGGAGTGACTATTACCACACCTGCCCCCGAGCCTTGATCGTTTGACGCCCCATCCACGAAGAGATTCCACTTGATGTCTTCTGCTATTTTTGATTGCTCCTTACCTTCGTTGGTAGTGAATTCTGCAATGAAATCGGCCATGGCTTGTCCCTTGATGGCGGTGCGAGGGTGATAGGTGATATCATAATGACTCAGTTCAATGCACCATTTAAGTAGTCACCCAGAAGTGTCGGGACGATGGAGTACCTGCCTCAGTGGTTGATCGGTCAGAACTATGATGGAATGGGACTGGAAGTAGTGACGCAGTTTCCATGACGTGATCAGTAAACAGTATGCTAGCTTCTCAAGTTTAGGATATCTGACTTCTGCCCCTGTAAACCTCTTACTTACAAAGTAAACTAGCCGCTGCATGCGGTTGTCTTCCCTTACCAAAGCAGCTCTTAGGGCGTGAGATGACACAGCAAGGTATAGGTATAACTCTTCACCTTCGCTTGGAGTCGAGAGTACTGGCGGATTCTGGAGGTGTTCGATTAAGTTAAGGAAAGCGGTTAAGCATTCGTCAGTCCATTCGAACTTTCCTTTGTCTTTCTTTAGAGCTTCGAAGAAGGGGACGCACTTGTCCGTTGCTTTGGAGATGAATCGGCTTAGGGCGGCCACTTTCCCATTCAGGCTTTGCATTTCCTTTCGAGTGGAAGGTATCTTGATATCTTTTAGAGCTTGGACCTGTTCAGGGTTTGCTTCAATCCCTCTGGCATGGACGATGAATCCAAAGAACTTTCCTGATGATACTCCGAAGGAGCATTTTAGAGGATTAAGCTTCATTCCATACTGGCGAAGTACTTGAAACATCTCGCCCAGGTGGCTTACGTGATCGTCGGCTTTCCTTGACTTTACCAGCATGTCATCCACATACACTTCCATAGTTTGTCCTATTAGCCCTGCAAACATCTTGTTGACGAGGCGCTGGTAGGTGGCTCCTGCGTTTTTAAGTCCGAAAGGCATTACCTTATAGCAGTACAAACCCCGGTCAGTGATGAAACTAGTGTGGTCTTGATCAGGAGTATGCATAGGAATTTGGTTATATCCTAAGTATGCGTCCATAAAGGATAAGAGTTCGTGTCCGGCTGTGCTATCTACAAGTTGATCGATTCGGGGAAGTGGGAAGCAATCCTTCGGGAAGGCGTCATTTAAGTTGGAGAAGTCAATGCATGTTCGCCACTTCCCATTAGCCTTCTTTACCAGCACCGGGTTGGCGATCCACTCTGGGTAGATGGCTTCCCGTATAAAGTCGTTGGCAAGTAGATTCTTTACTTCTTCATCGAGGGCTGCTGATCGTTCGGCCCCCATACTTCTCTTTCTTTGTTTTACGGGCGCCTTGGTAGGATCAATGTTTAGTACGTGGCATGCTATGTCAGGGGAGATTCCGGTCATGTCAGCATGTGACCATGCGAATACATCCAAGTTGTGGCGGAGAAAGTCAATGAGTTGCTCCTTCAACTCAGCTTTTAGTTGGGACCCGATTTTCAATAGTCTACTCGAGTCATGCTTGTCTATAGATACAAATTCCATAGCCTCTACAGGCTCGGCGATGGCCTCCTCCTCTTTGTCCCTGGGGTCTAATTCATTGAAAGGGTCATTGGTATATCGAAGAGGAGGGGCTTTCTTTAGTTGCTATGCTTCCAAACTTTTTGTGCAGAGGGCAACCTCTACACTTTTCCCTTTATCCTTCCTGTGGTTGTTGCGAAGTTCAGTCACATAGCAGTCTCGAGCAACGTCCTGGTCTCCTTCTACTTCCCCTACTCCATTGTCCGTTGGAAATTTCATCTTTAGGCACCATGGGGCCAGGACAATTTGGAAGTCAGACAAGGCTGGCCTTCCTAAGAAAGCGTTGTAAGCCGAGTGGTTTTCTATCAGCACAAATGTCTGTTTCCATACCACGGAGCGAGGATGACTTCCAATTTCGACAAAGAGGTCCAGTTGCCCGAGGGGCATCTTCGCATCCCCAGTGAAACCGTGTAGTGGTTTATTGCAGGGAGAAATATCCTTCATTGATAGTTTCATTTTGTCGAACACATGCTTGAACAGGATATTTACCGAGCTTCCAGTGTCTACTAGAATTCGGAAAACTTCGGCTGGACCGAGCCGGGCAGAGATAAGCATGGGATCCATGTGAGGGTCTTGCCTTCCTTCTTGGTCACGCCTACCGAATGTGATGTCATGATTCTCTTTCCGCTTCGGGTGGCGCTCTTCTATAACAGAATTAACACAGTCTTCATTGTTTCTGAGCGACTTTCCATATCTTTCCATCTCTGCCCAGCTTCTGTCGGCGATGTGCGGTCCTCCCGAGATGGTATGGACCACTATCTTCTCTTGACTAGAGCCGCTAGTGTTGCGATTTCCCTTGCCTATCTCTGGTGAGGGTAGCCTTGGGTTCTCATTGGCAGGAGCTGCAGCCCTGTTCTGACCTCTTACATAGCGTTCCAGTCTTTTCCTTCTGATGTGTTCTTCAATCAAGTCCCGGAGATGATGGCATTCATTGGTATCATACCCATGAGATTCGTGGAAGCGGCAGAACTTTCCAGATTTCTGCGCGTTATCTGATTCCTTCTTGTATGGTGGACGTTTGTATCTAACTTCATCCTGGGTGGCAAGGAAGATGTTTTCAATGGTTTCGTTCAAAGGAGTGTAAGTGTCGAACCTTGGTCCTGACCCATATAGGCGCTTTTCTCCCTTCTTGCCCCCAGCGTTGTCTCTAGAATCATTTCTTCGAACGTCCTTTGCTGCAGCGGGCGTGTTGCCGTGAGCCGCCTTATTTTGTTTCCCTGACTGCCCCTCAGTGGCAGCATCTTCAAGCCTCATATATTTCCCGGCTTCATGGAAGAAATCGGGTAAAGTAGTTGGTTTTTCTTTTGTCAACCTTCTAGCAAATTTAGTATCCGGATGCACACCACTACAGAGGGCCATTAGGATAAGCTTCTCATTGGCATCTTGGACTGCGGCCGCTGCGGTATTGAATCGGGTTAGGTATTGCTGCAGTTTCTCTCCAGGTTTCTGCTTGATACTGGATAAGGAATAAGCGTCCTTGGGTTGTTCCACATGAATGCGGAACTGACTGATAAACCTTTCTTTCAACATTTCCCATGAGCTGATGGATCCCTGGGGTAGATGACAGAACCAAGAGGTAGCTAGATCTGCTAAGAATAGTGGAAAGCATTTTCACAATACTCCCTCTGTTGCTCCACTCATGAGCATATGCTGTGTGTATCTCTGTAAGTGTACAACGGGGTCGGAGGTTCCTTTGTAAGGTTCCATTGTTGACATTTTCCATTCTCGAGGGGTGATAGCAATTTCGATATTGCAGGCGAAAGGGCTGGTTATCCTAGCGCCTATCCCTCGATCTCTTTGATCCCGTTGGACGCACTCTCTGAACAAGCGTGCCATCCTTTCATCAGAATTTGGAGCAGATAGGAAAGAGTTCGGTTCTGTTCTGTGGGATTGATTCCGTCCAGATGACCTGTAGGGATGGTATCGTCTATCATTCCTCATATTTTCCAATGGCTGCCTTTGATCTTCTGGGAGCATGCTAGGGTCAGCTACAGTTGGCCCTTGCCTTGATCTTCCCTTGCTGGGTTCTGATCTAAGCACTTCCTCAGGTCCAACTTCGGGCTGGACTCTAGCTCGGCCCCGTTCACTGGCATTTCCGTGGTTAGGCAGTATGACAGCCTCAGCTACAGTTGACCTCCGCCCGGTACCTCCCCCGTTGGGTTCGGTTCCAAGCGTTTCCTCAGGCCTAACTTCGGGCTGTGCTCGGTCTCAGCTCCTACCATGGCCGCTTCTGTTGTTAGGTCCTTCGAAGAAGGAAGATCTTTGTTGTCTCTGAGATCCTCCAGACTGGGACTCACCCCATGATTCAGTGTTGCGGTTGGACTCTTCAGCATCCCTCAAGCATGACATGAGATGGTCCACCAAGGCTTCCTGCTGGGACGTGATGCGGTTAGTCACTTCAGTCACAACCCTATCTAGATCTGCCCTAGTAATTGCCGCCGGCTGTTCTGTGGCAGGGGTGGTCGGATTTGCCTGACCTTCATTGGGTACTGCTACTGGAGGAGGACGATTTACTTGATCTGTGACCATTGGATCTGGAAGACTGCTGGTTGCGATGTTTTTTCCTTTGTTAACATCTTTCTTCTGCTTGGGAGGCATGTTTTCCAAGCAATGAACGATGCTGTTAGGAAGAAGGTTAAGTGGAAGAAGCTGAAGCTTCGAGCTTCTAACTCTCTGTGAAAGCACCAAAAATGTTTGCGCAAAAAATGGACAAACACCTCAAAGTCGTATGATTTAATTGATTTTATGTTGTTCTCAGTGATTTGGGTGATTTATGCAGATATGTGAAAAGCAGGGACTAAACTGTAAAAGACACGCAGATTTATAGTGGTTCAGCCAGAATGTGCCTACGTCCACTTTATATATTATTTCTCCTTTCTTGTTCAGTTTACAAGTACAAAGCTTTTTTACAAGTAAATGAAAGTTGTTTGAAAGTTCTATCCATGCTTGAGCTCTCAAAACTTGTCCCCCATTGTTGTACCCCTGCCCCTCTATTTATAGAGTGAGGCTGGGGGCAGGGGTCTTGGATGTATATAGCTGATGGTGGGCCTGGGCTGATGCAATCTGGCCTGGCAACTTTGGTTCGGCAATGCCTTGGTTCAGTGGTAGATGGTTGGAGTTGAGGCCTCGGTCCGGTAGTGCTTTGGTTCGGTGAGACTTTTGTTCGGTTGTCCGGTGCGGTGGTGTTGGATGGAGTTGGTTCGGTGGTGAGATGTGGTATGTTGGTCCGGTGTGTCTGGTCCGGCAGGCTCCTGGTTCGGCAGTGGCTTGGAGTGTGTTGGTTCAGCATCACTTGGTTCGGCGGCAGCTGGTAGAAGAGTTGGTTTGGCATCCCTTGGTCCGGTGGATTCGTTGGTCCGCTTTGATTTGGAGGGTGGCTGGTCCGGTTATTCTGGTGGTGAGAATTCGCCCAACATCAACTGGTAGTGAATTAGAAGGTTCTGCATCTTCATCCTCATCTTCAACCTCAGCAATCATCGCTCGCTTCTTAGGCTTTGGACATTCATTGCTTTTGTGGCCAAACTCTTGACAATTAAAGCACTTGATACTGCTGTTGACTTTGGTCTTCGCAACTTCAGTGACAACCGGTTTATTAACAGCCTTGGAAACGTTAGCATTGCTACTAGCTCCTTTCACTTGATTATTGGAATTTGTAACACACCACCTCCTCTTCTACCTTGCTTCTCCCAAGCTAGCGCTTTCTGGTGTGCTTCAACAACAGTTCTCGGATCAAACATATTCACCATATCCTGAATCTGCATTCTCAGTCCTCCAACAAATCTAGCTGTTAATTGTTCCTCCGTCTCCATGATGTCATTTCTAGCAATAAGTTGATAAAATTCATCCGCATAATCATTCACCGTCTTTGTCCCCTGTCTCAAATTCTGTAAATGTTGATACATAAGAGACTGATAATTATAAGGTAAGAACGTAGCCTTCAACAATTTCTTCATCTTTTCCCATGACTCAATCTTTGGCTTTCCCATTCTTTCCCGTGTAAGTTTAGTTTGTTGCCACCATGCCATAGCTCTTCCTCTCAAACGAGTAGCAATCAACTTAACTTTACGATGCTCGGGAACTTCCTTAAATTCAAAAATTTCTTCAACATTAGATAACCAGTCCAGAAATTCTTCCGCAACCATTCCTCCTTTGAATTCTGGAATCTCCATTTTCATTCCCGATTCCCATCGACGATCATCTGTCGAATCTCTATTTAGATCTCGCACTTGGTCTCAATCTCGATAATGAACACTACCTCTATCATCATACCCTTCAAAATCAGATGTACTACGATATCGATCCTGACCATCGACATCTCTACGGTCACGATTAGCCCTCCTACCATGTCTTTCATTATCACGGTGTGGTTCATAATCAAACTTACGTTGAGTCCTTCTTTCTTCTTCTCGATACTCATGGTGATCTCTCATCATTGAAACTGATGATTCTCTTCTATCTCGGTAAAATTGTGGTGACACCCTTCTCGCTTCCAAAACCGATGGCGAAACCATGTTTCCTCCGTGGTTCGAGACTGGTGACCTTCTCCTTTGACTTTGATTCATGTCGATCATCAATTTCTCTAACTTCCCAATACCTTCATCAAGCTTTTCATTGAATTTATTACTAATTCGTTG
This sequence comes from Allium fistulosum, assembly GCA_030737815.1. Lineage (NCBI taxonomy): Eukaryota > Viridiplantae > Streptophyta > Magnoliopsida > Asparagales > Amaryllidaceae > Allium > Allium fistulosum. The sequence continues at coordinate 738,448,195 of CM060906.1, forward strand.
CTCCATTTGTTCAACATCTTCTCTTCTATACACATCTGCAACGTTTTGATGACGATTAGCTCTTCTTGGAGGCATGATTAATCTTTAACAAATCCAACCACACTTAACTCTCGGCCTTGATCAAACTCTATACTCAGCTCAAACTCTTCTCCTTGGCTCGGCTGAAATTGAACAAACACTTCACTTAGCTCGGCTTTGCTTGATGTAGCTCGGCTTCACTAGCTCGACACAAATTATAACACTTCTCCTTGGCTCCAAGGCTCAGCTTAGCTATAATTGGCTAAGTCTCGCTCCGATACCAAACTGACGCAGCGGATATAACACTTGATGATGAATTGAAGTATTCGTGTCAAACAAATCGATAAACGATTCGATGAAACAATATAAAATCGATGGATTGATGATGCCGAACGCCCAAATCCGTTGATCTCTCGAGATACCGGATTCTAGCTATCTCCAACACGTTGATCGCGCACGATACCGTGTTAAAAGATCTACGATTCTTCTACGTTGATCTTGCGCACAAGATTCCATGAATCGGCTTCAAAATCGTTGATTCGAGCGCACTCGAATAACCGAAGATGGAGAAAGGAGCTCACACTCAACCTCCAATTTTAAGTGGCACAAAGCACACAACAAAAAGTTTATTCCAAAATCAACAACCCTTTTACAATGGCAACACACCCCTATTTTTAGGAGTTTACAACACAACACGCACGACCTAACAACAAACAACACACATTATACGAGTTACAACAAACGACATAAGAAAATAAAATACAAATGGCAAACATTGCGACTTAAAAATAAAAAATCATCACAAATGACTTAACAAGTCAATTGTTCGCGACCTTCAGGCTTCGGCAGCGACTTAACTGGATTCAGCAAAGCGTTGTCACGACCTAATTACATTTGCTCAATTTAAAGAGGAGGCGACCTAAGTGACTTCGTCTTGCTCGCGAACTAGGCGGAGCGACCTAGGCTGGAGGAGCGTCTTGCGTCCTAATCTGGTTTGCGACCTAGGGAAGGTCGGCCTTGGGTCTGCGACATACGGTAGGTCGCTCGCGACCTAGAGAGGAGCGACCTAGGGCTTGCTCGCGATTTAAAGTGGAGGTGGAGCGAAAGTCATTCGCGACCTAGGGATAGTTCACGATTCAGGAAAGCTATGCGACTTAGGGCGGAGGAGGAGCGACCCACGGCATGGCTTTGTTCGCTCGATTCAAGGTATGCTACCGCATCACAATCCCTTACCGTCATTCTACAGAGGAGCAAGAAACTGCAAGATCTAAAGGTCAACATGATGTATCTTAGGCCTCATGGTGAAGTAAAAGAAGTCCGTTAAAGCTCATAATAATGAAAATGGTACCAATTCGATTCATTTGCCCCAATTGTCATTTGAACAAACCATTATCTATGTATCCTTCATCCAGATCCTAAAATTTTCCATTCCTGTAGGATTCAAATATAAATTTAGTAATATAGTTATAGGTATAAGGTATTTCTATAACCTATAGGCCATTTAACATATTGCTATAAAACCTTAGATACCAAATAATTAAAGTAAGTTGGAGATCTTACATTTGGTAAATATCTTAAGCTCCAATTGCTATTTTTCCAATATTGTCCACCATTGATTTCTCGCTGGGTTATTATCGATTGGGTGAGAAGGTAGCTTATGTCGTAATCATGCCATCAGAATATGGAAAATATGCACCAAATTGCATAGTGGTTGAATTTCCAAGTATCAAAGAGAATAACTTGTGCCGACCAACTGAGAAATTCTGAAGCAAAACAAAACCATGAAAATTAAATAAATAAAAGAATGATGGATAAATTAGTGAAAAACTATATTCAGTTGTGAATAGAGTGGAAAATTTAAAGCAAATACCACAAATATGATTTTCCCCCAAGCATCAAATGAAATCTGTAATTGAACATCGATAAACTATGAATAATCAACAAAACATATTACTATCTAATATGTATTGTAAAAAGGAATTAACGAATAGAGAATCCAAACGAAGAAGAATTGAAAATTGAAAGCAAGCACTGAAAAATACAAATATGAAGTCTAGATCTTTGATTATAGCAAAGAAACCTAGTTTGCATCATGAAGATTGAGAAGAAGAAGAAGAAATCGGGGTTCCTTTGTGATGCTGCGCATACCCTAAATCGCGAAATCGTAGGTCGCGAACGACACCATAGGTCGCGAAACCCTAGGTCGCTTCCACCTAGGTCGCGAACGGCATCTCCATCAGTCGCGGTGCCGCATCTCCTTAGGTCGCTTCCAGTAGGTCGAAGCTTCTTAAGTCGCACCAGATTTCCAAAGTCGCCTTCCTTATGTCGCAAATTCTAGTAGGTCGCGAAGTTCTTATGTCGCTTCCAGTAGGTCGCGAGCTCCAGAATACTTATGTCGCTGATTGCTAGGTCGCTGATTGCTATGTCGTTACTTCCTTAAGTCGCTTCCTTTATGTCGCTGATTGCTATGCCAAAGTCGTATGTTGTTATGTCGCATGTTGTTAAGTCGAATGTTGTGAAGTCGTATGTTGTTATGTCGCATGTTGTTAAGTTGTTTGTTTGTTAAGTCGTGTTGTAATTGTGTTGAGTTGTGTGGTGTTGTACTTTCCCTATAAATAGCGTGTATGGTCATTTGTAATGGGGGTTGATTTTTGAATAAAATTTGTTGAGAGCTTTGTGCCTCTTTAAAAATTAGAAGTTGAGTGTGATCTCCTTTCTCCATCTTCGGATATTCAAGTGCGCTCGAATCAACGAGTTTGAAGCCAATTCACGGAATCTCGTGCACGAGATCAACGTCGAAGAATCATAGATCTTCTAACGCGGTATCGTGCGCGATCAACGTGTTGAAGATAGCTAGAATACGGTATCTCGAGAGATCAACGGATTTGGGCACTATCATCAATTCATCAGTTTATCTTGTTTCATCGATTCATTGTTTCCGCGATTCGAGATTGGATCCGGGATAAATTTGACCGCTGGTTCAGATCTACTTCCGTGCTGCGTCACTTTGGATCTATGGATTGTAATACGAAGAAATGGCCTTTTTGTCTACGAGATAAGTAGAGGAGAAATTTGAAACATGAATCGGCTTCCACTAATTTATTTTTCAAGTGATGGAAATAACCTTACAGAACAGTTTGGAAAGTGTTGGAAAAAGGGTTATTTTGAGTAGTCCGAAATAGGCTTCACTTCGACCGGTTGACCAAAGTATTTGTTTTATATATAGGAAGATATGAACTTGATTCAGTGCAATGAAATCTCCATTATATAATTGGTCATGTATTGATGCACAAAAAAACATTGAGACATTTAATTACTTAAGAAATATAACATGTCGTCAATCTGTAGGTACATGTTCAAAACATACCAATGTATGATACCCGTCAAGCATTCAACGGTCAGCTTCATTCAACCTATCATTGTTAGAGTTAAGGGCATGCTCTAGGGATAATTATGTAATTTGATTATTAACTTAACTCTTATAATGAATCTTATTTGAAATAAAGTAAGCTTCTGATTTTATTTTCTATAATATACCTTGTTATATTGGGATATAAATAATATTATAAATATATTAAATATTAAATATATACAAGTAGAAAATCCTTAGAAAAAGTATTTAATCGACTGCAATTACGAATGTTTTTGTAATCATGAGTATTGAATCGAAAAAATTAAATATTTGTCCTTAAATGTTCCTAATTGAGATTTATCGAGAATGGGATATAGGTATATCCGTCGAGACTTGTATACATAACGTTCTCCATATGATAAACGGTGAATCGCTCATGACCATTAAGGGGGGCACCAAGGGGTTATGTATGTATATTTGTTCTAAACAATTTTAGAATGACACACTAAGAATCTTCTCAAATAAAATATCTTATGTGACGATATGTAGTAGTATTTTTACTTGTACATACTGCGAATTTTAAGTGTCTAAATTATACTTTGATTATGCTTAATCACACAACAATGTTAATCATGTTATGGGCATAGTTGGGTATAAGTTAAACTACTTAAAGTGAAACACTATTCAAAAGATGATTCGTCTCCTTCAAATAGATGATCAGTATCACCGTAATTGGTATTCAACGTAAAGTCTAAGTCTTTGGTCAAAGCAAATCAGTTAATCAATAGTTGTTATCAGATTGAACTACGGGGTTATGAGATCAGGCCTGTTTAGCAATGGTTAAAATGTGGTAAATTTTGAAATAAATTTTTTAAATGGATCTTAATGTGCCTATGTAAATAACTAGTTAGCATTGAGATCATATCTACATTTTAGATAACGTTTTGTTTTACTTTATTTTTTTTGTATATGGGGTGTGTATGTGTATGTGCGTATGTATATTGGGCAAGGATCAGCTATACCAAAATTCCCACCGATTTTCACCACACATTTCGAATTAAATAATATAGTTAGTGGGAAGAGAGAGAAAAATACTATTATTTAATTTGGAATGTATGGTGGAAATCAAGGGAGAATTAAGCTGAAATCGATCCTTGCATATATATATATATATATATATATCTGTGTGTATGTATATGTATATGTATAGTAGGATAACTTTTATACCATATTTTTCCAAAGGACTTTTATATAAAATATATAATGTTGAAGGGTCTGCAAATATCTCATTCCCAAAAGAAAAGATACACAACTGAATGGGATGGTCTAGTTGCTGGCCCCGAAGCCTTAGTTGACCATAAAGTACAAAGCCCAAAGGGTTACACACCAAAGGGTCCATGGCACTAAAGGTTTAGGTAACCTTGTTTACTTTCGAAAGACCTAAGACCAAAAGCCTAAACTAGAAGGTCAAGATAACAAAACATCCTATTTAGTTGGGTAAAAGTACATACTACTAAGTGAGAACAAGAAACCGATGGTGTAATACTCCAAGGGAAAAAGCTTCGGGAGAGACAAGATCAACCTAAAAGAGTGTGACACAGTACTATAATACTTTGAAATTAATTAAGTTAGGGTATGCCCTAGGGCCAATTATGTAATTTGTTACATATATCTAACTCGATGACCAATTTTGTTCAGAATAAAAGGTTTTTTCTTTCTGCTATATACTTGATATAATGTGTTATATTAATTATTTATTTAATTAAAAGTATGTTTAATATAGAAAATCCATAAATGGTATGTTTTGTGATAGTAGTTACAATATGTTGTAATCATGAGTGATTTATCATAATAAAGTAAACGTGCCATTTTAAATATTTCCAGTCACGATGTATCAAGGCTGGATATCAATACATTCATTGAGACTAGAGTATTAATGCTCTCCATACGTTGGGCAGTGTATTACTCATGGCTGTTGTGGGCACCAAGTGTTATATACTAATAATTATTGGATAACCATGGAATGACTCACTCGACAGTTTTCCATTGGTTAATATAACTAAGGTCAAACAGAGAATATCGATGTGACAATATTACAAAATTCCCTCGACTTGAGAACACTATCGAGCTTCAATGTGGAAACTCTGCTTTGATTATAGTTAAATTATAGCACAATGTCCATCGAACAAGTATAGTTAGGTCGAGTGAAAGCATTGGAAGCGAAGCACCATTCAAAAGATAATTTGTCTCCTCTATTATATGGGGTTAGTATTACAATCAAATGTAGTTAACTCAAAATCAAAGTCTCTGGATACAATTAGTAATGATTGTTATTATTGAACCAAGGATTTTGTGTTTACACATACAAAGTTGAATGTGAACAGTGTTGGAACTATGTCTAAGACCAAATTCCATAAGTCCTAATATGATATAGTTTTAACGAAGAGAATTGGTGCAAATAATTGCTACTACCAGGTACCACTTATAATAAGTAAAATTAGATTTTACCAAAAGATGTGTAAGCAACAAATTCAACCAAAATGTCATACCACTAGTTAAGGTGACGTGTGAACATTAATATTCAAATTGTTTGATATTAATCGTCGATTGAATTTACACCAACGAGTCGCATAACCATAATGATAAATACTCTAAATAAACCACACAATTTAATTAGTTTATAATCATTGTGTATTGATTAAATTAATTAATATTCTTGAAATATTGATTATTAAATTTTATTTGATTTGTTTGAATACCATTAGCATTTAATAAATTGCGTAAATAAAAGTTATAAATGTGCTCATCGATATAGGATATCGATAGATTGTTTAAATTAGATTTAAATGGAATAAATGCGGAATGGATTTGGGATCATTTGAGGCCCATGTTTCCTCCATGTTCGATCGACCACAAAAGGGGAGGAGATGATAAGTTTTAAATTAATTGAAAAGAATAATATAAGGAAGGAAAAAGGTCTCTCTTTAAGGTGTATTGATTGCCTTCTTTATTTCATTCTTTTTCATAACTTTCCGGTCCACTCCTTCTTCTCTAATGGTCGAAAATTTGAGAGCCTCCATAGCTAAAAATATCCTAGAAACAAATACAAATAAAATTAGTTCATTAAAAGGTGTTTATCCCTCTTGATCCTTGCAAAATCTAGAGTCTGATTGTTGACTCTATGAACTTTGATTCATTGTTCAAGGTGCGATTTATTAACCACATCCAAAGGAAACTCTCTGATTTAAATTCACATATGTATTTATATCATTGATATAATTAGACTTTGTATGATTTACCTTATGTTTTAATTATTCATCTCGCCGCATGTAAATTAAACCTCTCATATGTCTATTTTGATTAAACCATGTTTATTTTAATATTTTGGTTCAAATCCATATTTTTTCATCATCTCCCTTTAATATATTTTATTGATAAATTGATATGTTTTGGATCCTCTGTTACCTTTGATAACTTGTTATTCTTCTATGTACTATTTAGATCTTTAAGTTCTTATCACAAATTTACATATGCCTACTTTGTCCAAATTTCTTTTATTTTATTCTGGAAATTTTGTGAAATTTAAAGCTAAATTTTGAATGATATTTTTTATCTAATCATATAATATTTACCTAAACAAACATAAATGAATTAAATAAGTTAAATTATTTATTATTCTATGAAATTAATCTTTAATTTTATATGGTGAATACTTGAATATAAATGTTTTAATCATTGTTTATATAACACAACTTGATTTAAAATTAATGAATGGACTTTAGTGAAAATTCTAATTCTCTATGGTTTTAAAATTTTAAAGTTTCATGGAAAATCCTAAACTCTGGTTTCATTCTTGAATTAAAAGTTTAATCAAAATTGTTAACCTTAAAATCAAACTTATTTGTATATATGTATATGCATATATTATATCCCATAATGTTTGCAAATAAAGGAAACATATTTTAAAAATGAACATTTGAGGAAAGATTTTATATACAGTGATTTATAAATTAGAATTTTAAAATATACTTTGAAAATAAGATGGATTTTCAAAGAATTTAATTCCCGATGCTTTTGGAAAATGGTTTTCAAGGATTGGGAAAAATAGTAATAAATTTACTTAAAAATACTTTAAGGTATAAATATTTTGAAAAAGAATTTGAGAGTAAGATTTTTCTTCGGACAGTTCAGGAAATGAGTCTCGATTCTGTTTTGTGAGGATCTAAATAATCGTCTAAGTGGTTGTTAGATGTTTGCTTAGGCGAATGTGATAGTGCACTTATTAAATTATTCTCTTTGTCAGTGTACAATCAAAATGTCTTGGAATCCGAATGAATCCAAAATAAGTGGACGATAACTTTGTTAAAAACTAGTTAGTTGGAAACATATATATATATAGTATTGTTTCGAAAAAGGGTTTGAAAAAAAGAAATATTTTATAATTAACTAGTTCGAGTGACTCGAAAGTAACTAAAAATGGGCAGGAGATGTGTTCGGATGGTAAACACTTCTCTTGAGTATTACCCTTCTTGGTAAGGAGATATACAATACTACTTAGTAGTACTCAGTACATCGATATCATTTTGGAGTTATTTGGGCTATATGTATGTTTTCTATGGGTTAAATATAAAGTATCATTTCAAAAGTATTTTTGAAATAAACCCGGGTATTTGGCTCCTAAGTTTTAAAATATTTTGATTAACGAATAGGTTAATAAATGAAATCTTAATATTGAATTAATTTAATAAAAAGGTTTAATGAACTTGGTTTTATTAAACTGTGCCTTTTGATGTCAACATCTATGGTGTGAAAGATTATTAGGTGTTATTGGGCATGTTAATAAACATCTTTACCTTATAGTGTCTAAGAAAAAATAGACTCTAGGACAAAGTTGAGATACCAACATCCTACTTTTCTTAGCTACTTGCCTGACCGAATACGTAAAGAGGTTGGATTGGTTGACCCAGTTTTAATACCCAAATTATCTTGGACCTATATCTGAATAGGAATTAAAAATCCGATGTTTTGTATATATACTCTTAGTATGTAGAAGAGTATTATGCAAATAATAAGGTAAAATAATTTTATAAAAAGGTTTCATAAATAAGTCATATCATTTAAAAATTGTTTGAATCTAAGTTAAAATTTTGTGAAATGCTTTCATAAATTTTAGAAGGGTATAAAGTAGTTGGGTAGTAAGAACCAATAAGATAAGTACGTAGGTTGTACGTAGATCATTTTTCTTTTCACATAATTCTCGATCCAAGATTCGAATACATGACTTGAGGTGTTTCACACTATTCCGAATATGGATCTATCACACGATTTTTGACGGCGAACACTTGGTGAGGGTTCTTAATATAAAACTAAAGTTTTCTATCATAGTATATGGCCATGTAAGGAGAATAGAGGTTTCTAATTTAGAAGCCTGATCGGAGTCTGCACTAGGGAATCGAGTGAGCTACACTAGATCGGAAGTAAAGTTATGTAGTTGAGTGAGTGATAAAATCATATTTTTGTATAGGAATGATCTATGTACATCATACAAACTGATGAGTAGTGTTAAGTCTTCTAGGGTTAGTTTTTTTTGTTTAAGGTTGCATTAAATTTCGGGGACGAAATTCTTTTAAGGGGGATGTAATGACCCAAAATTTCATCACTTTAGTCCGTGAATGTTTAATTACTTTTAAATATTCAAATAATGGTTTTTATAATTAAAATATCCATCTTTTAAATTGTAATTAATAATATAAAATTAATTTTTGAATTTGGTTTACAAAAATATATAGTTCAATGAAAACCAAAAAAATGTGACCAGAATTCGTTTTCCGAATTTTCAATGTTTCATCGTATATAAGTTATTTGAAATGTTGTGAATCTTTGTTTATATTTAAAAAAATATTTAAATAGTTATAAACATCTTAATTAAGATATAAAAAGGTTTAAACAAATTTAATTAAGTTAAGATAAGCATGATGTGAAATATTGGCAACTTAGTACATTAAGAGTACAAAACATGTTTAAACATGTTGGCTTGAGCATAAATGCATATTGGTATTGAAAAGAGAGAGGGGAACAAGTTGGATGCATGATCATGGTGAGGTGGAAGGGAATGATGATGTGGCAAGTGATGTGTGGAGGGCAAAGGACCAAGGGTAATTAGGTAATTTTGCTTATTTCAATTTATACAAAAATACTTTCACCCTCTTCTCTTTCACTTCATTTTCATTTTCTGTTTTTTTCCTAAAGCTTATTTTCTTCTTTCTAAGTTTGCTAAAACCTTTTAATGGTTTCTTTCTAGTTCTCAAAAGTTTAAAAATCTAGGATTTAACTTTTAAAATGTTTTCAAAATAGTTTTAAACTCCTCCTTTTCATTTCTACCTCCTTCTCCTTGAAAGATCAAGCCCCAACACCCTTAACCACTTCATGGCTGAGCACATTCCCATTTATGCCAAACCTATCATGGCTATAAGGTCATCATATCTTGTTGTTTCATAAGAAAGAGCTGGGATCTAAAGTCGTATTCAAGTGTTGGTGAAGTTCAGAGTGTTGGAAAGCTTTATGTGAGTAAACTAACACCTTTATAAAAGTTTCTAACTTTAGTTTAAAGTTGTACCTTATTGTTAAATCCTTGCTTATTTCTGTGAATATGATGTTGGTTTGAATGATCATACGTGTATATATGTATGCTTGTATATGAAGTTGCAAGTTGGATTTGTAAATTGAAACCTAATGGTTGTGGTTGATTTTAAAGATGAGATTTGTATATGTTGTGGTGATTGTGTGTAAGTTTAGTTGTGTTGATTTTTGTAGCATGTATATATGTATGTATGTATGTTATGATCTTGGATATGTGGTGGTATGATAAGAAAGGTAGTATCTTTATTGTTAAAACGACATGGAATCTTTTGTTAAACTATGCTTACTAGTTTTGAAATTTCAATATTTATAAGTTAAAACTTTGTTTTATTTTCCAAAAACTTTCCTTTATGTTTCATTAAGCAAGTAAGGATTTCCAAAGAGATAGACTTTGAATGTAAACTTTGGAAACTAATTCACGTTATGATACCCATAGCGATAGTCGCTATGGATGCAGTTTCGCTTAAAATCTGATTTTTGCAAAATTTGGTTTTTATACTTTAAAAATGTTTTATAAACTTAATGATGATATTTTAGAGAGTTAACTAATAATTTTTAAATTAATTAATTTTTAATAATTAATAATTAATTAAGTATTAAACAAGGGTTATTAATTTTAATTAACTAAGTGGAGTTGAAATCCGAATGAATAGTACGTAAAAAAATAAAATGGCATATGAATGGAAGAATTACCACGATCAAGAATATGGCAAGCGATTTAATTCTTCTCCTTTCAATAATCATTCTAATCTTAAATTTTCATCTTCTTCAAACCGGCACGAGAATTCCATCTTTAACTCTTATTCGCACAAAGGAGAAGATAGGTTTTCTCATCCACAATCTCAATTTCAAAAAACTCGCAAATCGAACTGGAAAAGGGGTTTTCATTGTTATTGATGTGGTGATAAAAATCATAAGATCAAAGAATGTTCTTATTCAATTCGTTGTTTTAATTGTGGAGTGTTAGGTCACAAGAGAGTGTCGTGCCCCTTGAATTTTAATCCTTTCCTTAATCCAGAGCCTGTCTTTTCTTACTCCGATCCTTTTTTCTCTAAACCTTTGAGTCTTAAAGATCATCATTTCTATTTTGTTCTTGACTTCTTGAGATTGAGAGGTCTGTTCATGGATTGTTGTGTAGGAAATAAAGATGAATGTAGCTATCTGTTCAACAAAGTTTTTTGGCATTTCGACTGCTTAACTGCTGATAATATCGGTAAGTATTCGAATACTGATAACTGGAATTGGTTTCAATCTGAAGATTTATCCAATAGTAATAATGTTGTTCAAGATTATGTAGATTTGCAATAGATGGATATGGATCAGTTTAATGTAAATGATTCGAATAAGGTGTTTCATTCTGACATATTTTTATGGGGCCCTAATGTCAGAGTTTGTTGTCATCATAATACCGAGTTGGAGGATAGATTTTCAAGTGATTTTCCTGTATCAGAGTTCTTGGTTTCATCTGGTATTGAAGGTAGCAGGGATATAGCAAATCCAGTTTCAGTGGAATGATTATATAAAGGGGGTTATGTTTTGGGTGTTAATAGTGTTCCAATAATGAGCTCTTGCACCGAGTCTAGTGTGGATCATCATAAGTTTTCTGATGATCGGATAAATGATGTAGATGTTCGCTTTAATCAATATAATCTCGAAACTGATGGAGATTTTCTTTTATCTGATTGCGTTGATGAAGATTATAAGAGCAATAGTTTCGGTTTAGATGTATTCCTTTGTGTTGATTCTGGGTTAGAAGTTTCATGTTCATCTATGATGAATGATTTTTATGGGGTTAAAGTAAACGGTGGATCCATTAACGATGATGACAATTCGACTGATAGGGCTTTTGCTGAGAACATATATAAAGATTCTCATGGAAAGTCATTTGGTGGATATGATATACTAAAGTTAGTTAACTCAGTTGGAAACAAAGATGCAGACATTTCTAATCTTTCACTCAAGTTTGCTGTGGATCATTGTGCACATTCTTCAAAAAAAGTGCTGCCACTCAGAGATGAAATGTTAAATGTAAGCACTCAAGATGTTTCGAAAGTTTCAGAAACTAGAGGGGTTGCTGTTAGTTCTTATGATGGTTTTTTCTTTCCTGAGAAGAAGATAAGCGGTTCTGTTTTACTCAGGGATGGTCTTGTGATTATAGTGGATATTGGGAGTTTTATTTTTGATTTTTCTTGTTTTCTACTGCCTCATTTTGATATTCCTTTAGATGTTATTACTATTAAGTTTGGTATTCCACTATGTGTCAGTGGATTGGAACCCACATTGGAAGATATTTTTGTGAATTTGAATAAGTCTGTTGTCTACAGAAAAAAGAAAGGACCAGAGGGTGATTATTCTGTAGTTCAAGATGCAAGTGATTCGGAAAGCATTGTTAGTGTTAGCAATGTGAGTGTAGTTTCGGAGAGTGCTAAATTGCAGCAATCTAATCAAGCTGTTTATTATTAGACCGGGGGTTTCAAATTTGTTATGTACTGCTATCTTGTAGCTATAGATAAATTTCCTAGTTCTCCTGCTCATGCTAGAGAAATAATTCGTGCAGCCAAACTAAGGAGAAGATATAGTAAGAGATATTCAATAGATTGTATTAGGAGAAGTCCTTGCTTAAATCGTAAAGTTTTTTAGTCTTTCGAGTGAGGGTTGTTGTTTTTTGGGAGATTTATTGTGATTTTCATTGTTTTGGAATTCACTAGTGGTTTGTACTGTTGTTGTATTTTGTGACGTTTCAGATTGGTTGTTGAGGTTGCAGTTGCGGATGCAGATGTTTTTCAGTTGGTTGCTGCTCTTTTGGTGTCGCTTCAGGCCTTGGTATCTGGAAGATATTGTCTCTCTAGGGTTGGTTTTTAGTATCTTAGGAGTTCGAGAGGGTTTGATTTTTCTTTTTGTATGGGGGGTCTTTAGTTACCTACCAGGCATGTTGGCAGCTCCTTTACTTTTGTAGTTATATATATGTGCATGTGTGCTCTCCTCTCTTGTAGAGGACCACACATTTTTCTCAATTTTTTTTAGTTAACTCAAGATTAGAACTAATTAATTATCTTTTAAAAGTAAGATTAATTTTTAATAAATTATTGATTAAGCAAGATTAATTTTGAATTAGTTTTGAGTTAAGTATATAATTTATTTTTAATTAATTATTAATAAAATATAAGGTTAATTATTAATCAAGTATTTAATTATTTCTATTTATAAATTAATTAAGGTTTTAATTTATAATAAATTATTTATTGAAGGTTTAATTATTTCTTAATTATTAATTAAATTAAGTTAAGATTTAATTAAGTTTAAGTATGGTTTAATAAAGATTTAACTTGTAATTAATTATTTTAAAGGAGGTTTAATTTTTAAAATTGCTTTGTTTTTTAAAAACTATTAAACATCCCCTATCAAGAGGCCCAAAGCTAAGCGCTACAGATGCTTCAGTCATCCATAGTATTAACTTCCTTCGACTAAATATGGTTATGTTAATGGTATCTATAATATCAGAAGCACTTGAATATGAAACAAAGCACATATTTTAAAACCACATTTTTTCCATTACATTTCAAAATAGATGTTCCATATTCAGATTACATAATCCCAAAACGTTTCCCAAGTAATGATAAAATATACTTATTACAAAATACGCCAAGGGCGTATGAAGATGCCCCATAGATGATCAGAGTCATATAGTCATAATTGACTTAATACGTACACGGCAAAAATAAACACAAAACAAAGAATTGCGACTCCTAAATAGCTATCCGTTAGCCTCCTGCTTTCCTCCAGTAGCTTTATTCGTCATCCTACTAAAACCTTAAAGAACCTCAACCCTCAGCATACTCAAATCAATTTTGAGCACCCGAGAGTTTAAGGGGAAAACATAAACTTCGAGTCAGACATAAAGCCTGGTGTGAATAATACTATACATTCCGGTTTTAATGTTAAGTGAGACTACGCCGCTTAGCGAACTGGTTTCCCCTCACTAACATTCTTTTAAAACATATCCTTTGCAAATCTTTTCTTGCAACCAAAACTGGTTAAAAATGTAAAGCATTATTATGTAAACGTACATATCAGGTAACAAATGGACTATCTGTCCGAACACTATAGTTTTGTTTGGCTTACTATTATCCTTTGGCTAACTCGGGCCTACCAGACAAAGTAACAAAATTTATCTAACATCTGTTAGACAAACCTCTTCTAGATGGTTTGTCCTTAACTATATGTTAAATACTTCTCTTCTGGGTGGTCTATCCCTAACTTAACATCTCCCAGGGTCACCTGATCCTAATGGTTTTGCGGGCTCACCGATAACCTATCTGTATACAAACATATATTCCCATATGTGTGTAATCATAATTTTAGTCTTACCTGTGACAAATCCCTACACACTGGAATTTTGGACTAAATTAGCTGGGACCAATAGCTAATGTATAGGGCGCGTCCCTATACCAGTCTCATCTGGTATTCTAATATCTAAGTCATTTTCACTTAGGGATACCTTCCCATAATTTTCCTTGAAAACCTTTTCATCTGAAATTGATTTAAAACCTTTTAAACCAAACTTAAACAAGGAAAACATTTATACTCTATGCTTTACTCAAAATCACATTTCCATGTTATATATATATATTTTTTATTCAAATCTTTGTTGATGAAAACCTTTAAACATTTGAAAGTACCCTTTCTGATCTTATTGAAAGTACCCCTTTCGATACCATTCATATAAATTTTTTGAAATCATTGAAATTCCTTTTCCTTCGAAGCTAAAAACCTTAGACATCCCTCTTTAGAACCAATAAACGTTGCCTTTTGAAACCATAGGGAAAACATTTCCTTTAAACCATTCAAAACCATTGGAAGACCTTTCCTTTAGACCTTAGAAACCATTGGGGAACCTCCCCTTCGAAACCTTCTTTAAAACCTTTCGAAGGTATTAAAAACCTTAAACCCTTCGAAATCAATTGGGATTCAATTTAAAGCATGTGGAAAAACACCTTTCAAAACCATTTAAGTCGAAACCATTATCTTTCGACACCATTGGGTTATTCTTTTAAAAATCACTAAGGGTCACAAGCAACAGGGTCGAAAGCTTACCCTTTCGAAAGTTATTACTAAGTTAGGAAGTGATGGTGTCGAAACACCCCTTCTGAAAGCATTGGAGAAGCGGTATGGTTTTTATAAATCAAAACAACCCCCTTCGAAAGCTTTGTTTCGAAAGGTAAAAAGGCGGTAGTAAAGGCTTCGACATAGTCGAAAGCTATCATTTAGAAACAGGGGTGTAACTATTTCGAAACCAACTTTTAAAACCATTGACTTAGTCGAAAGCTATTTCTTAGAACAAGGGCACAACCTTAAAAGCTTTCTTAAATCAATTGACCTAGTCGGAAGCCAACTAAGTCGAAAGCTACTTGGTCGAAAGCAAGCAAGCGCTTTTCTCTTTTAAAACTAAACGACGCTTCTACCCTTTCGGAACCCCTTATTTTCTACTCTTACCTTCCGCCTTTGTCCAATTCACCATGTACCAAAATCGATACTATGTGCATTGGTTTAAGGAAGAAGGCGGAGGGTCTTAGTCGAAAGCAACTTGGGCGAATCCAAAAGAGGAGAAACATGCTTTTAGCAGGAATTTCTAATTAAACCCTTTTTAAGCAGAACTTTTTAACTAACCTGCCTTGTTTGTCAAACTCTTATTGGTTGCTAATTTCATTTTCTAAAAGTACTGCCATAATTTTCATAATTAATTAATTTAAATCATTTGCAAAATACCCCTTCTCCTTAATTAAATATATAAAACATTTAAGTCCCGTACCTTTAATAATTTTATATAATCATCAAAACACTTTGGAAAATTATACAAAATTCTAGAAAATCCTTTTCAATATGTTTTCTAACATATATAAATTTCAGACCCAAATAATTATTTATTTTGCTGTAAATAATTTATAACTTAATGAATTATTTTCTTTACTAGAAAATTAATATAAAATCCACATTAATTCAGAAAATTATGAAAATTGAAACCCATCTCTAAAATAACATTTCTGGTCTATATCTAAAATCGCAAGACATTTGGATGTCATTAAATAGGGTTTTCACATCGAAACATATCATAAAAATCAATATGAACATGCATAAATCACCAACAAGTATGTATAAACATTTAATCATTCAAAACATGGCATTATCATGCAAAATCATTTTGGTTTAACCTTAAAACCGAAACTATAAGAAAAATGGGATGTGTTTATTATTCACCATAGCTTTGTGATTAAAGATGTGAGATTTGATGTTGAATAAGTTGGATTTACTTCTTCCTCTTGAAATCATAGCCTTTTCTTCTCTTGAGATTAAAAATGGTGGCCGGCCTTAAAATATTTTTACTTGAGAATGAAGTGAACGTGTGTTTGATTTCCTAAGGGTTTAGGGTATAAGTTCATCCTATTTTCCATTTTTCCCTTCCGTATTTCCTAACACTTTAATTCATGTTATCTCCTTAGTTCATTATACATATAGGCACGACTACCCTTGGTTAAATCAAATATCAATCTATTAATCATCTTACATTATTTTATTTTATTTAGCTAATTAAATATTCTAAATAATGTTACTAAAAATATGGGGTGTTACAATCTCCCCTTCTTAAAGAATTTCGTCCTCGAAATTACAATAAGGAACACATCAAAACAATCAAAGGTAAAACATACCATCAAACAAATCAGGATAAGCGTCTCTAATCCTGCTCTCAGTCTCCCAAGTACAGTCTTTAGCATCGTCACTCCACTAGATTTTCACTAATCTGACTATCTTGTTCCTCAACTTTTTCTCATCTCTCGTGACTATCCGGATAGGCTTCCTAACTATAGTCATGTCTGGTTCCACTACTAAATCCTCTAACACGGTTGGTGCCATAGTAGTGTCTGGATCCCTAACATATTTCCTCAGATGAGATACATGAAAAACATTGTGGACTCCCACCAAATTACTCGGTAACTCTACTATATATGCGAGTTTCTCGATCCTTTCCAAAATAGGAAATGGTCCAATGAACCTTGGTGCTAACTTCCCTGTCTTTTCGAACTTGATAACACCTTTCATCGGCGATACTTTGACAAAAACATGATCTCCAACCGAGAACTCAAAATCTTTTCATCTTTTATATGCATAGCTTTTCTGCCTGGACTGAGCTTCCTTCATTATTGCCCTTATCAGCTTAATCTTTTCTGCTGCTTCTTTCACCAAATCAGGACCAAGAATCAATCTATCCCTGGTCTCTAGCCAACATGCTGGGGATTTGAATGGTCTTTCATACAAAGCTTCAAACGGTGCCATTCCTATACTAGTCTGATAACTATTGTTATACGAAAACTTGACTAGATGTAGATGGTCTTCCTATGATCCCCTGAAGTCTAATACACAAGCTCGTAATAAGTCCTCCAAGATCTTGTTGACTCTTTCCGTCTGCCCACCAGTCTGTAGATGGTAAGCGGTACTCATCTTGAGCTTGGTTCCCAAACTTTCCTGTAGACTCTTTCAAAACTCGCTAGTGAATAAGGAATCTCTATCACTAACAATACTACTAGGAACTCCGTGAAGTCTAACTACATTCTTTATAAATAACTTAGCCAATACAGTGCCATCCTATTTGCCTTCACCGGAATGAAATGGGCGCTCTTGGTCAATCTATCTACTATGACCCATATACTATCATTCCCTCTATTAGATCTCGACAACCCATTGATAAAATCCATAGAGATGGAATCCCACTTCCATACTGGAATGTCCAATGGCTGAAGTAATCCACTCGGCTTCCGATTTTCGGCTTTTACCTACTGACAGTTCAAACACCGTTTCACCCATAAGCCAACATCCCTCTTCATGCTTTCCCAAAAGAAACTTCTCTTCATATATTGATACATCTTCGTTCCTCTTGGATGGATAGTGAACTTTGAACAATGACATTCTTTTAAAAATTCCTTCCTTATGTCTCCCACATTCGG
The DNA here is from genome assembly GCA_030737815.1 of Allium fistulosum. Taxonomy (NCBI): domain Eukaryota; kingdom Viridiplantae; phylum Streptophyta; class Magnoliopsida; order Asparagales; family Amaryllidaceae; genus Allium; species Allium fistulosum. The sequence continues at coordinate 738,466,201 of CM060906.1, forward strand.
AACACATAATCTGCTCTTCTTTCTCAACCACCCGTTTTGGTCAAGACTGAAGTCCTTCAAGTCATCGATCTCCGTTCCTTCCCTTAACTTTCTGATCCGTTCAGCCAAAACTGGATCCTCCTCCTGGTTAGAAGCTATCTTCTCAATCAATATCGGTCGGACTTCCAAACAAGACAACCTAGCAGATCCTCTACTAGACCCAACATCAGATCTCCATAGTACTCTACAAGCTGACAATGCTTCTAAGTCTTTCCATTCTGCTATCATAGCTAATACTGCATTCTGATGCTTCCTACTAAGCGCATCTGTAACCTTGTTTCCTTTTCCGGGTTTGTACTCTATTCCAAAATCATAAGTAGCTAGAAACTCCAACCATCTTTGTTGCCTCATGTTCAGCTCCTTCTGAGAGAACAAGTACTTCAACGACTTATGATCTGTATAAAGCTGAACCCTCTCTCCCAAAAGGTAATGCCTCCACACCTTCAATGCAAATATAACTACAGCTAACTCCAAGTCATGCGTTGGATACCTAGCCTCATGCAGTCTAAGTTGTCTAGAAGCGTAGGCAATCAATTTACCCCTCTACATTAGTACAGCTCTCAACCTAGTACCACACGCATCAGTATAAACAACTAAATCTTGGTTCCCCTCCGAAACCACTAACACAGGTCATGGGTCAACAAGTGCTTCAAGCTCTGAAATGCTTCCTCACACTTATCGGTCCGTACAAACTTTACATCCTTTCATGTTAGCTTAGCCATCGGCTCTGCAATCCACGAGAAATCCTTTATAAACCTTCGATAAATCCGGCCAATCCAAGGAAACTTCTTATCTCTATTACAGTTTCTTGTCTCTTCCAATTATTAATGGCTTCGATCTTTTCTAGATCAACTGACAATCCTTTCTTTGAAACCACGTGACCAAGGAACTTTACTTCTCTCTTCCAAAAATGGCAGTTCGAAAACTTTGCTTTTAGTTGATGTTGCCTCAGCGTTTCAAGCACAATTCTGAGATAAACTTCATGCTCCTTCTCGTCCTTAGAGTATATTAGAATATCATCTATAAAAATCAACCCGAATCTATCCAAGTGCTCTCAGAAAATTCGGTTCATCAAATCTACAAAGAATGCTAGTACATTAGTGAGTCCGAACAGCATAATTAACCATTCATATGACCCATATCTTGTTTTGAATGCCGTCAAAGGTATACTATCTTCCTCTACTCTAAGATGATGAAATCTTGTTGCCAAATCTAACTAAGAGAATACCTTGGCCTTGGTCAACTGGTCGAAAAAATCATCAATCCTTGGCAGTGGATATCAGTTCTTTATCGTCTTCTCATTCAACTTACGATAATCGATACATAGCCTTAATGATTCGTTCGGCTTCTTAGCAAATACAACAGCTGCTCCCCAAGACAAAATACTGGTCTAATAAAACTCTTGGTTCCAAGTCTACCAGTCGAGTCTTTAACTGCTTCATCTCTGTTGGTGTCATCCTACTTGGCAGCCTACTCACTGGTTCTGCACCAGGCACTAAATCAATCCGAAACTCGATGGCTCGTTTCGGAGGCAATCAAACTATAGGCTCAAACACATCCGCGAAATCTCTAACTACGAAAATGCGATTTAACTCATCTTCCAACTCCGTAACACCCAACGAAGCATTCACCTCACAACTGGGGTTTTCTACAGTATAAACTATCCGATCATTACAATTCGGGTGTCTAAGTGATATTTTCCTATCTAGGCAAAATATCCTAGCATCATAATTACTTAACCAATCCATACCCAATATAATTCCGAACCCAACAAAATCAAATACATGCAAACTGTAAACAAAGGTGTAACCTAGCAAGTCAAACTCTAAGTGGTCATACTTCATCCCAAGCGTCGCATACCCTCCTACTGGATTTGCAACTCTTAAGGAAGTAACTAAATATGTGGGTTCTTGGTTAAGTTTATTTACCAAACATCGAGATATAAAAGAATGAGATGCACCGGTATCAAATAAAACGCTAACAGACGTGTCATGGATCTAAAGCGTACCTCCTAACACAGCCTTTCCCTTCTCCTGCGCCGTCGACTTTGACGTAGCAGGCTCTAATGAAAACACCTGGGCTTTATCCCATATTGCTGGCTCTTTGCACTGGTTCTTGTATTTCCCAATTTGATCACAGTTAAAACATCTAATCCCTTTCTTCTTAACAGCCTTCTTTCCTTTGTTTGTCTGGCACTCATGAGCATAATGGACTTTCTTATCACACTTATAGCAGACCACCTGTGACAACCCGGGATTTTTGGCAGTATTATTTTAAATGAATATTTAATGTGATTAGTTAAAATATATATTTGTGTATTGGGAAGAAATATTGATTTGAAATTTATAATAAAGAGTTTCAAATTATAAAATAAAAAGTAATGAAACCTATCTTGTTTACCTAGATGAAGTAAGCTCTGCTTATTGACATTGATTTAAATATATAATTATGAGGTAACCTAAATAATAAGGGTTGAAATAGAATGAATCTTATCAATATTGCATCTAAGTATAAAACAAATATATTGTTTAAAGTAAATATAAATATATATAGACTTAAGAAAATATGACTTTGCACAAGTATAAAAATAAATAATAAATAAGTAAATTGAATGTTAATAGTTAAACTTTAAATATAAATAAATAAGTATTTATGTTAAGTAAATATGTCAAATAAGTTTCTAGTCATGTAAAATAGTAAATGAACATTTAAATCAAGTGTTGATAGTTTAAGTTAGAAATAGAAATAAAACAAATATACATAAGATAAATTATATAGTTTTGTAAAATATAAAGTGAATACACTAGAAATATATTCAAATAGGTAGGCTTGACAAACAAGAAACCAGGATACATTCAAGTACAAACAAACTAGATAGGTATGCAGACCTGGAAGACAACAAGAAACAAGATATATGTTTATAAGCTTGCAAAAGAAGAAAAAATACATTCCAGTACATTCAAAAATAAAGAATAAGTATGAACAAAAAGGAATAAATATCTATGAACAGGACAATGAAATTTAATGCAGCCCACAATATATATCATATCAGCTGCTAAAATTTGCATCAACCATCATAAAAATCTTTTTCCAGTACAATACAAATCGTGTACCTGAAAACCAACATGTTCAAACCTTGCTTTTATATATATCATCCTTAATCCTTTTCGATCAAGACAAGTCAAGACCCAAGGCAGTTGCAACTTCCAGGATTGTTCTCTATTCAAAATTACATGTGATTAAACTACATCCATTGTTGTTTGATCGGATGCGTAGTCTTCTGGGTGATGATGATATGAAACATGTTTGTTCGCATGGATGTTCAAATTTTAATATGGTATAAAGCTGCTGAGTTTTGAAACTGACTGAACAAGTAAGAATATAAATCTCTATTAAATTTCTGGTTCAAGAGTCATTAGAAATTTTATATCTCCCAACTTAATCACCGTTAACCTTTGATCATTGAAGGAAATTGGATTGTAACAAGGTAATCTTGTTTCTAAAATAAATTTGAGAATTTATATTTTACAAATATACTGAAAAATTTAAATTTTACAGTAAGATCAAAATTTAGTTCAAATTCAAGACCAATAAATTCATGTCTAAATTATGGGACCTGATTCATATAAGTGAATCATGAATTTTAAAATTTATTTCATGATTTTTAACTGATTATTCGACGAGAATTCGAAAATGTTTCAAATTTGGGTCTTTGGTCAATTGACGTTGATCGGAGTCGAAGGGGAGGTCGGGGTTTGGCATGAAGGTGGTCGTAGTGTTGGGGAACACTGGGAAAATAGGGCAAGCGGTTAGCGATGGCTGTGATGATCGGTACGTGGCGAAGTAGGGTTCGAGGTGTACTTTTTGTCAGCGTTGGATTTGTGGTGATCGCAACAATGATGGTGTACCGGATCGAATCGCAGGTGGGGAAGTGGCTTCGAGTGTTCGTGACGCAACCATGGTCGAGGTGGTTGGTCGTTTGATGGTGCAGTTCGTCGTCGACAGATGAATTTGCTGATCGAGTTTCTGAGCGTCGTGGGTCTTTAGCTCGTTTCGAAGGTGATTTCATCAATCTATGTGGACGAGGTGGTCGGTGGGGTCAGGGGCGACTTGTGGAGCATCGCGGTGATGGTCATCGACGGGTCGGGTCTAGTGTGCATGTGCACGGCGTTCGTCATGTGCATCTGGAATTTAGGTGAGGAGGATTGTTTGTTGGCCGAGGTTTCTTCGTGTTTTGTCTCGCGTGTAACTCGAAGCCATTGAGGAGTATGGTCGCGTGCGATGGTCTCCTGTACTTAAAACTAAATAGAATTTTTAACCAAGTTGTTTCCAGAATTCAAAGTACTTTTCAGATTTCAATTCTATCAATGAAATTTTCAAGTATGAAGGCAAGTTGATTTTTAACAAGTGTTTTATTAGTTTTATAATGAGTGAAGATTTGACTTAGAGTATTAGTTTTTTTAAAGAATTTTAGTTTTAAATTTGATTTTAAAATTTAAACTTTTGATTAAAAACCATAGTTTGGTTATAAATCTTGCTTGGAATAAGTTATGAAATAAATCTCTATATGTCGCAAATAATATGTTTTTGAGGTAGTTGAAATGTGATTAAGGTAAAAGTATTGAACTTGAATAAATTCAAAGATGATGATTTTGTGTAAACTAATACAAACTTTTAAATTTAAATTTAAATGGTAGCTAAGAGTTAATGAAATATGGTTATCTTAATTTAATCAAGTTTTATTTACAAAGTAAGTAAAGTATAATTACTTAATTAATTAAATCTATTAATGTGAGTACTTAAATTATGGTAGAATTGCTCCATTGTAATCAATGAGGTGAATATGACTAGTTAATTTGTCCATTAATTAAAGATCATTACCTGGTATTTGATGGAGTATAACTACTTAATGAGTTGATAAGTGTAAGTATTTAGTGAAATAATTGATGGATAAATTACTGAACGAAATTTAAATAAGGGAAATTTTTAGGAGAAGTAATTAAGAGTTAATTACTTGGTGTAATTAATTAAAGGATTATTGTATTAAGGAATTAATTAATTAAGGTAAGAATTTGCAGGATGGTTAATTACTGTTTATGATTGAGGAATTAAGGATCAAGAATTAATGTAATTAATGAAGTAACTTAAGGTTAACTACTGGAATTGTTTGAGGATAATGAATTTGTGTAATTATTTAAAGAATAATTACTTTATGTAATTAAAGAATAATTAATCAAGGATGATTAATTAAGATGAAAATTTAGTGGATGATCAATTAATTGGGTTGTAATTAATAAATGATTAGTAAGCAGGACTTAAAAGTAATTGATTTAATTCAATTATGGTTAATTAGATTAATTCGAGATATTGTGAATGATTTGTCTTGCTTATGAATGATTGAATGATATTATATGCCTTAGATTTAGAGAATATCTCTGGTATGTGATGCTATGTGATATCATATGTTGTGTATAAACATTGATACCTGTATTTAAGTTTGAATTGCATTTCATTGAATCACATGAGTTAAGATGAACTAAATTCGAAGAGACCGGAGTCGGGTATTGGTACATACCCGTAACCACTTCGATTATTCATAAATTGATATGTAAGGTCAATAGACTGAAATGGAATAATTTAAGTAAATTGATCCATTTAATCTAAGTTTTGGTACTTAGCAATTGATGTGTAATGTAAGTGATGTCTATAACGACTTGTGAAGTGTAATTGTTATAAGTTACCCCGGGTTTATATAAGTTGTATGTTTTTGTTCTCTATGTTGGATGGGTTTACTCACGCTGGTTTCCAGCCTGACCTGGGTGTTACTTTTATGTAATGCTCGGGTCAGACCGAGTATTACAGATTTCCAGGTAAGGACGTTCTGGAGCTCAGGAGGCGAGCTGGATGGCAGGAACGTATGGAGTGTATTCCGCTGTGATATATGATAGTTTGTCTGGGACATGTTGATTGTATCTGTCCAGTGTTTGTGTATATGTTGTAACTCTGATATATTAAAATGTAATTAACTGATACAATTTTCCTTTGTATAACTGCTATTTATTTGATATTATATTTGATCCGCTGCTAATGTGAGAGTCTGTGTTGTGTTTCTGTTTCTTCTTCTTCTATCTCTTTTCTTCTTTTCCTAACTATCTGGAATTTTCGGGATCGAAAATTCTAGGTCGTTACATTTGGTATCAGAGCCAGGTTAAGCGAGAACTTTGGCTCTGGTGGGAGATACTCATTAAGATAGGGTCAAATATACCCTAGAATGAGTTGAGTGTAATATATATGAGAGAACGTACTTGTTATTTTCATATATAAAGATTTTAAATGATTTTATATAAAAATTATATTTGGTATATAAAGCAATATTTTTATTAAGGTAATTGGTCGATAAATTATTGGGATTAAATTAAGTGGTAATAGAAATACAACCAAATTGAAATTAAATAAAGATAAATTTAAAATGGATTCAAACTAAAATTAAAATCTTGAATTTGGAAAAAGGTTTCAGAATAAGATAATAATGAATTGGTTTCCAGATATGATAATCTTAGTCATTATCATAAATGATTGTTGTGTGTATTAATAAGTAAGCAAAATGAAATGTTCTAGATAAGTATGACTTATAAATTGGAACTAAAAATGATCTAGATTGTGAAATTTTAAATCTAAGCTAGAAAATTTGGAATTTGTTTCAAAGTGCTAAAAGGAATAATAAATAAGTATTATTTGGGAAAAGGGACTTGTTGCAATCAAGGGTTGTTTGAAAATTTGTTTGAATTAAAAACCAAAGGTGGTTTAAAATTTAAGGGAAACTTGGTGTGCAAAGGAAATATGTATATGGGGAATATACATAATACCAAAGATGGGTTAAAATAAACTCTAAATGTTGAGTTTTAAATTTGGAATGTAATGTGAAAACCCAAGGTGATAAGTTTTTGAACTTATAAGATTATTAATGTGAAGTTTAAAATTTGAAGTGGGAATTCAAATTTAAGTAAGTTTGACGAGATTAAATTGAATTTAACTTAAAGGAAGTTAAATAAGTTTGGAATAAACAACCTGAATTGGAAATTTCAAGATGAAATTGAGATTTAACTTAGGAAAGTTAAATGGGTTGATTTGGTAGGGAATTATATGTGATCTCAAATAGGTTTGAGATCTGGAATGGGTAGTGGATGATGAATGTTTAAATAAATTGGATGATAGATTGAGGTAGTATCTATTCCATTATTGGAATTAAATGGAATTAAACTTTAATTTGAAATTTCTTAAGTAATTTTGATTTTAAAGATAAAATTTAAACCTGAGAAAATGAGATCACTTTGAACATTAAGATTTGAATGTTTAAAATGAACATGTAAACTGAAATGGTTAAGGAAGGGTTCCAAGATTTAATTTGGGTAATAAATTGAATTTCAAAGATTAAATTGTTTAAAAAGGGGTTTGAATTATTATTAGACCTAGAAATAAGTTTATGTAGAAGTAAAGGTAAATTAAAATGGAATTTTGAAATTTGAACTCAGAATTAAATGGTTAGGCTGTTAAATTAAAAGTAAAGGTTAATTTGATTTATGGGATTAAATCAATATTTGAAATAATAACTTGAATTGGTATAATTCGAGATAGTTTAAAGTGAAATGAAATAGAAAGTTAATTGGAAATTGGCAATTGATTGGAAATGGAGATTAGGAAGTTGAACAGTTTGGCTCTGGACTATTTTAAATAAATTATTTTGATATACCCTATTTTAAATCTATTTTCCTAACTATTTACTATGCAACTTTTCTTTTTAAATTCCAAGACTATCTTATATTTATTTAACAACTGCTTTTGGAACTATTCCATTATTTTACAACTATTTTATAAACTAATTATTATCTTTCCAACTCCTTTATACCTAATTACTATTTTATAGTTATTTTGCAATTATTTTACTATTTTTCAACTATTCTACAATTACTTAACTGTTTACAGCTATTTTACAAATTAATAATTATTTTCCAACTACTTAACTATTTTTAAATTTTCAAGCTATATTTCTAAATTTAAGTTGGTCGGAGTTCAAACTGTTATTGATTGAATACCCAACTGAGATAAGAAGTGAAGTGGTAATCCAAGTGGGGATTAAGGCAAATGTGAATAAATAAATAAAAACAAAGTGATGATGAATAGAAAGAAAATTGATTTAACTGATAATCAATGAAGGTAAATACGTAGGATGTACGTATATTATTCTATTCGCATAGTGATTTGATCCAGATTCAAGCACAGAATTTCGAGATAGTGTTATCAATCCGAGTTGGGATTTTTCGCTCGATTTTCGACGGCGAACCTGAATATGGATTTTTGATTGGTTCTGGATATTCTCTAACATAGTTGTGACTATGCAAGGAGAATGACGGTTTCTGATCAAGAAACCAGATCTGAGTCCGCACTAGGAAGTCGGGTGGACGATACTAGTTTGAAAGTGAAATTGTGTGATCGAGTGAGCGATCTGATTGATATTGCGTACGGATGATAAATGTACATCGTACGGGTTTGAATGAAATTGACATTGGAAATTTATGGATAAAAACTGTAAAATGGTTTTTGTAATGAAAGGTTATTTTGTGAAATATATGATGAAGTAAATTGGGAATCGAATATTTCTATGATTAAAATTTACTTTATCAAAGTAAGTAATTTGGTAAGTGACTTTATAGAGTAATCAAATTTGAATATTAAATTTGGAATAAACAAAGTTATATATCCTTGTTAAATAAAATAAATCTCCCCTTATTTAATCTATAGCCAGAGAAAAAATGGGTTTTAAAATATTTGAAAGTATTTAAAGTATAAAAGTGAATTTATACAAGTACAAATTGATTCAAAGATTTTTCAAAACTTATATATATATATATATATATATATGTATATATAAAGGCTTTTGTGAAAATGATTTTGAGGAAAGGTTTTTGGAACCTTTGAATTTTGGAAAGGCTTTTGATTTTTGGAAAAAAAATCAATATTGGAATTTGGAAAGCCTAATTTGAGAATTATCGATTTTGGGAATCGATTTTGAGGAAAGGAGATTTATATGAGATTCATACTTGGTGTATGATTTGGAAAATACTATATGTGTATAGTATAAAGTGTTTTGAAAGTGGCTCTGGGGAAAAAGGCGCTCCCTTGAATGAACTTCTCAGGAGTGCCACTGAGTGGTACTGCCTTGAGCCTCTAAAGGGGAGGTTCTAAAGTTGATCATGTGAGGAGTCCGGACAAACTAGTTCCCGAGGATTATTTGGTAGCGAAAGTCGATGGCGCTGATGCCTACAGGGGCATTTGGGTTATGCTGTGAAGACAGTGTAATTCGATGTCGCTGCGATCTACTATGTGGACCATAGCGAAAATCGTGTGGAGGATGAGTGCCAACAGTCTACACTTGATTTTGCCGGGATGGCAGCGCAACATCGGTAGATTGCGGTCTATGGTCAAGTGGAGGAGTTTCATTCTTTTGGCAGCGAAATTCGGTGGCGCTGATGCCTATAGTTATATGGGTTTGTATTGTGATAGCAACGTAAGGCCCGGGTATAACTGCGATCTGTAGCGGGTTCCATGGCGTAATCAAGGAGCGTGGAGACCTACAGTTATCAGTGGATTTTGCCGGGACGACAACGTAACCATCGGGTTAACTGCGACCATGGATGGGGGTGATGATTTCCAGAGCATTTTTTTTACCAAAGATATTTCCTCTATTTTCAAAACTGTTTTCTATATTTTCACTAAAATTATTTTCCCAAGTATTTTCACTGGGTGTTGAAAACGAGTTTACCAAGTACTTATAGATTTTCAGTCCTATGCCTGATCAACGTATGACCGAATCTCTATGGGAACTAGGATGGACTTGTTGAAACATCGAGTTATAAAAGTATTTTTATAAAAACTACTTTGGAATAGTATTATATAGATGTTAAAATTAAAGTATTTTACAAATAATCAAAGAAAGTTTATATGATTTTAAGCATCTTAATAATTCTGGCTTCGTTCCTTTTCGAGGACGAAAAGTTTTAAGGGGGGAGGAATGTGACAACCCGGGATTTTTGGCAGTATTATTTTAAATGAATATTTAATGTGATTAATTAAAATATAACTTATCTTTTAAAACTAATATATATTTGTGTATTGGGAAGAAATATTGATTTGAAATTTATAATAAAGAGTTTCAAATTATAAAAAAAAAGTAATGAAACCTATCTTGTTTACCTAGATGAAGTAAGCTCTGCTTATTGACATTGATTTAAATATATAATTATGTGGTAACCTAAATAATAAGGGTTGAAATAGAATGAATCTTATCAATATTGCATCTAAGTATAAAACAAATATATTGTTTAAAGTAAATATAAATATATATAGACTTAAGAAAATATGACTTTGGCACAAGTATAAAAATAAATAATAAATAAGTAAATTGAATGTTAATAGTCAAACTTTAAATATAAATAAATAAGTATTGATGTTAAGTAAATATGTCAAATAAGTTTCTAGTCATGTAAAATAGTAAATGAACATTTAAATCAAGTGTTGATAGTTTAAGTTAGAAATAGAAATAAAACAAATATACATAAGATAAATTATATAGTTTTGTAAAATATAAAGTGAATACACTAGAAATATATTCAAATAGGTAGGCTTGACAAACAAGAAACCAGGATACATTCAAGTACAAACAAACTAGATAGGTATGTAGACCTGGAAGACAACAAGAAACAAGATATATGTTTATAAGCTTGCAAAAGAAGAAAAAATACATTCCAGTACATTCAAAAATAAAGAATAAGTATGAACAAAAAGGAATAAATATCTATGAACAGGATAATGAAATTTAATGCAGCCCACAATATATATCATATCAGCTGCTAAAATTTGCATCAACCATCATAAAAATCTTTTTCCAGTACAATACAAATCGTGTACCTGAAAACCAACATGTTCAAACCTTGCTTTTATATATATCATCCTTAATCCTTTTCGATCAAGACAAGTCAAGACCCAAGGCAGTTGCAACTTCCAGGATTGTTCTCTATTCAAAATTACATGTGAGTAAACTACATCCATTGTTGTTTGATCGGATGCGTAGTCTTCTGGGTGATGATGATATGAAACATGTTTGTTTGCATGGATGTTCAAATTTTAATATGGTATAAAGCTGCTGAGTTTTGAAACTGACTGAACAAGTAAGAATATACATCTCTGTTAAATTTATGGTTCAAGAGTCATTAGAAATTTTATATCTCCCAACTTAATCACCGTTAACCTTTGATCATTGAAGGAAATTGGATTGTAACAAGGTAATCTTGTTTCCAAAATAAATTTGAGAATTTATATTTTACAAATATGCTGAGAAATTTAAATTTTACAGTAAGATCAAAATTTAGTTCAAATTCAAGACCAATAAATTCATGTCTAAATTATGGGACCTGATTCATATAAGTGAATCATGAATTTTAAAATTTATTTCATGATTTTTAACTGAGTATTCAACGAGAATTCGAAAATGTTTCGAATTTGGGTCTTTGGTCAATTGACGTTGATCGGAGTCGAAGGGGAGGTCGGGGTTTGGCATGAAGGTGGTCGTAGTGTTGGGGAACACTGGGAAAATAGGGCAAGCGGTTAGCGATGGGTGTGATGATCGGTACGTGGCGAAGTAGGGTTCGAGGTGTACTTTTTGTCTGCGTTGGATTTGTGGTGATCGCAACAATGATGGTGTACCGGATCGAATCGCAGGTGGGGAAGTGGCTTCGAGTGTTCGTGACGCAACCATGGTCGAGGTGGTTGGTCGTTTGATGGTGCAGTTCGTCGTCGACAGATGAATTTGCTGATCGAGTTTCTGAGCGTCGTGGGTCTTTAGCTCGTTTCGAAGGTGATTTCGTCAATCTATGTGGACGAGGTGGTTGGTGGGGTCAGGGGCGACTTGTGGAGCATCACGGTGATGGTCATCGTCGGGTCGGGTCTAGTGTGCATGTGCACGGCGTTCATCCTGTGCATCTGGAATTTATGTGAGGAGGATTGTTTGTTGGCCGAGGTTTCTTCGTGTTTTGTCTCGCGTGTAACTCGAAGCCATTGAGGAGTATGGTCGCGTGCGATGGTCTCCAGTACTTAAAGCTAAACAGAATTTTTAACCAAGTTGTTTCCAGAATTCAAAGTACCCTTCAGATTTCAATTATATCAATGAAATTTTCAAGTATGAAGGCAAGTTGATTTTAACCAAGTGTTTTATTAGTTTTATAATGAGTGAAGATTTGACTTAGAGTATGAGTTTTTTTTAAAGAATTTTAGTTTTAAATTTGATTTTAAAATTTAAACTTTTGATTAAAAACCATAGTTTGGTTATAAATCTTGCTTGGAATAAGTTATGAAATAAATCTCTATATGTCGCAAATAATATGTTTTTGAGGTAGCTAAAATGTGATTAAGGTAAAAGTATTGAACTTGAATAAATTCAAAGATGATGATTTTGTGTAAACTAATACAAACTTTTAAATTTAAATTTAAATGGTAGCTAAGAGTTAATGAAATATGGTTATATTAATTTAATCAAGTTTTATTTACAAAGTAAGTAAAGTATAATTACTTAATTAATTAAATCTATTAATGTGAGTACTTAAATTATGGTAGAATTGCTCCATTGTAATCAATGAGGTGAATATGACTAGTTAATTTGTCCATTAATTAAAGATCGTTACTTGGTATTTGATGGAGTATAACTACTTAATGAGTTGATAAGTGTAAGTATTTAGTGAAATAATTGATGGATATATTACTGAACGAAATTTAAATAAGGGAAATTTTTAGGAGAAGTAATTAAGAGTTAATTACTTGGTGTAATTAATTAAAGGATTATTGTATTAAGGAATTAATTAATTAAGGTAAGAATTTGCAGGATGGTTAATTACTGTTTATGATTGAGGAATTAAGGATCAAGAATTAATGTAATTAATGAAGTAACTTAAGGTTAACTACTGGAATTGTTTGAGGATAATGAATTTGTGTAATTATTTAAAGAATAATTACTTTATGTAATTAAAGAATAATTAATTAAGGATGATTAATTAAGATGAAAATTTAGTGGATGATCAATTAATTGGGTTGTAATTAATAAATGATTAGTAAGCAGGACTTAAAAGTAATTGATTTAATTCAATTATGGTTAATTAGATTAATTCGAGATAGTGTGAATGATTTGTCTTGCTTATGATTGAATGATATTGTATGCCTTAGATTTAGAGAATATCTCTGGTATGTGATGCTATGTGATATCATATGTTGTGTATAAACAGTGATACCTGTATTTAAGTTTGAATTGCATTTCATTGAATCACATGAGTTAAGATGAACTGAATTCGAAGAGACCGGAGTCGGGTATTGGTACATACCCGTAACCACTTCGATTCTTCCTAAATTGATATGTAAGGTCAATAGACTGAAATGGAATAATTTAAGTAAATTGATCCATTTAATCTAAGTTTTGGTACTTAGCAATTGATGTGTGATGTAAGTGATGTCTATAACGACTTGTGAAGTGTAATTGTTATAAGTTACCCCGGGTTTATATAAGTTGTATGTTTTCGTTCTCCATGTTGGATGGGTTTACTCACGCTGGTTTCCAGCCTGACCCGGGTGTTACTTTGATGTAATGCTCGGGTCAGACCGAGTATTACAGATTTCTAGGTAAGGACGTTTTGGAGCTCAGGAGGCGAGCTGGATGGCAGGAACGTATGGAGTGTATTCCGCTGTGATATATGGTAGTTTGTCTGGGACATGTTGACTGTATCCGTCCAGTGTTTGTGTATATGTTGTAACTCTGATATATTAAAATGTAATTAACTGATACAATTTTCCTTTGTATAACTGCTATTTATTTGATATTATATTTGATCCGCTGCGAATGTGAGAGTCTGTGTTGTGTTTCTGTTTCTTCTTCTTCTATCTCTTTTCTTCTTTTCCTAACTATCTGGAATTTTCAGGAGCGAAAATTCCAAGTCGTTACACCACCTCAGACTTTCCTTTCTTTGCCGCACCTCCTTTCTGAGCATTCTTTTTATGGAAAAACTTTCTCTTTTGGCCCTGTCCAACCTGGACCTCCTTCTCCTTCTTCTTGTCCAAACAAGCTAACATCTCTTCATGTCTCAATGCCATTTCCACTACCACATCACGCAGATATTTGATGTGTGGTAAAGTAGCCCTAGCCAACTCTGGCTTCAGACCTCTAATAAACTTTTCATTTCTTTTCAACACTGTGTCAACAGTGGCATACCCATACCGGGCTAACTCTTCGAATCTACTAGCATATTCCAGAACTGACGTTTCACCTTGTTCCAGCTCAGCAAACTTCCCGACCAAGACATATTTCGCCATTACTGACATGAACCTTTCTTGAAACCTCCTCCTGAACTCCACCCACATCAGCAGTTATAGTATTCCACCAAAACAAAGCAGCTCCTTGAAGTTGTCTTGAAGCACGTCTCCTTTTCTGCTCGTTATTAAGCCCTAGGTCAGCGAAAATCCTCTCGTAATGTAGCTTCCAGTTTTCTACTTTAATAGCATCCTCTGTTTCGATAAACGGCTTTCCCACAAGCCTAATATAGTCTCTGCTCAAGTTAGCATATTGATTGACCATAAGAGATTCCTGAACTCCTCCTTCAGTAGCATTACCTCCAACAACTCTAGCTGCGATTCCAGCTTGCATCATGTTTATGAAAAACCGATACATGGCTCCCATGTCTACTTGGGGAACCCCAACACTAACATTCTCGGCCTGAGCCTGACCTCTTCTAGCAGTTGGTCGGGCATTTCCATTTGTAGTGGTGCTGTCTTATCCTAGATTGACTCTGCCTCTTCTTCCATCCAAATCTATATTCAAGCCTCGTGGGATACAGAAGAATAGCCTAACAAAGATAGGAGTCTAGAGATAAAGCGTATACTTATATATATATATAGCATATACAAGTACGTTACTATAGCGTTATCCCATAATCCCGATCCTATCTCTAATTCCTAAGGATTATGTTCTCAAAAATCATTTTTAGTTAAAATTTTTCATAAACCTATGCTCCGATACCAAGTTGTAACATCCTTTATCTAGAGGCCCAAAGCTAAGCACTACAGATGCTATAGTTGTCCATAATATTAACTTTCGACGACTAAATACGGCTATGTTAATGGTATCTATAATACCAAAAGCACTTAAATATGAAATAAAGCACAGATTTCAAAACAACATTTTTTTTCCATTACATTTCAAAACAAATGTTTCATATTCATATTACATAATCCTAAAATGTTTCCCAAGCAATGATAAAATACGCTAAGTGCGACATATGATGATGCCCCCTTGGACGATCAGAGTCATATAGTCATAACTGACTTAATACATACGCCACAGAAATAAAAACAAACAAAGAACCGCGACTCCTAAATAGTTATCCGTTAACCTCCTACTTTCCTCCGGTAGATTTATTCGTCATCTTACTAAAACCTGGAAGAACCTCAACCCTCAGCCTACTCAAACCAATTTAAGCACCCGAGAGTTTAAGGGGAAAACATAAACCTCAAGCCAGACATAAAGCCTGGTGTGAATAGTACTATACATCCGGGTTATTGATGTTAAGTGGGACCACGCCGCTTAGCGGAACGAGTTTCCCCTCACTAACATTCTTTTAAAACATATCTTTTGCAAATCTTTTCCTGCAACCAAACTAGTTAAAACTGTAAAGCATTATTATGTAAACATACATATCAGGTAACAAATGGACTATCTGTCCGAACACCATAGTTTTGTTTGGCTTACTACTAACCTTTGGCTGACTCGGGCCTATCACACAAAGTAACAAAATTTATCTAACATATGTTAGACACACATCTTCTGGACGGTCCATCCTTAACTATCTATTAAATACTTCTCTTATGGATGGTCTGTCCCTAACTTAACATCTCCCAGGGTCACCTGATCCTAATGGTTTTATGGGCTCATCGATAACCTATCTGTATACAAACATATATTCCCTTCTGTGTGCAATCATAATTTTAGTCTTACCTGTGACAAAGCCCTACACACTAGAATTTTGGACTAAATTAGCTGGGGCCAATAGCTAATGTATAGGGCGTGACCTTATACCAGTCCCATCCGATATTCTAATATCTGAGTCATTTTCACTTAGGGACACCTTCCCATAATTTTCCTTGAAAACCTTTTCATCTGAAATTGATTTAAAACCTTTTAAACCAAACTTAAACAAGGAAAACATTTATACCCTATGCTTTACTCAAAATCACCTTGCCATGTTATATATATATATACTTTACTCAAATCTTTGTTGATGAAAACATTTAAATATTTAAAAGTAACCCTTCCGATCTTTTTGAAAGTACCCCTTTCAAAACCATTCATATAAACCTTTCAAAATCATTGAAATTCCTTTTCCTTCGAAAGCTAAAAACCTTAGACATCCCTCTTTAAAATCAATAAACATTGCCTTTCGAAACCATAGGAAAAACATTTCCTTTAAACCATTTAAAATCATTGGAAAACATTTCCTTTAGACCTTTAGAAACCATTGAGGACCCTTTCGAAACCTTCTTTAAAACCTTTCGAAGGTACTAAAAACCTTAAACCCTTCAAAAGCAATTGGGATTCAATTTAAAGCATGTGAAAAAACACCTTTTGAAACCATTTAAGTTGAAAGCATTATCTTTCAACACCATGGGTTATTCTTTAAAAATCACTAAGGGTAACTAGCAACAGAGTCTAAAGCTTACCCTTTCGAAAGCTATTACTAAGTTAGGAAGTGATGGTGTCGAAACACCCCTTCCAAAAGCATTGGAGAAGCGGTATGATTTTTATAAAACAAAACAACCCCCTTCGAAAGCTCTGTTTCGAAAGGTAAAAAGGCGGCAGTAAAAGCTTTGACATAGTCGAAAGCTATCATTTAGAAACAATGGTGTAACTATTTTGAAACCAACTTTTAAAACCATTGACTTAGTCGAAAGCAGACTTAGTCGAAAGCTATTTCTTAGAATAAGGGCGCAACCTTAAAACCTTTATTAAATCAATTGACCTAGTCGGAAGCCAACTAAGTCGAAAGCTACTTAGTCGAAAGCAAGCAGGTGCTTTTTTCTTTTAAAACAAAAGGGCGCTTTGACCCTTTTGGAACCCCTAGGTTTCTACTCTTACCTTCTGCCTTTGTCCAATTCACTATGTACCAAAATTGATACTATGTGTGTTGGTTTAAGGAAGGAGGCGGAGGGTCTTAGTTGAAAGCAACTTGGGTGAAACCAAAAGAGGCGAAGCATGCTTTTAGCAGGAATTTCTGATTTAAACCCCTTTTAAGTAAAACGTTTTAACTAACCTGGCTTGTTTATCAAACTCTTATTGGTTGCTAATTTCCTTTTCTAAAAGTACTGCCATAATTTTCAGAATTAATTAATTTAAATCATTTGTAAAATACTCCTTCTCCTTAACTAAATATATAAAACATTTAAGTCCCATACCTTAAATAATTTTATATGTTCATCAAAACACTTTGAGAAATTCTACAAAAATTCTAGAAAATCCTTTTCAATATGTTTTCGAACATATATAAATTTTTAGACTCAAATAATTATTTATCATGCCGCAAATAATTTATAACCCAATAAATCATTTTCTTCACTAGAAAATTAATAAAAAATCCACATTTATTCAAAAAATTATGAAAATTGAAATCCACATCTAAAATAACATTTATGGTCTATATCTAAAATCACAAGACATTTGGATGTCATTTAATAGGGTTTTCACATCGAAACATATCATAAAAACACTACGCCATAGATTGCATACTGCAACACCAAAGAAGTGATGCAGGAAGTGCCAAAAAATGATGCTGTAGGCTAAAAAAGGGCAAAGGCAACACTTTCTCGGTGTTGCATTTTGCCGCGTTGCCGCAAACCTCAAAGGCAACATTTTGACTATCTAAGGCAACATAAGAAATATTGTTGCAATAGAACCATATTTGGGTCTATAGCAACATCCATAGGTGTCTGTACCAACATTCCAAAATGTTGCTATAGATATTAACTTTCTGAATTTGTGGGGCCCACAATGTAGAGCATATTTGATTTTTTAATAGAAATAAATATTTATTTAATAAAATGCTATTTGCACAGAATTTGATATTCAAACAGTAATTTATTTAAATAAATATTTTATTTCAACATTAGAAATAGTACAAATTCCTGACTCCACTATTTTACAATTCAATGATATATAACACTGATATTTACATATACAGATATTCCTCACTACATCACTCAGTTCACTCATTACATATGCAGTTTCAATTTATACAGACACTGACACTGACGAATATATGACGAGCTGAGTGCCGAGCCGAAGGCGAGCCGAGAAGCGGGTCCGGGCGCAGCGCCGGCGGGGGTCCGGGGCACCGCCCGATTCATCCGATTTCGGAAGATCGAGCCTTCTTTGAAACGACGTAAAATGATGCACAAATGATCACCTCTTGCGAATTTGAACACCTCCTCGATGATTGACTTTTGCAACTCTTTCATGGCTTCTTCTGAATCATCCGACCTTTTTCCAGCCATCATTCTTAGCAAATTGTTCAGTGAAAACTGAAATAACCTTGCTTTTAGCTTTGCCTTGGTAAAAGACCTGAAACCATGATAAATAAAAATTGACATTTCATCGAACAGGTTGCGTGTTAATAAGTAATACATTACCCTTCACTGCCACCATCCCCAAACTTCGGCAACTTACATCCCCAAACTGCTGCAACTTACACTGCCACGAACCTCTACACAAAATTGACATTTCATCGAACAGGTCACGGACTTCGGCAGCACGAACCTCTACGCTACCACCATCCCCAAACTGCTGCAACTTACATCCCCGAAGCACATTCATCTCTTCCAGAGTCAATGCAGCTTCAGTTGAAATATTATTTCCCAGGCACCTGTTGCAATTTCGATAGTAACTTCGCTAACAGCTCTTGCTTTGCCAGCAACTATACCATCAGAAGAAATTAGTGCCATTTCAGCCCACGTTTCAGTAGCAAACCCAGCGTCTTTAAGAACAACAGCTGCAATATCATCACTAGCAGCAGCATATGCATTTACAACTGTGATAGTAGAATTGTCACTTACAAGATCACCAATTGGGTCATCATTACAACAGAAAGATTCTATCAATAGCCTACAGCACACGGAATTAGGGTCGAAAAGCATAGCATCGAATTTGCCATCATTGTCAAAATCAAAAGCTGGAGTAGACGTCCATCCTTCGAAACTCTCATCAGATCCACGGTGAATACTGGCTTCCGCCCTTGCCTGCCGCTGTGTCGAAACCCCATAACTCGCGTCTAAATAATCAGACATAGCTTTGAAGGCATTGAGAAGCACTCGGTTTTTCTGAGGAGTATGAAGGAGGTGGCGCTTTTCACTTCATGCCGGATCTGATTCCGGAGCTCTAGGAGTCTAATACCGAATTCCAATCCGACGTCGAAAAGCATATGCGAATGGGAAGTATGAATTTGCTGGATTTCGTGAATTTGGTTTTTGATTTGAGAATTATGAATTGAAAATTGAAAGGGGATCTACACCAACATACGCGGGAAAACGAAAATTTGGTAAAAAGTGCAGCGGTGATCCATTTTAACAGTCGGATTAAATATAGATCGTTGGATCGTATTCACGCGGATTGCTAATTTTATTAATTTTTTAATTTGAATACAGCTATAGCTACTGCAACATTTTGCTGATATCTATGCTAACACCTTAAAGCGTGTGTTGCAATAGACAAAAATCAGCATACCTATCGCAACATTTTAGCTGGCAACACCATGCAAATCTGTTGCAGAAGGCCATCTATGGCGTAGTGAAATCAATATGAACATGCATAAATCACCAACAAGTATATATAAACATTTAATCATCCAAAACATGGCATTATCATGCAAAATCATTTCGGGTTAACCTTAAAACCAAGACTATAAGAAAAATGGGATGTAGTTATCATTCACCTTAGCTTTATGATTAAAAATGTGAGATTTGATGTTGAATAATTTGGATTTACTTCTTCCTCTTGAAATCCTAGCCTTTTCTTCTCTTGAGATTAAAAATGGTGGTCGGCCTTAAAATATTTTTACTTGAGAATGAAATGAACGTGTGTTTGATTTCCTAAGGGTTTAGGGTATAAGTTCATCCTATTTCCCATTTTCCCTTCCTTATTTCCTAACACTTTTATTCATGTTATCTCCTTAGTTCATTATACATATAGGCACGAGTACCCTTGGTTAAATCAAATCTCAATCTATTAATCATCTTACATTATTTTATTTAATTTAGCTAATTAAATATTCTAAATAATGTTACTAAAAATATGGGGTGTTATAACTAATTTATTTTAAAAGGAACTGTGACGACCCACAAATATATCACTTTAATAAATTTATTTATTTAAGTTAATTTGGGATTAAAGTGATTCAATAGTTATAATTATTTTGATAACTCATTTTAAATAATTATAGAGTAGTAATTTATCATAATTTTTTAACTATATATACTTGATTTAAAATCATAAGAAAAATTCGTATCGCTTTATCGGTATAATAACAATTTTTTAAATAAAAATTTTATATTAATTTATATGATTCTATAAATAAAATGAGATCATATTAATTATTTAAAAATTATAAGAATTTTTTTTTCAGACTTTGTTTATAAAAATATGCATATTAACCAAAAATTGAAAATATGACCAAAAATTGAAATCAGGATTCTTAGCGATACAACGCGTAGAAGTTGTACAAAGTTGTAGTGATACATGTGCACATATACATGTGCATATATGAAGATTTATTCCCATGTACATGATCATTCATATATGCACACATATACATAAAAATACAAAAAACATATACGTATAAAATATTCAAGATATTTCTCCTTTCCTTACTTCCTAAGCTAACCAAAAGTCCACCATGGTACAAACATCATTTTCATGCACATGAGGGGGGAGGGTACTTGCGACCGAAACAGGTAGGTAGGGGGAGTGGGCGGTGATGCATGTAATCATGAATTGCATAAAATATCCAAGATATTTTACTTCACTTCCATCCCTATAAATACCACCCCTTCTCCTCTTCATTTTCATATACTTTCTCCTTCATTTTTCTAAGCTTCATCCTCCTTTCTAATGGCTTCCACACTAAAAGAAATTATGGAAAATTTTATTCCAAAAAAAATTAATATATATATATATATATAGTTAAAACGCCTCAAACTCTTCACCAAACACCTTCTCTTCCCCCTCATTTCCTAGGGCAACACCTCACACCACCAAAAAGCCTAGCCTTTCACTTCACCTATCCTAGGCCGTGAGCCCCTAGGCAAGGCGAGCCCTCCAAAGGCAAGAGCCCGAGTGATCGTAAGCTAAAAACCTGAATTAGCGAAGCTATAGCTGAATTTTAGTTAATCGTTTAAACCCAAGTTGAAAAACTCTTACTTATATTATATTTTGGATAATGATATGATATTTGCAATATATGTTTAATATGCTTTGATCATCAAGTTTGGTTGTTTAATATGAATGTTGAATATATATGCAAATCACGAAAATACACGTCAACAAGCACAAAGGAAATCACTTTCCTGTATTTAATGGATTGGTGTATACGAAATGTTAAACCTCTTTAAAAAGGTTTAAAAATGAGTTAGAAATGTTTTATAAACATATGAAAGTGTTTTGGTGAAGTTTGAAAAGTATTTGAAAATTTAGTCAAAAATAAGCGCGTCGCATAACAGTAGTTCGTGATTTCGTGCCATAAAAGTGAAACAAGTGTATAGAATGGAATATAGCTTAAAATTCTTTGAGATAAGAATTTTCCGAACTATTATTCCCATAGTTTTCCAACAAAGAAAGAAAATCGGGTTTTCGATAGACAGATTATGAAATATGAGTAAAACAATTTTTTAGAAAAA
Source organism: Allium fistulosum (assembly GCA_030737815.1). Classification (NCBI taxonomy): domain Eukaryota; kingdom Viridiplantae; phylum Streptophyta; class Magnoliopsida; order Asparagales; family Amaryllidaceae; genus Allium; species Allium fistulosum. The sequence continues at coordinate 738,488,266 of CM060906.1, forward strand.
TCGCGGTTTTGCAGTTCAAAATCCATAATAGTATTTCTTTGAAAATGATATTTTAAAATTATTTAAAAGTATGAAATAAATTCTAAAAATATTTTAAAATGTTTTAAAAGTGATTTGGATTATAAAAAATGAATTTCCAAGTGATATAAAGTCGTTTTGATCAATATAGCTTAAAAAACACTTTTCGCAGCACTTTTCTATAATATTTGAAATATAGTTTTAAACACAACCATTCTTTTCCAAATCTTTTATAAATATTTTAAAATAATTAGATAAGTATTTTAAAGATGATTTTGAAGGATTTATAAAATGGTTAAATTTTAAATGATTTAGAGTCGGTTAAATAACTTGACCGCCTTATGGGTGTTAGAGAGATAGTGTCTAGGCTTGAGTTTGAAAAACCAGTTTCCTGCTCTCCCTAGCTATCCGGACTGGCCCGACGGATGGGATAGTGAATTTGAATTGCTTGGATCAACATTTCCTTAAGTGAAAATGAAATAATCTCAAACTATTCCAAGGTTTAAAAGGGTTTAAAATAATCAAAGGATTTGATAAGAGAGGTTTAATGATTTTGTATATACCGAAAGTAATGTTTTAGAAATATATATCTCCAAAGGAGATTTTGAATGATTCTCTATTCAAAGAAAATCTTTTTATCGATGATTGGTTCGAAGGAACCGGGGTCGGATTCCTATCCAAAGACCACTTCGAACCAATTTGCGTATTCGAAGTGAAGACATGGATATGATTTGGAAGATGGAATGTAGGGCTACTTGTCACTGACCGTTGGGGGAAATTTCCCATATCAAATTATGTGGTAGTAGTTCTTCATTTAAGATCTTTTATGTGAGGACTTCTCGTTACTAATCCTAGGGTAACTCCCGACATAATGTGGTAGGAGAGTGCCTTCGGTTTGTCCTGTTCCTAAACAGCTTGTAGGACGAATGTCTAATGTTGCATTTCTAGTTACATAAATTGATCTCTATGAATGTATCATCTGTTTTGTGGCGGAGAAGGAAACTTCTCTTAGCTTAACACCCTTTCCTGAGACGTATGAGATCAGGAGTTATACATTTGTAGAAATCAGTTTGTGACTATGGGATGGCAATGTGGCATTCAAAGTGGAATATGCTATGTGAAAGGTAACCGCTACCTCAGACCTCATCACCCGGTAATGGCTTAAGCAGGGTACGCCGCAAGGCTATGTGGTTCACAACCATAAGGGTATGGTCATCACCTTTCTAGATTACTCTCTATATGTCGAGTATGTGGTGTACTATGGGATCTCGGATAGGTCGGTTACGACCAGGGTGATGTCATATTCAGTTCTATCCAGGTCATGTATGAGTGCCAAATAGAAAGATGCCGGTCATGCCGAATGCAGAGGTTTTTTTTGTATCCTCGGTACATTCCTCTAGAGATGTACTATACAAAAGGTAGTCCCTTACCTGCCATTGTATGGAAATCCATCTCCCCGAACGAGCTTGTAAGAGTTTTGTTTGTAGAGTCTAACATACAAGAATTTAATATGGTAACAATTTCGGCTAAGATTAATCAGTTTACTTGCAAATGTTTTCAAAGGAATGTCATTTAAAATAATATCAAATGATTTTGCATGTCTAATGTTTTGGTTATCATAAGGTAAAAACCCGTCTATATTTATGCCTGGGCGTGGTCTTATGAGATACTTTTTCTTTTTCAAACACATATTTTGAGTTTCTCACACTAGTCCTATGACTGACCCAGAGTTTATTTTCCTTTTCCCTTAAACTCTGGGTGCCCTAATTTTTCCCGAGCAGTATAATAATGAGCTGATTATGAGCATTTTGGAGTTTTTGGAGCATATGGAACATGAATCCTGAAAAATGAAGAAATTTGGATCTTTTTGTTATTTCCACCAGTTTCCGCTATGTTTGTATTTTGTGTATGTTTCTACCAGCACCTGTAGGGATATGCCAATATAACCATCGTAGCTGGGTTAGTACCTATCATGACTCTGATATCTCTTTTTGAGAATGGTTATATGTACTACCACCTGTTAAATATGATGTAAAATTCTATTATTATTCTGTCTTCTATCTTTTCTTTCACCCCATGATAATCTGCCTCTCCGGCACTTGGATCTGCGGCACGTGAATACCAGGGATGTATTAGTGTCGATTTCTAAGGGTCGAGGAGGTGGGTCATCACATTTGGTATCAGAGCTTATGTTTGAGTGAATACATAAGCCTTAATGGGGTTAACTCATTAGAGATAGGGTTAGTTATACCCTAGAATGAGTTTAGTCTGAGAAAGCAACAATTAAAGAAATTTATCCAAAAAAGTACATTTAAACTTTACGACAATTTCCTAAGATATCTTGTATATATATTCTAAAAAGATATTTCCTTACTATTTTGCAAATAGTAGGAAATGAGTGGAAGAAGAGGACAAGGTAGGGAAAGGGGAGGTAGTAGTACCATGAATGGTCGAACTCTCGCCACCATAGTAATCGAGGAAGCAACAATTCAGGTATAACTCCAAATCAACTTCGCCACTTTATGCAAGAACTATACCAGTTTGGGAGGAAAGCCGTTCAAGGGAACAGAATCCATCATAGAAGTTCAAGCACGGATCTATTCATGTGAAAGGATTTTCAAAGGGCTAAATAGTGCAGATGGGCAGAAGAGATTCTTGGCCTCTTAGCAATTGCAGGATGGAGCTCTTGCCTAATTGGAGTCCATTACTATGACTGAATTGGAAGATAATTTTTTTGGGCACGATTTAAGGAAGTATTGGAAGAGAAATATATGCCTGCATCTAGAAAAGCACGCCTCTACCGAAGCTTTATGGATTTGAAACAGGGGGAAATGTCAGTAGAAGAATATACCAACAAATTCAATGAATTATCACGATTTGGACCGGGTCTAATTGACACTCCTCTAAAAAAGAATGAAATGTTTATTTCTGGAATGAAGAAACAATATCAAGATAGAATGACCGCACATATGAAAGGGACTTCCATGGATTTGGTGTATATGGGTTTCCAGTACGGAACCCTAGACAAGAAAAACCCATCTGCAACCCAAAGCAATGGCAACAACTATTGGAAGAAAAGATAATTTAACCCGCAAGGAAAGAAACAAGAGCAAGCTAAGCTGGAAGTAGATCGTTTGAAAGATGTAACTTGTTATAATTGCCAGCAAAAGGGTCATCTTTCCACAACCTACAAAAATTCTAAGAGACAAAGGGGAACCTGCTACAACTGCTACAAGCCAGGGCACAGGATAGTGGAATGTCTTATAAAGAAAGGAGAGCAAGCTAGAGTGTTTGCTATTAAAGATGAACCTTTAACCTCAACAGATGCAAAGAAAAAGGGAGTACTGGAAGGTAAAATTGATATTAATGATAGAGTAGTTAGAGTATTTTTTAATAATAGGGCTTCCCACGGTTTCATTTCCAAGAAACTAGTTGATAGACTTGAACTTAAACCACAAGTATTAGATATTCCATATATGTGTCTAACCCAATAGGCAAGATGGCTAATCTTGTTATAATTTGTGAAGAAATCCAAGTTACCTACCTATCCCAGATTTTTCCATGCAATCCAAAGTCCTTAACTTTGATGAATTTGAAATTTTACTCGGTATGTGTTGGTTGTCCAAATATAAAGCTATTCTTGATTGTAATAAAAGGATGGTTCTATTACAAAATAGAAGAGGTAGACCTTTTGTGATAAAATGCAAAAAACCTAGTCTAGTAAAGGAGAATTATATATATGCGCTTAATTTATTCCAAAAACATTTAGAGGAAATGCCCGTGGTAGAAGAATTTTCTGATGTTTTTGAGAAAGTAAAAAGTCTACCACCACATCGAGAAATTGAATTCCGCATAGATTTACTTCCCAATATGAGCTAGTTGTTCACCCAGTTCAGAAGATGGCTCCTAAAGAGAAGGAAAAATTAAAAAAACAAACCGATGAGTTGTTGAAGAAGGGATTGATAAGACCTAGTCGCTCAAGTTGGGGGGCAGTAGTGGTCTTTGTTGTAAAGCCTGATGCCACACTAAGGTTGTGTATGGACTATAGAGATCTAAACAAGTAGACAATAAAAAATAAGTACCCTCTACCCTGTATAGATGACATGTTGGACCAATTACTTGGGGCTAGAGTATTCTCGAAAATGGACCTGGCCACCGGATTCCACCAGCTAAGGATTGTAGAAGATTGCATTCCATTAACTGCATTCAGAAGCTTAAATGAATATTACGAATGGCTGGTTATGCCCTTTGGGCTAACAAATGCTCCCGCCTATTTTGTTGAACTTATGAATAAGGTATTTAAAGAGGTACTCAATAAATTCGTATTAGTCTTTGTCGATGACATTTTGATATACTCAAAGACTGAGAAGGAACATGAAGGGCATCTTGAAATCGTATTGGAAATATTAAGGAGAAATGTGCTGAAAGCTAAATTCTCCAAATGCCATTTTTGGGAAAAAGAAGTATGGTTTCTTTGACACGTGGTGTTAGGAGAACGAATTGTAGTTGATCCAGCAAAGATTACGGCTATTCTAGACTGGAAACAACCCTAGACTCCAAAGGACATTCGTAGTTTCTTGGGATTAGTAGGATACTATTGAAAATTCATTCAGGACTTCTCCAAGATTTCCTCTCACTTTACAAAGCTGACTATGAACGATGTGGAGTTTGAGTGGACACAAATATGTGAAGAAACTTTTCAAGATCTCAAGAAAAGATTAACCACTGCTCCTGTATTAGCAGTAGCAAATGAAAATGGTGGATTACTGTATATACAGATGCGTGTGGGGATGGAGTCGGTGCTGTTCTAATGCAGCATGAAAAGGTCACTGATTATGCAAGTAGACAATTGAAGATCCACGAGAGGAATTATGCAATACATGATTTAGAGTTGCTAGCCATTGTGTTCGCATTAAAAATGTGGAGAAATTATCTACCAGGTAAGAATTCATTATAGTTTATTTTTAATATACTTTGATCAACCCTAGTAAATAATAATATTCCTTCTTTAAATAGGTGAAAAGTTTGAGCTTTTCATAGACCATAAATCTTTGAAATATCTTTTCACTCAGTAGGACTTAAACATGAGACAACAATGTTGGTTAAAATTTCTCGCTTTATATGATCTTGATATCTTATATACACCTGGGAAGGCCAACGTGGTAGCAGATGCATTTAGTAGAAGGCCTATCGTTTTAGCTTATTTTGTAGTTACCCCAACCCTACTAGAGAAAACTGCCGACAAACATAATGAAGACCAGTGGCTAAGGATGATTTTTAAGAGAATACGCCAAGGGCAGGGTTCAAGCTTTGAAATCGATAACCGTGGGATATTACGATTGAGGGGAAGGATTTGTGTCCTAGAGGTTGACAACTTAAGACAAGCAGTATTGACAGAGTGCCATCAATCTAAACTTAATATCTACCCAGGAGTTAACAAAACGTAAAGGGATGTAAAACAGACATTTTGGTGGAAAAATATGAAGAGGGATATCTCCATCCATGTAAGAAGGTGCGCAAATTGTTAACAAAAAAAGAACGATCAACAAAAGACTACTGGACCACTCCGACCTCTTGAAATTCCAACTAGGAAATGTGACCAAATATCGATGGATTTCATCGACGGTTTGCCTCGATCAAGAAAAGGGAATGAAGGCATTTGAGTCATCATAGATTGGCTAACCAAAAGCGCACACTTCATCCCTATAAAGTCAACATGAACTACTGCAAGCCTGCAGAAATATACATGAGGGAAATAGTTCGATTGCACGGTGTCCCAAGTAGCATAGTCAGTGATCGAGACCCAATCTTTACTAGTAAGTTGTGAGAAGCATTGCAGATAACTTTGGGAACCAAGCTAAACATTAGTACCACATATCACCCCCAGACCGATGGACAAACAGAAAGGGTAAATCGGGTGTTGGAGGATCTTCTAAGAGCTTGCATCTTAGATTTTGGAGGTTCATGGGAAAGCTATCTTCATCTGATAGAGTTCTCTTATAATAATAGTTATCAGCCTAGTATTAGCATGACCCCATATGAAGCTTTATATGGTCGTCCGTGTAGATCCCCAGTATGTTGGATCGAGACCGTAGATCGATTGGTACTTAGCCCTGACATGATTAAAGAAGCTTTGGAAAAGGTAGATATGATCAGAAAAAAGATGAAAGAAGCCCAGAGCAGGTAAAAGAGTTATGCGGACAGGAGGTATAGAAATTTGAAATTCTCAATAGGAGATTATTTATTCCTGAAGGTTTCCCCAATGAGAGGAGTAGTGAAATTTGGGAGAACTGGAAAATTGGCCTCTCGATATATTTGATCTTCTCCCATTCTTGAGCCGATTGGCCCATTGACCTACCATGTAGGGTTGCCCAAAAAGTTGTCAGGTGTGCATATGTCTTTCACTTATCTCACTTACAAAAATATATGCATGACCCAGAGCAAATTATTGAAACAACTGCCGAAGAAGATTTAGAAGTTGAACCTAATTTGGCGGTTATCAGGCGACCTATGCGAATCATGGACCATGATGAGAAGAGATTAAGAAGGAAAATGGTAAGATTAGTCAATGTCCAATGGAGTGGAGACGCAGCAGACTACACATGGGAGACCGAAGAGAGAATGCATAAAGCCTATCCTATGTTTAGAATGGATACATAGTTGTATGTAGTATAATTTATTCACCGGCCTGTGGTGACGTCACTTATCTTGTACTTATGTATCACTTCGTTATACATATTTGTTCCAAGTTATCTTCTTATTATCCTCAATTTCAAGGACAACTTTTTTTAAGGGGGGAAGTCTGTAATGACCCGTAAATATATCACTTTAATAAATTTATTTATTTAAATTAATTTGGGATTAAAGTGATTCAATAGTTATAATGATTTTGATAACTCGTTTTAAATAATTATAGAGTAGTAATTTATCATTAATTTTATAAATATATATACTTGATTTAAAATCATAAGAAAAATTAGTATGGCTTTATCGGTATAATCAAAATTTTGTAAATAAATTATTTATACTAATTTATATGATTCTATAAATAAAATGAGACCATTTTAATTAGTTAAAAATAATAAGAAATTTGTTTTCAGTCTTTGTTTACAAAAATATGTATATTAACTAAAAAGTGAAAATATGATCGAAAATTGAAATCAGGATTCATAGCGATACAACTCATAGAAGTTGTACAACGTTGTAGAGGTACATGTGCATACATGAAGATATATTCCCATGTACATGATCATTCATATATGCACACGTATACATAAGAATACATAAAACATGTAAGTATAAAATATTCAAGATATTTCTCCTTTCTTTACTTCCTAAGCTAACCCAAAGTCCACCATGGTACATACATCATTTGTAACGACCCGTATTTTACAGATCGAAACATCGTAAAATAGTTGACCTTTGGTTGCATTGCTGCTAAGTCGTTTCAGGTTTTGGCAGAATTTTGCTTAAGTCCTAAGTCGTAGCCGACTTAGGAGTTTTGGACGAGTTAAGTGATAAGTCTGGGCGGGTTAATGACTAAGGGGTAGGTCGGCGACGACTTAAGGAAGACAGGGGAGTGGTTTAAGTCGGTTGACAGTTTGGGACGACCTATAGAACCTAACTGAGTTAAACAGTTCGAGTTAGCGACCTATGATAGTTAAACAGGTCGTGTGCTTGTTAAGTCGTATACGAGTTAGCAACTTATAGGGGTAGGAGACTTATAGCAGTTAAGTCGTGGTCGAGTTAAGGAAGATAAGTCGCTAAGAGATAGGTCGCGAGATTGTTAAGTCGCGTGGGTGTTAGGTCGCGTGCCAGCATTGTTGAGTCGCTGGGGCGCGCTAAGTCGTAAGTCGCTAAGTCGCGCATAGGTTAAGTCGTTAAGTCGAAGACTGTTATGTCGCGCGCTATGTTAAGTCAGAGACCCAGTTGAGTTAAGTCGTAGGTAGGCTGCTGTGTTAAGTCGTGACCGACTTAGGAGTTAGCAGTCGTTTAAGTTGTTAGACAAGTGAGTTTTGAGTCGGCTAAGTTGTTTAGGTTGTATGGTGTTAAGTCGTAACCCAGTTACCTGTTAAGTCGAAGGCCCTGCTTAGTTATAAGTCGTAGGTCGTCTGGGATGTTAAGTTGGAAGGTTATAAGTCGGAGACGACTTAGGGAAGGCGGACGAGTTAAGGAGGAATTCAGCTATAAATACTCGTCCATTTTCTCACTTTTTGGGATCCGGATTTCAAAGCGACGAAGTGCTGCCATTTTGAGAGCTCGACTTCTACACTTCTTCACTTCTTTTCTCCACTCTAATCTAGTGCTTCCTTTCATCCAAATCGAAGATCAAGATCGAAGATCCAAGAGCTAAAGTTGAAGATCTTCATCCATTAAGTGAGATTTCTTCGTTTGAAGCGGATTCGTGATAGATCAAGCTTGATCCTTCGCTGTCCAGAACTGAAGCATGTTGATTTGGGTTTGTTTAGGTGATTTGGTGAGTGGTGATTATCTCTCACACGGATCCAAAGGAGTATATCGGATTGTTGGCTCGATTTGGTGTTAAAATAGTGATTTCCATGCATTTTCTTCATCCTAAGTGTAGATCCATATAGATCCATAGTTCATGATGATTTAACAACCATTTTACTAAGTGTTAGCCTATACAAGTTCATTCATCAAGATTGTAGAGATATTGTTCATGTTTTCATGCTTGTTAGACTTTCAACTCTTTAATTACGAAATTGCCATTATTGTGATAATTGTTTACTTAGATCATATTTGAATGCTTGATTGTTTGGATTAATGTTTGACTTGGTTGATTGCTATGAATTAGATGATTGATGATTTGATTTAGACCAGAGATGATTCAAAGGCTAAGGGAAAGGCTCTTGAATTGGGAAAGCTGCTTGTGGCATATGTAGCGGGATGATGAAGCTCTTATGCATAGATCTGATGATGTGATGTTGAGATGAGGCTTTGCGAGGATGTGATGAAGCGAGGCATCATGTGATGAAGACTTGGTTTAATCCAGACGGGATCATCCCAAGCATGTTGATAACTCGGTGAAATGGTTCGAGTTGGGGATAATGGATGGTTATGGAAATGGTCGTCAAGGAGGATGACTAGGAGGCTTGGGTCTCATCGTTGTTGAAGGTTCTAGCATGCTCTAAGCAAGAGTACGTTTGGGCAGATTCGATAGTCCCAACGACCAACTGTTGATGGTCGAGTACTCTGGGCAGATTCGATAGTCCTAGGCACGGGTCACGATGACGTGCGGGAGTTATGTCTAGAACCGGGGTTACCATTAGCCCTTGACGGACGGCTGAAAGAATGTGTCGGTCATTCAATTAACGGTGAAACCGAAGCAGTGATAACAGTGATAGCCAGAGTCATGGATGTTTGGTTGTATCGTCATTCGATCTCAAGAGCGGTATTCTCTGGGTGCTTATCTGATCTTGGTTTAGGCCTTGGGGGTTTGTACTTGGAAAACATCGCCCTTGACTCGAGTGATAATTGTTTTACTTTAAATTGTATGCTCTGCTATGTTTGCTTCTGCTTAGTGTGTGTCTGGGGGCTATCACTGTAGAAAGAGGTTGGAGTGGGAGGGTTGTATTCCTTTTCCTTTATACTCTTTTGGTATGTTGTTAGTTAATTTACTGCTCACTAAGACTGTTGTCTGACTCAAGGCTTTATGTTTTAATTCTTATTGCCTTGGGCTGTTCGTCCGTTTAGGTAGCAGGTGACAGGTGCTGTCCTTGCTTTCCACGATGCTGATGATGAAGACGAGCTGGAGTATTGCATATTACCTTTTTACTATATGTACTGGATGTTCCGCTGCTTTGTATTTTCTGAGTGATATGTAGTGAGGCTTGTTGTATTGACTATTCAGACGTTTGTATTCAACTATTATGAAGTTTTATATGATGGGATTCTATTCTGTGAAGCTTCACTATACATATGTTCTATTGTATTTTGTCCATGCGCTGTGGGTAATACGATAGATTCTGTTGTTTTATTTTACCCTGACAATCGTCCATGGTCGCCTGGCACACTTTACAGCGCACTATCTCTAGATTCAGTGCAGGGGTCATGGGCGGTCGTCACATTTGGTATCAGAGCATTGGTTAATCGATTTTACCCAACGCTCGCTGACGTAACTACGTATGAGAGACGTAATTGTAATTTGATGGATGATTACTATATATAATATAGTAGCTTAGAAGTAAGATAGTCCTTTATGCAGTTGTTTCTCTAGATGTTCTGATCATTCTTTTTTTTAGATATTGAGAATGAGTCGAAGAGGGAGACCAGCTGCTAGGGAAGGCCATGCTACTGAGGGAACTGCTGATTATGCAGCTATGTTCGAAGCTATGATGACTTCGATCATGAGAAGGATACCAGTTCCGGGGACAGCAGTTGATGTTGGAGTTCAAGTCCAAGCTCCAAAGCCGGTGGATTTTGCTAAGCTGTGTAAGGACTACACCGCTCTTGGAGGAAAGGTTTTCTTGGGAACAGAATCAACTATTGAGGTCCAGAGGTGGATAGATGCTTGTAGAAGGATCTTTAGTGATTTGGGAATTGAGGATGCAACTAAGAGGAAGTTGGCATCAAGGTAGCTTCAAGGGAGAGCCTCTGATTGGTGGAATTCTATTACCATCAATACTCCGGAGGAAGAGATTACTTGGGAGCAATTCCAAGTCAGATTTGAAGCTAAGTTCATTTCTACAGCTCAGAAGTCTGTTCTGTTCAAAAGGTTTGTGGAGCTCAAGCAAGGAGGAAGATCTGTTCTTGAGTATGTTTCTGAGTTTGAAGCTTTGTCCAAGTATGCCCGGTCGTATATTGAATCTGCTTATCAGAAGAATGAGAAGTTTGTGACAGGCTTGGATAGTTATCTTGGGAGGCAGTTGGTGGATCATTTGGACGATTCATTTGAGAAGCTTGTGGAGAAAGCTCTCAGGCATGAGAGTCTGTTTCCTAAGGAAGGATCTGTTGTTGCTGTGACCAGGGAAGAGTCTAAACCCCAGTAGGGTGGAAACAAGAAGAGGAAGCAGCAGCAGCAGCAGAAGGGGAAGGATGGCCAGAAGAAGACGAAAGGCGAGGTGACTTGCTACAATTGTCAGCAGAAGGGCCATTTCTCGAAGGATTGTAAGAATCCGAAGGCACCGATGAAGTGTCACAACTGTGACAAGCCAGGGCATTTCAGGAAGAATTGTCCAGAACCGAGGAGGGACAAGCAGATTGTGCAAGATTATGCTTTGGGAGCTGTTCCGTCGTCTTCAAAAGCTCCTACCGCTGAAGAGAAAGGAAAGAGTGTGGTTGTTCAAGGTACTCTTTTCCTATGTGGTGTTCCAGTTAGAGTTCTGTTTGATACTGGGGCGTCGCATTCGTTTGTTTGTAGTGAACTCGTAGGCCGGTTAGGTTTGGAACCGGATATTGTTGATAGGCCATTGGTTGTGACTAATCCAGTTGGGGGTTCGTCTTGTTTGTGTATGTTATGCCGTGGTCTGATTGTATCGAGTCATGGTTGCTCTTTTGTTTGTGATTGTTTTGTTCTGAACTTTGCGGGGTTCGGAATTATTTTGGGTATGGACTGGCTTAGGAGGTATGCGGCAAAGGTTGATTGTGAGAGGCTGGATGTGACAGTCGAGAATGTGGAAGGGCGAAAGATTGTGATACGATGTAAGCATGAAGAAGGCGTCTTCATGAGCTTCATGTATTCGCTAGTTGTTCCACGGGATGGACTGTCGTTAGTGCCAATCGCTAATGGATTCGAGGATGTCTTTGACGAAGTCAAAGGGTTGCCGCCGCATAGAGAGATCGAGTTTCGTATAGATCTAGTTGAAGGAGCCAGACCTGTTGTGATGCCTCTTAAGTGGATGGCGCCTAGGGAACAGCAGGAGTTGAGGGTGCAAGTTGATGATCTTTTGCAGAAAGGATTCATTCGGCGTAGTGTGTCCGAATGGGGTGCACCAGTTGTGTTCGCAACCAAGGCAGATGGATCGTTGAGATTGTGTGTGGATTATCGTGAGCTAAATAAGGTGACTAAGAAGAACAAGTATCCATTGCCGAGAATAGATGACTTGTTTGATCAGCTTCACGAATCTAAGGTGTTTTCTCAGATGGATTTGGCAATGGGATTTCACCAGTTGAGAGTGGCTAAGGATAGTGTGCCAAAGACTGCTTTTCGGACACCATCCGGTTTCTTTGAGTGGCTGGTAATGCCGTTTGGATTGACTAACGCGCCAGCTTATTTTGTGGATCTTATGAATAGAGTGTTCAGAGATCAGTTGAACAAGTTCGTACTTGTGTTCGTGGATGATATTCTAATTTATTCTAGAACGGAAGAAGAGCACAAGATGCACTTGCGAATTGTTTTGGAAATCTTACGGAAACATCAGCTGAAGGCTAAGTTTTCGAAGTGTCACTTCTGGAAGAGTGAAGTGAGGTTCTTAGGCCATGTGATTTCTGGATGTGGAATAACGGTTGATCCCGCTAAGGTGGCAGCAATCCAGGATTGGGTCAGACCTAAGAATGCATCTGAAGTGAGAAGCTTTCTTGGATTAGCAGGATATTATCGTCGGTTTATCAAAGACTTCTCCAAGGTAGCTGCACCGTTAACAGGATTGACGAAGAAGAACCAAGTGTTCAGTTGGGATGCTAAGTGTGAGCAAGCTTTCGGAATCCTGAAAGAGAGATTGACGAGTGCTCCTGTTCTGACTATTCCTAGTGGGAATGATGAGATGGTGGTTTACACCGACGCATGTGGTACTGGACTTGGAGCAGTGCTGATGCAGAGAGATAAAGTTGTTGCGTATGCCAGTCGACAACTGAAGCCGCATGAAAGGAATTACTCGACTCATGATTTGGAGTTAGCGGCAATTGTATTTGCTCTGAAGATGTGGAGACATTATCTATTGGGAGTTCGATTTGAGTTGTTTACGGATCATAAGTCGTTGAAGTATCTTTTCTCCCAAAAGGATTTGAATCTTCGGCAGCAACGTTGGCTAGAGTTTTTGGCATCATATGATTTTGGTATAGCTTATACTCCGGGAAAAGGTAACGCAGTGGCAGATGCGTTAAGTCGAAGACATGCAGGATTGGGAGCCATGTTTTCAGAATGGAAGAATCTTGAGTATTTAGCTGGATTTGACTTCAGGCCTAGATGTGAATTGGAACCTGAGATGTTGGCAAACTTATCGATAAGACCTTCTCTTGTGGAAAGGATTGGCGAGAGCCAAAAGCGAGACGATAAGCTTGTCAAGATTATCCGTGAATTGGAATCTGGATTAGAACCAGAAAAGGATAAAGGATTCGAGGTCGATCGAGAGGGTTGGCTTCGGAAGCAAGGACGACTAGTTGTTCCCGATATAGATGAATTGAGGAGTGAAGTTCTGAAGGAAAGTCATCACTCGAAGTTGACAATTCATCCAGGTGGAAATAAGATGTATCGGGATATGAAGAGAACCTACTACTGGGAAGGCATGAAGAAGGATGTTGGAAATTTTATTTCCAAGTGTATGAACTGCCAGTTGGTAAAAGCCGAACAGAAGAAGCCTAGTGGATTGCTTCAGCCATTAGAAGTTCCTGCATGGAAGTGGGAGCAAGTATCGATGGATTTTATTGATGGGCTACCTAGAACCAGAACGGGAAATGAAGGGATTTGGGTCATTGTGGATCGTCTGACCAAGATTGCGAGATTCATTCCTGTTCGATCGACTAGGACTGCATCAAAGTTGGCTAAGTTGTATGTTAAGTGGATAGTTCGATTCCATGGTATTCCGAAGAGTATAGTGAGCGATCGAGACCCATTGTTCACTAGTGGATTTTGGAAGAGCTTCCAGGAAGTTTTGGGAACCGAGTTGTGTTTGAGTACAGCTTATCACCCTCAAACAGATGGTCAGACCGAGAGAGTCAACCGAGTTTTGGAAGATCTCCTCAGAGCTTGTGTTTTGGATTTCGGAGGATCATGGGAAGATCACCTTCATTTGGTAGAGTTTTCATACAACAACAGTTACCAGTCAAGTATTGGTATGGCACCGTATGAGGCATTGTATAGAAGACCGTTTAACTCTCTGACATGTTGGTTAGAGACCGGAGAAAAGGTTATACTTGGGCCTGAGATGATTCGACAGACTTCGGATTGCATAGAGATCATTCGGCAATGAATGAAGGCAGCCCAAGACCGTCAGAAGAGTTATGCCGATAAGCGTCGAAAGGATTTGGAATTCGATGTTGGTGATATGGTTTTTGTGAAGATTTCTCCACTGAAGAATGTTATTCGATTTGGAAAGAAAGGAAAATTGACTCCGAGATTCGTTGGACCATTCCCGATTATCGAGCGAATTGGAAAGCTCGCTTATAGATTGGAATTACCAGAGAAGTTGTCGAGCGTGCACAATGTTTTTCACGTATCATATCTACAGAAGTATGTGCACGACTCGAGTATGATGGTTTCTGCTGATAGCTGTGAAGATTTTGAAGTTGATCCAGTCGATAGAAGACCTCGTAAGCCGCTTCGTGTTGTGGAAACCGACACGAAACAGCTTAGGAGGAAGGTAGTTAAGTTGCTCAAGATACAATGGAGTGATGATGATAACGACTGTACGTGGGAGGTGGAAGAGAGGATGAAGGCAGCTCATCCTGAACTCTTCAAGGTATGGCCCTAAGGTGTCGTGTCATCTCGCGATATTGTAACTTGTTCTAATTTTAGAATTCTGTACGCTAAGCTAGAATTGGATGCATGGTTTGTTGATTGCTATGGATGGTAGGTGTACAGAATAATCTTTGATTGCTTTGTTGCTTGGAATTTCGGGGATGAAATTCCTAAGGGGGAGAGAATGTAACGAGCCGTATTTTACGGATCGAAACATCGTAAAATAGTTGACCTTTGGTTGCATTGCTGCTAAGTCGTTTCAGGTTTTGGCAGAATTTTGCTTAAGTCCTAAGTCGTAGCCGACTTAGGAGTTTTGGACGAGTTAAGTGATAAGTCTGGGCGGGTTAATGACTAAGGGGTAGGTCGGCGACGACTTAAGGAAGACAGGGGAGTGGTTTAAGTCGGTTGACAGTTTGGGACGACCTATAGAACCTAACCGAGTTAAACAGTTCGAGTTAGCGACCTATGATAGTTAAACAGGTCGTGTGCTTGTTAAGTCGTATACGAGTTAGCAACTTATAGGGGTAGGAGACTTATAGCAGTTAAGTCGTGGTCGAGTTAAGGAAGATAAGTCGCTAAGAGATAGGTCGCGAGATTGTTAAGTCGCGTGGGTGTTAGGTCGCGTGCCAGCATTGTTGAGCCGCTGGGGCGCGCTAAGTCGTAAGTCGCTAAGTCGCGCATAGGTTAAGTCGTTAAGTCGAAGACTGTTATGTCGCGCGCTATGTTAAGTCAGAGACCCAGTTGAGTTAAGTCGTAGGTAGGCTGCTGTGTTAAGTCGTGACCGACTTAGGAGTTAGCAGTCGTTTAAGTTGTTAGACAAGTGAGTTTTGAGTCGGCTAAGTTGTTTTGGTCGTATGGTGTTAAGTCGTAACCCAGTTACCTGTTATGTCGAAGGCCCTGCTTAGTTATAAGTCGTAGGTCGTCTGGGATGTTAAGTCGGAAGGTTATAAGTCGGAGACGACTTAGGGAAGGCGGACGAGTTAAGGAGGAATTCAGCTATAAATACTCGTCCATTTTCTCACTTTTTGGGATCCGGATTTCGAAGCGACGAAGTGCTGCCATTTTGAGAGCTCGACTTCTACACTTCTTCACTTCTTTTCTCCACTCTAATCTAGTGCTTCCTTTCATCCAAATCGAAGATCAAGATCGAAGATCCAAGAGCTAAAGTTGAAGATCTTCATCCATTAAGTGAGATTTCTTCGTTTGAAGCGGATTCTTGATAGATCAAGCTTGATCCTTCGCTGTCCAGAACTGAAGCGTGTTGATTTGGGTTTGTTTAGGTGATTTGGTGAGTGGTGATTATCTCTCACACGGATCCAAAGGAGTATATCGGATTGTTGGCTCGATTTGGTGTTAAAATAGTGATTTCCATGCATTTTCTTCATCCTAAGTGTAGATCCATAGTTCATGATGATTTAACAACCATTTTACTAAGTGTTAGCCTATACAAGTTCATTCATCAAGATTGTAGAGATATTGTTCATGTTTTCATGCTTGTTAGACTTTCAACTCTTTAATTACGAAATTGCCATTATTGTGATAATTGTTTACTTAGATCATATTTGAATGCTTGATTGTTTGGATTAATGTTTGACTTGGTTGATTGCTATGAATTAGATGATTGATGATTTGATTTAGACCAGAGATGATTCAAAGGCTAAGGGAAAGGCTCTTGAATTGGGAAAGCTGCTTGTGGCATATGTAGCGGGATGATGAAGCTCTTATGCATAGATCTGATGATGTGATGTTGAGATGAGGCTTTGCGAGGATGTGATGAAGCGAGGCATCATGTGATGAAGACTTGGTTTAATCCAGACGGGATCATCCCAAGCATGTTGATAACTCGGTGAAATGGTTCGAGTTGGGGATAATGGATGGTTATGGAAATGGTCGTCAAGGAGGATGACTAGGAGGCTTGGGTCTCATCGTTGTTGAAGGTTCTAGCATGCTCTAAGCAAGAGTACGTTTGGGCAGATTCGATAGTCCCAACGACCAACTATTGATGGTCGAGTACTCTGGGCAGATTCGATAGTCCTAGGCACGGGTCACGATGACGTGCGGGAGTTATGTCTAGAACCGGGGTTACCATTAGCCCTTGACGGACGGCTGAAAGAATGTGTCGGTCATTCAATTAACGGTGAAACCGAAGCAGTGATAACAGTGATAGCCAGAGTCATGGATGTTTGGTTGTATCGTCATTCGATCTCAAGAGCGGTATTTTCTGGGTGCTTATCTGATCTTGGTTTAGGCCTTGGGGGTTTGTACTTGGAAAACATCGCCCTTGACTCGAGTGATAATTGTTTTACTTTAAATTGTATGCTCTACTATGTTTGCTTCTGCTTAGTTTGTGTCTGGGGGCTATCACTGTAGAAAGAGGTTGGAGTGGGAGGGTTGTATTCCTTTTCCTTTATGCTCTTTTGGTATGTTGTTAGTTAATTTACTGCTCACTAAGACTGTTGTCTGACTCAAGGCTTTATGTTTTAATTCTTATTGCCTTGGGCTGTTCGTCCATTTTGGGACGGGCAGACTAGGTAGCAGGTGACAGGTGCTGTCCTTGCTTTCCACGATGCTGATGACGGAGACGAGCTGGAGTATTGCATATTACCTTTTTACTATATGTACTGGATGTTCCGCTGCTTTGTATTCTCTGAGTGATATGTAGTGAGGCTTGTTGTATTGACTATTCAGACGTTTGTATTCAACTATTATGAAGTTTTATATGATGGGATTCTATTCTGTGAAGCTTCACTATACATATGTTCTATTGTATTTTGTCCATGCGCTGTGGGTAATACGATAGATTCTGTTGTTTTATTTTACCCTGACAATCGTCCATGGTCGCCTGGCACACTTTACAGCGCACTATCTCTAGATTCAGTGCAGGGGTCATGGGCGGTCGTCACACCATTTACATGCACATGGGGGGGAGTGGGTACTTGCGGTCGAAACTAGGTGGGTAGGGGGAGTGGGTGCTGATGATGTAATCGTGAATTGCATAAAATATCTAAGATATTTTACTTCACTTCCATCCCTATAAATACCACCCCTTCTCCTCTATGTTTTTAGATACTTTCCCCTTCATTTTTCTAAGCCTTCATCCTTCTTTTTAATGGCTTCCAAACTAAAAGAAATTATGGAAAAATTTATTCCAAAAAGAAATATATACATATACATATATATATATATATATATATAGTTAAAACGCTTCAAACTCTTCACCAAACACCTTCTCTTCCCCTCATTTCCCACGGAAACACCTCATACAACCAAGCAAAGCCTTCCTCTTCACCTACCCTAGGCTGTGAGCCCCTGGGAAAGGCCGAGCACTCCAAAGGCAAGAGCTCGAGTGTTCGTAAGCTAAAAACCTGAGTTAGCGAAGCTATAGCCGATTTTTAGTTAACCGTTTAAACCGAAGGTGAGAAACTCTTACTTATATTTTAGATGATGATATTATGTTTGCAATATATGTTTAATATGATTTGATCATCAATTTTGGTTGTTTAATATAAATTTTGAATATATATGCAAATCACAAAAATACACATCGATAAGCACAAAGGAAATCACTTTCCTTTATTTAATAATTGGTGTATACAGAATGTTATACCTCTTTAAAAAGGTTTAAAAATGAGTTTGAAATGTTTTATAGACATATGAAAGTGTTTTGGTGAAGTTTGAAAAGAAACTGAAAACTTAGTCAAAAATAGGTGCGTCGCGTAACAGTAGTTCGTGATTTCGCGCCATAAAAGTCAAATGAGTGTATAGAATGGAATATAGCTTAGAATTCTTTGTGACAAGAATTGTCAAAACTATTATACCCATAGTTTTCCAACAAAGAAAGAAAATTATGATTTCTATAGATAGATTTTGAAATATGAGTAAAACTGGTTTTTAGAAAAATTGTGGTTTTGCAGTTCGGAATCTATAATAGTATTTCTTTGAAGATGGTATTTTAAAATTGTTTAAAAATATGAAATAAATTTTAAAAATATTTTAAAATGTTTAAAAGTGTTTTGGATTATAAAAAATGAATTTCCAAGTGATATAAAGTAGTTTTGATCAATATAGCTTAAAAAACACTTTCCGCAACACTTTTCTGTAACATTTGAAATATAGTTTAAACGCAACCGTTCTTTTCCAAATCTTTTATAAATGTTTTCAAATTATTAAATAAGTATTTTAAAGATTATTTTGAAGGATTTAGGGAATGGTTAAATTTTAAATGATTTAGAGTCGATCAAATAACTTGACTGTCTTATGGGTGTCAAAGAGATAGTGTCTAGGCTTGAGTTTGGAAAACCATTTTCCTACTCTCCCTGGCTATCCGAACTAACCTGACGGATGGGATAGTGGACATGGTTTTCTTGGATCAACATTTCCTTAAGTAAAAATGAAATGATTTCAAACTATTCCAAGGTTTAAAGGGTTTAAAAGAATCAAAGGATTTGATAAGAGAGGTTTAATGATTCCGTATATATCGGAAGGAATGTTTTAGAAATATACATACATACATACATACATACATACATACATACATACATACATATATATATATATATATATATCTCCAAAGGATATTTTGATAAAAAGAAATTAATCAATTAAAGAATGATTCCCTATTCACAAAAAATCTTTTTATTGATGATTGGTTCGAAGGAATAGTGGTCGGATTCCTATCCGAAGACCACTTCGAACCAATTTGCCTATTCGAAGTGAAGATATGGATATGATTCGGAAGATGGTATGTAGGGCTGCTTGTCACTGACCCTCAGGGGAAATTTCCCATATCATATTATGTGGTAGTAATTCTTCATTTAAAATCTTCGATGCGAGAAAATCTCGCTACTATTCTTAGGGGTAACTCCCAACATGATGTGGTAGGAGAGTGCCTTCGGTTTGTCCTGTTCCTGGATAACTTGTATGGACGAATGTCTAATGTTGCATTTATAGTTACATAAATTGATCTCTATAAAAGTATCATCTGTTTGGTAGTGGAGAAGGCAACTTCTCTTAGCTTAACAACCTTTCTTGAGACATATGTGCTCAGGAGTTATACATTTGTAGAAATCAGTTGTGTGACTATGGGATGGCAATATGGCATTCAAAGTGGAACATGCTATGTGAAAGATAGTCGCTACCTCAGGCCCCATCACCCAGTAATGGCTTAAATATAGTACGCCACAAGGCTATGTGGTTCGCATCCATTAGGGTATGGTTATCACCTTTCAAGATTACTCTTTATATGTTGAGTATGTGGTGTATGCTATGGGATCCCGGATAGGTCGGTTACGACCGGGGTGATTTCATATTCTGTTCTATCCAGGCCATATAGGAGTGCCAAATAGGGATAGGCCAGTCTTGTCAAATGTGGAGGGTTATTTGTATATCCTCAATACATTCCTCTAGAGATACGAAAGGTAGTCCCTTACCTTCCACTGTATGGAAATCCATCCCCAGAACGAGCTTATAAGAGCTTTGTTTATAGAGCCTAACATATCGGAATTTAATATGGTAATAGTTTTAGCTAAGGTTAATAAGTTTACTTGCAAATGTTTTCAAAGGAATGTCACTAAAAATAATATCAAATGGTTTTACGTATTAAATGTTTTGGTTATCCTAAGGTAAAAGCCCATCTGTATTATTGCGTGGGCGTGGTCTTATGAGATACCATTTCTTTTTCAAACACGTATTTTGAGTTTCTCACACTAGTCCCATGACTGACCAGGACTTTATTTTCCTTTTCCCTTAAACTCCGGGTGCCCTAATTTTCCCTGGGTAGCCTAGTAGTGAGGTGATTAGGAGCATCTTGGATCATTTTTGAGTTTTTGGAGCATATAGAGCATGCAACTTGAAGCATGAAGCAATTTGGATTTTTTGTTATTTCCACCACATTCCGCTATGTTTGTATTATGTGTATGTTTATACCTGCACCTGTAGGGATAGGCCGTTATAACTATCTCAGCTGGGTTAGTACCTATCATGACTCTGATATCTCTTTTTGAGAATGATTATATGTACTACCACTTGTTAAATACGATGTGGGATTCTGTTATTATTATGTCTTCTATCTTTTCTTTCACCCCATGATAATCTGCCTCTTCGATACTTGGATATGCGGCACGTGAATAACAAGGATGTATTAGTGTCAATTTCTAAGGGTCGAGGAGGTGGGTCATCGTAGGAACTTTCTTTACAAAGAATAGTTATTGAACACAAGGGATTCAAGTGTCGATACCATTAAGTAGCCAAACAAGTGTGAATGAGTTATAATGTAAATTGATTGAATTGCTTGGACATGTGTTTAGCAGAAAAAATCCCATTTAGTAACTTGGACATCTTACCTATATGATTGATTGATTATTATTGGCTGATTCCATTTACATATCTGCTTGTTATGTAAATACCCATGTTATAACTTGGAAAGTTAAACATAATTAAATGTAAACCATTGTGGTCGTAAGCCTCTTTTCGAACTTGTGAAGTCAAATATTTAAATTTTACCCTTTTTGAACATGGTTTAAAGTTTATTATTATTTTTAAATATGACATTTAAAAAATAATTAAGCAATTATTTTATTAAAATTGTTTGAAATTAATTTAATACTTTTTAATGATTGTTTAAAATCATTATTGTGTTAATGTGATTTAGAGAATAATTTAATCGAGAATGTTTAAATAATAAATTGTTTATTTCAAGGTGTTTTAAATAATTAATTTTATCAAAGGAACTTTACTGATTCAGTGTACTAAAGAAGTTTTGTTTTAAATAAGGATAATTTATAAAAGAGTTTTTATAATTGATTTGGATATTTATAAAAGAGTTTTGTAAATTAACTTGGTGGTTTATAAAGAGTACTGTAAATAGGTTCGGAATTTAACTAAAGAATTTCATAAACAAAAGATATTTGTTAAAAGGGTTTATCGAAGGAAATTTATAAAAGAATTTGAGATTTGATTACCTTTAACCGACCTTCTTAATTCTTGTATGGGCATTTGTTTCACACTTAACGTCGAAGGATTATTGTTTGAGGTTACCTATATCTCTAATTTAAATAACATTTTGTTTTGATCCTTTGATATAATTTGGAAATGAGAAATCTTTCACAAATGTTTTGTGAATATACTTATATCAGTGAGATAAGTATATGAATGTTTTTGATAAACACTTTTGAAAAGAGTTTTAATAAATGAAAGAGTTATTTCGAGGCTTAGTGGTTGCTATGGGTAAATAAATCTCTGAATTGTTGCTTGTTTGTTTCTGTAAGGACCCGGCATTTTAAACCATTCAAATCGACATCCACTCATGTTAGACTTGAATTGCTCAAAATAAGAGATTTTTAATTTATATTTGGTAAAACTTAGCATATACAGTAAATAAATCAGTCACAGAATCACAAACACGGAGTAATACAACAATAAGCAGCGGAATAGATAAGTAGTAGTTCATGAAGCTACTATATACACATCGGAATTTAAAGTAAAATACAACAGATCTCAAATACACAGAAGTTACTAATACAAAAGTAGACGACAAGTCTGGACAAAAAAACTGGAATAAACTGAAATAACTAGAAAGCTGAATAGATAACTCCAAGCAGTTCTCTAGGCTCCAAAGGTGAGTCAAATGCTGTGACACTCAGTCTGACCCGAGCATAAAGCAAAACACAAAACACTCGAGTCAAGATTAACATTCTTATACCAGTAAATCAACTCAAGTGAAATGTCAAGTGAAATACAATATAACTTAAAGGATGTTTGTGATTCTCATCCTTCAAGTATCCGTTAAACTATCTACATACATAGTACAATACGCTACATAAATAATGTCTATAGTAAAGCAAACTATTAAAATAGCGTTAAGGCATTACCTATATCCCCCTTAACACATATTATATATATTCCCATAGTCTATATAGTACCGTAAGCTCCACCAAACCGGCGGTTTACTCAGAGGGCACTCCATAGGTATGGTACAAACCAAACTCGTAGAAAGCGCGATAAGGCTAGTGACAAGGCACGTGAGGCAATGCCAGGGTAGGAATCTACCGTTTGCACTCCCGGACTAGTGGTAACGCGTAGCAGCTACTACCGCCCATCTCGGAACACACTCCCATAATCAAATCGAGGGGTGGCCATTCAAATCAATCATAAGTGATAAGTGTGGTATCGAAGAAATGTGCCCGATCGGAGGTGCGACCTCACTTGGCCTGGTATAGCTCTTGTTTTAGCCAGATCAAGATGACTCGCGAGAGTTAGGGTTGCGTTAATACCTCATATAGAATCGTCGTCAAACCATCCTACTTCGTTCTGGAATCTCCACCA
This sequence comes from Allium fistulosum, assembly GCA_030737815.1. NCBI lineage: Eukaryota > Viridiplantae > Streptophyta > Magnoliopsida > Asparagales > Amaryllidaceae > Allium > Allium fistulosum. The sequence continues at coordinate 738,511,241 of CM060906.1, forward strand.
CGTACACAGTTGTTAAAGAGGTTTTCAGTATTGGCAGAGAGTATGACAATATCCAATCCCGGTCTCTCTAACTACCAAACGCTTATTTCACACCGTGGTCATTTAATTTAAATCGTTCATACTTCATATCAAAATATCATATACATTTCGAAATCATATCATTTTCGAAATCATATTCACTTTCAAAATCATAACCACAAAATAGTTTAAACTATCATATCAAAATATTCGCATTTAAATCCATTAAATTTAAATCATAACAGTTCCAACTTAAACAACTTAAATATTGAAAATAGTTTATATATATATATATATTGAAATAGTTATATATTAAAATAGTTTATATTTAAAATAGGTTATAAATTGTATATTAAAATAGTTTATATATTGAAAATAGTTTATATATTAAAATAAAATTTCAAATTGTTTCTTCCAATTTCACAAATCAACTATAGTTACAAAATTCAATTTAAATCAATCTCAGATCAACGATTTCAATTTCAATTCAAATTCTCATTAGAACCCTTTTTAAATCTATATCGATTTCAAATCCAGGTTTGAACTATAATTTAATCCACTTCCAATTTCAATAGGTTTCAGAGTATAAATATCCAGACAATTTACAATAACTCAATTTGATAAATTTCATTTATATTTCCAAATTCAACATAAAATATTTATTTAAATTTGAAATTATTCGCTAAATCGTTTTTAATGACATTTAAATAAAATCTCATGTTACAAATTTAAATCAAAATTTCATATTCAATTATAATTTTATTTAAATTTGAAATATTCATTAAATCACCTTTCTAAGAACTAAGTTATAAAAATCATATCTTTAAAATCTTAAAATCAATACGTTTCAAAGCAACTCTTATTTAAATTAAATTAAAAATTATTTCTTATTTAAATTCAATTATGGACCAATTAAATTACAAATCAATTCTTATTTAATTTCTCTTTCCAACCTCCGTTTACTTAAAGTAATTACAAAAATCTAATTTAAATAAATACTTAACCTATATATATTATTAGTTAAATTAAATTCTTAATAAATTTTATTATCTTAGTTATTATTAAATTTAACCTTATTATTATTAATTCTATTTTAAATCTTAATTTGTACATCTTAAAAATAATAAATTTATAAATAAAATTTTATAAATTTTAATTTTAAAATTTAACTTATAATTTTAAAATATCCGAAACATATAATTTTTAAAATCTAAATTTTACATATATTAAATAAAATCTTTATATTATATTAAAAATCAATATTTATTAAAACCCATATATTTCCTTTCAAAACTTTGGAAATCATTTTTCAAAAATAGAGCAATAGTGGCCGTATATAATTTTCTATCCTATGGTCAAGTGATACAGATATTTATCATTTCAATCCGCAATTATTTAAATATATACGCGTATATCATTTCAACCCGCAATCCCAAAATTCCAAATTCAATAACATCGCTTGTGTTTATCATTTCAACCCATAACGATTTTTTCCTATTCTAAAATCTCGTTCGGGTATATATCATTTCAACCCATAGGGAATTCTAAACTAACAGGGAACTTGCAGAGTGAGAACAAATATGATAATAATATAACATATCAATAACATGTATATACCATCAGTAACAAATTTAAATATAATATATATAACAGATTATGGTGCCATATGTCAACCAACATAGGTGAATAAATGCAAATAATAACATATCATATTTAACAATTTAATAACTAACAATTCAAATTTAACAACATATTTCAATCGTCATTTCATGTGAATTAAATCTACTAAATATGAGAATGTTAATCGTGAGTGATTGCTCACCTTTCGAGGCTAGAGAGATTAGACACACGACAAGCTACAAATTTTTTGAATCACGAACTCTACGACAAGTCCAAAGCAAAGCTAAGTGAAGCTGGCACGACCTTGAACTCGATGGATCAGATGAAACAAGTATATGTAGCTATATATTTTAAAAAATCTAAATTTTAAAATACGTATTTAAAAAAAATCATTAATGTATATATATATATATATATATTAAAATCAAGATATCTATATATATTATATTTCTAAAATCAATATTTATAAAATCCATACATTTCCTTCAAAATTTCTTTAAATACATCTTTTAAACATTAACATAAACAACCATATTATATATGTATATGTATATATATATATATGTACTTTTCAAAATATTAACATTCACACAACATAACATGTTATATACTTTTAAATTTTAACCCTTTTAAAATATGTAAGCTAATATATATACTCAGATATATACATATATTTTAAAAGCTAATATATATACTGTTATATGTATACTAACACTACATGAAATCAATACATTTTTAAACTCACTTTCACAATATACCCGTAGACTTATAAAAATATATATAATATCCTTTTATATATAATTTATGTTATAACAAAATCTGTTAAAAATATAAATTGTAAATAAGCTTTTAAACGTATTATACCTATCATTCCAAAACATAAAATTGAGGAGCTGGCTGCGTCTCGGCCAAAAGATATGAAGAGCGGGATCAAAGCACGCAACAAATATTATAATTTTCACTTCTATCCTTTTTTTTAAACAAAGAGGAGGACCGGGTCACGACAGCTTGGGTGGTGGCTATGAGGCCGAGCTGGGTGTGATGGGCTTGTGATGGGAGAAGGAACAACGTGTGTGGGAAAGCGAGCTGCGGGTTCATGGCAGAGATCTGGGTTGTGACTGTGAAAATGGTGGAGGGCGTCCGCAGTGGCTATCAAAGAGGGGTGAACGACCGTGGTTGGGCTGACTTGGCTGCCGTGGCCATGGGGAAGGAGGACAGTGGTGAGGGTGACATGCTGTAAAGATGGCAGGCGGAGATAGGATTGGTTGTAGCTTTGGCAGAGAAGGTGGACGGGCACGGAGGTGGTCGATGGAAGAGGAAAGGCCGGAGGATGAAGTTGGCATGGGATGGTGTGCGAGCTGGAGGATCTGAGATGTTGCATGAGGTTGAAGGAAGAAAAATGGAAGGAGAGGGGTGGTCAGGTTTCAGAATGGAGAGGAAGAAAACAGGTTCTCAAATACAAGCAGCTATATTAGTTTTATATTATACTTTTTTTTCCAGAACGAATAGAGGAAAAGGGAGGGACCAAAAGCTAATAAACGAACCGACCTATAATAAATTCAAATAGGGAATAGTGAAAGTCAGAAATATTAAATTCCGAGAATTTGAAAAGTAGTGACCATTTGTTTTCAGCTGGTTAACAATTGAATGGTCACAGAATATCAAAAGCTCCAAAATGGGTACCGAAACGGTTATCCGTTTCCCTGGATTTCGTCGTGTACCGGACTTCGAAATGCACAGTTGAATATACTATGGAGATCAGCACGACGAGATGAAAAGAATGGTACACAAATATGGATAATACGATCATCCTTTCAAACGTCGATATTCGCTGCCAAAATGCTGCTAAAACGCCGAAATTAAGATAGACGGAGCTAAAGCAGTCCGAATTTGGCGAAACGAAATATGATGTCTCACTCAGAAAATGGCCTACATTTTTATTATAAAAATATTCATATTTCAAAAACATTTTGTTTTCATCAATTTAACTGACTGAAATTGAAAATTACACAACTTAACCAACTTCCGTATTCGCTGATGAAAATCTGACATTTGCTATGTCTAAATAGACGTATTTCAAATATCAAATTTTCATTGTCAAATTTTATAGTTTAATTTCATGAAAAATTTCAGTTAATTACGTTATAAAAATCGTTAAAATTCCTGAGTCGTTACACTCTCCCCCACTCAAAACTTTTCGTCCCCGAAAAGGAACGAGATAGGAGAATAGGAGCAACTAGAAAGAAAGATAGATTTTGAAATACATAGTATCAGATACAACAGTTAATTCAAAATTGTTAATTCAAAATCATATTTAGTATTAAATTGATTAATATTCAATAAATTTGGTTTCAACCTATTTTATTTAATTAATAACTATTCATTGCATTCATATTTTGTTGATTACAATTCAATGTATTTCAATTAATAGATTTGATTTCAATTTATTAACATTTATTACAAAAAAATTCTTTCAAAACAAAATTTATTTATTTAACACATTTGACTTTACTTAAGTTAATTCCATCTATAATTCAAATTCAACCATTCTTAAGTTTATATTTATTTATTTAAATAGCATTCAACTTTTATTCAATTTATTTCACTTAACATATTTTGGAATATAGATTAAGTGTATAAACATTTGTTATAACCACTAAATTATTATTTAATAAATTTCCATAGCAAAATTTTATTTTGGACATCTTATAACTTAAATTTATATTGTATACTATTCAATTACATTCAACCCCTTTCCAGATGAGTTTTTATTAATGCTTTTAAATATAATTGAGCACTATACAAATTTACCTATTATTTACAATATTCTTATTAATCAATTCTAGTTTGAACATTTTATTACTTAAATTTCTCTTATATAACCTTTAATTACATATTTACATAACATTTACATTTTAACCTTTGAATTTATCAAGTATGTTATATATGTTTAGAGTGTAATTGAGTATTATAAAATAAATTTTATCCAAGTTCAACTGTTTCAAGTTGTTTTAAATTCCAATTCTCATTTTAAACACTACAATTATTCAAATTTTTTACTTCATTTCAATAATCGAAAACAACCACTTGACATAGAATTTTAAGAGTTAAATTTTCCAGTTTCACTTTAAACCATTTGGAATAAATATATACATATATATTTTATACATCAAATTATACTCAAGAAATTCAAATCAAATCCATTTTCCAAAACAAAAGTGTAGCAAACCTACTAAGTGGTCTCTCCACTTTGAGACTCGAAAATGAATGTCGATAATGATGCAGTCATCATCGAAATTATTTTCTAGTGACATAGAGGAGAGTACTGACATACTTCTCATTTGAAATTCTTTGAAAACAATTTCTATTTGAAAAATACTTTCAAATAATATATTTCCAAAATTTGAAACCAAACTTTGAAAAGCACCGGAAATTAAATTCTCAAATCCTTAATTTAAATTCATTTTATTTCCAAATCAAATTTTATAAACCATGTTTTAAATTTCATTTATTACTTTTGAAAAAATATATTGTGTTAGTTTGTTCTGTTCAAGTGTTTTGGAATTCCTATCGATGGTGATGGCCAGACGAATCGATCGAGATCCCAAATCAAACTTAATAATTCAAACAACATATTATAAAACATTTTATATCAATTACAAATACACTCCCTCACAGGATAATTCAAGAACAAGGATAGAGATTCAAGTTAGAGGGACCCTAATCAAATAGAATTCTAACTAAGTAGATCGGCTTGAAAGGAAGATAAGATAATCAACTAACAAAAGAGAAAAGATGGATAGACTTATATTAATCGCGGCGACCTTAACCGGGTCAACCGAGACTTAGAAAAACGAGAATATCATCAATGAAAATGGGGAAAACTTGTTGAGAACATCGCGAAAAACGCGATTCATGAGATCAACGAAGAAGGCAGAAGCATTGCTTAATCCAAAGCGGATGACTAACCATTCATAGAAACCATTTTCAGGCAGAGAGGACAGCATGCCGAGCTTCAGGAATAGGATCGATGCGGAACTCAAATTTCTCGCTTGAGAGGAAGAGAAATGACTTCACCGAACATCAAAATAATCCCTGACTATCGGGTGGAGTCAAGATCACAAGACTGAGAATCAAGCAAAACGATAGAACTGCCTACATAATTCTGAGGAAATCGACATTTGATCACAAGAGAATTAATCTAGTAGTCTACTACAGAAACGGTTCGGGCTTTGCAAGAAATGACCACATCAAAACAGAGAACGTAGAAATCTCCGGTAAATCGACGCCGGTTGTAAAGGAGTTTCACCCCTTTACAAATCATACTAAGGTTGGCGGGACCGCCGATGGGATTAGTCACACACAAGGATGGAGTTGCCAGTTGAGGTAGCAAGATGAACTCAAATTCATTATAGAGATCAACAAAAACTGAGCTATGGGATGCTCCAGTATCAAGGAGAACACGAACATGAAAGGACACGAATGAATTTCAGAACACAGGGGATAGTTCCAAGGTCAAAAGAAAATCCTAATCCAGGAGGATTCTAACGAAGACTTTCAAGCTCGAACGAAGATGATTCTGTAATTGATTTTACTCATTCCAGGGTATTACAACCCTATCTCTAATGAGTTTTTACTCCATATGCTAAGTTTTTCCTAAACCTGGCTCTGATACCACTTGTAATGACCCGACATTTCGAACCATTCAAATCGACAATCATCCACTCATGTCAGACTTGAATTGCTTAAAACAACAGATTGTTAATTTATATTTGGCAAAACTTAGCATATACAGTAAATAAATCAACCACAAAATCACAGACATAGAGTAATACAACAATAAGCAGCGGAATAGATAAGTAGTAGTTCATGAAGCGACTATATACACATCGGAGTTTAAAGTAAAATACAACAGATCTCGAATACACAAAAGTTACTAATACAAAAGTAGATGACAAGTCTGGACAAAACAACTGGAATAAACTGAAATAACTGGAAAGCTGAATAGATAACTCCAAGCATATCTCTAGGCTCTAAAGGTGAGTCAAATGCTGTGACACTCAGTCTGACCCGATCATAAAGCAAAACACAAAACACTCGAGTCAGGATTAACATTCTTATACCAGTAAATCAACTCAAGTGAAATGTCAAGAGAAATACAATATAACTTAAAGGATGTTTGGGATTCCCATCCTTTAAGGACCCGTTAAACTATCTACATACATAGTACAATACGCTACATAAGTAATGTCTATAGTAAAGCAAACTATTAAAATAGCGTCAAGGCGTTACCCATATCCCCCTTAACACATATTATATATTCCTGTAGTCTATACAGTACTGTAAGCTCCACCAAACCGGTGGTTTACTCAAAGGGCACTCCATAGGTATGGTAAAAACCGAACTCGTAGAAGGAGCGATAAGGCATGTGACAAGGCACGCGAGGCAATGCCAGGGTAGGATTCTACCGTTTGCACTCTCAGACTGGTGGTAACGCATAGCCGCTACTACCACCCACCTCGGAACACACTCCCATAATCAAATCGAGGGGTGGCCACCAAATCAATCACAAGTAATAAGTATGGTATCAAAGAAATGTACCCGATCGGAGGTGCGACCTCACTTCGCCCGGTATAGCTCCTGTTTTAGCCACATCAAGCTGACTAACAGGAGTCAGGTTGCGTTAATACATCATATAAAATCATCGTCAAACCATCCTACTTCTTTATGGAATCTCCACCAGGTATATAGTTGTTAAAGTGGTTTTCGATATTGGTAGAAAGTATGACAATATCCGATCCCGGTCTCTCTAACTACCAAACGCTTATTTCACACCGTGGTCATTTAATTTAAACAGTTCATACTTCATATCAAAATATCATATACAATTCGAAATCATATCATTTTCGAAATCATATTCACTTTCGAAATCATAGCCATAAAATAGTTTAAACCATCATATCAAAATATTCGCATTTAAATTCATTAAATCTAAATCATAATAGTTCCAACTTAAACAGTTTAAATATTGAAAATAGTTTATTTATATATTGAAATAGTCATAAATTAAAATGGTTTATATTTAAAATAGGTTATGGATTATATATTAAAATAGTTTATATATTAAAATAAATTTTCAAATTAGAATTGTTTCTTCCAATTTCACAAATCAATTCAAATCAACTATAGTTCCAAAATTCAATTTAAATCAATCTCAGATCAACGATTTCAATTTCAATTCAAATTCTCATTAAAATCATTTTTAAATCTATATCGATTTCAAATCCAGGTTTGAACTACAATTTAATCCACTTCCAATTTCAATAGGTTTCAAAGTATAAATATCCAAACAATTTACAATAATTCAATTTGATAAATTTCATTTATATTTCCAAATTCAAAATATTTTTTATTATTTAAATTTAAAATTATTCGCTAAATGATTTTTAATAACATTTAAATAAAATCTCAAGTTACAAATTTAAATCAAAATTTCATATTCAATTATAATTTTATTTAAATTTGAAATATTCATTAAATCACCTTTCTATGAACCAAGTTATTAAGTTATAAAAATCATATCTTTAAAATCTTAAAATCAATAAGTTTCAAATCAACTCTTATTTAAATTAAATTAAAAATCATTTCTTATTTAAATTCAATTATGAACCAATTAAATTACAAATCAATTCTTATTTAATTTCTCTTTCCAACCTCCCTTTACTTAAAGTAATTACAAAAATCTAATTTAAATAAATACTTAACCTATTATTATTAGTTAAATTAAATTCTTAATAAATTTTATTATCTTAGTTATTATTAAATTTAACCTTATTATTATTAGTTCTATTTTAAATCTTATTTTACATATCTTAAAAATAATAAAGTTATATATAAATTTTTATAAATTTCCATTTTAAAACTTAACTTATAGTTTTAAAATATCCAAAACGTATAATTTTTAAAATCTAAATTTTACACATATATTAAATAAAATCTTTATATAATATTAAAAATCAATATTTATTAAAACCCATATATTTCCTTTCAAAACTTTGGAAATCATTTTTCAAAAATAGAGCAACAATGTCCGTATATAATTTTCTATCCTATGGTCAAGTGATACAATCATTTCAATCTATAATTATTTAAATATATACAGGTATATCATTTCAACCTGCAATACCAAAATTCCAAATTCATTAAAATCGCTTGGGTTTATCATTTCAACCATAACGATTTTTTCCTATTCTAAAATCTCGTTCGGGTATATATCATTTCAACCCATAGGGAATTCTAAACTAACCGGGAACTTGCAAAGTGAGAACAAATATGATAATAATATAACATATCAACAATAGGCATATATCATCAGTAACAAATTTAAATATAATATATACAACCGATTATGGTTTCATATGTCAATCAGCATAGGTGACCAAATGCAAATAATAACATATCATATTTAACAATTTAATAACTAACAATTCAAATTTAACAACATATTTCAATTGTCATTTCATATGAATTAAATCTACTAAATATAAGAATGTTAATCGTGAGTGATTGCTCACCTTTAGAGGCTAGAGAGATTAGACACACAACAAGCTACGAATTTTTTTTTGAATCATGAACTCTACGACAAGTCCAAAGCAAAGCTAAGTGAAGCTGGCAGGATCTTGAACTCGATGGATCCGATGAAACAAGTATATGTAGCTATATATTTTAAAAAATCTAAATTTTAAAACACGTATTTAAAATAAAATCTTTAATATATATTTTAAAATCAAGGTATCTCTATATATTATGTTTTTAAAATCAATATTTATAAAATCCATAAATTCCCTTCAAAATTTCTTTAAATACATCTTTTAAACATTAACATAAACAACCATATTATATATACACACTTTTCAAAATATTAACATTTACACAACATTACATGTTATATACTTTTAAATTTTATCCCTTTTAAAATATGCAAGCTAATATATATACTCAGATATATACATATATATTTTCACGCTAATATATATATATACTGTTATATGTATACTAACACTACATGAAATCAATACATTTTTAAACTCACTTTCACAATATACCCGCAGCCTTACAAAAATATATATAATATCCTTTTATATATAATTTATGTTATAACAAAATCTGTTAAAAATATAAATTGTAAATAAGCTTTTAAACATATTATACCTATCATTCCAATACAAAAAATTGAGAAGCTGGCTGCGTCTCGGCCAAAAGATATGAAGATCGGGATTAAAGCATGCAACATATATTATATATTTTCACTTCTTTCCCTTTTTTTAAACAAAGAGAAGGACCATGTCACGGCAGCTTTGGTGGTGGCTATGAGGCTGAGCTGGGCATGATGGGAAAAGGAACAACGTGTGTGGGAAAGCGAGCTGTAGGTTCATGGAAGAGATCTGGGTTGTGACTGTGAAAATGGTGGAAGGCGGCCGCAGTGGCTATCGGGGAGGTGAGAACGGCCGTGGTTGGGCTAACTTGGCTGCCATGGCCATGGGGAAGGAGGACAATGGTGAGGGTGACGTGCTATAAAGATGGTGGGCGGAGATAGGCTTGGTTGTAGCTTTGGCAGAGAAGGTGGAGGGGCACGAAGGTGGTTGGTGGAAGAGGACAGGCCGGAGGATGAAGTTGGCGTGAGATGGTGTGCGAGAAGGAGGAGGATGGCGGATCTGAGATGTTGCGTGAGGTTGAAGGAAGAAAAATGGAAAGAGAGGGGTGGTCGGGTTTCAGAATGGAGCAGAAGAAAACAAGTTCTCAAATACAAGCAGCTATATTAGTTTTATATTATACTTTTTTTTTCAGAATGAATAGAGGAAAAGGAAGAGACCAAAAGCTAATAAACGAACCAGCCTATAATAAATTCAAATAGGGAATAGTGAAAGTGAGAAATATTAAATTCTGAGAATTTGAAAAGTATTGACCAGTTGTTTTCAGTTGGTTGACAATTGAATGGTCATAGAATATCAAAAACTCCAAAATTGGTACCGAAACGGTTATCCGTTTCCCCGGATTTCGCCGCGTACCGGACTTCAAAATGCACAATTGAATATACTATGGAGATCAGCACGACGAGATGAAAAGAATGGTACATAGATATGGGCAATACGATCATCCTTTCAAACGTCGATATTCGCTGCCAAAATGCTGCTAAAACGCCGAAATTAAGGTAAAAGGAGCTAAAGCAGTCCGAATTTGGCGAAACGAAATATGATGTCTCACTCAGAAAATGGTCTACATTTTTATTAAACAAAAATATTCAGATTTCGAAAACATTTTGTTTTCATCAATTTAACCGATTGAAATTGAAAATTACACAACATAACTAACTTCCATATTCTCTGATGAAAATTTGACATTTGCTATGTCTAAATAGACGTATTTCAAATATCAAATTTTCATTGTCAAATTTTATAGTTTAATTTCATGATTTTTTTTAGTTAATTACAGTATAAAAATCTTTAAAATTCCTGGGTCATTACAGTTTCTTTGGTAGTTAAATAACCAACTATCAATTTCGGAGCAAAATATAACTCCAGAAATATATAAGAGAAACACGTGAGTTATATGACATAGTCATCTTCGATTATACTGTACTGTGCATATAAATCTTGTTTTGTTCTCCTAAGAAAGATGATAGGGAGATCCATCCACTTAAACGGTTTAGGTGTGATCCATGCTCCTATGTATTGTCTGATTATTTCCAAAAGACCCGGGGTTGAGTTTACCGGAACTATCGAATTCTGTTTCGATGAGACCGAGATCGGATAAGAATAAATTATCCGAAACCCACTTCGATCCAACTCAAGTGTTTTGAACTGAAGATATCTTGAAGATAATTGAAGATGGAGCTTTTGAAGTGTAATGGCTACTTACTACCAATCCTTAGCGTGATTCCAAAATGGATGTAGTAGGGGTAGTGCCTTTGGTTTCATTTAGATCCAGAATGAACTTGTATGGATGAATGCTGGCATTGCATTTCTGCTTTGAGGGCAATATTAGCATTCCAAGATGGTTTCTATATAAAAGGTAATCGTAGCCTCAAGCCTCATCAACCGAGAAAATGCCTAAAGCAGGGACATGCGGCAAGGCTATGTGGGTTGCTCCCATTAGGGTATGATCATCCCAAGATCTAGTGTCGATATCTTTGTGTATAACTTCGGGGCCCATTATGGTTGTTCGATCGCAACCAATGGTTGATCATATTCGGCGCTATCCAGTAAAGGATAGGGTCGTTCCTGAGTAGTAGAGATGTAATGTATTGCAGCCACCCATACATTTTATCTAGAGGTGTACGGATTCGGTAGTTAGACCCTTACCCTTTCATAGTTGGAATCCATTCTCCAATAAGTGCCTTCAGACTTAATTTTATACCTATAATGCTGGAACTTAACAATACAACAATTTTGGTTATGAGCAATATGTATTTGTATTCTGGACATTATCATAATATCATTGGATTTTATATAAAAATGTTTTGGTTATCGTAAGGTAAAAACCCATCCATGTTTGTGTGTAGCGTGGTCTTACGAGATAAATTTGATTTCAAAGGATTTTTCAAGTTAAAATAAATAAAATTCCTTGTGATTTGAGTTCCTCGCACTGGTTTTACTAGACTGATCTGGGCGTTATTTTCTTATAATGCTCGGGTCAGCTCGAGCATATTTTCCAAATTTATCTAGACTCTTTTGGTGCTTTCAGGTGACGAGTTGGATTCTCCAAGACGTATTCACGTATCTTACATTATTTCGCTGTTTTTTTGGTTTTGTTCTTGCCTGTATTTATCAGCAATTGTAAGGACATGCTGTTATAACTGTCCAGGCTGATAGGTTAGTGTACTCAGATGTCTTGTATAATAAAGATGATTTCCTTTTGTAAAGTGTAACACCCCTATTTGGAGGCCCAAAACTAAGCGTTATAGATGCTGCAGCCATCTATAGTATTAACTTCCAGCGACTAAATATGGCTATGTTAATGGTATCTATAATATCAGAAGCACTTGAATATGAAACAAAACACAGATTTCAAAACAACTTTTCTTCATTACATTTAAAACAGATGTTCCATATTCTTAATGCATAATTCCAATACGTTCCCAAGCACAGATAAAATATACTTAATACAAAATACGCCAAGAGCGGTATATGAAGATACCCCCTTGGATGTTCAGAGTCATATAGTCATAATAGACTTAATACAAACACAGCGAAAATACAACAAAACATAAAACTGCAACTCCTAAATAGCTATCCGTTTGCCTCCTGCATGCCTCCGGTAGCCTTATTCGTCATCCTACTAAACCTGAAAAAGACCTTAATCCCTCAGCCTACACAAATTAATTTTGAGCACCCGAGAGTTTAAGGGGAAAACATAAACTTCGAGTCAGACATAAAGCCTGGTATGAATAATATTATACATCCCGGTTTAATATGTTAAGTGAGACCACGCCGCTTAGCGGAACGGGTTTCCCTCACTAACATCCTTTTAAAACATATCTTTACAAAACCTTTTCCTGCAACCAAAACTAGTTAAATACTGTAAAGTAATTCATTATGTAGACATACATAAATATCAGGTAATAATGAACTATTTGTTCAAACACACAAGTTTTGTTTAGATAACTTTTAACCTTTGGCTGACTCGGGCCTACCAGAAAATATAATCAAAATTAATCTAACACCCGTTAGATATTCTACTTCTGGATTATCTATCCTTAAATATCTGTTAAATAATTTACTTCTGAACGGTCTGTCCTAAAGTATCTGTTAAATACTTCACTTCTAGACGGTCTGTCCCTAACTTGATCATCTCCCAGGTCATCCTGATCCTAATGGTTTTTAGGGCTAACCAATAACATATCTGTATACAAACATAGTTTCCTTTTGGTGTGTAATCTTAATTTTATTCTACCTGTGACCAAGCCCTACACACTAGAATTTTGGACAACAATTAGCTGGGGCTAATAGCTAACGTATTGGGTGCGACCCTATACCAGTCTCATCTGGTATTCTAATATCAATGTCATTTTCACTTAAGGATTCCCTCCCATAATTTTCCTTGAAAACATTTTCAAAATGATTTAAAACCATTAAATCAAACTCAAACAAGGAAAATATATAATCTTTATGCGTTACTCAAAATCACATTACCAAGTTATATATTTCTTCTTTACTCAAACCTTAGTTAATGAAAACATTTAAACATTTGAAAGTACCACTTTCTATACTTTTGAAAACATCTCTTTCAAAACCAAGTGAAACTCTTTAATTTTCTAAGCCAAAAGACCAAAATCTTACCATTCGAAACCAAACATCAAACCTTTTGAAACTATTGAAATCATCCTTTCCGAGAGCAATAAAACTGTAGACATCCTACTTTAAAAACAACTTAAACATTTCCTTAGAAAACCTTTGGAAAACCTTCCAAAACCATTCAAAGCAAACCCTTTGAAACCATTGAACTCAAACCTTTCGACACTATTGAACTCAAACCTTTCGAAACCATTGAACTAAAACCTTTCGAAACCATTGAACTCAAACTTTTCAAAACCATTGAACTAAAACCTTTCGTAATCACTAAACTAAAACCTTTTGAAATCATTAAACTAAAACCTTTTGAAATCATTGAACTAATACCTGTCGAAATCATTGGACTAATACCTTTCGAAATCATTGGAAGCAACCTTTCGACTTTGTCGAAAGCTCTGCTTCGAAAGCTTTAAAACATATCATTTAAAACAATAGGCCTCTACCTTTAAAACAACTCCTTCAAAAACTTGGGTTATTCTTCAATTGAAAACAAGGGTAAAACACCTAAGTCGAAAGCTCTCTTTCGAAAGCATGGAGAAGCGGCTGGTTTTTTAAAAACAAGTAAACCTTTCGACTTTGTCGGAAGGTTCAAAGAAAAACAATGACAAAGCGGTAGTAACCTTTCGACTTTTTCAAAAGGTTTAAAATCTTTATTTTAATTAATTGACCTGGTAAAAAGCAACCAAGTTGAAATCTCTTATTCGAAAACAAAGTGAGCGATTCTTTTGGTTTATAAAACAAACATACTCCAACCTCTTTGGCAATTAACCTTTCGACTAAGTACCCTTCGACCTTGTTCAATTCATTACATTCCAAGTAACTTGATACCATATGCATTGAACTTTGACCTTGTCGAAAGCTATAACGTTTCGACTTTGTCGGAAGGTCTGGGTCGGAAGGTTTGATGCCTAAAATGGCCGAAACATGCTAAAAGCATTATTTTCTTATTTTTAACCTTAAAAAAGATAACTTTTCAACTAACCTGCCTTTGTTTGTCAAATTCTCATTGGTTAATAAATACTTTTCAGAAAAGTTCTACCACTAATTTCAAAATTAAATAATAATTTTATTATATAAAATGCCCTTCTCCTTAATTAAATATATAAGACATTTAAGTCCCATACATTAAATAATTTTATACATTCATCAAAACACTTGGGAAAAATATGGAAAAATTACAAAAAATCTAATTTAATATGTTTTCCAACATATAAAAATTTCAAATCCAAATAATTATTTATTTAGCCGTAAATAATTTATAACCCAATAAATCATTTTCTTTACTAGAAAATTAATATAAATTCCACATAAATTCAGAAAATTATGAAAATTGGAAAAGTATCATTTCTGACCTATATTTAAATTTCAAGGCATTTGGATCTTATTTAATAGAGTTTCATATCAAACATTTCATAAATACTAATATGAACATGCATAATTCACCAACAAACAAATATACAACTTTAATCATCAAAACATGGTATATACTTGCAAAAACGTTTCAGATCTAATCTTAAACCGAAAACTATAAGAAAATGGGATGTAGTAATTATTCACCTTAGCTTTGAGATTAAAATATGTGAGATTTGATGTTGAATTAATTGATTATCTTCCTTCTCTTGAATCCTAGCTTTATCTTCTTCTTGAGAACAATAATGGTGGCCGACCTTAGATGTTTTTAGTTTGCTAAAATGAAATAAATGTGAGTTTCTTTTCCTAAGGGTTTAGGGTATAAGCCTCTCTTATTTCTCATATTGCCCTTCCTTATTTTTTATGTCATCTTATTTGATTTATATTTAACATGGCATGACTACCCTTAGTATGATCAAATCTCAACCCATTAATCTTCACATTATTTGATTTAATTTAGCTAATTAAATATCCTAAATAATGTTATAAAATATGGGGTGTTACAGACTCCCCACCTTAAAGAATTTCGTCCTCGAAATTACGATAAGGTACACAACAAAATAATCAAAGGTAAAACATACCATCAATCAAATCAGGGTAATTATCTCTAATCCTGCTCTCAGTCTCCCAAGTACAGTCTTTTGCATCGTCACTCCACTGGACCTTCACTAATTTGACTATCTTGTTCTTTAACTTCTTCTCATCTCTAGCCACAATCTGAATCGGCTTTCTAACTATAGTCAAATCCGGCTATACAACTAAATCTTCTAACACTGTAAGCGCTATGGTAGTCTCCGGGTCTCTAACACGCTTTCTAAGATGAGAAATATGGAAAACATCATGGAATCCTGCCAAACTATTCGGTAACTCTACTCTATAAGCGAGTTTTCCGATCCTCTCAACAACACGGAAAGGTCCTATGAATTTAGGTGCTAACTTTCCTGACTTTCCAAATTTAATCACACCTTTCATCAGTGAAACCTTAATAAACACATAGTCTCCAACATGAAATTCCAAGTCTTTCCTCCTTCTATCTGCATAACCTTTCTACCTAGACTAAGCTTCCTTCATCCTAGCTCGGATCAACTCAATCTTCTCTGCAACTTCTTTCACCAAATCCGGACCAAGAACCAACCTATCCCCGGTCTCTAACCAATACATGGGAGATTTGCATGGTATCCCATACAAAGCTTCAAAAAGTGCCATCCCAATACTATTCTGATAACTATTGTTATATGAGAACTCGACTAAATGGAGATAGTCTTCCCATGATCCCCCGATATCCAATACACAATCTCTTAACAAATCCTCCCAGACTTTGTTAACTATTTCTGTTTGCCCATTAGTCTGTGGATGGTAAGCGGTACTCATATTGAGCTTGGTTCCTAATGTTGAATATCCTAGTATATGATTTTTGTTTGATTTTTTTTTTGTAAATGGGTAAGATTTTATTAAAGGCATTACAGCCCAAGTTACAACCCGATACAAAGCCCAAAACTGAACTGAGTAGGGTTACTTACAATCTGACACAATCTTACAACTCAACATTGCCAAAAATAAAACTGCTTCATCTCCATCTTCAGAATCATGGCGGCCGATAGTAGCTCGTACCTAGGATTTCTTCCGATGCTTGATTCTGATCCTCTCCTGCAATTCGAGCTTCACCTAGTTCCCGCGAGGTATCTGCCCAATCCTTGATTCTCCTTCGTACCAATTGCATGTCATTCCTCATAAGTTTACTGACCTCTTTATGATTTCTCTATGTATTCTGAAATACTCGACGATTTCTCTCCTTCCAAATACTCCAAATGGTCGTAGTAATAGCAATACTGGCCAATTTGGTTTCCACGTCTACTTCATTCCTCCGCTGAACCAAGTGAGCTATCTCTTCCTCCAATGTACTTGTATTCCTCATAAGATTTGTTTGTCTTTTGCATTGTTTCTATACTTCATTCGAAAATTTGCAGGCAAAGAAAAGGTGCTCATGCGATTCTTCTTCTGTATTGCATAAAACACATTTATTTTCTGTCAAAATTCCCCATTTAACAAGTCTATCCTTTGTAGGCAACCTGTTAAGAATTTCTTTGTAAGTCGTAAAAGCCATTTTCGGGTTATTTGCACGATTCCATATGATTTTGCTCCATTCAACCTTATTATCTCGTTTTCTTATCTCTTCCCAAGCTGATTTAGTAGTAAACTCAGCACCTGTTGGTTTCCATGTCCAGATATCGTTTTCTCTACCGCTAAAATTGGCATAAATTGTATTCTATCTTTAATATTTTGGTTTACTGGAAGCTGTGAGCATTTCCATTCGTTGTTGTTGATAATATCTGACACTTTTCTATTGGGGCATCTATAGTCTGAAAATGTGTGAAAACCCAATATAGTGATCAAAGATTCACCTGTTATCCAAGGATCTTTCCATAAGTCAGTTTCTCTTCCCATAGCTATTTCTTTCATACTGCATGTAGCAAGTGTTTCCCTTATTCTCATTATGGCTTTCCAGTTTGCCGAAGCATTGTTATCTATTTGCATGCACCAGAAATTTCCTTTAATGTATCTACTCCTCATCCAATTCCCCCATAATCCTTTTCCTGTGATTATTCTCCAAGCTTGTTTTAGAGTATAAACCATCCTCATATCTTTAATTCTTCTTAAACCCACTCCTCCTTCCTCTTTAGGTCTACACAAGTACTCATATTTAATTTTATGCATGCCTCCTCTCCAAATAAAATCTGCACATACCCTTTCTATTTTCTGAATTGAAGCATCTGGCAGTTGGAAAGTTTGTAGCTAGAAATTTATTTTGAATTGAATTACAGTGTGAACCAATTCAATCCTTCCTGCTAGCGATAAAAGTCTGGAGCTCCATCCTTGCAATTTGTCCCTTATCGAAGAGATTAAAACTGCACATTCTCTGTCATTTATCTTATTTGATGATAGAGGAACACCTAAGTATTTCACAGGGAGAACACCTTCTTCCACTTTTAAGATATCTAATATCTCACTTTTCTTGTTGCATGTCTTATTGAAGTAGCACTTGGTTTTTTGTTCATTCATTTTAAGTCCTGTGTATCTTTCTAGTTTGCAGAAAATATCTTTAACCGCTTTAGCCGATGTGTTGCTGGATTTTATACATATGAGCAAGTCTTTTGCATATAGTAGGTGGGTCACTATAGGCTGAATGTTATATATAGGCTGGATTATTCTGTTATGTGACACCAGTTCCATTTGTAACGAGAAGTATTCCATGGCGATAGCAAATAAGTAAGGAGATAGAGGGTCCCCCTGTCGGATACCTCTGTTGGATCCTAGAAAACCTTTCGGTACTCCATTAATCAGGATTGAAAAGGTTAGAGTAGTTATACATTCTCTTATTATGTTCACAAATCTTTGGGGCAAACCCATAGTTTTTAGCATATGAATGATAAAATTCCTATTTATTTTATCATATGCTTTATGAAGATCCACTTTAAGACAGAATTTATCCGCACCTGGTTTGTTAAAGTTTCTAATCAGTTCATGTGCCATCAACGAGTTTTCAGATATGCTTCTCCCTTTAATGAATGCTCTTTGACATTTTGAGATGAGGTCAGGTAACACAAGTTTCATTCTGTTGCATAATATCTTGCTTAGAATTTTGTATAACACATTGCAACAAGATATAGGTCGATAATCTTCAATCCTTGATGGATTATCTTTCTTTGGGATGAGGCATATAAATGTGTGATTAATTTCTTTAACAAATTTTCCACTTATGAAAATATCCTGCATTGCTGATAATATTTCTGCTTTTAGGGATTCCCAATGGAGAATGAAGAACTTGGATCCCAGTCCATCTGGCCCAGGACTGGAGTCTATATGAATGGTTCTCACAGCTTCCCAAATCTCTTCCATAGTGATTTTCTTGTCCAGCAACCTTTTCCCCCTGGAGTTTACCATCCTTTTGCTCTGTATAACTGGTAATGAATTATTAATTTCTCCATTGAACATCTCATTATAAAATTTTATTGCTTGTTCTTCAAATTCTGTGCTGTTAGAACATTCATTACCGTCTTGATCAATTAAATGGTAGATGATTTTTGTTTGATGATAATAAACATATATATATATATATATTCATTTAAATGTATTTGTTAATGTACTATTTTATTTTTCACGTAATTAATAAATATTTGCTGAATAAAATAAATAACACAAAATTTAAATTCAAACGGATATTTTATTCAAACAAATATTTATTACAATTTTGAATAGTACAAATTTGAGCTCTCACTATATATACAATTTTCAATTACAATACAATTTGTCACTATACAATTATCATTTACATTTGCACCTCACTACATATCACTTGTTCACTCGTATTTATCTTCAACTCCAGTCCAGATTGAATCCAGCATTTGAGAAATCTGCAAAATAAACACTAATGCAGTAAAATTGAAAAGAAAATATGTTTACAGTGTAAAATAAAATGTATTTTGAAAATATTATTTGCCTCAGTTATTTGGGTTATTCGTTATCATTTAATTTTGAATTCATCATACACGAACAGCTTGTGACATGCACGGTGTATCACTATACATGCCACAAGGCCGTGCACACCGATATACACTTGATAAAATTACAGGGATAGGTGAGCACAAGGTCAAACCCAATCAAAAGCCGGGTTCAACTCAAGTGCAATACAAATAAATTCATGACACGAGCACAAGGTCAAACTCGAGCTATAAGCTGGATTCAACACATGTGCAATCCAAATGTAAAAGGTGAAGCCACAATGAAACTGCATTAATCCAGACAACGTGAACAAATGGTCAATGTCAACACAAATGCTCCAGACCAGATCAACAACAAAATATGGTCAAGTAACAGCGTATCAAGTCGAGTCAAAGCCTGAGCTACAAAACTTATAAACAGTTCGATGAGCCAAGACATCAAGCCAGAGAAGACTGCACAGACCAAGCTAATGAACAACAAGCGAATGACTCACAACAAATATGCAATAGTCCACATAAACCAAATGAAAACCAGACATGAGTTCAAATGCAATGCAACATGAAGACACTACATGTACAATAGTGGATAGAGCTCAGTGCAACTCATCACATAATCAAATGGCCGAATTTAACTTGCAGATTAATACGATGAACTGGTTCAACTAAACCAACATATATACAAATGTACTACAACTACCAGAAAAACAAAACAACCAGACTCAAGTACTACCAGAGTCCATCACTGCAACCTGAACCAGATTACAAGATCAATGAACATATTCAAGTGCATCGAACCACCAGCAAGTGACTATGATCAATCAACACAGCAAGAAGTCGTGGGTCAGAACATGTAGCAGGTGAACTTACTCAACATACATCAGTGCAACATGGAATCAAAGTGAAGACTACATGAAGTCAATGCACAACACATATATACATATATATATGTATATAAATGGTGCTCGACAAATTACAAACTTTACATGAAACAACAGCTTGAATGAAAGTATAGGCTAACAACAAAGTGTACAAGAAAACACAACTAAACCTAGAAATGAAGACTGCAAATACAAGGAAGTATCTCAAATCAATAATCACATGCAGACATGTACTTGATGCAAACCAAAACTCATCACACAGTGCAACGAAATAAAAGTGTCGACCAGACTGCACATTCAAGTGCAAGCCCAAGTGCATGACCATGAAAACAATGTAAGCAAGTGCAGCCTCAACATGAAGTTCAATAGTCAAAATGTACAAAAGTAGTGAATGCAGCAATAGGTTTTACATAAACCAGAAAAGAGTCAAAGCCAAAGTCAATAGAGAATCAAAGCCGTAGTGGCCAAGGAAGTCGAACAAGTCAGAAACCAAACCCGTGATAACCAAGCAATCAGAAAATATACGTATTGAAAAGTTCAGGATCAATTTCAAGCATTCAAGCAAAATCAATGGTCGAGCTAAATTAAATGACAAATTCAAATGAACGAAATTATAGGAATTCGATTCCTATTTAAACCGTAACATCATCGGCATACGAGAGCATTCGAGTTCAAGCAATATCACAGAGTATAGCATCAATTAGGAACTCGAATCAAGTTGAGAATAATATAAATCGAAAAGGGGACTAATGTACCAATTAAATTCGAAGCATCATTAGATCTCAACTTTGAGCCGCAAGCAATCACTGGTAAAAGAAAACATTCGAAGCTTCAGCAATCATTCAACTAAGCGGCGACTTACCCACAAAACCCTAATTTTTGTTTAAAGAGGAAACGAACGAGCAGCCATTTTCAAAGATCGAAGTACAAGGAGTCGGGCCGAAGAGATAAAGGGGACACTCTTTTATTATTTTTTGTTTTTGGGTCGGCTATAATTTATTAATTTGGGCTTTAGTTTTATAAATTAGGGTTTTGCTTTTAATTATTTGTATTTTTCTTTTAAACGTTGTAAATTCTAGTCGTGTGACTAGGTGACGAACTATGGTGGTGTAGTTCGAGAATTCGCAACTCAGTGGCTGAGTTGTGGCGGGGTTTTAAGCATAGAGTTAGGTTGGTCGATAGCGAGTGTCGCGAGTTTACGTGTGTAAGCATCTGACTACTTAATTTCTAGTAGAAACCTTGGGGGCAACACGTAGGCCGGGTTTTTCCGAAGCTGGGTTAATCTGTGTTGTTCTATTTTTGCATTTATTATTCTGCTACTATCTATGCTGCTATTATTTTGCTATATCTGTGTTGAAATTATATACTTCCGCATTAATTTTTTTTTATTGATAGTATCACCCTATTCACCCCCTTCTAGGGTGAAATCGATCATACAAGTGATATCAGAGCTAGGAACAAAAGCCATTTTTGTTTTAATTTTTCAAAAACCTATTTTTGTTTACAAATTTGAATTTTTAAAATGGTTTCTTTTAATAATGGTTTTGCTGAGGGTTAGTCCATAGTTACACCACTAATATTCAATGGTGAATATGCTTACTGGAAAAATAGAATGAAATTTTTTCTGAAAATCATTGATGCTTGGAATATAGTTGAGACAGGATATAGGACACTAACCATAGTGGTAAATAATCAGGAGATAGAAAAATCGATGGATCAATGGACAGATCTTGAAAATAAACTACAAAATAGTAATGCTAAAGCTATGAATTCTATTATCTGTTCATTAGATCAAATTGAATTTAATCATGTCTCACATTGTCTAACTACGCAGGAAATCTGGCACACACTAGAAGTGACTCACGAAGGAACATCTCAAGTCAAGGAATCTCGCCTTGCCATGCTGAGCAGCGAATATGAGAATTTCAAAATGGCCAAGGAAGAAAATGTCAAAGAGATGTACGGACGACTTTCTAATATCGTATACAAATCAAAATCTCTCAGAAAATCATACAAAGAGTTGGAAATAGTCCGAAAAATCCTCAGAGTCCTTCCACAGAATTTTGAAGCAAAAGTCACTGCTATTCAAGAGTCGAAAGATTTGAAATAGATTAAAGTTGAAGAACTCATCGGAAATCTGACCACTTATGAGCTAGAGGTGAAATTCAACGAAGAACAAGAAGGAGGTGATAATCGAAAGAAATCAATAGCTCTTAAAGAAACAACGGAAAGTGATGATGATGATGATGGAGCAGCTGAGCTGGCACTACTAATAAAAGGATTCAAAAAGTGGAACCTCAAATACGGAAATCCAGCTCTAAATCAAAAACTGAAAAGCAGAATAGTTAAAGTTCTAGACAACCTAGAAGAACGGGAGATCATCTGTCACAAGTGCAATAAACCTGGTCACATCAAGCCCAATTGCCCACAAAATCGATTCAGCCAAGAAAAGAAATCGAAAAGGAGAAGTTTTGCAGCCACATGGGATGAAACAGATGAAGATGATAAAAGCACTGGCAGTGAGAGCGAAAAAGCAGATATGTGCCTTCGCGGTGATATAATTGACAGTGACGACGACAACGAGCCAAGCGAGGTATCAAAACTTACTCATTCTGAATTACTTATATATTTTCATGAAGTAAATGGCTGTTTTGAAAGACTTAGGGAGAAATACGCTAAAATTGAATCACAAAGAGACACTTTGATAGATTTAAATAAATAGCATGATCAATTGGTTAAAAACTATCAAAGTAAGAGCCCTAAGTGTGATAAGTGTCCAACATTTGAAGAAAAGATTAAAAAATTAGAAATTAAAATTAAATCGCTTGAAAATGAAATTCTGATTTTGAAAGAAAGTGAAAATACTAAGAGAGAAAACTCTATTAAAAAGTGCACACAATTATTAAATGAAAATGGATCTCTCAAACACAAGTCCAACAATTGTCTACAACTTTAGGAAAATTTTCAAAAAGTGAAAGATCGCTAAATATGCTATTATGGAAACAAACTATTAATACTGTTAGACAAGGAGTTGGGTATAATCAATTTGAATGTGTTAGAAACAAAATTAAACAAGTCAATTCCATGTGCACAATTTGTAGAAAATTTGGACACAATCAAAATAATTGTTGGTATAGACCCAAACACGTGAAAACTATTCCAATTTGGGTTCCAAAAGGCACGAATATAAAATTCCTCAAAGTCAAACAAATCTGAGTGCCGAAAGGAACACATATAAATAGTTTTGGGTCTCTACAAACTTATTTTTCAAAATCTGTTGCCACTAACAACCATGGACCTATAAAAACAAATAGGTCACAAAAATCTTTTATCGTGTAGGTGTGGTGGCAGGTTGAGGAACAACAACAGTGTTACCTAGATTCTGGCTGTTCTAGGCACACAAGGGCGACAAATCAAAGTTCCTTAGCCTAATATAAAGGTGGTAGAATCACCATGAGTAACATCGAATAATTATCATGAAGGTAAAATAGGTAATGGTATATTTATCTTGAATGATATATAATGTGATAACCTGCACCATTATCTGAATTTAAATTAGCCAGTTATGTTATAAAGAAATGAATGTTAATTTTGATTCTGACTTTTTCAAAATTGTTGGCCAATTATATTATTATGCCGAGAACACTTTAAAAATCTCTAGAGTCTTTGAACTAGTTCATATAAATTTGTTTGGATTAATAATGATGTTTTATTGGTTGATGATTACTCATGATACACGTGGATATATTTGTTTCTGGATCTGACACTATGTTCACAGATTGTTTATTTGCTTGGCTTCAATTCAATTTCATTTAAAAGCTGTAAAAATGATTTTAAGGAAATTTGTTGCAACTTCACGGACTGGTCTATAACATTCAACAAATGATAATCTTGAGTCAAAAGAAAATTCGGTTGCAGATTACACTGGTAATCTAGTTGGTAGAATAATTACAAGTAGAACGTGATTTATGTTGAAACATTCATTAGCTGCATCACATTTTTCAAAGAAAATATCTGCATATTTTTCGTTTCAAATAATTTTCAATTAGCAGACATTTTTCTTTTATAAAACCCCTTTCAGAAAATCATTTTTGTTGACCTTATTCAGATTAGTCATTTTGGAAAATTTGATTTTATAATTTGATTTTAAATGACTACATTAACTAATCTGACTCCCTATTGATTATCAAAAAGATAAATAGCGATTGAAAAAGTGATGAGTGTTGATATTAATCATATATTACAACTTGAGACGGTATAATTAGTAAATTTCTTTAGAAATTTAAACAAGAGTTATAAAAAGTTTTGTTGGTAAAAATTCCATGACCATTTCTATTTCTATCTTATTTCTATTGACCATCACTCATCAAAATCCAATATAGTATGTCAATATGTGGTTTTTTAAACGGGAAATTATTCGTTTTTCATTTCATTATATTTTTAACAAATAAAAACATCCAAAGTATTACTCTCATTTAAAAGTCCTCACGGTTATGCATGGGTGAATTACTTGGAATTATTGATTATGTGCTTCCATGCACATTTAAAAATCCTCACGGTTATGCATGGAATGCATATCAAAATTGATTGATTAAATAGACAAGTTGATTCTAATCCCATTTAAAAGTCCTCATGGTTATGCATGGTTAGAAGATACTTGAATTCATTTTTAAAAAGAATTGGGAATACTACTAATCTCATTTAAAAGTCCTAACGGTTATGCATGGTTAGTAGATATTCAAATTCCTGATATAAATATACCACAAATAGGCACAACTATATGGTTTTATATGATGACATCATCCATATCATTCTAAAGTGGAATATGCGCCTAATAGAATATTTATGATTTTTGTTTGATTTTTTGTTGAAATTTAATATTTATACCCGATTGAGTATTAATGTTGTATTAATGTCTATCACTTTATCTCTATTTTTCTAACACTATTACTCTTTTGCTGATAACAAAAGGGGGAGAGAAAAGTTAAGATTTTGGAAAATAAAGGTCAAATATTTTATTTTGTATTTTCTATTTGCATCTAGACTCATTTGCATATTTTTATTCATGCATATATGAAGGGGGAGCTTGGTGTAAAGAGGGAGCATTCAAATAGGGGGAGCAAATAGAATCTATCAATAACTAAATATATTTAATAAATTCAATATCTTAAATATATGTTTGTTATCATCAAAAGGGGGAGATTGTTGAATATGCTAGTATATGATTTTTGTTTGATGATAATAAATATATATATATATATATTCATTTAAATGTATTTGTTAATGTACTATTTTATTATACAATAATTAATAAATATTTGCTGAATAAAATAAATAACACGGAATTTAATTTCAAATGGATATTTTATTCAAACAAATATTTATAAAAATTTTGAATAGTACAAATTTGAGCTATCACTATATATACAATTTTTAATTACAATACAATTTGTCACTATACAATTATCATTTACATTTGCACCTCACTACATATCACTCGTTCACTCGTATTTATCTTCAACTCCACTCCAGATTGAATCCAGAATCTGAGCAATCTGCAAAATAAACACTAACGCAGAAAAATTGAAAATAAAATATTTTTGCAGTGTAAAATAAAATGTATTTTGAAAATATTATTTGCCTCAGTTATTTGGGTTGTTCGCCATCATTTAATTTTGAAATCATCATACACGAACAGCTTATGACATGCACGGTGTATCACTGTACATGCCACAAGGCCGTGCACACTGATATACACTTGATAAAATTATAGGGACAGGTGAACACAAGGTCAAACCCAATCAAAAGCCGGGTTCAACTCAAGTGCAATACAAATAAAGTCATGACACGAGCACAAGGTCAAACCCGAGCTATAAGCTGGATTCAACATAGGTGCAATCCAAATGTAAAAAGTGAAGCCACAATGAAACTGCACTAATCCAGACAACGTGAACTGTAACGACCCTAGATTTTTAATTTATTTAAATTGATAATTAAATAAATTTTTGAATAAAAATTGTAAAATTTATTTATAAATGGATTCGAGTTTCCCCAAATTCAAATAAATTTGTATCAAATCATTTTGTAACTTTAAAATATTATATATATGTGAATATATATGTATATGGAATAAAAATGAGTAAATTTGAATTTATTTATATATATATATTTATATGTATACGAGCATGTATAAATAATTTGAGTTGATTTGAAATGTATATATTTGATTTGAATTTAAATCTTAAATAAATGGTTTAATAATAATTAATAATAATAATACATATTAAAATTGATGGTTAATAATAATTTGAATTTATAAATAAAATATAAGTAAGTAATAAATAAGAGATGAATTGATAGGTAGTTAAACTTTTAGAAGAAATTTAAATAAGTATTAGTACTAGATTTATAATTATCAAATCTGAAATGAACGTATAAAATTCTAGAAATAAATGTTTAAGTTAAATTAGAATTTAATATATAAGTAAAATGAACAACAAGCAAAGATATGTTCAAGTATTTAAACAAAATAAAATATAAGTTTGTACTAGCTTATAAAACAAAACAAAGACCTGGAAAAGGAAACAAGCTAACAAAGATAAAGTAAAGCAAAAGTATGTAACTAGACAAGAAGTAAGAAATACAAATATAAACAAAGTAAAATAAATATCTATCAAACATAAACAAAGCAAACAAATGAAAAGTTATGTACCCAATATCACCTCCAACACAATAACATATCATCTCAGCCGAAAGCAAAGAAAAAAATAAATGATATTGTACAAACTCATAAATGCAAGCCTTACCATATCACTTCAGCCATGCCTGATTTGTACAAACAAAATAGTGTTACACAGTACAAATCAGTAACCCCCCTGTAAAGCAGCCATCATGCAAGTATCTTCACCATGATCTGTTGTGCAAACAACTCCATAAAACTTATCAACCTGAAACAAGCTTCAGGCAAATTAATAAAAGATACAAGTTCAACCTGGAAAACTGAGAAAAATCTAAAGCAACAACATCTCATCACAAAACATCAAACTTGAGATCAAGTGGAGACTTCCAACTAGCAAACTCAACCAGATTTCAACTTTGTAAATTCAAAAAGGACTTCAACTTCAATCGGAAAAGCTTTAACAATGATTTGGAAGGTGAGTAACAGATAGCTATTTAAATTGAATCTATATTGCAATTGTTCTGTTGTATATATATACATGCCAGTGAATCTTCTTCTCTGCTTAGTTACACAGTATCAAATAACAAGAAAAATTCTATTTCTTGTTTTCTAATCAACATCAGACCTTGGTTTCAAAACAAAATAGTTGTATTGATTTGTGAGTTACAATTTAAAAATAGTTTCGTGAAGTATAAATGCATATAGAAGGAAAATCAGAATTTTTACAGTCAAAACTTGAAACTCTAGGAAATTCGAATATGGTAAAATCTTAGTTCGATTATATAATTGGAATCTACACTCAAAGATAGAATTTTTAAAACTAATATGAAGATTTTTAGTTGACTATCCTAGTTGCAGTTAATAGTTGAACAAAATATGCATTTTTATCATTTTGTGGTGATCGAATTGTTCGTGTTGGTTGGGGTTGTTCGAGGTGGTAGACGAGCCTACGGGGTTGCTTGGAAAAATTGTCGGAGGTGGTGGAAGCGACGGTGGCGTCGGCGGTGAGGGATCGAATTTTTTAAACCTAGTTTTTGAACGGGGAAGGAAATCGTGTACCACGGTTTCGTTCGAGCGTCGAGTTGCTCGGGGTGCTGGGTGAAGGTGGACGTGGGGTTGACAAATTCGAGGCCGGAGTTGCTGACTGGCCGGTGGTCGAAGCTCGGAGAACGTTGCGTTGACAGGTCTGCGGTGAGTTTTGTCTTGAGTTTACAGGTTTTGATTCTTCTTGCTCGATTTCGAATTCGAGGTGATGGCGACGCTCGAGTGGTTGGAGGATGGTCTAGAGTCGATCGACGACTTGCTCATTGACGTGGTGATGATCGGAGGTGATCCAATCACCTGTGCACGTGCACGTTGATGTCTGCTGTGCATCTGGTGTTGTTGAGTATTGAGGAAGAAGACTCGAGTTTGTTCTCGGGGAATAAAAGAAATTGGTTGAGTTCGTTTCCGGGTTGTTTACATATGTTTACCCAGGGTTTTAAATTTTTAAATCAAAACAAAGTTTTAAAAATATAGAGGAAGAAGAAGATAACCCGAAGCAAATGAGACATTCTCTCGTGTGTGACTGGAAGCAGGTCTCGGAACTAACTTATTAAACAGTTTTACTTTGAAAATTTTCAGATTTTAAACACTTGTAAACAATGTTTTCAAAGGTGATTTAAAAGACTTAAGGTAATAAAGGATTAATGACTTAATGTAATAAAGGATGGTTAATTAATTTGTGTAATCGATTTAAAGAATTGATTTATTAATGTGATTCATAAATTAAGGTAATTAATTAAAGATGATAAATTTATTAAAGGTGATTAATTAATGATAATTACTTAATAAAAGTAATCAAAAAGGGATAATTACTTGTTATGATCAATTGAGGGAAATTAATCAAATGGAGATTTATTAAGGATTAATAAATGAGATTTGTTAGGATTAATTTATTTTGTAATTAATTAAATAAGTAATTTGAGGTTTAAATTAATTTAATAATTAGAGATTAATTAATGTGTAATTACTGGTTATAATTAATTGATGAATTATAACAAAAGGTTAATTAATTTATTATTAAAGGTTAATTAATGATTAAAGAATAATTAATCCAAATGTTTTGTAATTTATTTATGTTAATTAACCAGGATTAGTAATTCATAAGAAATTTATCTGATTTAAATTAATCAGATAATTTATTGATCTTACTTATGGATGCTTGGATTATATTGGATGATTTGAATTGTTTGATATCCCTGATATGTGATGCTTTGTGATACATCCTGATTTATGTTGTGATCTGTAATTTACTTATTTGTGATATATATATATCTGTGATCTGTGAATGAAGATGAGCGTTATAGTTTATATCGCTTATCAACTATATTTTTGTGTTTTAATATGTGATGATTGAATGATGCACTATCGTGTTAAAACCCTGGACCACACTTCTACACACACCAATATGGATTTCACGTGGAAATCGGTTAAGTCACAAATGATTTAAAATTTATGTTTTGAAATTGAAATTTTTAATTTCAATTGATTTTGAAATTGGAAATTTGGGTTTAAAATGAAAAGCTTTTGAAATGGAATTTCAAAGATAAGACTTATTTTTGAATAACTTAATCGAGTTTTGAAAATTTAAATAATTTGATCGAATTCAAGTTTGAAATTGAATCCTATGATTCGAAACTAGGGATTTAAGATGCTGTACAAGTTATATGAATTTAAACCATTTTAAAGATATTGGTTTGAGAATTTGAATTTAACCCAAGGATTTCAACTCGTATGAATGAATCGGATTTTCTGAAATGAAACTGTTTGTTTTAAAAGAATAAAAGCTTTCAAATAAGAAATGAAATTCCAATTTAATTAAAGGAATTTCAAGTTTGAATTGAAAAATGTTTTTCCAAGTTATGAATGAATCCTTTTTGAAAGCTATGAATTGAATCTGTTTATTTTTAACAGATTTAAAATGATGATTTGTTTAAACCATTCGAAATGAAATTGTTTTGAAATCTATGAGTTAAATCTTTGATTTAAAGATTTAACGAGTTAATCAAATTGAAATGGAAATTGATTTGGAAAATTTGTGAATGAATCTTTGTGAAACTGTGTGAATTTTATGAATTAAATCTTTTATTTAAAAGATTAAAATGTGGAAATTGTTTAAACCGTTGAAGGTTGTTTAAAATGAATCTTTTTGTTTAAAGATTTGAAAATGGTAATTGGTTAAACCATTTGAAGAAAATTTTTGGGTAATAAGTTGTGACTTAATTGAAATCCCAATACCCATATATTTTTAAATATTGCGCTCACTTTTCGGGTTAGCTGGGAAAAGACCTTTGTGTCATATAACCCATTCCGAATTAGTGATACGTCGTATATGGATGGCATTTGAAGACCGGTGTTGAAGACCAGATATTTTCGAAAATGAAAGGACAACCTGTCGAATGTCTCTGCACCGAGTTGCTCCGGTATAGAGATTTATATCACTCTTTTTGTGATGGGAAGTCCGGACGTGATTAGAAAATTATCCGGATTTGCAAGGGCTTCTTTGGAAGTGCCTACGGTTCTGTTCGAACCCGGAACAGACTTGTATGGTTACATGTCTGACATTACACTTTGAGAGATAAAGCCGATTTCTTTCAAATACATTTCTGTTTGGTGGCGGAGAATTTATTCTCTTAGCTTAACACCCTTCTCTAAGACGTACGAGCTCAGAGGTTATGTGGTTGAAGGTTATCAGCGATATACTCCCAATTTGGTAATGTGACATGTTGAGTGTTGCTGTGTGATGATCATTGTTTGATCATTTGTGATATGATCATTTGTTTGATCATTTATCTTTGTGATAATTACTTTGATCATCTGTTGACCCAAAGCATGGCTTTGTGCCAAAGCGTAGCTTTGTGGATGAGACTTCGTCGATCCTCACACCCTGGAATGGTCAAAACAGGAAAGATGCGGCAAGGTTATTGGGGGTAGCGCCCCTTAGGGTATGTTCATTTCCTTTTGGATAGAAGTGGTATTATGGTATGGAGCCCAGATACTTAACTTATGTGGATGTCGCAAATTTATATATATATATATATATATATATATATCTTATTTTGTGATTTGTTGTTGGGGCCCCGATTAAAGGTTGGTTACAACCGGGAGATGGCATACTCGTGTCAGTAGTTACCCAGTTAGGGGTAACTATGCCTTGTGTTGGCAGAGATTTAACCGTAATGTTAGGTTATTTCTCGGGACGTCCTTCTAGAGGCGTTTCCATGTGGCAATGGGAAGTTCCTTGGCCTGACCATTTGTTGGAAATCCAAAGAAACCTGCTATTGAATGTGGCGGTAACCTGCTATGGAACATGGTAGCTATAGTAGGCATACGATACTGGTCGTATGTTGGCTAAGATTAGTATTATACTTTCGAAATGTTTCCTACACTATGCACTAATAATAATAATCCAATGATTTGCGTAGTAAGCATGTTTGGCTATCATAAGAAGAAATCTCCTCCAATTCTGTGTTTGCATTGTGTGTGTGGCGGGAGGTCTTATGGAAGTTTCATTTTCTAAAAGCATTGCGAATTGACTTTAAAATTCTCTTGCTATTTGTTTTTAAAGATAAACTGTTTTGTTGCTCACACCAGTCCCATGACTGATCCGGAGTTTATTGTTTCTTTTCTAAACTCTGGATGCTCAAAATTTTTCTACACGGGCAGTCTAGAGTTGGGTTTTTCAGATAGTCAGATTAGTAGATTTTCTGGAGCTAGTTCAGTCTTTGGATATGGACTGCACTTGCTTTTCTTTGTGCCTCGTTATTGGGAGTTCGAGCTATTTCTGGATTGGTGCTTTGAAGATGGAGATTATCCGCTTCTGATGTTATCGTTTTCTTTTCCGCTGCTATTTCTTGTATCATATCTCTGATGTATATTGATATTCATTGTATCACTCTGTTGTATCAGATATTGTATCAGATATTGTATATCAATGTATTATTCTTTTTCTTCCGCTGTGTTATTTACTTAACTGTGTTATAAGCTCCGGCGACTCGGATTTGAACGGTCGAATCTATGGCATTCGAGTACGATGTAAAGTATGGATGTCGATTTTCGAACGCGAAAATCCGTGATGTTACATTTGGTATCAGAGCTAAGGTTGAACTTTAGCTCAGGAGTATAACACGTTAAGTAACTCATTAGAGATAGAGTGAAGTAAACTCTAGAATGAGTATATCCCTAAGACATCCGTTTAAACGTCTCAGTAAATTCTCTTACTATCCACTGATAGTGAGTATGAGTGCAAGAAGAAGACGAGATTGGGGACAGGGAAATACGACTATAAATGGTCAATACCCCGCAACAGTGGAAACAACTTTCTTATCAATATTCTATGATTCGTTTCCAAATTCTTTTGATTGCTTCATACCAGCTACAAGAAGAAGTTTCGGTGCGATGATGGCCTACGAATCGTTGTAGAAGATTCTTACTTTGTATCTTCATCGGTTTCTTATCAGTTTTGATTTAAACTTTAATGAATTGGATAATTTGGAATTGAAATTTTAAATTGAAAATTTTAAATTGAGTTAAATTGATTAATAGAATATGAAGGCTAAATTGAATTGAATCGATAAAACGATTTCATTTGAAACCCAAATTTGAAATTTTATTAAAATTTCTTGTGAATACCAAAGTCCGAAGAGGGACAAATCTGTATGTATTCTGAGATATTCCGACTTGAGTTTGGAATTCATAACTAGTGTTTGAGGAATTATAGGAGATCGAATCTATCTATCTCTACGTTATTCTCATACCTGCGAATTTCGAGGACGAAATTATTTTAAGGTGGGAAATTTGTAACGACCCCAGATTTTTAATTTATTTAAATTGATAATTAAATAAATTTTTGAATAAAAATTGTAAAATTTATTTATAAATGGATTCGAGTTTCCCCGAATTCAAATAAATTTGTATTAAATCATTTTGTAACTTTAAAATATTGTATATATGTGAATATATATGTATATGGAATAAAAATGAGTAAATTTGAATTTATTTATATATATATGTATGTATACGGGCATGTATAAATAATTTGAGTTGATTTGAAATGTATATATTTGATTTGAATTTAAATCTTAAATAAATGGTTTAATAATAATTAATAATAATAATAATACATATTAAAATTGATGGTTAATAATAATTTGAATTTATAAATAAAATATAAGTAAGTAATAAATAAGAGAAGAAATGATGGGTAGTTAAACTTTTAGAAGAAATTTAAATAAGTATTAGTACTAGATTTATAATTATCAAATCTGAAATGAACGGATAAAATTCTAGAAATAAATGTTTAAGTTAAATTAGAATTTAATATATAAGTAAAATGAACAACAAGCAAAGATATGTTCAAGTATTTAAACAAAATAAAATATAAGTTTGTACTAGCTTATAAAACAAAACAAAGACCTGGAAAAGGAAACAAGCTAACAAAGATAAAGTAAAGCAAAAGTATGTAACTAGACAAGAAGTAAGAAATACAAATATAAACAAAGTAAAATAAATATCTATCAAACATAAACAAAGCAAACAAATGAAAATTATGTACCCAATATCACCTCCAACACAATAACATATCATCTCAGCCGAAAGCAAAGAAAAAATAAATGAATTTGCACAAACTCATAAATGCAAGCCTTACCATATCACTTCAGCCATGCCTGATTTGTACAAACAAAACAGTGTTACTCAGTACAAATTAGTAACCCCCATGTAAAGCAGCCATCATGCAAGTATCTTCACCATGATCTGTTGTGCAAACAACTCCATAAAACTCATCAACCTGAAACAAGCTTCGGTCAAATTAATAAAAGATACAAGTTCAACCTGGAAAACTGAGAAAAATCTAAAGCAACAACATCTCATCACAAAACATCAAACTTGAGATCAAGTGGAGACTTCCAACTAGCAAACTCAACCAGATTTCAACTTTGTAAATTCAAAAAGGACTTCAACTTCAATCTGAAAAGCTTTAACAATGATTTGGAAAGTGAGTAACAGATAGCTATTTAAATTGAATCTATATTGCAATTGTTCTGTTGTATATATATACATGCCAGTGAATCTTCTTCTCTGCTTAGTTACAAAGTATCAAATAACAAGAAAAATTCTATTTCTTGTTTTCTAATCAACATCAGACCTTGGTTTCAAAACAAAATAGTTGTATTGATTTGTGAGTTACAATTTAAAAATAGTTTCGTGAAGTATAAATGCATATAGAAGGAAAGATCAGAATTTTTACAGTCAAAACTTGAAACTCTGGGAAATTCGAATATTGTAAAATCTTAGTTCGATTATATAATTGGAATCTACACTCAAAGATAGAATTTTTAAAACTAATATGACGATTTTTAGTTGACTATCCTAGTTGCAGTTAATAGTTGAACAAAATATGCATTTTTATCATTTTCTGGTGATCGAATGGTTCGTGTTGGTTGGGGTTGTTCGAGGTGGTAGACGAGCCTACGGGGTTGCTTGGAAAAATAGTCGGAGGTGGTGGAAGCGACGGTGGCGTCGGCGGTGAGGGATCGAATTTTTTAAACCTAGTTTTTGAACGGGGAAGGAAATCGTGTACCACAGTTTCGTTCGAGCGTCGAGTTGCTCGGCGTGCTGGGTGAAGGTGGACGTGGGGTTGACAAAGTCGAGGCCGGAGTTACTGACTGGCCGGTGGTCGGAGCTCGGAGAACATTCCGTTGACAGGTCTGTGGTGAGTTTTGTCTCGAGTTTACAGGTTTTGATTCTTCTTGCTCGATTTCGAATTCGAAGTGATAGCGAAGCTCGAGTGGTTGGAGCATGGTCTAGAGTCGATCGACGACTTGCTCATTGACGTGGTGATGATCGGAGGTGATCCAATCACCTGTGCACGTGCACGTTGATGTCTGCTATGCATATGGTGTTGTTGAGTATTGAGGAAGAAGACTCGAGTTTGTTCTCGGGGAATAAAAGAAATTGGTCGAGTTCGTTTCCGGGTTGTTTACATATGTTTACCCAGGGTTTTAAATTTTTAAATCAAAACAAAGTTTTAAAAATATAGAGGAAGAAGAAGATAACCCGAAGCAAACGAGACATTCTCTCGCACGTGATTGGAAGCATGTCTCGGAACTAACTTATTAAACATTTTTACTTTGAAAATTTTCAGATTTTAAACACTTGTAAACAATGTTTTCAAAGGTGATTTAAAAGGCTTAAGGTAATAAAGGATTAATGACTTAATGTAATAAAGGATGGTTAATTAATTTGTGTAATCGATTTAAAGAATTGATTTATTAATGTGATTCATAAATTAAGGTAATTAATTAAAGATGATAAATTTATTAAAGGTGATTAATTAATGATAATTACTTAATAAAAGTAATCAAAAAGGGATAATTACTTGTTATGATCAATTGAGGGAAATTAATCAAATGGAGATTTATTAAGGATTAATAAATGAGATTTGTTAGGATTAATTTATTTTGTAATTAATTAAATAAGTAATTTGAGGTTTAAATTAATTTAATAATTAGAGATTAATTAATGGGTAATTACTGGTTATAATTAATTGATGAATTATAACAGAAGGTTAATTAATTTATTATTAAAGGTTAATTAATGATTAAAGAATAATTAATCCAAATGTTTTGTAATTTATTTATGTTAATTAACCAGGATTAGTAATTCATAAGAAATTTATCTGATTTAAATTAATCAGATAATTTATTGATCTTACTTATTGATGCTTGGATTTTATTGGATGATTTGAATTGTTTGATATCCCTGATATGTGATGCTTTGTGATACATCCTGATTTATGTTGTGATCTGTAATTTACTTATCTGTGATATATATATATCTGTGATCTGTGAATGAAGATGAGCGTTATAGTTTATATCGCTTATCAACTATATTTTTGTGTTTTAATATGTGATGATTGAATGATGCACTATCGTGTTAAAACCCTGGACCACACTTCTACACACACCAATATGGATTTCACGTGGAAATCGGTTAAGTCACAAATGATTTAAAATTTATGTTTTGAAATTGAAATTTTTAATTTCAATTGATTTTGAAATTGGAAATTTGGGTTTAAAATGAAAAGCTTTTGAAATGGAATTTCAAAGATAAGACTTATTTTTGAATAACTTAATCGAGTTTTGAAAATTTAAATAATTTGATCGAATTCAAGTTTGAAATTGAATCCTATGATTCGAAACTAGGGATTTAAGATGCTGTACAAGTTATATGAATTTAAACCATTTTAAAGATATTGGTTTGAGAATTTGAATTTAACCCAAGGATTTCAACTCGTATGAATGAATCAGATTTTCTGAAATAAAACTGTTTGTTTTAAAAGAATAAAAGCTTTCAGATAAGAAATGAAATTCCAGTTTAATTAAAGAAATTTCAAGTTTGAATTGAAAAATGTTTTTCTAAGTTATGAATGAATCCTTTTTGAAAGCTATGAATTGAATCTGTTTATTTTTAACAGATTTAAAATGATGATTTGTTTAAACCATTCGAAATGAAATTGTTTTGAAAGCTATGAGTTCAATCTTTGATTTAAAGATTTAACGAGTTAATCAAATTGAAATGGAAATTGATTTGGAAAATCTGTGAATGAATCTTTATGAAACTGCGTGAATTTTATGAATTAAATCTTTTATTTAAAAGATTAAAATGTGGAAATTGTTTAAACTGTTGAAGGTTGTTTAAAATGAATCTTATTGTTTAAAGATTTGAAAATGGTAATTGGTTAAACCATTTGAAGAAAATTTTTGGGTAATAAGTTGTGACTTAATTGAAATCCCAATACCCATATATTTTTAAATATTGCGCTCACTTTTCGGGTTAGCCGGGAAAAGACCTTTGTGTCATATAACCCATTCCGAATTAGTGATACGTCGTATATGGATGGCATTTGAAGACCGGTGTTGAAGACCAGATATTTTCGAAAATGAAAGGACAACCTATCGAATGTCTCTGCACCGAGTTGCTCCGGTATAGAGATTTATATCACTCTTTTTGTGATGGGAAGTCCGGACGTGATTAGAAAATTATCCGGATTTGCAAGGGCTTCTTTGGAAGTGCCTTCGGTTTTGTTCGAACCCGGAACAGACTTGTATGGGTACATGTCTGACATTACACTTTGAGAGATAAAGCCGATTTCTTTCAAATACATTTCTGTTTGGTGGCGGAGAATTTATTCTCTTAGCTTAACACCCTTCTCTGAGACGTACGAGCTCAGAGGTTATGTAGTTGAAGGTTATCAGCGATATACTCCCAATTTGGTAATGTGACATGTTGAGTGTTGCTGTGTGATGATCATTGTTTGATCATTTGTGATATGATCATTTGTTTGATCATTTATCTTTGTGATCATTACTTTGATCATCTGTTGACCCAAAGCATGGCTTTGTGCCAAAGCGTAGCTTTGTGGACGAGACTTCGTCGATCCTCACACCCTGGAATGGTCAAAACAGGAAAGATGCGGCAAGGTTATTGGGGGTAGCGCCCCTTAGTGTATGTTCATTTCCTTCTGGATAGAAGTGGTATCATGGTATGAAGCCCAGATACTTAACTTATGTGGATGTTGCAAATATATATATATATATATATCTTATTTTGTGATTTGTTGCTGGGGCCCCAGTTAAAGGTTGGTTACAACCGGGAGATGGCATACTCGTGTCAGTAGTTACCCAGTTAGGGGTAACCCGACATTGTGTTGGCAGAGATTTAACCGTAATGTTAGGTTATTTCTCGGGACGTCCTTCCAGAGGCGTTTCCATGTGGCAATGGGAAGTTCCTTGGCCTGACCATTTATTGGAAATCCAAAGAAACAATACGCACCCTGTACGGTTTTAGTTATATTACTTGTCATGGAATGTGGCGGTAACCTGCTATTGAACATGGTAGCTATAGTAGGCATAAGATACTGGTCGTATGTTGGCTAAGATTAATATTATACTTTCGAAATGTTTCCTACACTATGCACTAATAATAATAATCCAATGATTTGCGTAGTAAGCATGTTTGGCTATCATAAGAAGAAATCTCCTCCAATTCTGCGTTTGCATTGTGTGTGTGGTGTGAGGTCTTATGGTAGTTTCATTTTCTAAAAGCATTGCGAATTGACTTTAAAATTCTCTTGCTATTTGTTTTTAAAGATAAACTATTTTGTTGCTCACACCAGTCCCATGACTGATCCGGAGTTTATTGTTTCTTTCCTAAACTCTGGATGCTCAAAATTTTTCTACACGGGCAGTCTAGAGTTGGGTTTTTCAGATAGTCAGATTAGTAGATTTTCTGGAGCTAGTTCAGTCTTTGGATATGGACTGCACTTGCTTTTCTTTGTGCCTCGTTATTGGGAGTTCGAGCTATTTCTGGATTGGTGCTTTGAAGATGGAGATTATCCGCTGCTGATGTTATCGTTTTCTTTTCCGCTGCTATTTCTTGTATCATATCTCTTATGTATATTGATATTCATTGTATCACTCTGTTGTATCAGATATTGTATCAGATATTGTATATCAATGTATTATTCTTTTTCTTCCGCTGTGTTATTTACTTAAGTGTGTTATAAGCTCCGGCGACTCGGATTTGAACGGTCGAATCTATGGCATTCGAGTATGATGTAAAGTATGGATGTCGATTTTCGAACGCGAAAATCCGTGACGTTACATGAACAAATGGTCAATGTCAACACAAATGCTCTAGACCAAATCAACAGAAAAATATGGTCAAGTAACAGAGTATCAAGTCGAGTCAAAGCCAGAGCTACAAAACTTATAAACAGTTCGATAAGCCAAAACATCAATCCAGAGAAGACTGCACAGACCAAGCTAATGAACAACAAGCGAATGACTCACAACAAATATGCAATAGTCCACATCAACCAAATGAAAACCAGACATGAGTTCAAATGCAATGAAACATGAAGACACTACATGTACAATAGTGGATAGAGCTCAATGCAACTCATCACACAATTAAATGGCCGAATTTAACTTGCAGATGAATACGATGAACTGGTTCAACTAAACCAACATATATACAAATGTACTACAACTACCAGAAAAACAAAACAACCAGACTCAAGTACTACCAGAGTCCATCACTGCATCCTGAACCAGATTACAAGATCAATGAACATATTCAAGTGCATCGAACCACCAGCAAGTGAGTACGATCAATCAACACAGCAAGTTGTCGTGGGTCAAAATATGTAGCAGGTAAACTTACTCGACATACATGGAACCAAAGTGAAGACTACATGAAGTCAATGCACAACACATATATACACATATTTACATATATATGTATATAAATGGTGCTCGAAAAATTACAAACTGCACATGAAACAGCAGCTCGAATGAACAGTATAGGCTCAACAACAAAGTGTACAAGAAAACACAACTAAACCTAGAAATGAAGACTGCAAATACAAGGCAGTATCTCAAATCAATAATCACATGCAGACATGTACTTGATGCAAACCAAAACTCACCACACAGTGCAACAAAATACAAGTGTTGACTAAGTTGCACATTCAAGTGCAAGCCCAAGTGCATGACCATGAAAACAATGTAAGTAAGTGCAGCCTCAACATGAAGTTCAACAGTCAAAATGTTCAAAAGTAGTGAATGATCAGCAGGTTTTACATAAGACAGAAAAGACTCAAAGCCAAAATCAATAGAGAATCAAAGCCGTAGTGGCCAAGGAAGTCGAACAAGTCAGAAACCAAACCCGTGATAACCAAGCAATCAAAAAATATACGTATTGAAAAGGTCAGGATCAATCTCAAGCATTCAAGCAAAATCAATGGCCGAGCTAAATTAAATGACAAATTCAAATGAACGAAATTATAGGAATTCGATTCCTATTTAAACCGTAACATCATCGGCATACGAGAGCATTCGAGTTCAAGCAATATCAGAGAGCATAGCATCAATTAGGAACTCGAATCAAGTCGAGAATAATATAAATCGAAAAGGGGACTAATGTACCAATTAAATTCGAAGCATCATTAGATCTCGACTTTGAGCCGCAATCAATCACTGATAAAAGAACATTCGAAGCTTTAGCAATCATTCAACTAAGCGGCGACTTAGCCACAAAGCCCTAATTTTTGTTTAAAGAGGAAACGAACGAGCAACCATTTTCAAAGATTGAAGTACCAGGAGTCGGGCCGAAGAAATAAAAAGATAAAGGGGACACTCTTTTATTAAATTTTGTTTTTGGGCCGGCTATAATTTATTAATTTGGGCTTTAGTTTTATAAATTAGGGTTTTGCTTTTAATTGTTTGTATTTTTCTTTTAAACGTTGTAAATTCTAGTCGTGTGACTAGGTGACGAACTACGATGGTGTAGTTCGAGAATTCACAACTCAGTGGCTGAGTTGTGGCAGGGTTTTGAGCATAGAGTTAGGTTAGTCGATAGCGGGTGTCGCGAGTTTACGTGTGTAAGCATCTAACTACTTAATTTCTAGTAGAAACCTTGGGAGCAGCATGTTTTCTGGGTTTTGCCGAAGCTGGGTAAATCTGTGTTGTTCTATTTTTGCATTTATTATTCTGCTACTATCTATGCTGCAATTATTTTGCTATATTTGTGTTGAAATTATATACTTCCGCATTAAATTTTTATAATTGATAGTATCACCCTATTCACCCCCCTCTATGATGAAATCGATCCTACACCTAATATTTCCTGTAGACTCTTCCAGAACTCACTAGTAAACAAAGAATCTCTATCACTTATGATACTACTAGGAATTCCATGCAGCCTAACCACATTCTTCATAAATAACTTCACCTAAATAGGTGTCGTCCTAGTTGACTTTACTGGAACGAAATGAGCACTCTTAGTCTGTCTATCTACTATGATCCATATGATTTCATTTCCTCTACTAGACTTTGGCAAACCATCGATAAAATCCATAGAGATAAAATCCCATTTCCATAACAGAACTTCCAATGGTTGAAGCAATCCACTTGGTTTTTGGTGTTCAGCCTTTGCCTGCTGGCAATTCAAGCACTGCTTAACACATAAACAATGTCCTGCTTCATACCTTCCCAGAATAAACTTCTCTTCATATCCTATCCTGATACATCTTCGTTCCTCCTTGATGGATAGTGAACTTTGAACGATGGCATTCATCCAAAACTTCTTTCCTCTTGTCTCCTACGTTTGGAACACACAACCTTCTCTTCTTTCTCAACCACCCATTTTGGTCAAGACTGAAATCCTTTAAGTCATCGCTCTCTGTTCCCTCCCTTAACCTTTTGATCCGTTCAGCCAAAACTGGATCCTCCTCCTGTCTAGAAGCTAGCTTCTCAATCATTACCGGTCGAACTTCTAAGCAAGACATTACAACACTTCCTGCACTAGAACCTGCCTCGGATCTATACTGCACACTACATGCTGATAACGCTTCCAAATCTTTCCACTCAACAATCATAGCCAATACTGCATTCTGATGTTTCCTGCTAAGTACATCTTCCACCTTGTATCCTTTTCCTAGTGTGTACTCAATTCCAAAATCATAAGCAGCAATAAACTCTAACCATTTCTGCTGTCTCATGTTCAGCTTCTTCTGAGAGAACAAGTACTTCAACGACTTATGGTCTGTATAAAGCTCATATCGCTCTCCTATCATATAATGCCTCCACACCTTTAAAGAAAATATAACGGCAGCTAATTCCAAATCATGCATTGGATACCTAACTTCAAGTGGTCTGAGCTGTCTAGAAGCATAAGCAATCACTTTACTTCTTTGTATCAACACAGCTCTTAATCCAGTTCCACCCGCATTAGTATAAACAACCAAATCTTGATTCCCCTTCGGAACCACCGACACTGGTGTATGGGTTAATAAGTGTTTCAAGCTCTGGAATGCTTCCTCACACTTATTAGTCCATACAAACTTCACATATTTTCGCGTAAGCTTAGTCATCAGTGCTGCTATCCGCAAAAAAATCCTTTATAAACCTTCGATAATATCCAACCAATCCAAGAAAACTCTTTATCTCGGTCACCGTCTCGGGTCTCTTCCAATTATTCACCGCCTCAATCTTGGTCGGATCTACAGACAACCCTTTCTCTGAGACTACATGACCATGGAATTTCATTTCCTTCTTCCAAAAATGAAACTTTGAAAAACTTAACCTTCAACTGATGCTCCCTTAACGTCTCAAGCACAACTCTGAGATGAACTTCATCCTCCTCCTTATCTTTAGAGTATATCAGAATGTCATCTATGAAGACCAACACAAACCTATCTAAGTGCTCTTGGAAAATTCGATTCATCAAATCTACAAAGAATGCTAGTGCATTAGTTAGTCCGAACGCAATGACTAACCATTCGTACGATCCATACCTTGTCCTAAACGCCATCAAAGGAATACTATCCTCTGCCACTCTAAGCTGATGAAATCCCGTCGCCAAATCCAACTGAGAGAATACCTTGGATCTACTTAACTGATTGAACAAATCGTCAATTCTCGACAATGGATATCGGTTCTTATTGTCTTCTCATTCAACTTATGATAATCGATACATAACCTTGACGATCCGTCCGGCTTCTTAGCGAACACTACGACAGCTCCCCAAGGTGAACTACTTGGTCGAATAAAATTCTTGCCTTCAAAATCCACCAACTGCACCTTCAACTCT
Organism: Allium fistulosum; assembly: GCA_030737815.1. Classification (NCBI taxonomy): domain Eukaryota; kingdom Viridiplantae; phylum Streptophyta; class Magnoliopsida; order Asparagales; family Amaryllidaceae; genus Allium; species Allium fistulosum. Next base: position 738,554,391 of record CM060906.1, read on the forward strand.
CTCATCTCAGTGGGTGTCATCCTGCTTGGTGGCCTACTCACTGGTTCTGTTCCAAGCACCAAATCAATCCCAAACTCAATGGCTCATTTCGGTGGCAATCCAGTTACCGGCTCAAGCACATCAGCAAACTCTCTAACCATAAGGACTCGATGCAACTCATCCTCCAACTGCATGATACCCAATAAAGCATTCACTTCGCAACTAGGGTTCTCTATGGTATAAACTATCCGATCACTACAATCTGGGTGTCTAAGTGATATTTTCCTTTCATGGAAAAATATCCCAGCATCACATTTACTTAACCAATCCATCCCAAGGATAATCCCAAATTCCACAAAATCAAACACATGTAAACAACAATCAAAATTAGGACCTAGCAAATCAAATTCTAAATGGTCACACCTCTTCTCAAGTGTTGCATACCCTCCTATCGGATTTGCAACCATTAAGAAAGTAACTAAATATAAGGGTTCTAAGTTAAGCTTATTTACCAAACATCGAGAAATAAAAGATTGTGATGCACCAGTATCAAATAGAACGCTAACAGATATACCGTGAATCTGTAGCGAGCCTCCCAAAACAGTCTCCCCTTTCTTCTACACAACCGGCCTTGAAATTGCGGGCTCCAATGCATAAACTTGCCTCCTTCCTTCTTTAGCAGGCTCCTTACATTGGTTCTTATAATGATCGATCTGATCATAATTAAAACATCCGACATTCTTCTTTCCAACTACTTCTTTCTCTTCTCCTTTTCCATTTTTGGCACGACACTCATTGGCATAATATCCCTTCTTATCACATTTATAACAAACCACCTCAGCTTTTCCCTTCTTTTGCGCTCCTCCCTTCTGAGCATTTTTCTTATGGAAAAACTTTCTTTTCAGGCCTTGTCCCACCGGGGCCTCCTTCATTTTCTTCCTCAAACAAGCTAACGCCTCTTCCTTACTCAACGCCATTTCTACCACTACGTCACTTGGATCTCTTAAGTGCGGTAAGGTAGCACTTATCAACTTCGACATCAAGCCGCTTATAAACTTCTCGTTCCTCTTGATCACCATATCAACCAAGGCATACCCGTACCGGGCCAACTCTTCAAATCTTCTTGCATACTCTAGAACAGACATATCCCCTTATTCTAATTCAGCAAACTTCCTAACCAATGCTGACCGCGCCATCACCGACATGAACCTTTCTTGAAACCTTCCCTTAAACTCTGCCTAAGTCATGGTTTCCTCATCAACACCAGCTACAATAGTGTTCCACCAAAATAGAGCAGCTCCTTAAAGCTGTCTTGAAGCTAATCTCCTCTTCTGCTCGTCATTCAATCCTAGGTCAGAAAAGATTCTCTCAAAATGTAGCAGCCAATTTTCCACCTCAATCGCATCTTTAGTTCCAATGAACGACTTCCCTCCAAGCCTGGTATAGTCTCTGCTCAAGTTAGCCTAGTGGTTGACTATCGGAGCTTCCTGAACTCCTCCCCCAGCAGCATTCCCTCCGACAATTCCAGCTTGTATCATGTTTATGAAGAACAGATACATGGCTCTCATATCCACTTGGGAACCCCAGCACCAACAGTTTCAGCTTGAGCCTGACCTGGACCTCTTCTAGCATTTGGTCGGGCATTTCCATTAGTGGTGGTGCTACTCCTCCAAGATTAACTCTGCCTCTTTTTCCTTCCATATCTGAATTGAAGCTTCGTGAGATACAGATGAATAGCCTAACTAAGATAAGAGTCTAGAGATATAGCGTATATTTATATATATATATAACAAATACAAGTACATTACTATAGCATTATCCCATACCCCAATCTTAACTCCAATTACTAAGGATTATGTTTTCAAATACCATTTTTAGTTAAAGTATTTCATAAACCATGCTTTGATAACAAGCTGTAACATCCCCTATCTAAAGGCCCAAAACTAAGCGCTACAGATGCTGTAGTCATCTATAGTATTAACTTCCGGCGACTAAATACAGCTATGTTAATGGTATCTATAATATCAAAAGCACTTGAATATGAAACAAAACACAGATTTCAAAACAACTTTTCTTCATTACATTTAAAAAGATGGTCCATATTCTTAATGCATAATCCCAATACGTTCCCAAGCACATATAAAATATACTTAACACAAATACGCCAAGAGCGATATATGAAGATACACCCTTGGATGATCAGAGTCATATAGTCATAATAGACTTAATACAAATACAATGGAAATACAACAAAACATAAAACTGCAACTCCTAAATAGCTATCTGTTTGCCTCCTACATGCCTCCGGTAGCCTTATTCATCATCCTACTAAACCTGAAAAAGATCTTAATTGTAAGGACCCGATTCTTCGACTTCCGAAAATCGACATCGATACGTCCACTGTATCAACTGCCGAGCAAACGAATGCCGGAAAACCGAATTCTTAGGGTTTAAAAGAAGAGGTAGAAGAAAAGATAGAAGAAAAAGAGAAGAAGAACAACAGAACAACATCAGAAACCGAAACAATATCAGAATCTCACATATCGCAGCGGAACAATATATAATAGATAATTACTAGTCTTTTAAAACAAAGAACTATATCAGTTTATACATACATCAATCAGAGTCAATATACAACAATGGACAGTTATATAAACTTGTCCTCATACAGAATACACAGCGGAATAAATACAAAGTATAGGTGATACGTTACGCCATCCAGCTTGCTTCCAAAGCTCCAAAATATAGAATATCCTGATAACATAACTCTAGGTTGCCCGTGTGGAAATTGGTTGGCACCCAGAGTTTAGAAGGGAAACAATAAACTCCGAGTCAGTCATGGTGACTGGTGTGAGATCGTAAAACAGTTATTTTTCTTTAAAATAAACAATAGGAAAATTTTAAAGTCAATTCGCAATGCTTTTGGAAAATGAAACTACCATAAGACCTCCCACCACACACACAATGCAAACGCAGACTTGGAGGAGATTTCTTCTTATGTTAGTCAAAGATGCTTACTACGCAAAATCAAATCATTTTTGATATTATTATTAGTGCATAGTGTAGAAAACATTTCGAAAGAATAATATAAATCTTAGCCAGCATAGGTACCATTATATTATGCCTGCTATAGGTGCCTCCTGAGGAGACAGGTTATACAATTGAAATCGTAAAGGCTCGTATTGTTTCTTTGGATTTCCAACAAATGGTCAGGCTAAGGAACTTCCCATTGCCACGATAGGTACGCCTCTGGAAAGACGACCTGAGAAATAACCTAACATTACGGTTAGATCTCTGCCAACACAAGGACGGGTTACCCCTAACTGGGTAACTACTGACACGAATATGTCATCCCCCGATCGTAACCGATCTATATCCGAGGATCCTCGATTTCCAACAACCACAAAAGAATAATAATGCAGCAACCACATAGGTTAAGTATCTGGGCTCTATACCATGATACCACCTCTATCCAGAAGGAATGACATACACTAATGGGGCGCTACCCCCTAATAACCTTGCCGCATCTTTCCTATTTTGACCATTTCCGGGGTGTGAGGTCCGACGAAGTCTCGTCCACAAAGCTACGCTTTGTCACAAAGCCATGCGTCGGGTCAAACAAATGATCACAGTAATGATCACAAAGATAAATGATTAAACAAATGATCATATCACAAATGATCAAACAATGATCATTTCACAGCAACACTCAGTATGCCACGTTACCAAATTGGGAGTATATTGCTGATAAATTTCAACTACATAACCTCTGAGCTCGTATGTCTCAGAGAAGGGTGTTAAGCTAAGAGAATAAATTCTCCGCCACCAATAGAAATGTATTTGAAAGAAATCAGCTTTATATCTCAATTTGTAACGTCAGACATACAACCATACAAGTCTGTTCTGGGATCGAACAGAACCGAAGGCACTTCTCACGAAGCCCTTGCACATCCGGATAATTTTCTAATCACGTCCGGACTTCCCGTCACTAAGGGTGATAAAACCTCTAAATCGGAGATCAGCCGATGTAGAGTAACTCGACGGTAATCCTTCCGTTTTCAAAAATATCCGGAATGGGTTATGCGACCCCATGGTCCTTTCCCGGCTAACCCGAATAGTGAGCGCTTATTCAAAAATAAGTGTGGCATTCAAATTCATCCAATTTACAACGAATACCTATTTAAAGGTAAATATTGATAGTCGGTTATTTAACTATCAATAAAGATGCGCAACATCATCAGATTCCAAATAATTTTCCCAAATTATTTATTTTCCAAAATATCTTTACTAGATATATAACTTCCACATTTCAAAAATAAATCAATATTTATTTTTTAAAACGAATTCCCATTTCTTTTATAAATCCCGTAGTGAATTTATATTTTCGAATATCTACTGATATACGATTTTCAAATCGATTTCAATATTCACTTTCAGTTTATCTTTACAAAGATAAATTCTCAAAAACGTTTCATTTCATTTTGGAAAACATTTCCATACTTATTTAAAAATAAGTATTTCACAAATCTATTTATTTTCAACATTTGAAAATATTCAATATACTTAAATCAAAATTAAGTATATATTTCATTCTTTAAGGAAATCATTCTCTTTCACAAATTTTATTTGAGTCAAAATGAATGTTACGTAAAACATCGTTACGACGACTCCAAATCACTAGTATAAGGATTCGAAATTAAGATAGATGTATAAATCCCAATACTATATAAAAACATTTCCTTTCGGAAATTATTTACTATAACAACAGTGTTATAGTCCACCATTTCCTTCTTCCTCGAAAACGTCTATTTCAACAATGAATGTTGAAATCTATGGTTTTGATATTTAATACATTTTAAAACATCGTTAAAACAATTAACTTCGCTTTTTTAATATCACTTCTCCAAAACATATCCATTTTACTTAAAAATATATTCACTGTCCAAAATCGTGAATATACTTCACTAACCAAATTTCAATATTTTCTACACATTTTATTTAAAGGACTATCCACTGTCCAAAATCGTGGATAAAATTCCTTTAATTAACTTCAAAAATTCACTTATCAAAATAAGCGATTTTGGATTTATAAAACAACGTTTATAAATTAACCTTTTATATTTCATAACAACTTTGATTTATAAATCTCCTTTATTAACAAATTCGATCAATATTCCATTTAAAGGCAAAAACCCAATTTATAAGTTAATTTCTTATAAATCTTTTATTCTACAATTTCATTCATTTTATAACTTCACAAATTATAAATCTATAAATTTCATTCACTTACGAATTCCATAAATATTTCATTTTTAACACTTATAAAAACTCGTTTTATAATCCCAATATCTTTAATTTTATAAATATCCATTTTAGAAATCTTTTATATATAAACCATTTAAAATAAATCAATCAAATATTTATTTCAAAAATCACTCTTCGGTTATATTTCACAAAAATCATAATTTTCATAACTTTAAAATTTGAACGTTTATTAATTTAAAATAAATCACTTCAAAAATTTAATAAAACGTATATTTTCAAAGATCACTTTAAAAATCCTTTTAAAGTCAAAGTCGTTATTTTTAAACTTCAAAACTTGAATCCGATGATGCAACAGCACCAATTAGTCAATCACGACAACAAACATCATATATCAATATGATAATCAACAAATATCACAATATCTATAATCAAATAAATACTGGTGAGGAATCTAGTTGGATCCCTCCAACCTGTCTCCCTGCATCCACAGATGTTAGCACAATACCAATTCCACTTCGAGGTGGAATATCGCGGTATATGGGTTTTATAAAAATCATCCGCTTACTAACGGCGCAATAGGGTCTCATCCGCTATACAATGCGGGAAATCAATCAATCCAATATATACATATGCCAATATGTATATATTGCTATATATATATAGATATATCCTACTATATCTAATATCACATCCAAACAGTCAATCAATCAAACAATAACTGAAAAATCAAATTTCATTTGAGTGAGAAAAATCTCACCTTCGCTTTTTATTTTGCAATCCCATTTCCATTTCAGCTTGTTTCTCCATTTCAGACCTTGTATAAACATTTTATACAATTTATCAATATTCGAATTAAATCGAACTATAAATTTCCCATTTGATAATTTTAAACTAACCAGTGATTTTAATTTGAGCTAATATAAGTTTTTTTTAATTTTAAACCAATTTATTTCCTATTTTACTGTAAAAACTGCATACATATATTTCCCACTGTATCTGTACATATTCAAATATATGTACATATATAATCAAAATTTGAATTGAAATAAAACTGGTGACTTACTGCCTATTTTTTTCTTTTCTGTGCATATATTTTCACTGTACCATATTTATCAAATTAAATTTAAATAAAATGATACCTCACCCACGATCTGACCACGACGCCATCTCTAAACCCCCAGATCGAACGAAACCCTAGCGAGTTTGTGATGTTGCCGCCTCATCCTTGCTCAAATCCGACATTCGATAATCCTCAAGAACGAGGTCGAGAACATCACGACTGACTCGAAGAACCACTTCGTGAACCGTAAATCATACGAGGTTCACTGCTCCACTTCCGTCGTACGTCGATCTCCGCTAACCTCGCCCACATGGGCATTTCCCGACTACCTGCTCTCGCGATGGAGTCGCGATAGACCCCGCCTCCTCCTTGCTCGAATTGAAAAGATCGCTTCAGGCTTCGACTACACCTCCATCGAACCCTCCTACCACCACGCTACCTCGCTCCTCGACTTCACCATCATCTATACGCCTCGCGATCGAACTCGAGTTCGATCCTCCAAAACCCTATGCACTACGGCTGAGCACACGCCGCGCTTCGATTGAGAGACGAGAGGATTCGAGCGCGATTTGAATTCTTTTGAATTAAAGAAAGAAAGAGCTCGCGTGAAATTGGAACGAAAGGAATTGGGATATATGTTTTCGATCGGCCATTTAATTTCTCGTTGAAGTTAATTCGTTCTCGGAGGAATAGAAGGAGACAATATGATTTTAAAACGAAGAGAAACGGCTTGCTTCAAGAAGATTGTCGGCTACAGTACTTCGACTGTGAAAGGGAAATAGTTACGATGGGAAAGAATGTAGGCTGATGTCGACCAGTATAATTATAAAATTTAAATTGGACTCGATATAGATTTCAACGCGTTTATGAATCGTACGCTCACACAACAACTCCAAATACTACAAAAATTGAAATCCGATAATAACAAACTATTACGGACCCAATGGAACTGGTTTCATCGAATTCCGAGACTGCGCCTCGGACGGCTATTTTCAAATATCGATTCAAATGATATATTTTCAAAACTGAACAAATCACTGTAAAATTCAATCCTGAAGCGTCGATTAACATCAGTATTATCAATATGAATTTCATAAGCATTTGAAATATTTTTCTTCAACTAAGAATTGAAGATTCAAATTTTTATTCAACAATTAATAGATTAAATTTTATAATTTAATCGCCAATTTATTCTAAAATTTTGAAATTCAAGTCAAACCATCATTCAAATATTTAAAATTAATTAAATATTCCCAATTTAAATTGTTCAAAATTCTGGGTCGTTACATTAATCCCTCAGCCTACTCAAATTAATTTTGAGCACCCGAGAGATTAAGGGGAAAACAAAAACTTCAAGTCAGACATAAAGCCTGGTATGAATAATATTATACATCCTCGTTTAATATGTTAAGTGAGACCACGCCGCTTAGCAGAACGGGTTCCCCTTACTAACATCCTTTTAAAACATATTTTTGCAAAACCTTTTCCCGTAACCAAAACTGGTTAAATACTGTAAAGTAATTCATTATGTAGACAAACATAAATATCAGGTAATAATGAACTATCTATTCAAACACATAAGTTTTGTTTGGATAACTTTTAACCTTTGGCTGACTCGGGCCTACCAAACAATATAGTCAAAATTAATCTAACACCTGTTAGCTATTCTTATTCTGGATTATCTATCCTTAACTATCTATTAAATAATTTACTTTTGAATGGTCTGTCCTTAATTATCTGTTAAATACTTCGCTTCTAGACGGTCTGTCCATAACTTAATCAGGTCTTCCTGATCCTAATGGTTTTCGGCCTCACCAATAACCTATCTATATACAAACATATATTCCTTTCAGTGTGTAATCTTAATTTTAGTCTACCTATGACCAAGCCCTACACACTGTAATTTTGGACAACAATTAGCTGGGGCTAATAGCTAATGTAAAGGGCGCGACCCTATACTAGTCCCTCTGGTATTCTAATATCTGAGTCATTTTCATTTAAGGATCCCCTCCCATAATTTTACTTGAACACATTTTTAAAATGATTTAAAACCTTTAAATCAAATTCAAACAAGGAAAATATATAATCTTTTTGCTTTACTCAAAATCACATTACCAAGTTATATATATCTTCTTTATTCAAACCTTAGTTAATGAAAACATTTAAACATTTGAAAGTACTTATTTCAAAACTTTTGAAAACATCTCTTTCAAAACCAAGTGAAACCCTTTAATTTTCTAAGCCAAAAGGCCAAAACCTTACCTTTCGAACCCAAACATCAAACCTTTCGAAACTATTGAAATCATACCTTTCGAAAGCAATAAAACTTTAGACATCCTACTTTAAAAACAACTTAAAACATTGCCTTAGAAAACCTTTGAAAAACCTTCCATTTATACCTTCCGAAACCATTCAAAGCAAACTATTCGAAGTCATTGAACTCAAACCTTTCAAAACCATTGAACTAAAACCTTTCGAAATCATGGAACTCAACCCTTTCGAAACCATTGAACTAAAACCTTTTGAAATTATTGAACTCAAACCTTTCGAAACCATTGAACTAAAACCTTTCAAAATCATTGAACTAAAACCTTTCGAAATCATTGAACTAAAACCTTTTGAAATCATTAAACTAACACCTTTCAAAATCATTGGACTAATACCTTTCGAAATCATTGGAAGCAACCTTTCGATTTTGTTGAAAGCTCTACTTCAAAAGCTTTAATACATATCATTTAAAACAGTAGGCCTCTACCTTTAAAACAACTGTTTTGAAAACTTAGGTTATTCTTCTGTTGAAAACAAGGGTAAAACACCTAAGTCGAAAGCTCTCTTTCGAAAGCATGGAGAAGCGGCTGGTTTTTAAAAAAGGTAAACCTTTCGACTTTGTCGGAAGTTTCAAAGCAAACCATTGATAAAGCGGCAGTAACCATTCGACTTTGTCGGAAGGTTTAAAACCTTTATTTTAAATAATTGACCTGGTCGAAAGCAACCAAGTCGAAAGCTCTTATTCGAAAACAAAGCAGGCGATTCTTTTGGTTTATAAAACAAACATACTCCAACCTCTTTGACAACCAACCTTTCGACTAAGTACCCTTCGACCTTGTTCAATTCATTACGTACCAAGAAACTTGATACCATATGCATTGAACTTTGACCTTGTCGAAAGCTATAACCTTTCGACTTTGTCAGAAGGTCTAGGTTGGAAGGTTTGATGCCTAAAATGGCTGAAACATGTTAAAAGCATGATTTTCTTGTTTTTAACTTAAAAAAGATAACTTTTCAACTAACTTGCCTTTGTTTGTCAAATTCTCATTGGTTAATAAATACATTAAGAAAAGTACTGCCACTAATTTCAAAATTAAACAATAATTTTATTTTATAAAATGCCCCATCTCCTTAATTAAATATATAAAACATTTAAGTCTCATACCTTAAATAATTTTATATATTCATCAAAACACTTAGGAAAAATCTAAAAAATGTCCAGAAAATCTATTTTAATATGTTTTCCAAAATATAAAAATTTCAAATCCAAATACTTATTTATTTAGCCATAAATAATTTATAACCCAATAAATCATCTTCTTCACTAGAAAATTAATATAAAATTCACATAAATTCAAAAATTTTGAAAATTGGAACCCTTCTCGAAAATATCATTTCTGAACTATATTTAAATTTTCAAGGCATTTGGATGTCATTTAATAGGGTTTTCATATCAAACATTTCATAAATACTAATATGAACATGCATAATTCACCAATAAACAAATATATAACTTTAATCATCAAAACATGGCATATACCTGCAAAAATATTTCAAATCTAATCTTAAAACCAAAAACTATAAGAAAATGGGATGTAGTAATTATTCACCTTAGCTTTGAGATTAAAAGATGTGAGATTTGATGTTGAATTAATTGATTATCTTCCTTCTCTTGAATCTTAACTTTATCTTCCTCTTGAGAACAATAATGGTAGCCGGCCTTAGATGTTTTTAGTTTGCTAAAATGAAATGAATGTGAGTTTCTTTTCCTAAGGGTTTAGGGTATAAGCTTCTCATATTTCCCATATTGCCCTACCTTATTTCCTAATACATTTGTTTATGTCATCTTATTTGATTTATATTTAACATGGCATGGCTACCCTTAGTATAATCAAATCTCAACCCATTAATCTTCACATTATTTGATTTAATTTATGTAACGACCCGTATTTTTACGGATCGAAACATCGTAAAACAGTTGACATTTGGTCGCATTGTTGATAAGATGTCCAAAGTCTAAGTCTTAGGTCGTATGAAGGTTTGGAGCGACCTAAGGAAGTGGGCGAGTTAAGGGGTAGACGACTTAGTGAAGTGGAGCGACCTAAGAATTGGAACGACCTAAGAAGTTAGGTCGTGTGATAGATAGGTCATGAGGTGGTTAGGTCGTATGGTAGTTTAGGTCGGTCGAGCGACCTAAGAGTTGACGACTTATAGAAGTTGGCGACCTAGTAGATTGGACGAGGTAAGCGACTTAAGAAATAGGCGACCTAAAGAAGCGACGACCTAAGGGTTAGCGGTATAGGAGTTAGCGAGTTAACGACCTAGGAGATAAGCAGGTTAGCTACTTAAGGAAGTTAGGTCGGCAACGACCTAAAAAGCTGGTGGTAGCAGTGAGCGACCTAAGGAGGTTAAGTCGTAGGCGACTTAGGAGTTAGGTCATGGGTTGTTAGGTCGCTAAGTATTAGGTCGTAAGGGGTTAGGTCGTAACCCAGTTAAGTCGCGTGGTTTTTGAGTAGTTAGGTCGCGCATTGTTTTAGGTCGTGACATAGTTAGGTCGTGGCTTCCGTTAAGTCGCTAGGTCGGAACTATTGCTAGGTCGCGTCTCAGTTAAGTAGTAAACCAGTTAGGTCGTGGACGAGTTAAGGAATTAGGTCGCGTAGCGTTAAGACGCTAAGCCGCTTATGTTGTTAAGTCGCGTCCCTGTTAGGTCGTAAGTCGTGGATGCGCATGGGCTTAGGTCGCTAAGACTTAGGTCGTGGGGTTTCTTAGGTCGTAGGTCGCGAGAGTTAGGTCGTAGGTCGCGAGAGTTAGGTCGTGGGCGACCTAAGGGGGCGGACGACCTATGAAAACTGCCTATAAATAGGTGGGTTTTTCTTCACTTTTTGGATCCGGATTTCGAAGCGACGAAGTGCTGCCATTTTGAGAGCTCGACTTCTACACTTCTTCACTTCTTTTCTCCACTCTAATCTTGTGATTCCTTCCATCCAAATCGAAGATCCAAGAGCTTAGATTGAAGATCTTCATCCATCGAAGAGAGATTTCATCGTTTGAAGCAGATTGGTGATAGATCGAGTTAGATCCTTCGCTGTCCAGATCTGAAGTGGGTTTCTTTTAAGGTGTTTAGGTGATTTGGTGAGTGGTGATTATCTCTCACACGGATCCAAAGGAGTATATCGGATCGTTAGCTTGATTTTGTGCTAAAGTAGAGATTTCCATGCATTTTCCTAATCCTCAGTATAGATCCATATAGATCCATTGTTCATAATGATTTGGCATCTATTTTACTACATGTTAACCTATGCAAGTTCATTCATCAAGATTATAGAGATATTGTTCATGTTTTCATGCTTGTTAGACTTTTGACTCTTTAATTACGAAATTGCCATTATTGTTATAATTGTCTCTTTAGATCATATTTGAATGCTTGTTTACTTGGATTAATGTTTGATTTGATTGATTGCTATGAATTAGATGATTGACGATTTGATTTAGACCGAAGATGGTTCAAAAGCTAAGGGAAAGGCTCTTGAATTGGAAAAGCTGCTCGTGGCATATGTAGCGGATGATGAAGCTCATATGGATAGATTTGATGATGATATTGAGATGAAGCTTTGCTAGGATGATGATGAGGCGAAGCATGATATGAGATAGCCTTGGTCTAATCCAGACAGGATCATTCCAAGCAGATTGATAACTCGGTGATATGGTTCGGGTTTGAGGATAATGGTTTGCTCGAGAGGCGCTTGAGCTAGTATGGAAATAGTCGTCGAGGAGGATGACTAGAAGGCTGAGATATCATCGTTTTTGAAGGTTCTAGCATGCTCAAAGCAAGAGTACGTTGGGCAGATTCGATAGTCCCTGAAGGCTACTGATTGGTAGTCAAGTACTCTGGGCAGATTCGATAGTCCTAGGCACGGGTCACGATAACGTGCGGAGTTATGTCTAGAACCGGGGTTTCCATTAGCCCTTAACGGACGGATGAAATAAAGAGCCGGTCATTCAGTTAACGATGATATCGAAGCAATGCTAACAGTGATAGCCAGAGTCATGGATGTTTGGTTTTATCGTCATTCAGTCTCAAGAGCGGTATTTTCTGGGTGCTTATCTGATCTTGGTTTAGGCCTTGGGGGTTTGTACTTGGAAAGCATTGCCCTTGACTCGAGTGATAATTGCTTTATTTTAAATTGTATGCTTTGCTATGTTTGTTATGGTTGCTTCTGCTTAGTGTGTGTCTGGGGGCTATCACTGTAGAAAGAGGTGGAGTGGGAGGGTTGGATTCCTATTCCTTTTTCCCTTTATGCTCTTTTTTTATGTTGTTAGTTAATTTACCGCTCACTAAGACTGTTGTCTGACTCAAGGCTTTATGTTTTAACTCTTATTGCCTTGGGCTGTTTGTCCATTTTGGGACGGGCAGACTAGGTAGCAGGTGACAGGTGCTGTTCTTGCTTTCCACGGTGCTGATGTCGAAGACGAGCTGGAGGATTACATATTATCTTCTTACTATATGTACTGGATGTTCCACTGCTTGTATATTCTCTGAGTGTTATGTAGTGAGGCTTGATGTATTGAATGTTCAGATGTTTGTATTCAACTATTATGTAGTTTTATTGATGAGATTCTATCCTGTGAAGCTTCACTATATATATATTCTATTGTATTTTGTCCATGCGCTGTGAGTAATACGATAGATTCTGTTGTTTTAAATTTACACTGGCAATCGTCCATGGTCGCCTGGCACACTTTACAGCGCACTATCTCTAGGTTCGGTGCAGGGGTCATGGGCGGTCGTCACATTTGGTATCAGAGCTTTGGTTAATCGATTTTACCCAACGCTCGCTGACGTAACTACGTATGAGAGACGTAATTGTATTTTGATGGATGATTACTATATATAATATAGTAGCCTAGAATGATTTGGATTCCTTATGTAGTTGTTTCTCTAGGTGTATTAATCATTTCTTTTTATAGATATTGAGAATGAGTCGAAGAGGGAGACCAGCTACTAGGGAAGGCCGTGCTACTGAAGGGGCTGTTGATTATGTTGCTATGTTCGAAGCTATGATGACTTCGATCATGAGAAGGATGCCAGCTCCGGGGCCATCGGTGGATGTTGGATTTCAAGTTCAAACTCCAAAGCCGGTGGATTTTGCTAAGTTGTGTAAGGATTATTCTACTCTTGGAGGGAAGGTTTTCTTGGGAACAGAATCAACCATTGAAGTCCAGAGGTGGATAGATGCTTGTAGAAGGATCTTTGGTGATTTGGGAATTGAGGATGCGACTAAGAGGAAGTTAGCATCAAGACAGCTTCAAGGGAGAGCCTCTGATTGGTGGAACTCTATCACTATTGATACTCCGGAGGAAGAGATTACTTGGGAGCAATTCCAAGCCAGATTTGAAGCTAAGTTCATTTCTACAGCTCAGAAGTCTGTTCTGTTCAAGAAGTTTGTGGAGCTCAAGCAAGGTGGAAGACCAGTTCTTGAGTATGTTTCTGAGTTTGAAGCTTTGTCCAAGTATGCCCGGTCGTATATTGAATCTTCGTATCAGAAGAATGAGAAGTTTGTGACAGGCTTGGACAGTTATCTTGGGAGGCAGTTGGTGGATCATTTGGACGACCCATTTGAGAAGCTTGTAGAGAAGGCTCTCAGGCATGAGAATCTGTTTCCTAAAGAGGGATCTGTTGTTGCTGTGACCAAGGAGGAGTCTAGACCACAGCAGGGTGGAAACAAGAAAAGGAAGCAGCAGCAACAAAAGGGTAAGGATGTCCAGAAGAAGCCGAAGAGCAAAGTGACCTGCTTCAATTGTCAACAGAAGGGCCATTTCTCCAGGGATTGCAAGAATCCGAAGGTGCCGGTGAAGTGCCACAACTGTGACAAGCCGGGGCATATCAGGAAGAATTGCCCAGAACCGCGGAAGGACAAGCAGATTGTGCAAGCTTATGCTTTAGGAGCTGTTCCATCATCTTCAAAAGCTCCTACCGCTGAAGAGAAGGGAAAGAGTGTGGTGGTTCAGGGTACTCTCTCCATTTGTGGTGTTCCAGTTAGAGTGTTATTTGATACTAGGGCATCGCATTCTTTTGTTTGTAATGAACTTGTAGGCCGGTTTGGTTTAGAACCGGATATTGTTGATAGGCCATTGGTTGTGACTAATCCAGTTGGGGGTTCGTCTTGTTTGTGTATGCTATGCCGTGGTCTGATTGTATCGAGTCATGATTGCTCTTTTGTTTGTGATTGTTTTATTATGAACTTTGCGGGGTTCGGAATTATTTTGGGTATGGACTGGCTTATGAAGTATGCGGCAAAGGTTGATTGTGAAAGGTTGGAGGTGACAGTCGAGAATGTGGAGGGGCGAAAGATTGTGGTACGATGTAAGCATGAAGAAGGCGTCTTCATGAGCTTCATGTATTCGCTGGTTGTTCCACGGGATGGACTGTCATCTGTGCCAATCGCTAATGGATTTGAGGATGTCTTTGACGAGGTCAAAGGGTTACCGCCGCATAGAGAGATCGAGTTTCGTATAGATCTAGTTGAAGGAGCCAGACCTGTTGTGATGCCTCTTAGGCGGATGGCGCCAAGGGAGCAGCAAGAGTTGAGGGTGCAAGTTGATGACCTTTTACAGAAAGGATTCATTAGGCGTAGTGTGTCCGAATGGGTTGCACCAGTTGTGTTCGCAACCAAAGCAGATGGATCGTTGAGGTTGTGCGTGGATTATCATGAGCTGAATAAGGTGACTAAGAAGAACAATTATCCATTGCCGAGAATCGATGACTTGTTTGATCAGCTTCACGAAGCTAAGGTGTTTTCTCAGATGGATTTGGCTACGGGATTTCACCAGTTGAGAGTGGCTAAGGATAGTGTGCCGAAGACTGCTTTTAGGACACCATCAGGGTTCTTTGAGTGGCTGGTAATGCCGTTTGGATTGACTAATGCGCCAACATATTTTGTGGATCTTATGAATAGAGTGTTCAGAGATCAGTTGAGCAAGTTCGTGCTAGTGTTCGTGGATGATATTCTGATTTATTCCAGAACTGAAGAAGAGCACAAGACGCACTTGCGTATTGTTTTGGAAATCTTACGGAAACATCAGCTGAAGGCTAAATTTTCGAAGTGTCACTTCTGGAAGACTGAAGTGAGGTTCTTAGGCCATGTTATCTCTGGAAATGGAATAGCAGTTGATCCCGCTAAGGTGGCAGCAATCCAGGATTGGGTTAGACCTAAGAATGCATCCAATGTGAGAAGTTTTCTTGGATTAACAGGATATTATCGACGGTTTATCAAAGACTTCTCCAAGGTAGCTGCACCGTTAACAGGATTGACGAAAAAGAACCAAGTATTCAGATGGGATGATAAGTGTGAGCAAGCTTTCGGAATCCTAAAAGAGCGACTGACAAGCGCTCCTGTTTTGACTATTCCTAGTGGGAATGATGAGATGGTGGTTTACATCGACGCATGTGGTACTGGACTTGGAGCAGTGCTGATGCAGAGGGATAAAGTTGTTGCGTATGCCAGTCGACAACTGAAGCCGCATGAAAGGAATTACCCGACTCATGATTTGGAGTTAGCGGCGATTGTTTTTGCTCTGAAGATGTGGAGACATTATCTACTGGGAGTTCGATTCGAGTTGTTTACAGATCATAAGTCGTTGAAGTATCTTTTCTCCCAAAAGGATTTGAATCTTTGGCAGCAACGGTGGCTAGAGTTTTTGGCATCATATTATTTTGGTATAGCTTATACTCCGGGAAAAGGTAACGCAGTGGCAGATGCATTAAGTCGAAGACATGCAGGATTTGGAGCCATGTTTTCAGAATGGAAGAATCTCGAGTATTTAGCTGGATTTGACTTCAGGCCTAGATGTGAATTGGAACCTGAGATGTTGGTAAACTTATCGATAAGACCTACTCTTGTGGAAAGGATTGGCGAGAGCCCAAAGCGAGACGATAAGCTTGTCAAGATTATCTGTGATTTGGAATCTGGATTGGACCCAGAAAAGGATAAAGGATTCGAGGTCGATCGAGAGGGTTGGCTTCGGAAGCAAGGACGACTAGTTGTTCCCGATATGGATGAATTGAGAAGTGAAGTTCTGAGGGAAAGTCATCACTCGAAGCTGACAATTCATCCAGGTGGAAATAAGATGTATCGGGATATGAAGAGAACCTATTACTGGGAAGGTATGAAGAAGGATGTTGGAAATTTTATTTCCATTTGTATGAACTGCCAGTTGGTAAAAGCCCAAGTGGGTTGCTTCAGCCATTAGAAGTTCCTACATGGAAGTGGGAGCAGATATCGATGGATTTTATTGATGGGCTACCTAGAATAAGAACGGGAAATGAAGGGATTTGGGTCATCGTAGATCGTTTGACTAAGAGTGCAAGATTCATTCCTGTTCGATCGACTAGGACTGCATCAAAGTTGGCAGAGTTGTATGTTAAGTGGATAGTTCGATTCCATGGTATTCCGAAGAGTATAGTGAGCGATCGAGACCCATTGTTCACTAGTGGATTTTGGAAGAGCTTCCAGGAAGTTTTGGGAACCGAGTTGTGTTTGAGTACAGCTTATCACCCTCAAACAGATGGTCAGACCGAGAGAGTCAACCGAGTTTTGGAAGATCTCCTCAGAGCTTGTGTTTTGGATTTCGGAGGATCATGGGAAGATCACCTTCATTTGGTGGAATTTTCATATAACAACAGTTACCAGTCAAGCATTGGTATGACACCGTATGAGGCATTGTATGGAAGACCGTGTAACTCTCCGACATGTTGGTTAGAGACAAGAGAAAAGCTGATGCTTGGGCCAGAGATGATTCGACAGACTTCAGATTGCACAGAAATCATTCGGCAACGAATGAAGGCAGCCCAAGACCGTCAGAAAAGTTATGCCGATAAGCGTCGTATGGATTTGGAATTCGACGTAGGTGATAAGGTTTTTGTGAAGATTTCTCCTTTGAAGAATGTTATTCGATTCGGGAAGAAAGGAAAATTGACTCCGAGATTTGTTGGACTATTCCCGATCACCGAGCGAATTGGAAAGCTCGCCTATAGATTGGAGTTACCTGAGAAGATGTCGGGTGTGCACAATGTTTTTCACGTATCATATCTACGGAAGTATGTGCACGACTCGAATACGGTGGTTTCTGCTGATAGCTGTGAAGATTTCGAAGTTGATCCAGTCGATAGAAGACCTCGTAAGCCGCTTCGTGTTGTGGAAACCGACACGAAACAGCTTAGGAGGAAGGTAGTTAAGTTGCTCAAGATACAATGGAGTGATGATGATAACGACTGTACGTGGGAAGTGGAAGAGAGGATGAAGGCAGCTCATCCTGAACTCTTCAAGGTATGGCCCTAAGGTGTCGTGTCATCTCACGATATTGTAACTTGTTCTAGGTTTTAGAATTCTGCATGCTAAGCTAGAATTAGATGCATGGTTTGTTGATTGCTATGGATGGTAGGCATGCAGAATAGTCTTTGATTGCTCTGTTTGTTTGGAATTTCGGGGGCGAAATTCCTAAGGGGGAGGGAATGTAACGACCCGTATTTTTACGGATCGAAACATCGTAAAACAGTTGACATTTGGTCGCATTGTTGATAAGACGTCCAGAGTCTAAGTCTTAGGTCGTATGAAGGTTTGGAGCGACCTAAGGAAGTGGGCGAGTTAAGGGGTAGACGACTTAGTACAGTGGAGCGACCAAAGAATTGGAACGACCTAAGAAGTTAGGTCGTGTGATAGTTAGGTCGTGAGGTGGTTAGGTCGTATGGTAGTTTAGGTCGGTCGAGCGACCTAAGAGTTGACGACTTATAGAAGTTGGCGACCTAGTAGACTGGACGAGGTAAGCGACTTAAGAAATAGGCGACCTAAGGGTTAGCGGTATAGGAGTTAGCGAGTTAACGACCTAGGAGATAAGCAGGTTAGCGACTTAAGGAAGTTAGGTCGGCAACGACCTAAAAAGCTGGTGGTAGCAGTGAGCGACCTAAGGAGGTTAAGTCATAGGCGACTTAGGAGTTAGGTCGTGGGTTGTTAGGTCGCTAAGTATTAGGTCGTAAGGGGTTAGGTCGTAACCCAGTTAAGTCGCGTGGTTTTTGAGTAGTTAGGTCGCGCATTGTTTTAGGTCGTGACATAGTTAGGTCGTGGCTTCCGTTAAGTCACTAGGTCGGAACTATTGCTTGGTCGCGTCTCAGTTAAGTCGTAAACCAGTTAGGTCGTGGACGAGTTAAGGAATTAGGTCGTGTAGCGTTAAGACGCTAAGCCGCTTATGTTGTTAAGTCGCGTCCCTGTTAGGTCGTAAGTCGTGGATGCGCATGGGCTTAGGTCGCTAAGACTTAGGTCGTGGGGTTTCTTAGGTCGTAGGCCGCGAGAGTTAGATCGTAGGTCGCGAGAGTTAGGTCGTGGGCGACCTAAGGGGGCGGACGACCTATGAAAACTGCCTATAAATAGGTGGGTTTTTCTTCACTTTTTGGATCCGGATTTCGAAGCGACGAAGTGCTGCCATTTTGAGAGCTCGACTTCTACACTTCTTCACTTCTTTTCTCCACTCTAATCTTGTGATTCCTTCCATCCAAATCGAAGATCAAATCGAAGATCCAAGAGCTTAGATTGAAGATCGTCATCCATCGAAGAGAGATTTCATCGTTTGAAGCGGATTGGTGATAGATCCAGTTAGATCCTTCGCTGTCCAGATCTGAAGTGGGTTTCTTTTAAGGTGTTTAGGTGATTTGGTGAGTGGTGATTATCTCTCACACGGATCCAAAGGAGTATATCGGATCGTTGGCTTGATTTTGTGCTAAAGTAGAGATTTCCATGCATTTTCCTAATCCTCAGTATAGATCCATATAGATCCATTGTTCATAATGATTTGGCATCTATTTTACTACATGTTAACCTATGCAAGTTCATTCATCAAGATTATAGAGATATTGTTCATGTTTTCATGCTTGTTAGACTTTTGACTCTTTAATTATGAAATTGCCATTATTGTTATAATTGTCTCTTTAGATCATATTTGAATGCTTGTTTACTTGGATTAATGTTTGATTTGATTGATTTCTATGAATTAGATGATTGACGATTTGATTTAGACCGAAGATGGTTCAAAAGCTAAGGGAAAGGCTCTTGAATTGGAAAAGCTGCTCGTGGCATATGTAGCGGATGATGAAGCTCATATGGATAGATTTAATGATGATATTGAGATGAAGCTTTGCTAGGATGATGATGAGGCGAAGCATGATATGAGATAGCCTTGGTCTAATCCAGACGGGATCATTCCAAGCAGATTGATAACTCGGTGATATGGTTCGGGTTTGAGGACAATGGTTTGCTCGAGAGGCGCTTGAGCTAGTATGGAAATAGTCGTCGAGGAGGATGACTAGAAGGCTGAGATATCATCGTTGTTGAAGGTTCTAGCATGCTCAAAACAAGAGTATGTTGGGCAGATTCGATAGTCCCTGAAGGCTACTGATTGGTAGTCAAGTACTCTGGGCAGATTCGATAGTCCTAGGCACGGGTCACGATGACGTGCGGAGTTATGTCTAGAACCGGGGTTTCCATTAGCCCTTGACGGATGGATGAAATAAATAGCCGGTCATTCAGTTAACGATGATATCGAAGCAATGATAACAGTGATAGCCAGAGTCATGGATGTTTGGTTGTATCGTCATTCGGTCTCAAGAGCGGTAATTTCTGGGTGCTTATCTGATCTTGGTTTAGGCCTTGGGGGTTTGTACTTGGAAAGCATCGCCCTTGACTCGAGTGATAATTACTTTATTTTAAATTATATGCTTTGCTATGTTTGCTATGGTTGCTTCTGCTTAGTGTGTGTCTGGGGCTATCACTGTAGAAAGAGGTGGAGTGGGAGGGTTGGATTCCTATTCCTTTTTCCCTTTATGCTCTTTTGGTATGTTGTTAGTTAATTTACCGCTCACTAAGACTGTTGTCTGACTCAAGGCTTTATGTTTTAACTCTTATTGCCTTGGGCTGTTCGTCCATTTTGGGATGGGCAGACTAGGTAGCAGGTGACAGGTGCTGTTCTTGCTTTCCACGGTGCTGATGTCGAAGATGAGCTGGAGGATTACATATTATCTTCTTACTATATGTACTGGATGTTCCGCTGCTTGTATATTCTCTGAGTGTTATGTAGTGAGGCTTGATGTATTGAATGTTCAGATGTTTGTATTCAACTATTATGAAGTTTTATTGATGAGATTCTATCCTGTGAAGCTTCACTATATATATATTCTATTGTATTTTGTCCATGCGCTGTGAGTAATACGATAGATTCTGTTGTTTTAAATTTACCCTGGCAATCGTCCATGGTCACCTGGCACACTTTACAGCGCACTATCTCTAGGTTCGGTGCAGGGGTCATGGGCGGTCGTCACAATTATCTAATTAAATATCCTAAATAATGTTATAAAATATGTGGTGTTACATAAAGACTTGTTTATATTATATGTATTCGTCACGTTTTGTGAGATTTTATTCTTCCTTTTTCTTTCTTTCACCCAAATTGACATATCTTTTGAACACTTAAATGATCAACACACGAATACTGTAGATGTATTAAGTGTCATCTTTAGGCGTAAGAAAGGCGGATCATTACAGGAAGAGTATTGACTCTGCTATATGGTATGATGCACAAATCTGAAAGGATTCCACGTACATTATCAAAATTTAATTTGATAGTATACTCGAAGGCATATGATTTCTGAATCTAGAAGCTTGCAAAATCCAAAAGTGGTTTATCCCTTCTGTTAGTTGCAAAATCCGAAAGTGGTTTATCCCTCTTGTTACTTGCAAAATCTGGAGACTGATTTCTTAATCTAGAAGTTATAATTCATTGTTCAAGGTGTAATTTATTAGCCATAGCCAAAGCTAATTCTCTGATTTAATTCACCTATGTACTTATATCATTGATACAAAAGACTTTGTATGATTCACCTCATGTTTTAATTATTCATCTTGCCACATATACATTAAACCTCTTTTATGTCTATTTTGATTAAAACATGCTTATATTATTGATTTGGTTTAGATCTATATTTGCTCATCATCTCCCTTTAATAAATGTTCATAATAAATTGATATGTTTTGGATCCTATGTTACCTTTGATAACTTGAAATTATTCTTTGTACTGCTTAGATCTATAAGTCCTTATCACAAATTTACATATGATCACTTTGTCCAGATTTCTTTTATTTTGTTTTGGAAATTTTGTGAAACTGGAAGCTAATTTTTAAATTTTTATATGATTATATAATATTTACATACGAAACTTAAATGAATTGTATAAGTTAAATTATTTATTTTTTTTGAAATTAATCTTCAATTTTATATGGTAAATACTTGAAAATTAATGTTTCAATCATTGTTTATAGAAAAATTGATTTAAAATAATGAATGGACTTGAGTGAAAATTCCGATTCTTTGTGGTTTTCTAAATTTAAAGTTTCATGTAAAATCCTAAACTCTAGTTTCATTCCTAGATTAAAAGTTTAATCAAAATTATTAATCTTAAAATCAAACTTATTTGTATATATGTATATATACATATATCAGATGCCACAATGTTTGAAAATATATGTTGTTTTCGATCTAAATTATTAGATTGTAATAATCATGTATATGGAAATATACATGTTTAGTTTATTTCAAATTTATAGGAGGATTTGTCGAACAGTGTAACCATATATAATTATATATATATATATATATAATTATTATAGATGTATATTTATATTTTATTAGTCAAAAACGTGGAGAATAAAGGCATGTTTAAATTTAGTTCATAAGCTATAAATGTCATTTAATTTGTCAATTATTACAATTAAAAAGAGAGAGAAATGAATGGTTTCTCTCTCTACATATATTTCCATATCTTCCCTTAATTAATTGCATTAGTTATCAGAGGGAAACAAAATGTTTCCTTCTCTAAACTCATTTATACATGCTTCATGAACACATATATACAGTGCTTATATATTGCACTTACACTTCATACAAATGAATGTATTTAATACATTACTATAATAAATACAGTTTAAATCAAATTTTAATCTCCATTATAACAATTTAAACAAAATAAGGTTTTATTTAAAATTTTATTAGATGGATCTATACAATTGGACTACATGGCCTAATAAGAATTCAAAAAGGATATTTTTTTGAAATTTACCCAATTAACCCGCTTTCGACTGGCCCGTCTTCTATAGAAATCTTAACCATCCATGTGTATATCCAAAATATAGTTTAAGAGAAGGCGCCAATAAAGTACACATCATCCATCTTCATATTATGTTTAAAGCAAGCTGGATCACTGCCAAGTGTCAAAAATATAACGTCTTAGCTTAATAGTGCAAGCCACATCAATTATCCACGTCTTCTCTAGGTGGCTATGAGTAGGCACAAATGCTAATGCATAAAAGATCTTCTGCATTAGCATAATTTAGATATTAAGAACAATTTGTACTTTTATATATTAGAGCTTTTGTAACATCTCATTAATGGCCGACTTAACTAGCTCAGCATTGTAACATCTCATTAATGACCATCGCCAGTGGCTGTCGTAGGCGAGTGTGAAGGTGCATTAGTGTTCGTCGCTGTAAACTGTGTTTCCTAGCGGTGATCGCTTAGAGTCCGGTGGTTTGAGGTGGCTCCTACGGCAATGTATCGCAAGCGAATTTATTTGGGAAGAAGAAGGGAAGGAGATGACTGCCGATAGCAGTGGTGAGGTGGCAGTGACAATCGTTGGGTGAAGCATCGAGTGTGGTGAGAGGCAGGCATGTGTACTACAGTGGAGGCATGTAGCTTGCAGTTGTGTAAAGGGATGAGCTCAAGTTGTGTGTGAATTTGGCATGAGGAGTTTGCATTGTAGGGAAAGAAAGGTGATGAAGCTACTGTTCAAGTAAAGGGGATTTGCATTTAGGTCCTTGAAAATGCATCTGTTCCCATGAGAGATGGAGGAGTTGATTTGCAGGCTGGTTTAGGTCGTTATGTGGTGGTTAGGCCTTGGGCCGTGAAAATGGGGTTAGAAATATGTTTAAAAATTAATTTATTTTAAAACTAATGTGCGTTTTATTTAAACCATGCTAACTTGCTCATATGTGATCCGTATGATACATGGATCGAATTGACGGGTACAACATTATAGTGTAATTTGTTCACAAATTTGGGATGTTTAAAAAAATTACGACATATTAAAACGTACCGAATTTAATTACGTTATTTTAATTAATGTCGTTAAATTAACTATAGCTTAATCAGTGATATATATTTGGCCAAATAAACAACATACTATTAAAGTAAATTGAACAGAGTAATTTGGACACTGTTTAGCGGAATAAAATACCGTTCCACTAATTAAATTAATTTGTCATTTAATTAGCATAATAAATTCCCGGTCTACTATTTCTTAGATTAGGATATCTAATATATATTGTTAATTGATATGCCACTTTATATAAGTGTTGTTTTAACTTGTGGATAATTTTTGAGTTTATTTACATAGATGTTGATTATGTAAATGCCAATTATTAACTTGGAAAGTTAAATTGATGATATGGTAGCTTGTTTAATTACCATTGTGATTGCCAAGCCGCTTTTCGAATTCTTAAAGTTATGAATTTAATACGACTTCAAATTTAAACAACTACAAATGTTTATATAATTATTATTTTAGCATGGTGTTTTATATAATAACTATTTTATCAACAATGTTTAAAATTAACTAACTTATATTTTGAATATTGTTTAATTTATTAAGTTATATTCTAAATATGATTTAAAGTTATTTTATACTTTAATGATATTTAAAGTTATTTTATAATAATCTAATTTTAAAGTTAATTATTATTTCAAAGTTAATTATTATTTAAAGTTAACTATATTATATTTTAAAGTTATTATTTATTATTATTTAGATAATATTGCTTTAACGTTAATCTATTATTATTATAATAATATATTTTTAAACTTGAGTTACTATTATATCAATAATATTTAAAGATAATTAATTGTTATGTTCAATCATTATATTATTTCAACTTGTTTTAATGTTTATTATTTTATTGATGATTGCTTAAAATTATTATTTTACTAATGTTGTATAAAGATAACTAATTGCTTTATTAAAAATGTTAAAATAATAAACTGTTTTATAAACGGTGTTTAAAAATAATAAACTATTTATTTCTAAAGAAATTATTTTTAAATGAAAAGATTTATTTAAAGGGTTTATTTAATAAAAAGGGTTTATTTAAAAAGTTATAAATATGAAGGGATTTGAGATTGGGATTTCTCTTAACCGACCTTCTAAATTATGGTGGTGTGGTACTTTCGTTTCATGCTTAACACCGAAGAAATAGTAGTTGGGGTTATTCTTATCTCTAATTTAAATAATATTTTCTTTGATCCTTTTGATATGATTTTGAAATAAGAAATCTTTCATAATGTTTTGTGAATATACTTACACTATTGAGATAAGTATATGGTTATATTTTCTAAGCATCGAAAATATAGTATTTTGTGAATATATGTATCCTATTGAGATAAATATATAGAAGTGATTTTCAAGTATTTACAAGTGATTTTTATTAATGGAAGATTAGTTAAATGAGGCTTAATGGTTTCCATGGGAAATGTAATCTTTGTTTTGAATGTTTGTTTATTTGATAGTTTAATAACCGACTATCAAATCTTGGCCTAAATATGTATCCTTCTTAATTTCGGTGGTAAATAAATATTCCCTACGTAACACCGAAGGATTTTAACTTTGGAAATATCTAGGAGAAACACGGAAATCATATGGTACAATTACCATCAGTGGTGCTATACTATATGTATAATCTCGTTTTGTTCTTCTAGGACAAATGATGAGGAGATCCGTCTACAAAAATGGTTAGTGGTGATGCCCACTCTTATGCATTATCTAATTATTTCCAAATGAACCGGTATTGAGCATTTTGGAAATCTATTGATTAATTTTGGAATATCTTATAAGCGGGAGAGTGTACTTGTAAGAGATGGCTCGAAACCGTAACCACTCCAAAACCATATATGGATTCTATACTTAAAGGAGATTCGATATCTGTTTTGGATGCTGGAATCCATGTGTGATTCTAAGACCCGTTGGAGTATAGGAATCCATGTGTGATTCCAATACCCGTTGGGGTGTTGGAATACATGTGTGATTCCGAGATCTGTTTAGGATGTTGGAATCCATGTGTGATTCCGAGACCCGTTGGGGTACGAGAATCCATGTGTGATTCCGAGACCCGTTGGGGTACGAGAATCCATGTGTGATTCCGAGATCTTTGTTGGGATATAAGAATCCATGTGTGGTTCCAAGACCTGTTGATGTGTGGGAACCTTGTGTGGTTCCGAGATATGTTCATGTGGCGTTATGTGAGCTGGAACGCCGAACGTAGCCTCACCAGCAGTAATGACTAAAACTAGAGATAAGATGCATAGCCAGAGGTTTAGCTAACCCATGAGGGTGCAGCCTTCTCCTTCCTAGAGTTACCTATAGTTGTTATGCATGCATAGAGTGATCCATTCGGCCTTACGTGGCCAAATATGTATTTCCTATTGTACATCACTAGGGATGTATTGTTGCTTCAGACGGATAACTCTGATCGATGCAAAGGAGGACCGTTCTCGAAGTTCCGAGGGAAACTCCATGGAATCCTACACAATTAGCGAACGCTCCTTAGCGATTTTTGATTATATACCTATTATTGTTGTGATGTACACTAACGAGCATCATAGTTACTTGATCATTATTATTTTCACCCTTAGACATTATTATAATATCATTGGATTTTCTGATATAAATGTTTTGGTTATCGTAGGATCAAAATCCGTCCGTGTTAATGTGCGGGATTGTCTTAAAAGTTACCTTTATTTTGAAAGGTTCTACAAAAACACTAAGAATCCATTTGATTGTGTTTCTCATGCTGGTTTTACCAGACTGACCCGGGCATTGTTTTCCTATAATGCTCGGGTCAACCTGAGAATATTTTCCAGATTTAGCTGATGCTTTGGAGTTTTCAGGGATGAGCTGGATTCTCTAAGACGTATTCACGTGTTATATATATTTTCGCTGTTTTTGTTGCTGTTCTTGATTTCTATCTATAATTATCAGCATTTGTAAGGACATGTTGTTATAACTGTCCAGGCTAAAAATAGATTAGTCAATGATAATCTCTAGCTTTTATATGCTAATTCCTACTTTAGTCAATGATTTAGCTAAGATTAGTAAGGAAAATGTGTGATTTTTGATGAAATTACGGCTAATAAAGGTTTGGATCTGTTTTGGGGAAGAAGGAAATGATTTAGCTCAGTTCCTACAGTCTCCTATTAGCATAAATTTCAAAGTGGGTTAGTGGGCCTAACAACGGGCTTAGTTAATTACCTATTAAAATTGGCCAATAGCAGCCAAAACTTAAAATTTCCATAACTTTCAAACAACAAGTATTTTTTTCTATTATGCCACTCTATGGAAGGAGAAACCATCATCGTGAAGCAATGGAAGTGGTTTGAGGCCCTAAGTCGAATCCTATCAAAAGTTATAGTCTAAACAAGATTTTCAGGGTCAAAATTATCACATAGAAATTCAGCAAAAATGATAGATGTGGAAATTATCCCTAAGTCATCTCTCCAAATCTTAGAGTCATGCGACTTCATATGAATAAAATAAAAATATTTACAATCCTTTGATATGTAAAATATGAGTCATTACAAATCGATACCGGATGTGGAAGACTAAACTTGGGAGGTGGGAGGAACAACCAATGGAACATTCGGTTAGTGCTTGCAACGCTAACCGAACCACCAATGCAAATGCCAATGCTAATACTAATGTGGATTATGGAGCCGCACGAGTTGATATGGGGATGATATACTAGTTCTTTGTTAACATGATGCAAGCTGGAGCAGCGACTAGACTGACTGGAGGTAACGTTGGTAATGCGGGAGCTGTTGCACCAGAAGTGATTTCCCATCAACTATGCCACGTTGAGTCAAGATTATACTAGCCTGGGAGGAAAACCATTCTTGGGAAAGAAGAATATAATAACCCAGACCCCAGTGGGCCTAGATTTCATTAAATCGAAAACCCAAGTCCAATAAAGTATGGATCATTAGTTTGGTATCCTACAAATAATAAAATGAATGCATATAAAATCACTAATAATATAACCTACAATGAAACAATAAAATATAGTAAGTCACATAACCATTGACCAAGATTTCACACTTCGAATGTCCAGTGTACTTGTCAGTGTCGAGCATGGACAAGGAGCATGACCTTTCACTATTTCTTCCTTGTACCACTACTTGTCCGTCTAAGCTATCATGTGGGTTGTAATGAGGAGAGGGTAAAAACAACGTTCTGGTGACTAGTTAATTGTATACTTTATACATAACACTAGTTTATGCTGATTCGCTTCCAATTCATGTTATATCTTTTAGTTTTATGTAGTCGCTTCAATCACGTAGCGTACGATAGATCCCATCTACCCGTAGTAGATTATAACTATGTACATATATATACTATAAGTATCATGGTCCCCCATTGGACTTAGATACTATCCCCATTAGTATCTCTATGTCATCACCCCGTCAAGATCCATCACCCTCATCGTATCACGATATCATCGCCGTGCATACCGAGGAACTCCTATAGTGCCTAAGAATGGCTTTACAATAATTTAGCCATAATCTAACTTACATTTTTAGGGATTTTCTTATCTGCTTCATTGTTGTGGACTCAGCTCTACTAACTATAAATATGGTTGATTCAGCCCCACCAGTTGTGGACTCAGCTCCACGGACTATCCCATGCACGATTTGAAAAATCTCCTAAATAGGGTTAACTAGCCTTTCCTCCTAACAAACAAACTAGCAAACAACATGGCGATGCATGACCCAATGTGGTCCATACACTAGTGGTAATGTAGCCTGTTAGGTATTACCCCTGACTGTCCCATTGACCACTAAGGAATGATGACGTTCTTGACCGACGTACAACCTTACTCTTTTATTTGGTACGAACACTCTTTTATTTGGTACCAACACATGCTGACATAGTGCAGTTCTTCGCTCATCATCCAATTTAGATTGCTTATTGCAATCAAGGCAATAACCTCATTTCCTATTACTGAAGTAGACTCCTCTATCTATTAGGGTATTCCTTCATCTATACGCAAGCGTATACCCCCCACGGGTCCTATGGTTGGATATGTCTCACATTGATGTAATGTACATACAACAGCTGATAGCCCATTGCGGTGGGTATACTTCTATTATGTAACACTACTGACCTCGCATTCCAATCCTTACTAATGACTAATGTCATTCTATTCATACAATTGTTTATTAACTTCATTAGTTTACACCCATCTTAATTGCATATTTGAGGCTGCGTATACATGTACATACACATACATACATACATACATACATACATACACACACACACACATATATATTCATTCGTTCATCTTTTCTTAATCATTTTACCTCTACAATTTACTATTGACCATAAGTCCTTACTTCATTATGCATTTATATCTTGCTTACTTTAGGGTTATTGACTGCTTTCTTTTTAAAAGATTTATAATGTATTTTCTATCCCATTATCATATTTCACCATTTTCTATTTCTATTCTCATTTTACCCTTTTATTTGTTCTTTCCTACACTTACATTTCTTTTTATTTAATTCCCATCCTTATTAGCGTCGTAAATCATTTCTTAGAATGTTATTCATATCTCTTTATTTAACACTTTGGAATTTTCTACTGCATTTTAATGCATTGAAATTACATCTCTGCTATGGGAATGTTAACACCGTAAATTTCTATATCTTATCCAAAAGGAAAGTTTGTATGGTGTTTGGAATTACAAAGAATTATCTTTTCATAGTTATTGAAATTGAAAGTACAAAATACGAAAAATTGTGACAATCTACACCTCGCAACACACACCTATCCAAAGTACAGTGTGCCTTTCGGCCTTGTGTTGTGTCAAGAAATGCGGATCGTTGGGTTTTTAACCTTTAACATTTCAGAGACTAAGATAAGTAGATATAATCTAAGATATACTAAAATTTTAAACTCATAGCGGAAGGAATAAAACATACATGACATAGAAAAATGTCCATCTTAGAAAATATCCAAATCATAGTCTCAGAAAAATCGATACATCGTCTAATACAGAGTACATAGAAAAATATCCCTCAAAGTCTAATACAAGGAAACAAAATGTACCGATATGGTAGAATAATACATAGAGAGTAAATATTATAAAAGCATTCTCTAAAGATAAGCATGACTCTCTAAGTATCAAGAACGGGCCAATCACTTGCTACCTTGTCCGCATGTGGTGGGGAAAAGATGGAATAAGAATGGGTCAGACAAAAGTCTGGTGAATGTGTACAAATTTAATATGTGATGATCATGTCCAGTTAACTTCAAACTATTCTAAGTGACAAAGGGTATGTTACAA
This sequence comes from Allium fistulosum, assembly GCA_030737815.1. Taxonomy (NCBI): domain Eukaryota; kingdom Viridiplantae; phylum Streptophyta; class Magnoliopsida; order Asparagales; family Amaryllidaceae; genus Allium; species Allium fistulosum. Next base: position 738,584,451 of record CM060906.1, read on the forward strand.
GTGTCCGTGAACTCCTAAGGTCCAATACCTATGGGTTCTTCTCTAACACAAAGGGTCGAACTACAAATCGAACCTCACACAAATGATTGGCCAACATCACTAGAGTCATCCAATAAGAAAATACTACCCGTAGGCGACTGTGGGAACCGCTCTTATATAAATGCCTATACCATCACTACGCCTAGAGCAGGAGAACCCAAAAATGTAACTCGCTGTATGACTCATCGTATGCACCCATGTCCATCACTCAATCGTAGTGCTAAATGACTCATATTGTACTGCACCGACGTCCATCTATACCACTTTACATCATATCCATGCATATAAGAACTCCTATTAGTACTGGCCTCCTTTCTACTATAGCTTCTTAACGTGCTGCACCAGGCCTAACTGCCCATATAGAATCCCCCGTTAGCACCGGGCTCACTCAACATTCGTCTCCATCAGTGCTACACGTCCACCATAGAACTCCCCTTGAGTGTCTACAAAATACATCACCCTAGTTGACTTCCAACTCTAAATTTGTGAAATACATCATCCTGGTCGACTCTCAATTCTCAATTGGGAACTGTTAGCCAATACATCGATGATCTAATAGGGAGCCGACTTCCTTAAAATCTATAGCGGTGTACTTAGCCCAAAACTGGCTCAAACAAACAATTTCCATTTATGTAATTTTTAGCTAAAATTATGTAATTTTTATAAACAACTTGGACCTTAGGCCGAGGTTCACAATCTGCAGTTTTCATTACGAATGGTCGACCGCTGTTCCTCGACGGTTGGCGCCACCCATCGACCGTTGTGGGTTTAGGGTTGATCGTTCGCAAGCAAAATTTAGGGTTTCTGCAATTTTAGTGGTCGATTTTTATTCGTTGTTTAATCAATGTCGTTAGCAGTTACTACTAAGCTCTAATTACTAAATGAGAAGTCTAATTATCAATTTGCAATACAATTTAGGCTTTGTTGGTTTAGGGTTTGCAGGTTCAAGTGTAAAAAGGAGGTATACATCAATATCCAGTTAACAGTTTACTGTAGTTCTTATTCTAAGATTTTAAATCTCAAGTTAGGATTTTACATATTCAATTTGGGTTTCTAACATCCAAAATCAATTAAAATAGTCTAAATCTAACTGTAATAATCATCTTATCAAAGTTGTTCCCACTCACCTCAAGCCTAAGCTCTTTCTATTACTCTTGCTTGAGATCGCCTTTCTATTTGTTAGCTTTGCTTGCTCTGCCTTGATTCCAATGATTGTTTTCTTCTTGGTTGTTTTTATTTTATTTTAAGAAATTTTTAGAGTGAGGGAAGAGAGAAAATTTTGGCAGGGTTTGGTTACAGTAAATGGTTATGTGAGAATTAGTGTTTGATTAGGCTAGTATATAGGGTTTTCAAACTAATCTGGGTTGCTGGATTTAGGTTAGTGAATATTTTATGAAATCGGGTCTGCTCATCAATAACTTGCATGCAAAGCACTCATCTGGTTCGTTCAAACACATCATAGAAAACTGAGAACGCTCGATTTTACTTGACAAACGGTCAACTGTTATCCATCCTAGGTTGACTGCTACTTGTCGAATTTCGACATCCATGGATTGACCAGCTCCAGTTAAAATTTGTAAAGTTAACCTTTTCTTAATATATTTCCAATTCTTTTAACATCCGTAACTTCTCCATATTAACTCCGATTATGAAGTGTTATATAGAAAAATCGTGTAGAAAATCACTTGTAACGCAATGGTGCAAGATTCATAGCCAAATTTGAATGTTTGTGAAAATTATCTTTTTAGTCCTTGTTTTATTTTAAATTTAATTTCTTATTAAATTTCTCGTTAAATTTTCAGGGTGTTACATAAATTTCCATAGTTTATACATCTCTTTCCTTTTAGATTCATTCCTTGTCATTTCAAACAATGCAATTTTATTTATTTTAGACTTGATAATATATACAATTTCACATTGCAACATCTTATATTCTAACAAAATAAAATATCACTTAAACCCTAAAATCTTACTGTGATTTCTTAATTTTACAGTATTGTTATCCAATTAAACATAAATCTTGAATTATTGCATTAAACACAAATTCATAGTTACTATTTTCAGTAATAATTTTAGGGACTGCTAATATCCCAAACGTTTTCCACATTTACTTTCATATAACATATATAGAAATCAAATTAACAATTGCAGAATATGTAGGCAGGGTTACCAATTTCATTTCATGTATATAGATTTAGCCTACAACTCCAATTTCACATTTTAGGCATATAGGAATAGGTCTACAATGATATAAATATAATATTATACATCTAATATTCCCACACTCTCCTTTATTAGCATTCCAAATCTTCGGATCTAATCCCTATTATTTCACTTTGATTCCTTTTTCTCCCTATTTGAGTATATATACCGCAAGCATATGCAGATCTATTAAAAATCTAGATCGGAAAAGAGATTTGGAATTGACTGGTATTTAAGATCTAGATTTATAGTTTACCTCAGCTTTGACGATTTGATTTGACTATAGTCCCCTTCTCTATCATCTTCTACAATTCTCTAATTGTGAATAAGTGTAAAATAGATATATTTTTAAGAATTTAGAATTTTAGAGAAGGAGAAAAATGGCAGAGCTTCTGCGTCCATTAGAAAATATGAGTGTGGAAGTAGGGGTTTAGGTCTATATTTATAGGGGTTCAAATCAATGCAAGTCGTTTTGTGACGCCCCACCTCTATGCTCACAATAACAAAGGTTATTATAAGTAATAACGTCTGCTATTACGAAGAATAAGGCTTGTTAGAAGCGACCATGCGTAAGTTATGCCTTAGACGAGTATTGATTACACCAATAGGAGTTGTGTGAATTACTCCCAAAGATATATATTCAATCCAAATCTAAAACGAAACTATGGTGGCTTAAGAAAAATTTAGAACAACTCATAATAACAACAACACAGATAGTATACTCACATCAGAACAGAAATATCAGATATATAGCGGAAGATAAGTCTGAAATACATGCTACAACAATCGATAGTTCACACGAACCAAATATACATATACAAAGATACCATCATACATGAGATGAGAGTCAAAACTCCAAAAAGAAATACCTCGAAGACTAGACAAAAGATGGAGTGAAATCCCAAAAGCTGAAGCTGCAACTGAATCAGAGATAGCGACTATCCTGAAATAACTTGGTCTGACCCGAGTATTATTTAAAAGAAATAATAAACGGTTCGGTCTAATTTAAACTTCAGAAATAAGTGTATGATAAATAACACTTAAGAAAATAATCATAATTACGAATGAGATTATACAACATAGATAATCAACATAGTTCAAAAAAAGAAATCTCAATTTAAACTCCATCAAAATCAGCTTTTAAATTACCAATTGAATTCAAAATAGCAATACACAAATTTATAATCTCGGATGAGACTATACACAAAATTATAGCCTCGGTTGAGACTATACAACATAGTAATTAGCATAGTTTAAAGGAAGAATTCCCATTAAACACCATCAAAATCAACTTCAAAATTCACAATTGAATTCAAAACAGCAATACGCAGAATCTAGAGATCAAAATAAGATAACTAGAAAATCAACATAAAAGATGGATCGATCCCAGCAGATGGCGAGTTTTAGCTACGCCGCACGTGCATCAACATATGGCCCAAGCCTACCAAGTACTGTCATCATAATTTTTGGCGCCCAACAAATGACCCGAAGGTCCAACATATGACCCGACGGTCTAGTACTGGTATTTGACCCGCAGGTCCATCATATGACCCGAAGGTCCAGCATAGTGGCTCGAAAGCCCAACAAAATCATCAGAATCATCAAACAGCAAATATTTCAATTAACGAGTCCGGAATTAACCGAAATAGTAAAAGTGTGGTTCCATACTCCGCACTTTTGCTAAATCATTTAAATCTCTTCATCATTTCCTTGAAAGTGCAAAGTTGTGTATTTTATATAAATAACATTTTACATTCTCAAATGGACAAGTCTGGAATTAACAGAATCAGTAAAAGTAAGGGTTCATAGTCCTCAATTTTGCTGAATCGTTTAATTCGCTTCCTCATTCTTTTGAAAGCGCAAACTGTAATTTTTTTGGAAACAATTTTATTTTAAAACGATTTTTAAAACACGTGATTAAAACAGCAACAACTAAAGAAATTTCGACGAGGTAATTGTGCTTCACAAAACACCGTAAAAACGGATATCAAATCAGAATTGCGGGATAACCGCATAAAATTCACTTTAAAATTGACGGTTACTGAAGTCAAAACAACACTAATATTTATTTGTCAAAAAAAATGTCATCAAAACAACACGCTTCAAAAATATAATACCGGCATAAAAATTAAGTTATAAAAATAATGGCAACCAAATACGTTTTTAAAACGAAACACCGGTTCAAAATAAATTAATAAACAGTGGTCTACACTATTTATATATTCATCAAAATATATTGCATTGCCTGGGAATAATCTTCATACACGCACGTACAATTAGACACACCCGCTACAAATGCATGAAAACGAAATTAATAAAACAAAATGGTGGTTAGGCAACATCTTACACGTATGCATGAACCAAAAATGAAAAGGAAGTGTTTTGGACACCTATATGCACGTATAGAATGAATTAAATATATGGCCTTGACATGTTATATGCATTACAAAGATAATATAATCTGGACAATATATCACGCACGCATGAAATAAATGGGCATTGTTCTTGTGAAATACACTCACGTTCATTAATGAGCCGACCACAAAATTTTTACGCAACACAAACTACACGCACGCAATATGTTCTGGGCTTTTATGTGTTACACTTGTACTAAAATATACACGCATGAAGGAACAAAATACCTGGGCAAAACTAAAATGCACATGGCATACACGTACACCATTTGATACACGCTAATAAAATATAAAATGAACTAGTTTTCCCCATGTAACATGCAAACCCGGTTATACTACTCTATACCTGAACTAGTTAAAATGTGAAATAACACTATGGTTTGGGCAATGCAATAATGTGGCCACTCTCACGTGTATGCATGAATACATGCAAATGAGAAAAATTATAAAACAAAGAAAATTTTGTACACTTAAGTTTTCACGAAAAAGGAAAGTTGATCAAAACTTTGTCCTGAACTCATTATGCTTTTATTTCACGTTTGTTACCCCTGTGCCTACTCATTTACACACCTGTAGTAACAAAAAAGGGCCTAGACTTGATTTCGAAGGCTACAAACAGGTACCAGAAATGAAACAACATAAGTACCTGAACTTAACCTTAGTTTAGACACATAATTGCAACCACCAAAATTATGAAAACGAAATTGATGAAGGCCTGGGCAACCAAAATTTTCTTCATGCACGCAATATTAATTTCAAAGATAGATGATCTGAACAAGTGACGTGTAACTCAAATCTTGCATGCATCATTCGAACAAATAAACTAATAATAAAACCTGGGTGAAATTTGCACCATACTAACATGGACGTAAAAAAATAGACAACAAAGTTTTCACGCAAAGATAAAGTAAGGAGTAAATTAGAAATGTGAGTTTTGAACTCACATCTATTTTGTTTCGAAATCAGTTAGCAACCATGAACGTTTTGGAGCAAAGTTTTGGAACTGCCATTAATGCTTTTTCTGAGCACTGGAAGAACAAAAGAATGCAAGCTACTGGAAATAGAATGAAGCAATGAATGTTGCAGTTTTACTTCTCTTCCACCACAATTGTGCACAAGTCAAAATGAAAGGTGTGTGCTGGCAATTGTACAATTTCATTAAATTGGAGACGTGCAAGAGAAAAAGAAGGTACACACTGCATAAAAAAAGGATGGTGAAAGCAAGAAAAATGATGATAGAAAATAATGCAATGTGTTTATTTGTTTCATATTTTTAAAAATGAATGTGACAGCACTTGCTCATACCTGCTTTAGAAATGGACCAATTTCTTTTCACACGTGAAGGCAAAGATAAATTACAACATAGTTTGGTAATTGATCAACTGACTTTGCAATTTTGTTGACAGCCAACTGTTTATGTATGCATTTGAATTGGACTCATCACTCATATACACGTGAAGAAGGAAATGCAGTATTTTTCCAACGTTCACCACTTGAAGTATTTACTGACTTTGCCAAATGAATTTCACTTGATATTTTTTTTGAAACTCAATTTAAAATTTCTATTTTAAATATTTATTTCGACGGTAATAAAATCACGGTTGTTACAAACTCCCTCCTTATAAAAATTGCGTCCCCGCAATTTTCATACTAGAAGTTGACACAAATTATTCATCACAACAAAGATTCAAGTAGAAAAGATGGATAAGAATGCTCACCCCCATCCGAAGAGGAGAAAAAACTGGGATAAGAACGCTCGATGAATTCTTTGGTTTTCCAAGTGCAATCTTTGGGGTTTGCGGACCATTGAATTTTCACAAGCGGGACTTCTTTGTTCCGAAGGCGTTTAACCTCCGAAGCTAGCACACGAATAGGATTTTGCACCATAGACAAGCCGGGTGAGATCTCAAGATCTTGCAACATATGAAAATCAACAATAGAATCTGAATCTCGAAGGCATCGACGAAGCTGGGATACATAAAATACGTCACGCATTCCCTAAAACTAAATAGGTAGCGATACACGTTAAGCAACAGAGCCAATGCGTTCCGTAATTAGAAACGGTCTAATATAATAAGGAGTCAATTTCTCGGAGTTACAAAAACGCACCACACCCTTCATCGGAGAAACACGAATGAATACGAGATCGCCAACAGAAAATTCCAAAGGCTTCCTATGATGATCGGCATAAGATTTCTGCCTATTCTGAGCCTCTTTCATTCTTTGTCAGATAATATCAATCTTCTCAGAAGATTCACAAATATAATCGGGTCCGAGAACTAACTTTTCCCCAGATTTCAACCAACAAGATGGTGATCGACACGGCCTTCCATAAAGGCTTCGAAAGGAGCCATACCGATACTGGATTGGAAACTGTTATAATAAGCAAATTCAACACGAGATAATTGGTCTTCCCAACTACCACCAAAATCAAGAAGTAAACCGATTGGACTTGATAGGAGTAAAATTGGCTGATTGGTCAATCGGTCAACAATCACCCAAACACTAGTATGGCTCAACCTCGAACGAGATAGACCATCAATGAAGTCCATAGTAATTTGATCCCATTTCCATAATGGAATCTCAAGAGGCTGCAAAAGACCACTAGGACGATGGTGTTCTGCTTTATTAAGTTAACAAGTCATGCAACGACTCACATAACTTGCAACAACACGCTTCATACCTTCCAAAAAGTATAAGCGTTTCATATCAACATTCATCTTACTACTACCCGGATGGATAGTATACTTAGAACGATTACAATCCTCAAGAATGTCATTTCTAAGATTAGAAATATTAGGTACGACCAATCTTCCCTTCTTCCGAATACAACCATGAATATCAATATCGAAATCCTTCAGATCATCACTTCGGGATTCCGATTTACAACTCTGAATAAGATAAGCAATATGTGGATCTTGTTTCTGGGCATCGGCAACACGATCCAACAAACTAGGACGAGCTTCCATGCTAAATAAAAGTACGGGAGAATCAGAAACTGAAGGACAGTCTCTAATATCACAAAGAGATAAAGCTTCCAATATATTCCACTCTTCTAGCATCATGGAAACAACAACCTGCTGCTTGCGACTAAGCGCATCAGCAACTCGATTACTCTTATGTAACAACCCGGAGTTTAGAACAATTAATTATCGTCCAATGACGATTAAATTGATCATAAATTTCTGTTGGGATTTTATCGGTTGAAATTTTTGAAGAAAATTGGTTGGTAATAGCTATTTGGAGTTTTTAAATTGGGCTGTGATTCTTTAATAATTTGACTAAATTTTGTGTGGGCTTTAAGAGGAAGTATGGTCCACTTTCTTTGGCTTGGTGCCGAGATGATGTTAAGACCCGTTCCCCATTATCATTTTTCTCATTTTCGACAACCCTAGAAACAAACGAAAGAAAAATTAAAAATGGCCGCCTCGTTCAAAAAATTAGGGCATGCTCGTTCATTTTCGTTCGTCTCCAAAAATTAGGGCTTCTTGATTTCAATCGAAGCTGAGCAATTGTCGATCATTCGCAGCTCCTCCTCTCAGTCGAGTTCTTTTCATTTGCTTCGAAAACACAGGTGAGTGATTCTTGTCGCTCACATCTAATTCTATTGTCTGGTTCGTGACTTGGGTTTTAACTTGATTTAGTCGATGATGATTTGCTTATTTAAGGTTTGAATCCCTTGTTTTGAGTTCGTATATATTTGTGAAATTGTCAAATTATTCATCTCGACTGTACGATTTTGTATTGATGCTTGGGTTTGGATTTCTGACTTAGTTGATTCCTTGATTGCCTCGGCTCTGACTTTAATCTGTTTATTCGATATTGAACTAAGTTATGTGAAAATTTTGATACACTGACTCATTTCGGAATTTGACTTCTTTATTCACCTTGACTTTGGCCACGACTTTGTAATAACTGTGATGGTATTATTATTTAATAATTTGGTTAGACTTAGTTGGGCATTGAACTGACTACATACATACATACATACATACATACATACATATATATATATATATATATATATATATATATATGTTCACTTGAGGGCATTCGGTCCAATCACTTTGCTTTGCCTTGCGAATTGACTTCGGTATTGCATTTCTCAATTTGAAACTTGGACTTTGAATCAGTTTATTATGACTTGGTTTCAATTTGTACATTTCGCTGTTTCGACTTTTGGTTGCATTGCTAATGTTGCTTTGATAGTTGAGCTTAGTTCGACTGTGACAGTGATTTTTTCTTGGCACATTGTTGACTTTTTTCACTTGAAAACTGCTGTTGAACTTGACCTCGTTCATTTACTTGACTGTGCCGATGATTGTGCTTTTGTGCTGTATTTTCTGGTTTGAGTTGTTCGACTTCGGCACTGAACTGTTCGACCTTTTTCTGGTCTCCACGTCTCTGGCTATGGTTGATTCATGATTGTGACTTCATTTGAATTAGTTACACTATTTTAGTAACTGCTATTAACAGCAGTTTCTTCGTTCGAGCTTGCAACCACGCTTGGAAATGCTTTGACGATGTTCCTTGGTCATCATGTATTTGTGAATTTGTTGATTCTTAGTTGTCTTCGGACATTATGATTTTGTTGACATTTGAACTTGTTCAATTCTTTGCTTTGAAACTGTTGTGACTCTTTCATTGTTTTTCGACCTGATACTCGATCATCGTTATTCTTGGAGTTTAGTATTTTGCATTGGTTACACTTGTATACAGTTGCATTCGTTAGACTTCACGGCAACCGTTGGTTGCATCTCGAGTTGTTTCACTGATGCATCATGTATGGCCATTCACTTGAATTCTCTGTTGGTTCATGCCTTGACATTGACGGTAGATTGATTTTTGTTTATGTGGGCTGTTGTTTTAATAACAGATGGTGATTTGTCGAACATCAATTATATGCATACATATATATGCTCCATTGTTATTTCATTGGTATGTGTTGTCTGCACTTGATTCTTCTCATCTTCAACAATGATGTTCTGAGTCATGTTAGCTTGAGTATGTTGCAGTCTTTATATAGGGGTTTCATGATGACTCTGGTCTGTTGGCTTTGCTGTCTTCATACATTTGCAGTTTTTAGTGTTTTGGTTGTTGCACAGTCTATATGAACATGGTTCATGTTTATGTTGTGCCTTGAGTATTGCTCTGTATTTTAAATTTGCCTGACCACTTTGGTTGCCATTTTGGTTTGGTTCCTTCATGTTGTTGACTTGTGTACTTCACTGTTGCATAACATGTTATATCTTACTTCATGTCTCACCTTTGGGTTGTGTTTCACTTGCATTATTGTAGTGGCGAGGCAGTACACGCGTGCGTGTACTGCAGCCCTAGCAAAAGTGACAGATTTAACTGATATTTCGATTGTTGAATTGTTTCGTTGGTTCAATTCAATATTTTGAAGTTGTATTTTTATTTGGTTTAATCCGATGATTTTGTTGATATCTAATTATCTTTTAGATAAGTTAGATTATGTGTTTTCTAATTATCATATTGATAATTAGATTCTTGTTGTTTACGCTGTTTTGTTGGCTTGGGTTTCGCTTTGACCTCTGCAGTTTTGATTACTGTTAGTATTCACTATTGTGATGATTTCACATACTATAGTGGCGAGGCAGTGCACGCGTGCGTGTACTACAGCCATACAGAGTTTGGTTTGATTTAACCACTTTGAGATTTTCTAATTATTTATTTAATAATTGGATTTGGTTGTTAATTGTAACAACCCTGAGATTGCAATTACCGAATAATGAATTAAAATTATGATTTTAAGTTGAAAAGGGAGCTAAACAAAATTTTGGGAATTTAAATTTGCAATTGGTTTGCAAATTAAAGTATTTTGGGTTTAAAATGGGGAAATTAATATTTTTGGAATTTAATATTTAAAAAGGGGAATTTTTAAATGTGATAATGGGTTTAATTGGCTAATGAGACAATTATATGGTTTTAATTAAAATTAGGATGCCACTTAGGATTTTGTTCACATGATAACCTTAGGAAAATAAACTAAGTCCTAATGGGTTTTAAAACCTCTTACCATGACCCATTAACCAACCCACACCTATATAATATCTCAAACCCCTCCCATAAATCCTAACCCTCCTCTTCATAAATTCCTAAACCAAGATCTAAACATAATTAATGGCCTCCCTTTAGAAGATCCATCTCATTCACTTCATAATTAAACTAGTTTAATCTTTGAAAGGTAATGCAATCTCTCCTATTCTCTAATCTTTCTTAATCCTTATTTTATCTCTTCCATCTTGTGTAATCTTTGTTTTGTTTTTGATTTTGGGTCCTTGAAGTTTCATGATCTTATGCTTTGGGATTGAGGAATTGGCTTGCTTGATATTGTGCACACTAACTATTTGATCCATTGCTTCTTTGAGGTAATTACTATTGATAAGTGATTATTGCTAGTAGTGATTATTGCTAGTTAAAATTTTGGTGAAAATTTGTTGCCAAAAACTGAAAAAAAACACCCTTAAATCACTAAAAATCAACAAAATAGTTGGCTGGAAATTGCTTCAGCCTGAAACAGGCTGAAATAGTGATCTGGGTGCATCAAAACAGGCCTGAGTTGCACCCAGGCTGATGCAGGCTAGCCCAGTTGGGCTAGCCAAGAGCAGGCCAGCCCCCTAAAGGGCTGGCGCATGATATTCCACCCAGCCCGCGCGGGCTGGGCATGGAATTTATCCCCAGCCCGCCTGGGCTGGGGCATACGGGCGCGGGCCCTGGCCCGCGTCCCACATCCCCAGCCCAGGCGGGCTGGGGCAAGTGATATGTCCCCAGCCCGCCTGGGCTGGGGCATACGGGCGCGGGCCCAGGCACGCGTCCCACATCCCCAGCCCAGGCGGGCTGGGGCAAGTGATATGTCCCCAGCCCGCCTGGGCTGGGGCATACGGGCGCGGGCCTTGGCCCGCGTCCCACATCCCCAGCCCAGGCGGGCTGGGGCAAGTGATATGTCCCCAGCCCGCCTGGGCTGGGGCATACGGGCGCGAGCCTTGGCCCGCGTCCCACATCCCCAGCCCAGGCGGGCTGGGGCATGTAATAGGTCCCCAGCCCGCATGGGCTGGGGCATACGGGCGCGGGCCTTGGCCCGCATCCTATATCCCCAGCCCTGGCGGGATGGGGCATGTGTTATCTCCCCAGCCCAGGCGGGCTGGGCAGGCTGACGCGGGCCGAAGCCCGCGTCCAAAAAAAAAATATGTTTCCAGATTTTGTTTACCTCCACTTCGCGATGTCGCCACGATCGCATCCGAAGTCAGAATTCGATGTTTTTAGTCTCGTTGGAAAGGTGTAGTTTCGAACTCCATCTCTGGAAAGTTTGGGCAACATCGGAGTTTGTTTGGCACTTCGAATTTCGTGTCGAAGTTGAACTCTGGTCGTTGTTGGTAAACAGTATGAATCTTTTTCTGGGTCCAACTTTGAGATGTCGCTGCCACTTCGTCTCAGCTCGGAATCCAGAAATTCTTTTTGCATCTTAAAGTAGGGATGTTGGACTACATGTCTGCCAATTTTCATGACATTTGGACACAGTTTGCTGGTCCAAAGAAATTGCCGAACTTGGGTTCGTAGCTGTTTTTGAATGTTTACAAACACTTAGAATAATTTCAGTGATTTTCTGGTTTTATTGATTTCTTTGAGATTTGTCTCTAGATTTCGTACACGGCTTTTATGAATCATTTTCAAAAGATTTTTCACTCCTAAATGGCTTTCCAAATTATTATATAATATTATTTTTAATTATTAAATTAATTACTCCATAATAGGAGAGTTTTCAAAAGCCGTTCTAAAGTGATTTCAAAATCAATTATAAATCCGTTTCGCACCATTATTTTCTATAATAAAAATCTCACACTCACTTTTTAGCAAGTCGAGCGAAGTGGAAAGGTGCTTAAACGGTTAGGAAATCTCCGGCTTATGGAACCGTGTGTATTTTCTTTCCGGTTAATCCCCGACCTATTCGATTGATCGTTTTGACCTTTGGGTCTAGTTTACCGATGATACAAGGTGGACTTTTTATTGTTTGGAGTGTGAGCTTGCTATTGGTTAGGAAACCGTTTAGTGAAAACGTGGGGTATGGGACTCATTGTTAACACTTTACGGGTTCCTCTCCAAGAAGTTAGTGACACATTAGCCTCTGGGCGGCCAGTACTGGACCGCTGGGTCACCATGCCTCTGGGCAACCGTCTCTGGACACCTGCTCTATGGAGGAGTTTATTTTTCGGCGTGCACCTCTGGGCCTTTATCATTCTGGGAAGGATCTCGCCGTCTCGCGCGTTCCGCATCTGTGCGAGTGATCGATCATAACTCTACAGTACTTGGCATCAACGACTCTGGTCGGTGCACGTGCAATATTGGTATTATTTGATGATTTTTATATCCATTCGAGTACCGCCATTCGGTGTTGGTTCTATGGAACCATACGATGTAAGTGCGATTACCTTGTGGATTCATAGTGTCTCTGGACACTGCTTTTCATTGTTGGATTTCATTGACTTTTCAGTATATCCCCATTGCTCTTTGGAGCATCGATCTTTGCTTGGGCATTGATTACAGACTCTGGTCACTCTTGGGATTATTGCGTATGGGCATCTTTTTATAGCTTTGGCTACGCCGATGATATGAGGCGATTTTATTTATTCTACACTTTGGTGTTGATTTCTCTTTGGAGATTTTTATTGTTTATTGATGATTAGGGATCGTCATTATATTCATGTGGTTCATAATATACTTCTCTTTGGATAAGTACTGTTTTATTTATGTACCGCATTATTATATATCTCAGTTATTACTGATTGTTTAGCTAGCCTGACCCGAGTGTTTTCGCTCGGGTCAGACCGAGTTGTTTCAGGTTAGGTCTCTGGACTTAGCTTCTGTGCTTCCGATTGGACATTATCTGCTATGCTGATAGATAGTGCTTTTATTTGTCCACTATTCCGCTACTCTGTTATTATTCAGACTTTGATATGTACATATTTTTGGCCCACATGTGTGGGCTGTGGCTTTGTACCCACTTATAGTATTTGGATCTATATTGATGATGTATTGTTCTGGGATTTTATATCTGTTATGTGATTCTGTTCTGTGATGTTTTATCATTTATTATTATGCTTTGTCCTGATAGATCTTTAGCCATTTGTAATTTCGTTATAAGTATTTACCGAATATGTCGAACCACTTGAAAAAAAAATATAGATACCATCCTTTCGACGTATTCAGTAGATAGTTATAGCTTGATTACAAATGGTCGCTTCCACTATACTCTATTCTCCGCTTTAACAGACAGTATTACTCCCGTAATACTCTTTGTTACAGTGGGTCTCAGAGTGGGGCGTTACAGCTTGGTATCAGAGCCTGGTTTTAGGAATAAGCATAACAAACACAGAACAGATACACTTAGTACAATACATTTTAAATTAGATCCGAATTAAATCAAATCCCTTCCTTATGTTTATTGATAGATAAGTTAGGAATATGTATAGGAATCCGTTATATTCCGTAGTATTCCTTAATTAATTATCTATCATTGAATCATGTCTAACTCTAATTCCCGTTACGACATGTTGAGCGGTGCAAAGGTCTTCCCTCAGCTTGACCTTGCCACCGGATTCCATCAGCTACGAGTCATGGAAGACATCATTCCTCTTACAACATTTCGCACTCGTTATGGTTCTTTTGAGTGGTTGGTCATGCCGTTCGGCTTGACGAACGCTCCGGCTTTCTTCGTCGATCTTATGAATCGAGTATTCCGGGAATACATCGATAGATTCGTTCTGGTTTTCATCGACGATATTCTTATTTATTCTAGATCTGAGGCAGAGCATGCTCATCATTTGCGGATCATCTTGGATACTCTTCGTCAGCATCAGCTTATGGCCAAACTCTCCAAGTGCCATTTCTGGGAGAGCAGGGTCAAGTTCTTGGGTCATATTGTTTCTTCTGAGGGTATATCTATTGATCCTGTCAAGATTGAAGCTATTCAGAATTGGAAGCAGCCTGAGAACGTTCATGATATTCGCAGCTTTCTTGGTCTGGTGGGTTATTACCGTCGATTTATCAAGGATTTCTCTCGTGTTGCACTTCCCCTCACGACTCTGACTCGCAAGGGGGTTCGCTTTATTTGGTCTGATAAGTGTGAAGTTTCTTTTCAGCGATTGAAGGAACTTCTCACTCATGCTCCTATCCTTGTAGTTCCTGAGAGTAACCAGGATCTTGTTGTTTACACCGACGCTTGTGGTAGCGGCCTCGGTGCTGTGCTTATGCAGAAGGATCGGGTAGTTGCTTACGCTTCTAGGAAGCTACGTCTGAATGAGGTTCGCTATCCTACTCATGATCTTGAGTTAGCAGCTATCGTCTTTGCCTTGAAGACGTGGCGTCATTATCTATTGGGCGAACGTTTCATTCTCTACACCGATCACAAGTCGCTGAAGTATTTATTCAGTCAGAAGGATCTCAATATGAGGCAGCAGCGATGGCTCGAGTTTCTCGCCTCATATGACTTAGATATTCAGTATACCCCTGGCAAGGGGAATCGTCTTGTAGATGCACTCAGTCGCAAACACTCGGCAGTTGTTTCTATGATGATTACCGAGTGAGATATTCTTGAGACTCTTTCTATGTGTGATATTCGAAATCGAGCTCCGTCTTCTGATTCTCAGACCTTGTTATTCAGCTTGGAAGCTCGATCTATTCTATTGGATCGCATTGCCCATGCTCAGCGGCAGGATCCAGACTTGTTGCGATATATTCATCTCCTTGACTCGGAATCCTGTGATGAGACATTGTTGGATTATTCTTTTGATTCTCATCAGTGTCTTCGCAGGAAGAACCGTATTTTGGTACCATCTGATTTATCACTTAGGCATGACATTCTGGATGAGTGTCATCGCACTAAGTACACCATCCATCCCGGTTCGAGCAAGATGTATGCCGATATGTGTCGGGTATATTATTGGGAAGGCATGAAGAGTGATGTTGCAAGTTATGTAAGCCGTTGCATGACTTGTCAACAGATCAAAGCTGAGCACCAGCGTCCATCCGGTCTTCTTCAGCCGCTAGAGATTCCATTGTGGAAATGGGATCAGATATCCATGGATTTTATTGACGGTCTGCCTCGATCGAGGTCAGGCCATACTTCTATTTGGGTCATCGTCGATCGCTTGACCAAATCAGCTCATTTCATTCCTATTAAGTCCACTCGGACTGCTCCTCAGCTTGCCAAGTTTTATGTGAAGGAAGTCGTTCGACTTCATGGCATTCCTAGCTCTATCGTCTGTGATCGAGACACTATCTTTACTAGTCACTTCTGGAAGTGCCTACAGTCAGCTTTGGGCTCAAAGCTGAATCTCTCGACTGCTTATCATCCTCAGACCGACGGTCAGACGGAGAGGGTGAATCGTGTTTTGGAGGATCTTTTGCGCTGTTGTATTCTGGATTTCGGAGGTAGTTGGGAGGATCACTTACCGCTTGTAGAGTTCTCCTACAACAACAGCTTTCAGTCTAGTATCGGCATGGCACCTTTCGAGGCTCTCTACGGAAGGCCATGTCACTCTCCTGCTTGTTGGTTAGAATCTGGCGAAAAGCTCCTCCTTGGTCCAGATTCAGTTCGGGAATCTTCTGAGAAGATTATTTTTATCCATCAGAGAATGAAAGAGGCACAGGACCGCCATATATCCTACGCGGACAACCGTAGGAAGCCTCTTGAGTTCTCCATTGGTGATCATGTCTTTTTTCGGATATCTCCCATGAAGGGGGTTGTGCGTTTCAGCTCTATAGGGAAGTTGGCTCCTCGCTATGTCGGACCATTTCCTATTACGGAACGCATCGGCCCCGTTGCTTATCGTGTGGCTCTACCTGCTCATTTCTCTGGAATACATGATGTGTTCCATGTTTCTCAGCTTCGCAAGTGTGTGCGCGACCCTGATTCTGTTATCGAGCCTCATATCGTGCCCGATTTGGAGATCTCACCCGATCTATCTATAGAGCAGCAACCTTTTCGTGTGCTTGATTCGGAGATCAGACGTCTTCGAAATAAAGAGGTTCCGCTTGTGAAGATTCAATGGTCGTCTAATCCTAAGGACTGCACTTGGGAGACCAGAGAATTTATCGAGCGTACTTATCCTGGTTTTCTTTCATCTTCCGGCACGGGTGAGCATCTATATTTTATCTTCTGTATTCCTTTTGTGGATTAGATGTTATAGACGACTTTTATATTTAAGGAAATTGCGGGGACGCAATTTTCTTAAGGGAGAGAGTCTGTAACAACCCTGAGATTGCAATTACCGAATAATGAATTAAAATTATGATTTTAAGTTGAAAAGGGAGCTAAACAAAATTTTGGGAATTTAAATTTGCAATTGGTTTGCAAATTAAAGTATTGTAGGTTTAAAATGGGAAAATTAATATTTTTGGAATTTAATATTTAAAAAGGGGGATTTTTAAATGTGATAATGGGTTTAATTGGCTAATGAGACAATTATATGGTTTTAATTAAAATTAGGATGCCACTTAGGATTTTGTTCACATGATAACCTTAGGAAAATAAACTAAGTCCTAATAGGTTTTAAAACCACTTACCATGATCCATTAACCAACCCACTCCTATATAATATCTCAAACCCCTCCCATAAACCCTAACCCTCCTCTTCATAAATTCCTAAACCTAGATCTAAACATAATTAATGGCCTCCCTTAAGAAGATCCATCTCCTTCTCTTCATAATTAATCTAGTTTAATCTTTGAAAGGTAATGCAATCTCTCCTATTCTCTAATCTTTCTTAATCCTTATTTTATCTCTTCCATCTTGTGTAATCTTTGTTTTGTTTTTGATTTTGGGTCCTTGAAGTTTCATGATCTTATGCTTTGGGATTGAGGAATTGGCTTGCTTGATATTGTGCACACTAACTATTTGATCCGTTGCTTCTTTGAGGTAATTACTATTGATAAGTGATTATTGCTAGTTAAAATTTTGATGAAAATTTGTTGCCAAAAACTGAAAAAAAAAAACACCCCTAAATCACTAAAAATCAACAAAATAGCTGGCTGGAAATTTCTTCAGCCTGAAACAGGCTGAAATAGTGATCTGGGTGCACCAGAACAGGCCTGGGTTGCACCCAGGCTGATGCAGGATAGCCCAATTGGGCTAGCCAAGAGCAGGCCAGCCCCCTAAAGGGCTGGCACATGATATTCCACCCAGCCCGCGCGGGCTAGGCATGGAATTTATCCCCAGCTCGCCTGGGCTGGGGCATACGGGCGCGGGCCCTGGCCCGCGTCCCACATCCCCAGCCCAGGCGGGCTGGGGCAAGTGATATGTCCCCAGCCCGCCTGGGCTGGGGCATACGGGCGCGGGCCCTGGCCCGCGTCCCACATCCCCAGCCCAAGCGGGCTGGGGCAAGTGATATGTCCCCAGCCCGCCTGGGCTGGGGCATACGGGCGCGGGCCTTGGCCCGCGTCCCACATCCCCAGCCCAGGCGGGCTGGGGCATGTAATAGGTCCCCGGCCCGCCTGGGCTAGGGCATACGGGCGCGGGCCTTGGCCCGCGTCCTATATCCCCAGCCCAGGCGGGCAGGGGCATGTGGTATCTCCCCAGCCCAGGCGGGCTGGGCAGGCTGACGCGGGCCGAAGCCCGCGTCCAAAAAAAAAAAATGTTTCCAGATTTTGTTTACCTCCACTTCGCGATGCCGCCACGATCGCATCCGAAGTCGGAATTCGACGTTTTTGGTCTCGTTGGAAAGGTGGAGTTTCGAACTCCATCTCTGGAATGTTTGGGCAACATCGGAGTTTGTTTGGCACTTCGAATTTCGTGTCGAAGTTGAACTCTGGTCGCTGTTGGTAAATAGTATGAATCTTTTTCTGGGTCCAACTCTGAGATGTCGCTGCCACTTCGTCTCAGCTCGGAATCCAGAAATTCTTTTTGCATCTTAAAGTAGGGATGTTGGACTACATGTCTGCAAATTTTCATGACATTTGAACACAGTTTGCTAGTCAAAATAAATTGCCGAACTTGGGTTCGCAGCTGTTTTTGAATGTTTACAAACACTTAGAATAATTTCAGTGATTTTCTTGTTTTATTGATTTCTTTGAGATTTGTCTCTAGATTTCGTACACGGCTTTTATGAATCATTTTCAAAAGATTTTTCACTCCTAAATGGCTTTCCAAATTATTATATAATATTATTTTTAATTATTAAATTAATTACTCCATAATAGGAGAGTTTTCAAAAGCCGTTCTAAAGTGATTTCAAAATCAATTATAAATCCGTTTCGCACCATTATTTTCTATAATAAAAATATCACACTCACTTTTTAGCACGTCGAGTGAAGTGGAAAGGTGCTTAAACAGTTAGGAAATCTCCGGCTTATGGAACCGTATGTATTTTCTTTCCGGTTAATCCCCGACCTATTCGATTGATCGTTTTGACCTTTGGGTCTAGTTTACCGATGATACGAGGTGGACTTTTTATTGTTTGGAGTGTGAGCTTGCTATTTGTTAGGAAACCGTTTAGTGCAAACGTGGGGTATGGGACTCATTGTTAACACTTTACGGGTTCCTCTCCAAGAAGTTAGTGACACATTAGCCTCTGGGCGGCCAGTACTGGACCTCTGGGTCACCACGCCTCTGGGCAACCATCTCTGGACACCTGCTCTATGGAGCAGTTTATTTTTCGGCGTGCGCCTCTGGGCCTTTATCCTTCTGGGAAGGATCTCGCCGTTTCGCGCGTTCCGCATCTGTGCGAGTGATCGATCACAACTCTACAGTACTTGGCAACAACGACTCCGGTCGGTGCACGTGCAATATTGGTATTATTTGATGATTTTTATATCCATTCGAGTACCGCCATTCGGTGTTGGTTCTATGGAACCATACGATGTAAGTGCGATTACCTTGTGGATTCACAGTGTCTCTGGACACTGCTTTTCAGTGTTGGATTTCATTGACTTTTCAGTATATCCCCATTGCTCTTTGGAGCATCGATCTTTGCTTGGGCATTGATTACAGACTCTGGTCACTCTTGGGATTATTGCGTATGGGCATCTTTTTATAGCTTTGGCTACGCCGATGATATGAGGCGATTTTATTTATTCTACACTTTGGTGTTGATTTCTCTTTGGAGATTTTTATTGTTTATTGATGATTAGGGATCGTCATTATATTCATGTGGTTCATAATATACTTCTCTTTGGATAAGTACTGTTTTATTTATGTACCGCATTATTATATATCTCAGTTATTACTGATTGTTTAGCTAGCCTGACCCGAGTGTTTTCGCTCGGGTCAGACCGAGTTGTTTCAGGTTAGGTCTCTGGACTTAGCTTCTGTGCTTCCGCTTGGACATTATCTGCTATGCTGATAGATAGCGCTTTTATTTGTCCACTATTCCGCTACTCTGTTATTATTCAGACTTTGATATGTACATATTTTTGACCCACATGTGTGGGCAGTGGCTTTGTACCCACTTATAGTATTTGGATCTGTATTGACGATGTATTGTTCTGGGATTTTATATCTGTTATGTGATTATGTTCTATGATGTTTTATCATTTATTATTATGCTTTGTCCTGATAGATCTTTAGCCATTTGTAATTTTGTTATAAGTATTTACCGAATATGTCGAACCACTTGAAAAAATATATAGATACCATCCTTTCGACATATTCAGTAGATAGTTATAGCTTGATTACAAATGGTCGCTTCCACTATACTCTATTCTCCGCTTTAACAGACAGTATTACTCCCGTAATACTCTTTGTTATAGTGGGTCTTAGAGTGGGGCGTTACATTAATTGATGTTTAAGCAATTCTGTTGTTTTCTAAAATTATCTTCATTGATAATCTTTTTATCTATCTTTATTGATGATTTGGATTTGCTGATATGTTGTTTAACACTATGTAGTGTTATATCTGCCGTTATCCGATTCTCTTATCGAGGAGTCGGCTATACGAGATTTCTGTGACTGTCGTCTAATTGTTATTTGATTATTATTGCTTCTGTGCATTAATAACTGAGTTTGAATTAGACTGACCCATGTATTATTTTCTTATGAATTTAATACTCGGGTCAGACCCGAGTTATTTCAGGTTGTAGATATCTTGCTTTGGGTTGCTATTTGAGCTATGAAGACTTTTCATATCTTTTGGAGTAGTCGTGTCATAGTATAGGTTGATATGTATTCATGTATATTAGTCGATAATGTACTTGTATATATAACTTCCAGAGTCGACCGTTGTAGTTGTATCATATGTACTGTATCACATGTATTGTAACTGACATCAGTTATTATATATACGAGACCTTTTGTTTTATCCGTGTTCCGCATTTATATTATCTGTGTTATTATTATATTTATTGTCCTAAACTATTATGAACCATCGTAGTTCATTTTATATTGGAATTGGGTATGTCGATGGGAGTAAATAAATAAAAGATGAAAAATATAAATATATACCACTCCTATCGAAATAACCAATACTAGTGTAAGGTCTAACTACGGATGGCCGCTCCTATCCAGCTTTATTCTTCGTGATAACAGACAGTATTTCCTTTAGTATTCTTTGTTATTGTGAGCATAGAGGTGGGGCGCCACAGTTGGTATCAGAGCTTGGGGTTTATGGACATAATATAAAACATAATTTAGATGGAACATGTGTTACAATTATTGGTCGATGTTTTATTTGTTCTTTGAGTCAAAGCTAAAGTTTCAAAATTATGATGAAATTTTTAAATATCTTTATTTAAAAATAAAAGTGGAATTATGTTTTATTGATTGTTAATTTGTGTTTTGTTTATTAGAGCGCGCAACGGAAACAGTGAGACTGTCTTCGCTGAATACAGCTGATAATCTTTTTTGATTTAAAAATCAAAATATGAAATTGAAATAAATTTCATTTGTTGTTAACATAGCTGTATTTATTTTGTTTCTTCGAAAATTTCGAATCCAATTTGAGGATTCGAAGTGATTGCAGTTATGTGATTCTTGTTGAGATTTTTGCTGGTTTCCTTTTATGCTAATCATATATTGATTAGATTTTGCTGTTTTGAATTATCTTCATTGAAGATACATTCGAATTATTTCTTTGTTCATTTTGTAGTACGTACAAATTTGAGTTGCACGTTACTGCATTGATTTAACGTTGAACCGATGTTTGGTTTATACGTATTTTGTTCCCGTTATTTTTATAACGGGATTTTTACATCGATGCTAAATTTTTGAAGCACAGTGTTTTGTTGAAAATTTTAATGAATGAAAATTCACTAGTGTTACATTTTGATGTGAATTATTGAAAAGACCCTCCTATTTCTACTCTAATTTTATAAGGAAATTTTTTTTTTAAGGTAAAGAGGATATATAAATATATAGATATATCATCAATTGCAAATATAATTCTCAGGGTCAATATCATTCTCCAATAAACCAAAATATATCCAGGATCACAATAATCAACCAATATAAATATATCAGTACATGCACAAAGATAAGCACATACATGTGAAGATGTATATGCCTCTCTTGTTTGAATCAGAGTTCTGGAAAACAAGAGGATGTTGGATTGCTAATAAATTTATATTTTTTTTTTCTTTTTGACTAAACAATCCACTGGAAACATACACATTAGTCTGTTTATACTAACTAAGAAGTGATCAAGTAATAATCAGTAGTAAACAAGCTTTTAATATAGATGTTTGTGTTAAGCTCTGAATAGTGACAAATTCAGTATAAAAGAAAGTGGATCCTAAGGAAACACAAGCAACATCTAGGCGTAATGGAAACGCGCCTAACTTATACATGAAAGGTCACGAGTTCGAGTGCTATGCTGGTCGGTTCAAACACAATTTTTGGTTTTTCTTTTTTTTTCTCCTGTATGGTTAGAAATCTGATGCCTACCTATAATTGTACATATATTTTTAATTTTTGCCTATAACCTAACATATAAAACAATTCTTCTTACATAACTATTTTTAAAACCCATTCCTACAACTGTTTTAAGAATTTATATTTATATTTTTGACCAAACAATCAACATGTACACAGGTATACATGTACATGTCAATATTTTTGCTCAGTTTCCAGAAAACTGAGTGAAACAAATGTTAAATGTACTATGCTTTGAAATGCATCTGTATTTTCAAGATACAGCCTATCATGATCAACCAATACTTCATTTAGTTGAGGCTGGTTACCCATGAGTTCTGTATATGCTACACACTAGTTCAAAACAATGGAGTTACCTTTCATTTCATTCTGTCTGAAGCTTTAAAAGAAAAACATTTTACTTTTCTTAATTCAATCCAGAAATGAATTCAGATTTATTTACAAAGCATTTCAGTAAAAAGAAAATAAAATCCTTTTAAGTTTACTTTTTGCTAAATCCACTTACAAGATTTCGATTAACTTTTAAACATATCAGAAATTTAACTAGGTTCATAGATTCCAGATACAAGTCAAATTCTTAACAAAATACTTAACAAAATATCCCTCCAATATTCAGTGATTAGTACAAGTAGCAATTTAAGTTATCAATACATGCAGATTTCAACATTTAGGCTCTTATCTAACTTAGTTTAGCATGCTATATCTTCTTCTCAAGGCCTTGCTCCTACTCCTACTTAGTTGCTGCAATCCCTGAAAAAGCATTTGAAACTGCCTCATTTTAAATGAGACACCCCAGATGCCATTAGCACACTAGGGTCAGACACATGTCTGGTATGAGAAAATTCACAAAAGCAATTTGTTAATTAGATTAAAATCAAGTTAAGTACAAATACATAAAGTTCTGTCCTTTGGAATCAGGTAAATACTTGTGTGCATGCTCTGTGTCATTGTGCATGTGCACACTTTAACTTACTTCCCAGAGACTACACATATGAATATGGTACATACATTCAAGCATACAACTCAATCATAGACAAACAATCATTCATACCAAACTGGAAAATAACTAATATGAGTTAATTCACTTATTCAATTCTCATATTTCAAATCTGGGAAAAACTCTAGTTTTCTCATCTGCTCAAGTATTATTTCCTTGGTATATTTATCTATCCTTGGTCTCATCTGCAATATTTATGAATCAATGGACACACTGTAATGAACTAATTCACTCCATTACACAAAGATCTCAGGACTTAAACAAGCCATGTGTCAACTTATGTTACTCAAGCACACAAGTCATTCCTGCAGTGTTCTTGACCCCAATTTCCTAATCAGGTTTTAGTTAATAATAACCCCTTTTGATTGTTCATGACAAAACCATTCAGTGATTCATTAACTGAAAACATCTATATCATGGTATCTCATATTATTCATGACCATACAGAAACAACAAGCAAACAACCATTGGTGACTACAAAATAAGGTTCTGTATATATATATAGATATTCCTCCTGGTATATTTTTCTTTAAAGGAGTTTAGGCAGCTAACATTGGTTTATGGCTTCTGGGGGAGTTTTTCTTTTTGCAACCATTTGTGCTTGAGTTAAACTCAGAATAATCTGGTTTCACTGAATCACAAAATTTTGTTTGCTATGCATTTTATTGAATCAGGAGCATCAGCACATAGGCAACCCTATTGCACCCCTAATTCCTTTCTTTTTCAAGCCTCAGCACTTATACATGAGTATATTGCAGCTCAACATTATTTACCTCTTTCTGGGTTGAGCCAAAACCAATACTACTTACCTATTCTCAACATTTTATTTTCTGGGTAGTTGTTTATGTCCCTAAACATTAACATATCAGAGATCTGAGTGTATAAACCAGATATGTACACCAACAACACATGAAACTTTGTTATAATAAAACAAGTAATCAATCAAAGAAAATCAAAGCATTTTCAGATTTAAATTCACAGATAAACATTCATATATGAAAATACTCTTTTAAGAAAATACTTTTAACTGGCTGCCTACATTAGGACTTATTGCCTTAAATTTTTGAGTGAGTTTTCTCACCTAGCTCTCTCCTTTGTTTCCTTAATTAACTGATGAACTCCTGCTCTTATCCTCTCTTTCTTCCCTTGTCTTATGATTTCTGTGGTAGTGTTTTTCTTTTTTTTTTTCAAAATTCTTTTCTGAGAAGAAGAGGAGGCTGCTGCATATACATGTATATATACAGGGTCTTTCTTAGGGTTTTGGGTATTGGCTAAAGCCATTTTTGCCCACCAGAAAATCATGTTATCTGAATTTTAAACCCAAAGTTTTACCCCTTCCCGGCTTAATTTGGGTGAAGAGAAAAGTGGTTACACATTTTTTTCAGAAATTTGCTTTTCAGAAAATACTTTTCCCCCTTGTCTACAATCATGCTAAAAATGTGACTTGGTTTTGTTATTTATTAAATACTCTTTTCTAATTCTGCCTATATCAAGAGCTTCTCTGTTTTATCTTATTTTCCTATTTTTAGCTTTCATGTAAATGGTATGTACTTCCTTCATTTATTTATAAGAGAATTATTCCTTTTTATATCTCCATTCTTTTCATTTCTGCTTATATTAAAATGTGTCTGTATATTTTATTTCACTAGTTTAATCTCTAGTATTTTATTAACACATATATATTTGTATATAAGTCTTTCTGAAATAATTTGTATTCCCACCTATATGTTCATACATCATTCTATACTGACACACACACATATGCACATGTACTCTCAAATTATTCAGTAGCACTCATATATACATTTACTTATGCATACTACTTTTAAGAATTTAATCTACATATATATATATATATATATATATATATATTTCCATACACATCAATATGTATGTATTCTTGGAGTTCAGGGTTTTAGCTTATATTCATGTGCATTTCCTGTGCACTCATGTACACACACTGATACACTATCCAGCTATATCAATTCCCCCTTTAAAATTTATTTAAAAATTATTTTAAATTCATTTATATTTTTCAGGATAAATTCCTAAAATCTTGGGTCATTACATACACCCCTCCTTTTAGAAATTGTGTCCCACAATTTTCCTAAGCTTAAAATAAATTTTAAACTTAATTCAGAGAACAAGTATATTCTCTACTAAATAGATTCTTAGTTCTATACTAACTAAAAAAAATATATTCATCCAAAATAAAGAAAACAATCAAAGATCAGAATTACCTTAATCTGAAAATAGCTTAGGATAATTCATCCTAACCTTGTCTTCTAATTCCCATGTGCAATCACTAGGATCTAGACTCCACTGTACCTTCACAAGTTTCAGAGATTTATTCCTCAACTTCTTCACATCTTTTGCCAAAATTCCCACTGGATCCTTTTCATAAATCAAATTAGGATTTATCTGCACTTGGGTTGGGGTTTCAAGAATTTCTGCCTTGTCATGGACCCACCTTCTCAATTGTGATACATGAAAAACATCATGCATGCCTTGCATGTTTTCTGGTAATTCCAACTTATATGCCAAGGGACCAATTCTCTCCAGAATTTTGTATGGTCCAATATATCTTGGGGTTAATTTGCCTTGTTTTCCAAACCTCAACACATTTTTCATGGGTGAGATTTTGATGAAAACAAAATTTCCCACTTCATATTCTACCTGCCTCCTTCTCATGTCTGCAAATTTCTTTTGTCTATCTTGAGCTGCTGTCATTCTTCTTCTTACCAACTCAATTTTCTCCTTGGTTTCTTGTATGTACTCAGGTCCTAAAATAGACCTTTCTCCTGCTTCTACCCAGCAAACAGGTGACAAGCAGGGTTTACCATATAAGGCTTCAAATGGAGCCATTCCTATGGTGCTTTGGTAGCTGTTGTTGTATGTAAATTCAACTAGATGAAGATAATCTTCCCAGTTGCCCCCAAAATCCAGTATACATGCCCTCAACATGTCCTCCAAAACCTTGTTTACCACCTCAGTCTGCCCATCTGATTGAGGATGGTAGGCAGTACTTAAACATAGTTCACTTCCCATTGCTTCTTGAAAGCTTCTCCAGAATTTTGAAGTGAAGATAGTATCCCTATCACTCACAATGGTTTTGGGAATGCCATGTAACCTTACCACTTCTTTTATAAAAATTTGAGCTAGTTTTGGTGCAGTTCTTTCTGACTTGACTGGGATGAAGTGTGCTACCTTGGTTAGCCTATCAACTATCACCCATATGCTTGTATTACCTCTCTTAGATCTAGGCAGTCCATCTATGAAGTCCATAGATATGTCTTCCCACTTCCACTGTGGTACACTAAGAGGTTGCATCAACCCTGATGGTCTTTGAGTTTCAGCCTTGACTTGTTGGCAAGTCATACATTTGGCAATGTACTTGGCTATATCAGATTTCATCCCCTTCCACCAGAAGTCTCTTTTCAAATTTTGATACATTTTTGTGTTACCTGGGTGTATGGAGTATTTACTTCTGTGATATTCATTCAATATCTCCCTCTTCAATTCTATGTCCTCTGGTACACACATCTTATTCTGGTATCTCACATATCCATCTTTATCAATGTGATGATTCATTACTTCCTCCCCTCTTGAGAGGAGCATTCTCTTCTCTAATAAGTGAGCATCTTGTTCTTGCATTTTTCCTACCTTCAGAATTAAATCTGGTTGAAGTGTCATTAAGCTTAACTTCCCTTTATCTTCTTGTGCACCATGCATCTGCACACAACCATTCTCCTCAATCTCTAACTCAGTTAGCAAAAATAAAATTTTAAATTCTTCTATCATCATCATAGCCAATTTAGCATGCTGTCTACTTAGAGCATCTGCAACTTTGTTTGCTTTGCCTGGTGTATAGAGTATGTCAAAATCATAGGCAGCTAAGAACTCCACCCATCTATGTTGCCTCATGTTCAAATCTTTTTGTGAAAACAAATATTTTAGAGACTTGTGGTCAGTGTAGAGTTCAAACTTTGTGCCTAATAAATAATGTCTCCAAAGTTTTAAAGCATATATCACAGCTGCTAATTCGAGATCATGTGTGGCATACCTTACTTCATGGGGTTTAAGTTGTCTGGATGCATATGCAATGACTTGGCCTTGTTGCATCAACACTGCACCCAAGCCAAACCCACTAGCATCAGTGTATACCACTAATTCTTCATTTCCATGTGGTACCTTTAGAATTGGAGCATTCACCAATGCCTCCTTCAATTGTTCAAAAGACTTTTCACATTTTTCTGACCAAACAAAAGCTTGGTTCTTCCTGGTTAGGTTAGTGAGTGGTGTAGAAATTTTTGAAAAATCTTTTATAAACCTTCTATAATACCCTGCCATCCCCATAAATGACCTCACTTCACTCACAGTGCTTGGCCTCTTCCATGCTTGGATAGCCACTACTTTATTGGGGTTCACAGAAATTCCTTTGGCAGATATAACATGGCCAAGAAAATGTACTTCCTCTTTCCAAAACACACATTTTGAAAATTTTGCCTTTAAATCTTTTTCCCTTAATCTAGACAAAACCAGGTGCAAATGATGCTTATGTTCTTCCACTGTCTTGGAATAAATCAAAATGTCATCTATAAAAATAAGCACAAACTTGTCTAAACAATCTCTAAAGGTTCTGTTCATTAAATCTACAAAATAAGATGGTGCATTGGTCAAGCCAAATGGCATAACCAAAAATTCATACAACCCATACCTAGTGTTAAAGGCAGTGTACTTGATGCTTGATTCTTCCACCTTCATTTGATGAAAACCAGATGCTAAGTCTAGTCTAGAAAATACTTTTGCCCCTGCTAATTGATCAAAAAGATCATCTATTCTTGGCAATGGGTATTTATTTTTAATAGTTACTTTGTTTAATTCTCTATAATCTATGCAGAGTCTTAAGGAGCCATCTTGCTTCTTAACAAATACCACTGGTGCTCCCCAGCAAGAATTACTTGGTCTTATAAAACCCTTTTCTTCCAACTCTTCTAACTGTTTCTTTAATTCTTTTAGTTCATTTGGCCCCATTCTAGTTGGCTTTTTAATCACTAGGCTTGCTCCTGGAACTAGATTGATCTGGAATTCTACTGGTCTATGGTGTGGAATACCCTTGACCTCACCAAACACATCCAAATATTCTTTGACTATGGGAATTTCTTCAATGGTTAGTTCACTGAAATCTTTTTCTGAGTCAACTAAGTGATATAGTTTTCCTTCCTTAGCTACCTCACATAAAACTGTGATTCTCTGGCCTCTAGAATTTTGCAATGATATGGTGGATGAGTCTAAATTAATTATGGCTTTAAATTGCTTTAACCAGTCTACCCCCAATATAACACCTATATTTGGGTAATTCAAAACATATAAATTGGAAATAAAAATATTTCCTCCTATGTTTAATTCCACATCCACACAAATCATATTTAAAACACTAGAACTCCCCAATGGACTTTGTATATGTAATGGGGTTTCAACCAATATGCAATTCAATTTTAGCATTCTAACCAGTTCATAAGAAATTAAGGAGTGAGTTGCTCCAGTATCATATACTATTGTTATGGGTATGGTACAAATAAGTAATGTACCTTCCACTTGGCTATGGTTTACAGTGTTACTCTCCACTGTGGCTTTGCCTTTTCCTTCCAAATTTGCCAATTTGCCTTGCTGTTTATACTCAGGACAATTCCTCTTCATATGCCCCTCTTTCCCACATAGATAGCATTTGAAAGCTCCTCCTTTCAATTCTGGACATCTTGGTTTGATATGCCCTTCCTTTCCACACTGATGGCACACAATTTTCTTCTTGTTTTCCTTAGCTTTGTCATCTCTAGTGCTTTTGTTACTAGCCTCTTCTTTCTTCTTATCATAAGGGTGATACCTCCCCTTACCTTTCTTGTTATTATTGCTCTTAAAATTTCTGAACTTCTCCCTTTCCTTGTCATGCTGTTCCAACCTCAAAGCTAAGTCTATCACATGATCAAAAGTCTTGTCTGCATAGGGTAACATGGCTCTGCTAAGTCCTGGATTCAGACCTTTTATGTACCTATCATTTTTAGATGCCTCATCTGCCACAAGCATTGCTCCATATGTGGAAAGCCCCTCAAACTTTTGAGTGTATTCTGTGACAGTCATGGTTCCTTGTCTAAGTCTAATAAATTCTTCTAGCAAGGTAGTCTTTGCTGATGCTGGTACAAACCTTGCTTCCAACATCTCTTTGAATTGATTCCAAGTGATTTCATTCTCATTCCTTCCTGCAATGATTACTTCCCACCAGCCTAAAGCTACTCCTTTTAGCTGTCTTGAAGCCACTTGCCTCTTTCTTTGATCATCAAGTTGCATGTCATTGAAAATTCTTTCCAATGTTCTCAACCATGTTTGAATTTCCATGACACTCTCTGTCCCTTCAAAGCTTTTGCCACCTAAATGAGTATATGTTTTAAGTAATTTTGAGAGTTCTTCATAGGGATTTTCTTGCCTTTGTCCTGCCCCATCCCTAAATGCTCTCACCAAGTCTTGCAGATTAACCATTGGTGGTGCATGGGAAGATCCTGCTCCCTGATTTGGTGGTCTCCCTACCATAGTTTGCTAATAATAATTTACATAGCTGGTTAGTTTGATTAGTAATTTTATTATTTCAGTGGTTTTTTTTTTCACACTGCACATTGTTATATATATATTTAGTTCCTTTTAATTTTATTTCTATCTAAGAACTTGATCCTTACTTCTTCTGTGTTAAATAACATAGCTCTGATACCAACTGAAAAGACCCTCCTATTTCTACTCTAATTTTATAAGGAAATTTTTTTTTTTAAGGTAAAGAGGATATATAAATATATAGATATATCATCCATTGCAAATATAATTCTCAGGGTCAATATCATTCTCCAATAAACCAAAATATATTCAGGATCACAATAATCAACCAATATAAATATATCAGTACATGCACAAAGATAAGCACATACATGTGAAGATGTATATGCCTCTCTTGTTTGAATCAGAGTTCTGGAAAACAAGAGGATGTTGGATTGCTAATAAATTTATATTTTTTTTTCTTTTTGACTAAACAATCCACTGGAAACATACACATTAGTCTGTTTATACTAACTAAGAAGTGATCAAGTAATAATCAGTAGTAAACAAGCTTTTAATATAGATGTTTGTGTTAAGCTCTGAATAGTGACAAATTCAGTATAAAAGAAAGTGGATCCTAAGGAAACACAAGCAACATCTAGGCGTAATGGAAACGCGCCTAACTTATACATGAAAGGTCACGAGTTCGAGTGCTATGCTGGTCGGTTCAAACACAATTTTTGGTTTTTCTTTTTTTTTTTCTCCTGTATGGTTAGAAATCTGATGCCTACCTATAATTGTACATATATTTTTAATTTTTGCCTATAACCTAACATATAAAACAATTCTTCTTACATAACTATTTTTAAAACCCATTCCTACAACTGTTTTAAGAATTTATATTTATATTTTTGACCAAACAATCAACATGTACACAGGTATACATGTACATGTCAATATTTTTGCTCAGTTTCCAGAAAACTGAGTGAAACAAATGTTAAATGTACTATGCTTTGAAATGCATCTGTATTTTCAAGATACAGCCTATCATGATCAACCAATACTTCATTTAGTTGAGGCTGGTTACCCATGAGTTCTGTATATGCTACACACTAGTTCAAAACAATGGAGTTACCTTTCATTTCATTCTGTCTGAAGCTTTAAAAGAAAAACATTTTACTTTTCTTAATTCAATCCAGAAATGAATTCAGATTTATTTACAAAGCATTTCAGTAAAAAGAAAATAAAATCCTTTTAAGTTTACTTTTTGCTAAATCCACTTACAAGATTTCGATTAACTTTTAAACATATCAGAAATTTAACTAGGTTCATAGATTCCAGATACAAGTCAAATTCTTAACAAAATACTTAACAAAATATCCCTCCAATATTCAGTGATTAGTACAAGTAGCAATTTAAGTTATCAATACATGCAGATTTCAACATTTAGGCTCTTATCTAACTTAGTTTAGCATGCTATATCTTCTTCTCAAGGCCTTGCTCCTACTCCTACTTAGTTGCTGCAATCCCTGAAAAAGCATTTGAAACTGCCTCATTTTAAATGAGACACCCCAGATGCCATTAGCACACTAGGGTCAGACACATGTCTGGTATGAGAAAATTCACAAAAGCAATTTGTTAATTAGATTAAAATCAAGTTAAGTACAAATACATAAAGTTCTGTCCTTTGGAATCAGGTAAATACTTGTGTGCATGCTCTGTGTCATTGTGCATGTGCACACTTTAACTTACTTCCCAGAGACTACACATATGAATATGGTACATACATTCAAGCATACAACTCAATCATAGACAAACAATCATTCATACCAAACTGGAAAATAACTAATATGAGTTAATTCACTTATTCAATTCTCATATTTCAAATCTGGGAAAAACTCTAGTTTTCTCATCTGCTCAAGTATTATTTCCTTGGTATATTTATCTATCCTTGGTCTCATCTGCAATATTTATGAATCAATGGACACACTGTAATGAACTAATTCACTCCATTACACAAAGATCTCAGGACTTAAACAAGCCATGTGTCAACTTATGTTACTCAAGCACACAAGTCATTCCTGCAGTGTTCTTGACCCCAATTTCCTAATCAGGTTTTAGTTAATAATAACCCCTTTTGATTGTTCATGACAAAACCATTCAGTGATTCATTAACTGAAAACATCTATATCATGGTATCTCATATTATTCATGACCATACAGAAACAACAAGCAAACAACCATTGGTGACTACAAAATAAGGTTCTGTATATATATATAGATATTCCTCCTGGTATATTTTTCTTTAAAGGAGTTTAGGCAGCTAACATTGGTTTATGGCTTCTGGGGGAGTTTTTCTTTTTGCAACCATTTGTGCTTGAGTTAAACTCAGAATAATCTGGTTTCACTGAATCACAAAATTTTGTTTGCTATGCATTTTATTGAATCAGGAGCATCAGCACATAGGCAACCCTATTGCACCCCTAATTCCTTTCTTTTTCAAGCCTCAGCACTTATACATGAGTATATTGCAGCTCAACATTATTTACCTCTTTCTGGGTTGAGCCAAAACCAATACTACTTACCTATTCTCAACATTTTATTTTCTGGGTAGTTGTTTATGTCCCTAAACATTAACATATCAGAGATCTGAGTGTATAAACCAGATATGTACACCAACAACACATGAAACTTTGTTATAATAAAACAAGTAATCAATCAAAGAAAATCAAAGCATTTTCAGATTTAAATTCACAGATAAACATTCATATATGAAAATACTCTTTTAAGAAAATACTTTTAACTGGCTGCCTACATTAGGACTTATTGCCTTAAATTTTTGAGTGAGTTTTCTCACCTAGCTCTCTCCTTTGTTTCCTTAATTAACTGATGAACTCCTGCTCTTATCCTCTCTTTCTTCCCTTGTCTTATGATTTCTGTGGTAGTGTTTTTCTTTTTTTTTTTCAAAATTCTTTTCTGAGAAGAAGAGGAGGCTGCTGCATATACATGTATATATACAGGGTCTTTCTTAGGGTTTTGGGTATTGGCTAAAGCCATTTTTGCCCACCAGAAAATCATGTTATCTGAATTTTAAACCCAAAGTTTTACCCCTTCCCGGCTTAATTTGGGTGAAGAGAAAAGTGGTTACACATTTTTTTCAGAAATTTGCTTTTCAGAAAATACTTTTCCCCCTTGTCTACAATCATGCTAAAAATGTGACTTGGTTTTGTTATTTATTAAATACTCTTTTCTAATTCTGCCTATATCAAGAGCTTCTCTGTTTTATCTTATTTTCCTATTTTTAGCTTTCATGTAAATGGTATGTACTTCCTTCATTTATTTATAAGAGAATTATTCCTTTTTATATCTCCATTCTTTTCATTTCTGCTTATATTAAAATGTGTCTGTATATTTTATTTCACTAGTTTAATCTCTAGTATTTTATTAACACATATATATTTGTATATAAGTCTTTCTGAAATAATTTGTATTCCCACCTATATGTTCATACATCATTCTATACTGACACACACACATATGCACATGTACTCTCAAATTATTCAGTAGCACTCATATATACATTTACTTATGCATACTACTTTTAAGAATTTAATCTACATATATATATATATATATATATATATATTTCCATACACATCAATATGTATGTATTCTTGGAGTTCAGGGTTTTAGCTTATATTCATGTGCATTTCCTGTGCACTCATGTACACACACTGATACACTATCCAGCTATATCAATTCCCCCTTTAAAATTTATTTAAAAATTATTTTAAATTCATTTATATTTTTCAGGATAAATTCCTAAAATCTTGGGTCATTACAATTATTTGATGAGATTTTGACGTTTAAAAATTACTGTCGCTTTGGCTTCAGTAACCATCAAATTTTAAAAGTTGATTTTCAAGCGGTTATTCCGCAATGCTGATTTTGAGATTTGCTTTTACGATGTTTTGAGAAGTGCAATTTTCTTTTCGAAATTGCTACTGATGTTGTTGCTTTAATCACGTGATTGGAAAATCGTTTTAAAATGAAAATTGTTTTATAAAATTTTTAACAGTTTGCGCTTTCAAAAGAATGAGGAAGCGACTTAAACGATTCAGCAAAATAGAGGACTATGACCCCTTTCTTTTACTGATTCGCTTAACTCCGGACTTGTCCAGTTGAGAATGTGAATTGTTATTTTTATAAAATAAATAAAATTGTTTTCAGGAATTTAAAAGTTTGTGCTTTCAAAAGAATGAGGAAGCGATTTAAATGTTTCAGCAAAATCGAGGACTATAACCCCTTTCTTTTACTAATTCGCTTAATTCTGGACTTGTCCGTTTGAGAATGTAAAATGTATTTTTACAAAATACACAATTTTTCACTTTCAAGAAAACGGTGAAGAGAATCAAACGATTTAGTAAAACACGTGGTATGGGACATGTGCGTTTGCTATTTCGGTT
The DNA here is from genome assembly GCA_030737815.1 of Allium fistulosum. NCBI lineage: Eukaryota > Viridiplantae > Streptophyta > Magnoliopsida > Asparagales > Amaryllidaceae > Allium > Allium fistulosum. The sequence continues at coordinate 738,619,029 of CM060906.1, forward strand.
AATTCCGGACTCGTAAATTGAAATATTTGATGTTTTGATGATTCTGATGATTTGTGTGCTTTCGAGCCACTATGTTGGACCTTCGGGTCATTTGTTGGACCTTCGGGTCATTTGTTGGGCATTCGGGCCACTATGATGGACTTTCGGGTCAAATACCAGTACTAGACCTTCGGGTCACTCTGCGGACCTTCGGGTCATTTGTTGGGCGCCAAAATTATGTTGAGTACTTGGTAGGCTTCGGCCATTTGTTGATGCATGTGCGGCGAACTAAAAACTCGCCATCTGATGGGATCGATCCAAGCTTTTATGTTGATTTTCTAGTCTTCTTAATTGATTTCTAGATATTTGTTGTTTCTAATTATCCGCAGGTAATTAGATATCTGATGTTATGAGATTTAATTATCGTATTGATAATTAAATATTTGTTGTTTCTGATTATCGCTTGTGATAATTAGATATTTGAGATTTGATTATCGTTTTGATAATTAAATATTTGTTATTTTTGATTATCGCTTGTGATAATTAGATATTTGAGATTTGATTATCGTTTTTGATAATTAAATATTTGTTGTTTCTGATTATCGCTTGTGATAATTAGATATTTGAAATTTGATTATCATTTGTGATAATTAAATATTTGTTGATTTGGAATTTTATTATCATTTGTGATAATTAAATATTTGTTGATTTGAAATTTGATTATCATTTGTGATAATTAAATATTTGTTGATTTGGAATTTGATTATCATTTGTGATAATTAAATATTTGCTGTTATGAGATTTAATTATCGTATCGGTAATTAAATATTTGTTGATTTGAGATTTGATTATCGTATCGATAATTAAATATTTGCTGTTATGAGATTTAATTATCGTATCGGTAATTAAATATTTGTTGATTTGAGATTTCTGATTATCGTTTTTGATAATCGGATATTTGTTGTTTCTAATTATCGCTTGTGATAATTAGATATTTGTTGATTTGTGAATTTTGATTATCGTTTTGATAATTAAATATTTGTTATTTCTGATTATCGTTTCTGATAGTTGGATATTTGTTGATTTGAGATTTCTGATTATCGTCTTTGATAATCGGATATTTGTTGATTTCTGATCATCTTTTTGATAATTAGATATTTGTTGATTTGTGAATTTTGATTATCATTTTGATAATTAAATATTTGTTATTTCTGATTATCGTTTTTGATAATTGGATATTTGTTGAATTGAGATTTCTGATTATTGTCTTTGATAATCGGATATTTGTTGTTTCTAATTATCGCTTGTGATAATTAGATATTTGTTGATTTGTGAATTTTGATTATCGTTTAGATAATTAAATATTTGTTATTTCTGATTATCATTTTTGATAATTGGATATTTGTTGATTTGAGATTTCTGATTATCGTCTTTGATAATCGGATATTTGTTGATTTCTGATCATCGTTTTTGATAATTAGATATTTGTTGATTTGTGAATTTTGATTATCGTTTTGATAATTAAATATTTGTTATTTCTGATTATCGTTTTTGATAATTGGATATTTGTTGATTTGAGATTTCTGATTATCGTCTTTGATAATCGGATATTTGTTGATTTCTAATTATCGTTTTTGATAATTAGATATTTGTTGATTTGAGATTTCTGATTGTCGTTTTTGTTAATTAGATAATTGTGTTTTCTGATTATCGTTTTGATGATTGGATATTTGCTAGTTTGGATGATTTTGAGATTTTCTAGTCTCTAATTGATTCTAGAGTATGCTGATTTTATCGAATTGCTGTTTTCTATCTATCTCTGTTGATAGTTAGAGTTTGTTGATTATGGAGTCTGTGTTTTCTAGTTATTTGTTGGATAACTAGATATTTGCGGGTTTGCGATTTGTGATTTGTGTTTTCTAATTATCTTTGTTGATAATTAGATTTTGCTGTTTTCTAATATCTTATCGATAATTAGATATTGCTGTTTTGTGATTTATGTATTTCTGATTACCTAATTGATAATTGAATGTTGCTAATAATTGTATTTGTTCAGTTCTGCTGTTTTCTGATTTTCTATTTGATAATCAGACTTTGTTGAGAATTTGTGAATTTCCTTTATGGTATTAAAAGATTTCTTTGGTGTTGTATTCTCGATCTTTTATTTTCTAACTTAACCAGTTGTGTTAGAAAAATAATTGTTATTGACACCTTCAATTATGAAAATTGCGAGGACGCAATTTTTATAAGGAGGGGAGTCTGTAACAACCCGGAGTTTAGAATAATTAATTATTGTCCAACGACGATTAAATTGATTGTAAATTTCTATTGGGATTTTATCGTTTGAAATTTTTGAAGAAAATTGGTTGTTAATAGCTATTTGGAGTTTTTAAATTGGGTTGTGATTCTTTAATAATTTGATTAAATTTTGTGTGGGCTTTAAGAGGAAGTATGGTCCACTTTCTTTTGCTTGGTGCCGAGATGATGTTATGACCCGTTCCCCATTATCATTTTTCTCATTTTCGACAACCCTAGAAACAAATGAAAGAAAAATTAAAAATGGCCGCCACGTTCAAAAAATTAGGGCATGCTCGTTCATTTTCGTTCGCCTCCAAAAATTAGGGCTTCTTGATTTCGATCGAAGCTGAGCAATTGTCGATCGTTCGCAGCTCCTCCTCTCAGTCGAGTTCTTTTCATTTGCTTTGAAAACACAGGTGAGTGATTCTTGTCGCTCACATCTAATTCTATTGCTCTGGTTCGTGACTTGGGTTTTAACTTGATTTAGTCGATGATGATTTGCTTATTTAGGGTTTGAATCCCTTGTTTTGAGTTCGTATATATTTGTGAAATTGTCAATTTATTCATCTCGACTGTACGATTCTATATTGATGCTTGGGTTTTGATTTCTGACTAAGTTGATTCCTTGATTGCCTCGGCTCTGATTTTAATCTGTTTATTCGATATTGAACTAAGTTATGTGAAAATTTTGATACACTGACTCATTTCGGAATTTGACTTCTTTATTCACCTTGACTTTGGCCACGACTTTGTAATAACTGTGATGGTATTATTATTTAATAATTTGGTTAGACTTAGTTGGGCATTGAACTGACTCTATATATATATATATATATATATATATATGTTCACTTGAGGGCATTCGGTCTAATCACTTTGCTTTGCCTTGCGAATTGACTTCGGTATTGCATTTCTCAATTTGAAACTTGGACTTTGAATCAGTTTATTATGACTTGGTTTCAATTTGTACATTTCGCTATTTCGACTTTTGGTTGCATTGCTAATGTTGCTTTGACAGTTGAGCTTAGTTCGACTGTGACAGTGATTTTTGCTTGGCACATTGTTGACTTTTGTCACTTGAAAACTGCTGTTGAACTTGACCTCGTTCATTTACTTGACTATGCCGATGATTGTGCTTTTGTGCCGTATTTTCTGGTTTGAGTTGTTCGACTTCGGCACTGAACTGTTCGACCTTTTTCTGGTCGCCACGTCTCTGGCTGTGGTTGATTCATGATTGTGACTTCATTTGAATTAGTTACACTATTTTAGTAACTGCTGTTAACAGCAGTTTCTTCGTTCGAGCTTGCAACCACGCTCGGAAATGCTTTGACGATGTTCCTTGGTCATCATGTATTTGTGAATTTACTGATTCTTAGTTTACTTCGGACATTATGATTTTGTTGACATTTGAACCTGTTCAATTCTTTGTTTGAAACTGTTGTGACTCTTTCATTGTTTTTCGACCTGATACTCGATCACCGTTCATTCTTGGAGTTTAGTAGTTTGCATTGGTTACACTTGTATACAGTTGCATTCATTAAACTTCACGGCAACCGTTGGTTGCATCTCGAGTTGTTTCACTGATGCATCATGTATGGCCATTCACTTGAATTCTCTGTTGGTTCATGCCTTGACATTGACAGTAGATTGATTTTTGTTTATGTGAGCTACTGTTTTAATAACAGATGGTGATTTGTCGAACATCAATTATATGCATACATATATATGCTCCATTGTTATTTCACTGGTATGTGTTGTCTGCACTTGATTCTTCTCATCTTCAACAATGATGTTCTTAGTCATGTTAGCTTGAGTATATTGCAGTCTTTATATAGGGGTTTCATGATGACTCTGGTCTGTTGGCTTTGCTGTCTTCATACATTTGCAGTTTTTAGTGTTTTGGTTGTTGCACGGTCTATATGAACATGGTTCATGTTTATGCTGTGCCTTGAGCATTGCTCTGTATTTTAAATTTGCCTGACCACATTGTTTGCCATTTTGGTCTGGTTCCTTCATGTTGTTGACTTGTGTACTTCACTGTTGCATAACATGTTATATCTTACTTCATGTCTCACCTTTGGGTTGTGTTTCACTTGCATTATTGTAGTGGCGAGGCAGTACACGCGTGTGTGTACTACAGCCCTAGCAAAAGTGACAGATTTAACTGATATTTCAATTATTGAATTGTTTCGTTGGTTCAATTCAATATTTTGAAGTTGTATTTTGATTTGGTTTAATCAGATGATTTTGTTGATATCTAATTATCTTTTAGATAAGTTAGATTATGTGTTTTCTAATTATCATATTGATAGTTATATTCTTGTTGTTTACGCTGTTTTGTTGGCTTGGGTTTCGCTTTGACCTCTGCAGTTTTGATTACTGTTAGTATTCACTGTTGTAATGATTTCACATACTGTAGTGGCGAGGCAGTGCACGCATGCGTGTACTGCAGCCACACAGAGTTTGGTTTGATTTAACCACTTTGAGATTTTCTAATTATTTATTTAATAATTGGATTTGGTTGTTAATTGCTGTTTAAGCAATTCTGTTGTTTTCTAAAATTATCTTCATTGATAATCTTTTTATCTATCTTTATTGATGATTTGGATTTGCTGATATGTTGTTTAACACTGTTTAGTGTTATATCTGCCGTTATCCGATTCTCTTATCGAGGAGTCGGCTATACGAGATTTCTATGACTATCGTCTAATTGTTATTTGATTATTATTGCTTCTGTGCATTAATAACTGAGTTTGAATTAGACCGACCCGTGTATTATTTTCTTTTGAATTTAATACTCGGGTCAGACCCGAGTTATTTCAGGTTGTAGATATCTTGCTTTGGGTTGCAGTTTGAGCTATGAAGACTTTTCATATCTTTTGGAGTAGTCGTGTCATAGTATAGGTTGATATGTATTCATGTATATTAGTCGATAATGTACTTGTATATATAACTTCCAGAGTCGACAGTTGTAGTTGTATCATATGTACTGTATCACATGTATTGTAACTGACATCAGTTATTATATATATGAGACTTTTTGTTTTATCTGTGTTTCGCATTTATATTATCTGTGTTATTATTATATTTATTGTCCTAAACTATTATGAACCATCGTAGTTCGTTTTATACTGGAATTGGGTATGTCGATGGGAGTAAATAAATAAAAGATGAAAAATAAAAATATATACCACTCCTATCGAAATAACCAATACTAGTGTAAGGCCTAACTACGGATGGCCACTCCTATCCAGCCTTATTCTTCATGATAACAGACAGTATTTCCTTTAACACTCTTTGTTATTATGAGCATAGAGGTGGGGCGCCACACCTTACCAGGGGTAAACTGAATATCGAAATCATATGAAGCAAGAAATTCGAGCCAACGCTGTTGCCTCATATTAAGTTCCTTCTGAGGGAAGAGATATTTCAAAGATTGGTGATCGGAGTGGAGAACGCCACTCCTCCCAAAAATAATGATGCCAAACTCTAAAAGCAAAAACGATCGGCTTTAAGCATAAGTGATAGCACGTTCTCTTTTGCAAGAGAACGACACCCAAAACAATACGACTAGCATTGGTAAACAATAGGGTCTTGGTTCCCTTCGGGAATCACAAGGATAAGAGTATCGGAAAAGAGTTCTTTCAAATAATCTTCTTTCCTAAAAAGTTAAAACTTCCAAAATTACAATTATCTTTATGAAATCCTTTTCTAGAAAAATTTACTTTTTAAAGTTCAATTTATTGTGTCAAATTGTCTCATCAAAGCGTTTAGGAGATTCCTATCGATAACATTGATCAAGCGCATCGACCAGAATTCTTAAAGCACTCAATGGGCAATACAATCACAAAATCATATTCTATATGGTAAACACAAATCCAATTATACTTGTAAATAAATCTTATGAAAAATATTTACAAAATTTTAAATTACCGCTTTCATCCAAAATTAATAATTACACAAATGGAGTCATCGAGATATTCTTAGAATACTCGATTGATAAATGGATGAAATAAGCTGGGTAAACTGAATGACATATAATAAGTCATTACTAAGAATCATAATGAGTGCGGAATGTGGTAAGAGGGATGCTATCCTCCGCCACTCGTAACTGATGAAAACCGGTAGCAAGATCGAGTTGGGAGAAAAGCTTAGCGCCACTTAATTGATCGAACATGTCGTCGATCCTAGGTAATGAGTACCTATTTTTGATAGTGAGCTTGTTAAGCTTGCGATAATAATTGCAAAGCCTAAGAGTACCATCTGGCTTCTTAACGAAGACAACGGCGGCGCCCCAAGGAGATGAGCTAGAACGAATAAATCGTTTGGCTTCCAACTCAGATAATTGATGCTTGAGTTCCTCATTTTCCTTAACAGACATCCTCGTGGGAGGACGACTAACAGGATGAGCACCATAGATAAGATCAATATGGAACTCAATTGCCCTCTTCGGCGGCAATCTCGAAATAGGCTCAAAAACATCAGAAAAATCACAAACAATCGAAATGTTAGCTATGACATCCTTCGATTCGAAGGAAGAATATAGGAGCATTCGAAGTATGGTCCATTCTTTGAAATATAATAGATAACTGCTTGATAGCATCGGGATGCTTGAGATATAAAGTTCTTTCAGGACATAGGATTTGAGCTTCATAACGGACGAGTCAATCCATACCCAAAATCATATCAAAACTAAGATGATCCATAATTCGCATGAAAGGTGAAACTACAAAGAATAATCTCACCATCAACACACAACAAACCAAGAGTAGCGAATCCACAAATAGGATTCACAATCCTCAAAGGGTCACAAAGATTAACAACATCCAAAGGAATAACAACAATAAGCTCCTTTGACACGAATGAATGTGATGCACCCGTATCGAAAATAACTCTAATAGAACAGCCACGAATAAAATGAAACCTACCAAAATAGAAGGAGTAAAACCTTTGGGCTGAGAAGAATCACTAGAAGCTTTAGCAACATTAAGCTTCCCGGATTTAAAACCCTTAGGAGCAGTAGGACAATCAGAAACAAAGGACTTTCCTTGTTTTAACTCAAGGAAACTACAAGCATGATTGGTAAGCACTTTTAACAAATGGAATACTACGGAAATATGAGATATATTCCTAGACATACTCCAACCTGTTAAATAGGATAAAAGTTCAAGAACATCGAAGGGATAGATTAGAAAGGCACGAATAAAACCCTCGAATAGTTGTAATACATGTTCCATTCTACTTCTGTTCTGTATTTATTATAATTTGTTCTGAACCTCAGCTTTGATACCAAGCTGACACCCCACCTCTATGCTCACAATAACAAAGGTTATTATAAGTAATAACGTCTGCTATTGCGAAGAATAAGGCTTGTTAGAAGCGACCATCCGTAAGTTATGCCTTAGACGAGTATTGATTACACCAATAGGAGTTGTGTGAATTACTCCCAAAGATATATATTCAATCCAAATCTAAAACGAAACTAAGATGGCTTAAGAAAAATTCAGAACAACTCATAATAACAACAACACAGATAGTATAATCACATCAGAACAGAAATATCAGATATATAGCGGAAGATAAGTCTGGAATACGTGCTACAACAATCGATAGTTCACACGAACTAAATATACATATACAAAGATACCATCATACATGAGATGAGAGTCAAAACTACAAAAAGAAACACCTCGAAGACTAGACAAAAGATGGAGTGAAATCCCAAAAGCTGAAGCTGCAACTGAATCAGAGATAGCGACTATCCTGAAATAACTCGATCTGACCCGAGTATTCTTTAAAAGAAATAATAAACGGATCAGTCTAATTTAAACTTCAGAAATAAGTGTATGATAAATAACACTTAAGCAAATAATCATAATTACGAATGAGATTATACAACATAGATAATCAACATAGTTCAAAAAAAGAAATCTCAATTTAAACTCCATCAAAATTAGCTTTTAAATTCCCAATTGAATTCAAAACAGCAATACGCAAATTTATAATCTCAGATGAGACTATACACAAAATTATAGCCTCAGTTGAGACTATACAACATAGTAACTAACATAGTTTAAAGAAAGAATTCTCATTAAACATCATCAAAATCAACTTCAAAATTCACAATTGAATTCAAAACAGCAATACGCGGAATCTAGAGATCAAAATAAGATAACTAGAAAATCAAGTTAAAAGATGGATCGATCCCAGCAGATGGCGAGTTTTAGCTACGCCGCACGTGCATCAACATATGACCGAAGCCTACCAAGTACTGACATTATAATTTTTGGCGCCCAACAAATGACCTGAAGGTCCAACATATAACCTGAAGGTCCATCATATGACCCGAAGGTCCAGCATAATGGCTCGAAAGCCCAACAAAATTATCAGAATCATCAAACAACAAATATTTCAATTAACGAGTCCGGAATCAACCGAAATAGTAAAAGTGTGGTTCCATACTCCGCACTTTTGCTAAATCATTTAAATCTCTTCATCGTTTCCTTGAAAGTGCAAAGTTGTGTATTTTATATAAATAACATTACGTTCTCAAATGGACAAGTCTGGAATTAACCGAATCAGTAAAAGTAAGGGTTCATAGTCCTCAATTTTGCTGAATCATTTAATTCGCTTCCTTATTCTTTTGAAAGCGCAAACTGTAATTTTTTTGGAAACAATTTTATTTTAAAACGATTTTTAAAACACGTGATTAAAATAGCAACAGCTATAGCAATTTCGACGAAGAAATTGCGCTTCACAAAATACAGTAAAAACGGATATCAAATCAGCGTTGTGGGAAAACCGCTTGAAAATTCACTTTAAAATTGACGGTTACTGAAGTCAAAACAACAGTAATATTTATTTGTCAAAAAAAATGTAATCAAAACAACACGCTTCGAAAATATAATACCGGCATAAAAATTCCGTTATAAAAATAACGGCAACCAAATATGTTTTTAAAATGAAACACCGGTTCAAAATAAATTAATAAACAGTGGTTTACACTATTTATATATTCATCAAAATATATTGCACTGCCTGGGAATAATCTTCATACATGCACGTACAATTAGACACACCCGCTACAAATGCATGAAAACGAAATTAATAAAATAAAATGGTGGTTAGGCAGCATCTTACACGTATGCATGAACCAAAAATGAAAAGAAAGTGTCCTGGACACCTATATACACGTATAGAATGAATTAAATATATGGCCTTGACATGTTATATGAATTACAAAGATAATATAATCTGGACAATATATCACGCACGCATGAAATAAATGGGCATTGTTTTTGTGAAATACACTCACGTTCATTAATGAGCTGGCCACAAAATTTTTACGCAACACAAACTACACGCACGCAATATGTTCTGGGCTTTTATGTGTTACACTTGTACTAAAATATACACGCATGAAGGAACGAAATACCAGGGCAAAACTAAAATGCACATGGCATGCACGTACACCATTTGATACACGCTAATAAAATATAAAATGAACTAGATTTTCCCCATTTAACATGCAAACTCGGTTATACTAATATATATCTTAACTAGTTAAAATGTGAAATAACACTATGGTTTGGCAATCAATAATGTGGCCACTCTCACGTGTATGCATGAATACACGCAAATGAGAAAAATTATAAAACAAAGAAAATTTTGTACACTTAAGTTTTCACGAAAAAGGGAAGTTGATCAAAACTTTGTCCTGAACTCATTATGCTTTTATTTCACATTTGTTACCCCTGTGCATGCTCATTTACACGCCTGTAGTAACAAAAAAAATGGCCTAGACTTGATTTCGAAGGCTACAAACTGGTACTAGAAATGAAACAACATAAGTACCTGAACTTAACCTTAGTTTAGACACATAATTGCAACCACCAAAATTATGAAAACGAAATTGATGAAGGCCTGGGCAACCAAAATTTTCTTCATGCACGCAATATTAATTTCAAAGATAGATGATCTGAACAAGTGATGTGTAACTCAAATCTTGCATGCATCATTCGAACAAATAAACTAATAATAAAACTTGGGTGAAATTTGCATACTAACATGCACGTAAAAAAATAGACAACAAAGTTTTCACGCAAAGATAAAGTAAGGAGTAAATTAGAAATGTGAGTTTTGAACTCACATCTATTTTGTTACGAAATCAGTTAGCAACCATGAACGTTTTGGAGCAAAGTTTTGGAACTGCCATTAATGCTTTTTCTGAGCACTGGAAGAACAAAAGAATGCAAGCTACTGGAAATAGAATGAAGTAATGAATGTTGCAGTTTTACTTTTCTTCCACCACAATTGTGCACAAGTCAAAATGAAAGGTGTGTGCTGGCAATTGTACAATTTCATTAAATTGGAGACGTGCAAGAGAAAAAGAAGGTACACACTGCATAAAAAAAGGATGGTGAAAGCAAGAAAAATGATGATAGAAAATGCGATGTGTTCATTTGTTTTTCATTTTTTTAAAAATGAATGTGACAGCACTTGCTCATACCTGCTTTAGAAATGGACCAATTTCTTTTCACACGTGAAGGCAAAGATAAATTACAACATAGTTTGGCAATTGATCAACTGACTTTGCAATTTTGTTGACAGCCAAGTGTTTATATATGCATTTGAATTGGACTCATCACTCATATATACACGTGAAGAAGTAAATGCAGTATTTTTCCAACGTTCACCACTTGAAGTATTTACTGACTTTGCCAAATGAATTTCACTTGATATTTTTTTTTGAAACTCAATTTAAAATTTCTATTTTAAATATTTATTTCGACGGTAATAAAATCACGGTTGTTACACGTTTGATTAAACTGTTTTAAATCCGGGTCGCTTAGCCAAATATTTACTGTTGAATTTAGCTTGGCGACGGTCGACCGCCCCTATCCTAGGGTCGACCACTACCGGTTGACCTAGGTGAATATTGGGTCGACCTGCCTTTTGTTTAAACGATGATTTGTTTGCTGTGTTGATTCGTTCGGTTTGTTTTGCTTTTCTTTTGTTCGGTGTTCATTTGTTTCCACTTTTAATATATACTCTATGACAATTTTAACGTTAATTATACTTAACGTCTAAGCTATCGCTAACATTGCAATCATCGTTAATTATTTTAATTTCCCTATTTACATATATAATTATTTTTGACTTGAAGTATTCATACGTCAATAAACTTTTCGTTTGAACTCTGATCGGAAACGTTATATATAAAAATTGATTGGAAAATTGCCACGAACCCGACGATTCAACTTTCGTAGCCAAATTCTGACGTATATAAAAATTCTATTTTCAGCATTATCATTTATTAATAATTTTCTTTTTAATTAATTATCATAAAATTACGGGGTGTTACATTCTCCCTTCTTAAATGAATTTCGTCCCCAAAATTCCTCAAGGATTGAACAGTGTATCGTAATGTATAACCACTCTTAACTAACAAATCAATTAGTGTGCAACCAATCGTATACAAGTGTATGGTTTATCACATCATATGTGATATGCGCAGAATAATTCTAATCGGTGCCTCTGATATGAATGCATTCTTTTAAACTAATTTCAAAAATATGGTGCAAGCATCCTAAATATGCTGGCATTTATGTACGCATGCAACTTTTCAAAACAAAAAACTTGTTTTTGCATTTAAATTTTCCTACACTTCTATAAATAGAAATATAGTTCAACCAATTTCACATCCAATCCCTACCATCCAAAATCCTAACACATCATTACTAACATTCAAATTTAGAAAAATCCAATTTTCTATACCTATTTTCTTTATGTCGGGAAAATGCTTTAGATGAAAATTTTCATATTTCCATCCTTTTTATCCCGTATACCCAACTTCCCATTATATTTTAGAATCTTCACTTATGCCCAAATATCTTCTTCCAACTTTTCCAAGTACAGTCTGCATAAATAATTATTTTTTTAGTTTTAAAACAGGGTTATTTCAAATTCAACTTTTTGTTCACCTATCGACAAGATATATTGTAAAAGATTTCATAGCTAAAACAACTTCCTTGTTACTAACTATATTTTATTTTATTACCACTTCTATTGTGCATTAAAATCTATACCAATTAATCTATCTTCAATTCCTCCATATCAAGTATGTGGCATTTTCAAAATTTGGAAATTTCTTTCATTTCACCCAAAAATATTTTTATATTACTTTTTAAAATGTCGAAAAAAATTTAGGCTTTAAAAATCACAAAATTTCCGAAACTTTCTGTAAAGTATTTTATATTTCAAAACCAAGAGTTTTGAACAAAAATTTCAAAAGTACACATATTATATTTTCTTCAAAATAATTTATGTCATACCTCATGAAATTGGGGTTAGTTAACAGTCTAATGTCCATAGTGGACTTCACCTATTTACATGGTAAAATTTAAATTCCAAAGCATTTCTTTTATGTATAATAGCAACCAGCACATAAATTCAATTATAAATATCAGCTTTTAAGGTACAGGGATATTGACTAGTGGCTGTGCAACATCCTTTCCTTGTCTTTCATTTACTGAAATTTATTTCCCAAAAATTTCCTACTTTATTTCTTAACTTCCAGTCTTTACTATTTTCTTTTCCTCTACATTAGTTAAGTGTCTTTTTTGAAACTTCCTTGTTTTTATAGTTTTCCCATAATATAGCGGTCCACACAGAAAACTCATAAAAAGAAACCTTTCCATTACATCATATGCGTTTTTACATAACATAAACAATAATGATTACAACCCAACTAAAAGAAAAACAACCACTGGAAGGAAATATAGCTACTATTACTAGCTACAAACTAATTCTACCTATGGACCGTTCTAACATGCCATCATTCTCCAATCCACATATCTTAACTTTCTTTTATAGCTTCTGATGAATAAGGTCTATTCATTACTTCCATTACCGTACCCTATTATGGAATAAACCATGCATCCTCCTACACTGTAGTGGGTAAGAAATACAAATTGTGCACTGTTTGAACTCACTAGAAACTGACTTGGTGGAATAACCTTTCCACCCTCTAACATGTCTTCCTTAACTTTGAGTCTACCAACGTCCTCCATGTGTGTTTGCCATCATATTACCCTATATTACTATCTTATTTTAATCTAAATCTTGGTATTTACTTCCATTACTCTTGATCTTTACTACAAGCACACCTTAGAACTCGTAGAAGTGTACTTTAATATCATTTATCATTCCTTTACGGCCCTTCTTATGTCTTGCACACATGTCTAACAAAACATTCCTAGGTTCTCATAAGTATTCTTTACATTCTACGGGGATTCCTTATTGCTACTCTAAGAGTAGTCCTCGCTATCTTCTTCATAGCTTTATCTTTTACCCCATCTTACCTAGGCAGCCATTCATATCTACTCCACATTTAAAAAAAACCCTTTAAAATTTTTGAAATACTTAATCCCAAAACCTTTGTCTTTAAAAACTATAATTTAGAAACCACTTATTAAATTCAAAAATATTTGGTGTCCTAGCTTTTAATACTACAATTTAATTTTTCAAAGTTCTCTTCCTTTTAAAGACCTTTTCAACTTTTACTTCTTAAAAATTGGGATTTTTACTCAAATCATTTATTAAGTATTTCTTTGAAAAACTTAATTGTTATACCAAACCATTATTTAAAAAATATACTTTATGGTATCTCTAAACATCCTTTATAATTTTTAAACAATAAAAACTAGAGTAGACGATTTGCACGTCCAATTGGGCCTGCATTTGATTATTGAACCATATTTTTACAGTTTAACTAATACGAAACAAATATAATAAAATTAGTGTAATGACCATTTCCACTATTTCTAATTTTCTTAAGGACCATAACATTGTAGCTCGTCGCATCCATATTATTTTTGTGCATAATTTACGAGTATATTCGACCAACACATCAAGTGAATTCAAATTATCAGTCTGTATATTTATCTCATCAATTTATGGACTAATTCGTAGCGTAAAATTAACAACTACGTTAGCACTACAACAATTTCTTGAGCTTTGACAACAACTTCCTTTTTTATAGTATTAAATGATTGAGAAATCGGTATCTCTAACTACATCTCATGTTCATGGTGGTCAAATTCTCAATTATCTTTTAAAATGTACCAATTTTCAGGTCTAGAAATATCTTTACCAAGTTCACAAATCAACGGATCTAACTTTGAAACAAAGAAAATAATAGGTTACATTGAATGTAAGTGCTAGATGGCACCCAAAGAAATCTCTAATTTCAATCCATAAAATCGACCGAAACAACCTTTAATTGCAAACTTCAAAAAACAAACTATAAAAGATAATCCTTGCTCACTATACATGCATATAGCTTGAATGTGAATTTCATATCTAAAATCCTTGATTAAACCATTTCACAAATTTAAAATATTATCTAATAGTTAATCATCGTAGCTTACATTGAAATGGTAAAGTGAACCACTGTAGTTTATAGTTAATCCATAACAGACTTGAGATATGATGTTTTATACAATATTTCATCATTATTAGCATTAGACAAAAACCGCCAAACAGTAAATAAAAATGCTCATTTGTGAGCTGGATCAAACAACTTCTGCTTAAAATTCGGATACATATTTCATCATTATTAGCACTAAACAAAAATTGACCCAGTAGGAGCTGTTCCATCTCACATCATTCGATATTAAGCTCCCTACTTTCTTAAGAAACTAACTTCATAATTTTCGTTACCATTAACAAACAAATATAACTTGAAAAAACATAGGATTAATGAAGGATATTCAAGCCTTTTATCTTAACACATTAGAACAATAGTTGGTGATACAGTCCTTGATTCCATCAATAAACTTTGCAAAGAAGTACACGTTGATTCTATGTACAAATCATTTTCTACATATAAACTTGACATAATCCATGTACGCATTATCTCAATTAACTGATGGTTCAAAAAGCTTAGAAAAATATACACTTGGCATACACACAAATTTCATTCACAGAAATATCCATCTAGCTATCACCCTTAAATTAACCAAGACAATACTCGGGCAACTTAAGGGTCATAGTCATCCTTCCACCCCTTCCTCCATCTCCCCATGTGGCGTAGACCTCCTCGTCATGCACCACGTCATCCCCCATATTCAAATCGTCATTGTCCAACCTAAGAGGCACCACCTTGCTTATCATTACACCTATAAAACTCGTCGCCAGAACGTTCCACGCTGCAATAAACATAATGCCCAGTAGTTGCACCCTGACCTATCATAGGCCCTTATGGAGGTACTGATCTAATTTTCATATTCTATATGTTAGGCCGCATTGGGTGTGTGATATTGGGTGTGTGATGTATTGTATGGGTATAGGACATTGTCTAGTTTGGGGTTGGCAAGTAGCTCGGCGATGAGGCTGCCTAGCCCAGTTGCGACTGCGTGGGTGTGGAAGACGCCGATGGTGTTAATATTTCATCATTATTAGCTTGTAGTAGTTTGGTCCATGCTCACAAATGAGTATTTTTATAATATATTTATTTAATGCTAATAATGATGAAAAATACATCGGAATTTGAAGGTCCATTTGATATGCATATGTAGGAAAACGTATTATATAACGCACCGATTAAGCAACAACTTTTAACATTTGCTTAGATATAATTAAACATCAAAAAGCGATAGTGAAGTTCATCTATGACAGCTTTGATAACCTGTAAGCTAAATATAATGGTGCATAGGATGGAAAAAATGCCTTCATAACAATAAAGCTAGTACACTGCCAGGAGTAATAAAAAAATACAGTTAAAGCTATAGCAATGAGTAACATATGAAAAAATTATGAGCTAGAGTTAAAATGCAATGTGTAATATATGATTGTTATAGCATATAATTTGTCGATGGTAGAAAAAACATAAGAAGTTCACCATTAAATCAAAAATTATAAGAAGTTGAATCAAAACTTTTAATTCTTGACTCTAAATTCTTCAATAAAACTAAAATTGCAAACTCACTCTAAAATAAGGTTTTTGATTGCAGTTTACAACCCTTAAAGGATACTTTAATATATGAATTTGTATGGTGAAAATGAACTTGCTGTAAGATCAATTCAAATTAATTTTAAAATTTAAAAAAGTAGATGGAGTATAGGAAAAATGGTAAATTAAGGCATTGAATAATAAACTCACCTGAATGAAGTAAAAAAACAAAAAACCGATAGAAAAAATTGGAAAAAATATCCAACATCATCACCTGAATAAAGTAAATAGCAATAAACTAAGCAAGCAATCATGCTATATTAATAACCAGTTTGATAAAGTAAGATTTTTCTTATAATTCATTATGTGTACAAAATTGCTATCAATATAGGCCAAACCATTTATTTGTTTAATCATTTTGAAGACAAAAAGATATGACGGTAATATTTTTATCTTTCATAAATGTATTTAGCAAACAATTTCAACTGCGGCTCCTTGGATGGATAATTACAGTGATTCATATAATAGTGGAAAAAACCATTGGTTGGAAAATTTGTATTTGTTTATGTCGAGTTCCATAAATGTCATATGTCAAGTGAGTAAGGTTATTTCAATACATAACAACAAATCAGCAAAAAAAAAAGGTAGATTATGATACAGTAAAATGGAAGGGTTCAGATAACTATCAATTTCTGTACTCTTATGCATATTTAGGATCACAAAGTATCTGTTTGTGTAACGAACAAAATACATGCATCCATGTCCAGGTTTACTTCCAGTTCCAGCTTTCTAGCATGATTTAATAAATGCAGGAATCTTCAAGTGGCAATGTCTAATGATACACCATTACACATCATCAAAATAGTAATAAGCATGGTAGCAACCATACCTAGAAAACCGAACCACGAACTGGTCCCAAGAGCTACAAAAAATCCTTAAAGAACCCATGATATGTAGATTACAGTGATTGTGAAATGACCAAAGATACCATTTGGGATAAAGCGGTTATATTTGTTTTGTATATATAAGCCTGACAAATAAACAGAAATGAAAATTCAGTTGTAACTTAACATAAGGTTTATAAGAACCCTAATTGATTGAATATGCCATAAAATTTGATGATTGACTACCATGAATATTAGTGAGTTGCTAAGAAATATAACACTTGCAACCTTTTTAAATATAATTAGGATCAAGTTCATCCTCCAAACAAAGTTTCCTCAAGAAGTTTGCAGGATTAAGCAAGGAAAAACATGTGAAACATGAAAGCACAGTCCATTCTCTGGAAATACATGTGAAATACATTATGCTATTCATCACTGAGCTATACATCAAATATTCTTCAAATAATATAGACTATGTGCTGTATACTATTAACTGGCGCAAAACTTATTAGTTTAATAAAAAGGATTATTATACTAAATGTTAACCCATGATTAATGTTGAAGGAGTAAGGGAAGTGGAAGTTTTACCAAAATTTATTCGCTTCTTTTAGTAGTACAAATCGGCAGTAGTAACATTCGTACAAGATATAAAAACCAACGGCAAACCAACAACATTTAGAGATGAGCGATGCTTGATGAAAGATGAATAATGCAAATATAACATCAGTAACAATCAATAGAAGTAACATTGATCAAAATAATAATCAATCACAAAAACAACGACAGGTTGATGATAAGTTATAGGAAAAAAATGAGTGATGAAAGATACCTAAAAATACCTAAAAGCGTCCAAAGGTCGGCATCTAAGAAGCGCCAGGTAGGGATTCAGAGCACAATAAACTAGGTGAGTTGCAGAATAATAACCTCCAGTTAAGAATAAGCTAGGTAAGTTGATGATTTCGAGCAGCAGTTGTCAATTGCAAACTACGACGATCGTTCGATTGAGAAGCGCAACGCGATGCAACAACTATAATTTCTGGCAGTTAATAGGTTCGGTGATAAGGAGAGGGCATATGTTTTGAGTGGACAGGGTATCGTCGACGATGAGGTAAGTAACGATTGGATGGTAGGGTTTTTTCGAAGCGATGGTAGATTGTAGATGTGAGATGTAAGGTGGAATGAAAGGCGAAAGGGGAAAGGTTGGGTAAAAGGCAGTTTCGGAAATCCCAAAAGACACGGTTGAAAATAGTAGACTAAATTATCATTATTAATAGTAGAGATGAGAACAACTCTCACTCTATCATTTTCTTATCACCCATACCATCTCCGCCTTCAATTTTTGGTAGAGCCTCTAATATCATGTAAGGGGGACTTTTTAAAAGATACTTGTAATAAATGTGCACAATAATGAAAAATGTCCATTTTCTTTTGTTTTGCCTTTATTTTTCATGTTGCTTCTAATTAAATCACTAGCATTATTTTTGATATAATCCCTTAACATTATTTCTAATTACTAACATTAATTTATATGATTTTCTAGTATTGTTTTTATTTATATTTTATAATGCAATCCTTAATAAATTTTCTTTTACCTAAATTGCACTTATTTAAATGGCTTGAATTTATCTTGTTCTACTCTCAATTCACTATCTTCTTAGTTTAACCGTTACAGTGCGTTCACCAACTTCTTTATTTTTGTGTTCTAATCTTCTTTCCCGTTCTATTTACCTCATTTAGACTTGTATCACTTCTTATTGTCAACCCCTAAAAAGAGTTTTCCAACCTTAAAAAAAATTCCTATTAGAAAAATTTACGAGCTACATATGCTCTACTATTTTTTTTAAAATAATTAACACTTTTTATTAAAATCCATTTACTGTTATTTTCGGTCCAACAAATATAAATTTTCTACTAATTTGTTTACTTAATATAACATAGTTATCTATATTTTTTTCAAAAATTTAATATTTACTTTTCACCCCCTTCAAATAATTTTTTTGAAAATCATTTCAAATATATTATATTTATCTTTTCTCACACTTTTATATTAAAATCATTTCTACTTTTATATTAAATCCTTTGATATGGGCTCGGTCTCTGAGTGGATTCTATTTGTCCCCTCTTTTAGACTTTTCTTCAACTCGCTGACTTATCTTCCTTCATATACTAATAATCCGGCTATTATATAAGAGTGACTACTTTACACCATCCTTTGGGAACTCAATTGCTTTTGGATATCTACAACATACAATTTTTACTTTCCCCTTATCTGGACCTTCTGTACATCAACAATCGACATTATATGGGATCTACAATCATTGGGCTATAGGGAGCCCAACTAGGGAGCAAGTACTATCCAGCTTCAGGGACCTTCCACATGTTGACTCATGCTCTTCTTAAGTCAACATCTTTCCATACGACCTATTTCCCATAGGGTAATCAGGGTAGGTGTATATCTTCAATTTCTTCCATTATCCTTACTCATAATCAACTTATCCATATTTCACTGTATGGTTGCAACTATTTTATAGTGGACCAAGATTTTCGCTAGTGGACCAAGATTTTCACTAGTGGACCAAGATTTTCGCTAAATCAGAAACCCAGGTCCACCAAAGTACGGATCGTTGGTTTGATATCCTGCAAATAAAAAACGAATGCATATCAGAGAACTAACAATATAACTTATAGCAGAATAATAAAATGTAATACGTCAAATAGTCACCGACCAAGATTTGATACTTCCAATGTCTAGTGCCCTTGTAAGTGTTGAGCATGGATAAGGAACCTGACCTTTCACTATTTCAGCCTCGTATTGGTACCTGTCCGTCTAAGCTATCCTGTGGGTTGTAATGAGGAGGGGGTAACGTTCTGGTGACTGGTAAATTATACAATTTATACATTAAACTAGTTTATGTCAATTATCTTTTATGTTGTGCAGTTCAATCGCGTGGCAGATTTAATGCGGCGGAGGTGCAAAAAGTCATAGCGGGGATACAGCGAGGATATAGCGAAATATAGCGGATGACTATAAAATAGCATATAAAACTCGTACTTAATGTTTTTACAAATATATAAATGGTAAATAAATGAAAAATCAACATTCAATTGAATTATAACTAATACATAAATAATTTTAAATAAAAACATGTGCAAATATACTGTAAATAAACGTAAAACTGTTATATAATATAATTGAATTTAGTAGAATATTAGAGTATTTTCATTTCTAAAAATATATTAAAAATTCAATTAAATAAATTAATCTCATAATTTTTATAATGTATAAATGACATTTTTCAATTCATATCTTTTAAAGAAGATATAGCGGAAATAGCAGAATACAGCGGAAATAACAGGATATAGCAGAAATAGCGGGGCTTAAAGCGGAAAGACTATATTTGGGGCTATATGAAAAAATCGTAGTGGTAGAAATCCGCTATAAAATATAGTAGGGTTATAGCAGGGTAATAGCGGGGCATTAACTGCACAACTTCTATGTCATGTAATGTTTTTTAGTTTTACTTAGTCGCTACTAACCCCACTAGTATCTCAATATCAGCACCCCGTCAGGATCCACCACCCCCGATGTATCATGATCTCGTCGTTGTGCATACCAAGGAACTCTTGTAGTGCGTATTAACGGCTTTACAATAATTTAACTGTAATCTAACTTGCATTTTTGTGGTTTTCTAGTATGCTTCCCGATTGTGGACTTAGCTCTAAATATGGTGGATTTAGCCTTACTGGTCATGGACTCGGCTCCATCAATTATGCCATGCACGATTTGGAAGATCTTCTTAATAGGTTTAACTAACCTTGCCTTCTAATAAACAAACTAGCAAACAACGTGGTAGTTCTTGACTCAACATGGTCCGTGCATTAGTAGGCTGTGTAGTTCGTTAGGTGTAACCCCTGTCTTTCCCGTTGACCTCTAAGGACTGATGATGTTTTCGACCTATGTACAGCCTTACTCCTTTATTTGGTACCAACACATGTTGATATAGTGTCATTCTTCGTTCATCATCCAATTTAGATTGCCTATTGCAATCAAGGAAATGCACCCTTTCATATTATAGAAGCAGACCCTCTATCTATTGGGGTATTCCTTCATCTATACGCAAGCGTATACCCTCCATGGGTCATATGGTTGTATATGTCTCACATCAGTATAATGTACACAAAACTGCTGGTAGCCCCTTCAGTGGACAGACTTCTATTGTGTAACACTACAGACCTTGCATTCCCACCTGTACTAATGACTAATGTCATTTTATTCATACAACCACTTATTAACTTCATATTTCACATTCATCATAAACGCATATTTGAGGCTACCTATATAACACATACGCACACACACACACACACATATATATTCATCTTTTCTTAGTCATTCTATAATTTACTATTGACCATAAGTCCTTACTTCATTATGCATTTATATCTTGCTTACTTTAGGGTTATTGACCCCTTTCTTTTTAAATGATTTATAATGTCTTTTCTATCCCTTTACCCTTTTTCACCATTTTCTATTTCTAATCTCTTTTTACCCTTTTATTTGTTCTTTACTATGCTTACATTTATTTTTATTAATTCCCACCCTTATTGGTAACACACATCTTTCCTCTTAAAATGTTCTTATCACGTTCATTTCTATTTATTTAACACTTTGGGATTTTCTGCATTTTGATGCACTGGAATTAGGTCTCTACTATGGAAATGTTAACATTGTAAATTTCTATATCTTATCCAATAGGAAAGTTTGTGTGGTATTTAGAATTACAAGAAATTACCTTTTCATAGTTATTAAAATAGATAGTGCAAAATATGATAAATGTCCATATGTTATACATCTCTTTCTTTTTAGGTGCATTCCTTGTCATTTCAAACAACGTACTTTTATTTAAGGGGCATTTCACCAGAAGGACAAACTTTGCAGTCCAATTAATTTCTAAGACACACATTTGAAATAATTACTTTCAAGGTCAAAGTCAGCAGAATAATTACTTTCAAGGACAAAGTCAGCTGTCCAATTACTTTCAAGGACATAATTTTATAGGTTTTTAGGTCCTAGAAACTAATTATTTTGCGTATTGTCCTTAAAAGTAATTATTTTAGTTGTGTGTCCTAGAAATTAATTTCACTTGCTAAAGAGGCCCTTGTGGCTAATTTGCACTTTATTTAATTTAGACTTGATAATGTACAAAAATTCACATTACAACATCTATATTTCCAACGAATTAAAATATCACTTAAACCCCTAAAATCTTACTGTGATTTCTTTATTTATATTCTTATTATCCATTTAAATATAAATCTGGAACTATTGCATCAAACACAAATTTATAGTTACTGTTTCCCATAAGAAATTTAAGGACTGTTGATATGCCAAACATTTTCCAGGTTTACATTCATATAACATATACAGATATCAAGTTAACACAATTGCAGAATATGTAGGGAGGGTTACCAATTTCATTTCATGTGTATAGATTTAACCTACCACTACAACTTAACATTTCAGGCATATAGGAATAGATCTACAATGATATAAACTTAATATTATACAAAAGCATATAATATACCCACCCTCCTTTATTAGCATTCCAAATCTTCGGATCTAATCCCTGTTATTCCACTTTGACTCCCTTTTCTCCCTATTTGAATATATATACCGCAAGCATATATAGATATATTAGACATCTAGATTAGAAAAGAGATTTGGATTTGATTCATATTTAAGATCCGGATTTACAATTTACCTCTGCTTAAACGATTTGATTTCACCATATTCCCCTTCTCTATCATCTTCTATAATTCTCCAACCGTGAATACATGCAAACTAGATCTATTTTTAAGAATTTTAAATTATGGAGGAGAAGAGAAAATGGCAGAGTCTGCGTCCATTATAAAATATGAGCTTGGAAGTAGGGTTTAAGTCTATATTTATAGGGGTTCAAATAATGCAAGCCGTTTGATTAAACTATTTTAAATTCGAGCCGCTTGGCCAAAGATTTAATGTCAAATTTATCCAGGCAATGTTTGACTACCCTTATCCTATGGTCCACCACTATCGGTTGACATGGGTGAATATTGGTTTGACCTGCCTTCTGTTTAAACGATGATTCGTTTGCTGTGTTCATTCGTTCGATTTGTATTCCTTTTCTTTCATTCCAAGATCATTTATTTCCACTTTTAAGATATACTCCATGATATTGTTAACATTAATTATACTTAACATCTAAGCTATCATTAATGTTGTAATTAACATTAATTATTTTAGTTTTCATAATTACATATGTAATTATTTCCGACTCGAAGTATTCAAACGTTAATAACTTTTTTGTTTGAACTCCGATCGGAAAACATTATATATGAAAAATCATCAGAAAATTGCCATAAACCCGACGATGCAAGTTTTGTAGCCAAATTCTAAACTTTATAAATCTATTTTTCAATGTTATCATTTGTTAATTAATATCTTTTTATTAATTATCATAAAATTATGTGGCGTTACAGGGGACGCCATTGAAGTGAAGGATTGGCTTCATCAGTGTTAGAAAATTTCTACTGATCTGGGGTTGAATGAAGTTCAAAAATGAAGATTAGCTTCGAGGCAGTTGCAAGGAGCCCCTCTACTGGTGGAATAGTGTTGTTATGGGAGTTCCGAAGGAGGGGCTTACTTGGGCTAACTTTTGAGACAGGTTTGAATAGGAGTTTCTATCTAAAGTAGCTAAGTCGACTTTGTTCAAAAAGTTATCGAAGTTGGTACGTGGTGAGATGACCTTGTTGGAGTATGTTATGAAGTTTCATGAGCTGTTTAGGCATGGGTATGCCATTGTTAACACTCTGCTTAAGAATAACGAGAGGTTCATTAGGGGATTGAAGTCAGAGATTGCTATAGCAACTATGCCATACCTTAGAGATTCACTTAGTGTCATAGTGGACATGGCTTTGAGGAATGAAGATTTACTTGCATCTCCGGGGGTGAATAAGTCTGTGGAGACTACGCATTTCTAAGGCCAGAAAACAAAAATCTTTAGCAATAGAGGAGCTCAAAAGAGCGGGGCTCCAAAAAGGGAAAGGTGGAAGTGACTTGCTACAAATGTGATAAGAGGGGGCACTTTGCTAATGAGTGTCATTCTGGTGAGGGCAAGAAAGCTGCTGAAAGAAACGTGTGAGATGTTATAACTGCAATAAGATGGGGCATTTCAAGAACGAGTGTCCTAAATCGGTTAAAGCTCAAAAAAGAAATGTTTTTGCTTTAGAACATATGGCTTTTGGATCGACTGCAAAAGAAAGGGAGGTACACTTCTTATTAATCGAATTACTGTTAGTGTGTTGTTCGATACTGGAGTATCACACTCTTTTGTCTCTAAATGTTTGGTAGATAAGTTAAACCTTGAACCGACATACCCTATTACTTCTCTGAGGGTTGCGAATCTAGTAGGTGGCTATGCAACTCTTAGGTGGAGACGTGACCATGTAGAGTTTGACTTTTTTGGTCATATGTTTGCCTTTAATTTTTATGTGTTTAATTTTGTGGGTTTTGGGATGGTTGAGAAGATATTATGCTAGGATATTTTGTCAAGATAGAGCAATATCCTTAAAACATCATGATTGTCGTGATCAGATTATATACTCATTCAAAGAACTAAGTTTCGATGTCTATGCAATGTTGAGTGCTATGAAAGGCATGAAGAACGAAATCAATCGGGCTTTCGTAGCAAGGGAGTATGCTGATATATTTAAGCCTGTTATGGGACTACTATCGAAAAGTGCTATAGAGTTCCAAATGGATCTCGTGCCCGGAGCAGAACCTATAAGTAGAACACCTAGCAGAATGGCAGCTACCGAGATTAAGGAGTTAAAGATACAACTAGTGGATCTAAAAGGTAAGAATTTTATTAGACCTAGCAGTTTGCCTTGGGAAGCTGCAGCGGTGTTCATAAAGAAACCAGATATAGAAAACTGAATGATAAGAAGATAAAGAATCAGTATCATTTGCCTAGAATAGATGAATTGTTTGGTAAATTAAATGGAGCCAAGTTGTTCTCACTGTAGATTTAGCAACAAATTTTAACCAACTGCGAGTAGGGGAGGACTGTATACCGTTAATGGCATTTCAAACAAGATATGGTCATATGAGTGGTTAGTCAAGCTCTTCGGATTGACTAACATGCTTGCTTTCTTTATAGAGTTGAAGAACCAGATCTTTCAAGAGCATTTGAATAGATTCGTGTTGGTGTTTATTAATGACATTTTGATATATTTTAAGAATGAACTAGAGCATGAATTTTAGCTCAGAATAGTGCTTGATACGCTAAGGCAACATCAACTAAAGGTGAAGCTTTCAAAATGTCATTTCTAGCAAGGAGAAGTGAAGTTTCTTAGGCATGTAGTTTCGAAGGATGGGTTATCTATAGATCCATCGAAGATTGAAGCTATCAATAATTGAAAGAGACCCAAGACTGTGACTGAGATTAAAAGTTTATTGGGGTTGGCTGGCTATTACTAGAGATTTAATAAAGATTTCTCTCATATAGCAGAATCGATGACTAAAATAATAAGGAAAGACGTAAAGTTTGTTTGGACTGATAAATGTGAAGAAGCATTTTAGAAGCTAAAGCATTTATTGACCACTACGCCCATGTTAGTTGTTCTAGATGGGAATCAACATTTGGTGGTGTATACCGATGCATGTGGCTCTATCTTAGGTGTTGTATTGATGTAGAGAGGTAAAGTTATTTCCTTTGCTTCTCGATAGCTTCGACCGCATGAAGTTAGATATCCTACTCATGATTTGAAGTTGGTAACTGGTCAACGAAAGTGTGAAGACACTATTTATTGGGAAAATGATTCAAGCTGTTCACAGATCATAAGTCCTTGAAGTATTTATTCTCTCGGAAGGAGTTTAATATAGGGCAACAAAGATGGCTGGAGTTCGTAGTAGCATATGACTTTGGGATTGAGTATACTCCAGGGAAACGAAATAAAGTGGCGGGTGCACTTAGTAGAAAACATCAGACTGGCAATGTTATCTGAATGGAACGATTTAGAGGCATTGGCTTCATGTGGAGTTAGAATGAGGTCGACGACCAGTTCTAGTCAAATTACCAGGATGATTTCTTAGCTAGGAGTTCGACCTATATAAATTGAAGAATTACAGCAAAGTAAAAAGATGACCCAATACTACCCAATCAAATTAAGAGACTAGAAGTGGAAAGTGGGATTAATGATTTGAAAGATTTGGTACTTGAACAAAGAGGATTAGTGAGAAAGAAGGGATGGTTATATGTTCTGCATATGGATAACCTAAGAAAGGAAGTCCTTAGAAAATGTCATCGATCGAAGTTTACCATCCATCGTGGAGGTATGAAGATGTACGAGGATATGAAAAGGGGTTTCATTTGGGAAGGGATGAAGAGGGATGTTGGCTTATGGGTGAAGCAATGTATGAATTTCCAACAAGTAAAAGCCGAGCATCAAAAGCCAATTGGATTACTTTAACCTTTTGAAGTGCCACTGTGGAAATGAGATTCTATATCTATGAATTTTATAGATGGGTTTCCAAGGTCAAATAGGGGAGATGAAAGCATTTGGGTAATGGTTATAGACTGACCAAGAGTGCATACTTTATCCATGTTAAGTCGACAAGGACGACACTAAATTTGGCGAAGTTATTTATGAAGAATGTGGTGAAACTTGATGGAATACCGAGCAACATTGTTAGCGATAGAGATCCTTTGTTTACTTGTGAATTCTGGAAGAGTTTACAGAATGAATTAGGTACCAAGCTAAAGATAAGTACTGCTTACCATCTGCAAACTGATGGGCAAAGGGAAAGGGTTAATAAAGTAATCTAAGATTTATTGAGAGCTTCTGTATTGGAAGGTCATGGGAAGACCATTTGCACTTAGTCAAGTTTTCCTATATAATAGTTATTAGAGTAGTATATGATTTCAAAGCACTTTACGGAAGGTCGTGCAAATCGCATGCATGTTGGTTAGAGATAGGTGATAAAACGATACTTGGCCTTGATATAGTGAAAGAAGAAACTAAAAAGATTGAGGTAATCCGATCGGGGATGAAGGAAGCTCAATCAAGGCAGAAAAGATATGCAGATAAATGGTGTAAGGACTTGGAATACTCAATTGGAGATTTTATTTTCGTAGAGGCATCATCGATGAAGGGCATTGTATGATTTGGGAAGATAGGAAAATTGGCTCCTAGATATTTAGGTCTATTTCCTATCATAGAGAGAATCGAGAAACTCTTTTATCGCATCGAGTTACTGAATACTTTGGCAAGTGCCCATAATGTTTTCCACATATCTCAATTGAGGAAGTACGTGCATGATCCATAGACTACTATAGAGCTAATAGTTTTGGAAGATTTAGCAGTGGAGTCTGATATGACTATCATTAGGCGACATATTTGTATAGTATATAGAGATACGAAGAAGTTAAGAAATATGACAGTCAAGCCAGTGAAGGTCCACTGGAGTGACGGTTACCGAGACTGTACTTGCGAGATAGAGGATAAGATTAGGGAGGTGTATCCCAATCTATTTTGATTATATGATCTATATTATTGTATAGACTTTTGACAGTATTCATGACTAGTATTGTTGATTTTATGTGCTTGTGACACATGTTTGTACGGTTGATGTGCTTGTTGGTGTTTTCCTTATTGTAATTTCGACGACAAAATTCTTTAAGGAGAGGAGCCTGTAACATCCTTAATTTTTATTGCACATTATATGAATATTTAATTATGGGATAATTAAATGGAAAGTTGTAAATATGGGATTTTCTATATTAATTAATTAATTAGAGTTGGCCTTAACAAATATAATGAAGGGAATGTTTAAAAGAAACTATAATAATAAACACAAGGTCAGAAGGGTAAAAGAGGAAGAGAAGATATCATACTACCATAATAACCTTGATTTTATAATTACTCTAATAAAACAAATAATGACCTCTTGCACATCACTAGGGATGTATTGTTGCTTTAGAAGGATAATTCTGATCCTTGTGTAGGAGGACTATTTTTGAAGTACCGAAGGCCCCTCCACGAAACCCTATTGTACATCACTAGGGATTTATTGTTGCTTTGGAAGGATAACTCTGATCCTTGTGCAAGAGGACCGTTCTCGAAGTACCGAGGGCCTCTCCATAGAATCCTATACAATTAGCAAACGTGCATTAACGGTTTTTTGATTATATACCTATTATTGTTGTGATGTACACTCATGACCATCACAGCTACTTGATTATTGATATTTTCACCCTTTGACATTATTATAATGTCACTGGATATCCTAATATAAACGGTTTGGTTATCGTAAGGTAAAAACTCATCCGTATTTATGTGCAACATGGTCTTACGAGATACCTTTTATTTGGAAAAGGGGTTTCAAATATAATAATAAATATCATTCGATTCAAGTTTTCTCACGCTGGTTCTTCAGACTGATCCGGGCGTTATTTTCTTATAATGCTCGGGTCAGCCCGAGCATATTTCTCAAATTTAGTTGGATGCTTTAGAGCTTTCAGGAGATAAGCGGGATTCTCCAAGACGTATTCACGTATCTTATATTCTTCTGCTGTTTGTTTGTCTTGATTTCTGTTAGCAATTGTAGGGACGGGTTGTTATAATTGTCCAGGGCTAATGATAGGTTAGTGTACTCTGATTTGTATTATGTATGTATAATAAATATGATTTCTTTTATAAAGATCTTGTGTATATTAAATGTTTTTCTCGTCATGATGGGAGATGTATGTTCTGTCTTTCTTTTCTTTTTCCCCAATGTTATGTCTTTTTGGCACTTGGATGTTAGGCTTACCGTGGATGTATTAGTGCCGACCTCTAGAGATCTAAAGGGCGGTTTGTTACAAAGATGGTGTTCTGTCTTTGATCTGAGCTATACCCTCCAATCTTGGAGCGGGAGCCGCCATTCCCAGTTTTCCATTATGATACCCAGATCTTGTAATAGGAACCATGTTTCCTGATCTCAATGCTATATTTTGAGATCTAGGTTTGGTGTGTGTGTATCTTTTCTTGAAATGGAATAGCTGCGTTCTTGGTTTATTTGAGAATTTTGCTTGCTGTCAACGGTGGCTCGGTAATAGAAAGCCATCTTCATCCATGATTGGTCTGATAGCCCTAGAGTTTGGTTGTGAATGAGGAATAAGATTGGGAGGAGGAGGGAGATTTTGAGGAGAATGCTCCTTGATCTGAATAAAGGCAGCCATTTTTTTATCTGCTATCATATTTTGTTTGATCATTTTGCTTAATCCTTAACACTAGAAATGGCAACTATATAGAGATTTTATTTTGTTAAATCTTTTTATTATTATAAAGAGTTAAGATGTGTTTAAATTGTAAGTAATCAATTTAAAAATAAATGTTGGAGTTTTATTTGCTAAATTATTCAATTATTTATAAGAAGAGTTAAGACGTGATTATCTTGTAAATAACCAATTTAAAGTGTATTTAGAAATTTGACTTATATAGTTGTATTAAAATTAGATGATTTAATATCATAAAAAGAAGATAAATTGGAAGAATTGATTAGTAATAATTATTAGAAAGTACGTTTTTAATGCGTTTAACGAGAAAATGAATTTTGAAAAGAAAAGGATTTAAAAGAAAGAAATAAAGGAATAAAACCTTTTCCTTCACTTATTGGTTAACCCAAGGCCCAAACTAAAAGAAATAAGAGAAGGAGGTTCTCCACTTTTCTTTTCTTGTACGTTGAGACATCGGGAAAGGAGACAAAGAAAGAAAACAAGTTCTCCTCCTCTAAACCTAAAGCAAAATCCCTCAGTTTAATTCTAAATAAATTGCTGGAAAATCAAAGATAAATTAAGGGTTTTCTAAAATTGTAAAAAGCTAGGTCAAATTTGGTGTCTGGTAAGCTTAATCAAGCAAGCAAGGTGAGTAAACCTCACCACTATCTCTATTTTGAGTTGCATGCTATTATTAAGTTGTTTGATTGTGATGGTTAGTTGATTATTGGATGATCTATTGTCTGTTTGAATTTATGCAGTGAACTTGGTTGTTGAAAACCCTATAAAATTCTTTCTGTAACACTTCTTATATCATTTTGCTGGTCTATGATGAATATAGGATTGTATACTTTTTTATTAGCAGCTTTGAGTTTCAGTGACTCAAGTTCATGTGGCCATAAATTATTTCATCATAAATTGAGAAGGTGCCAGGAGTTTTCGGGCATCAGGAGTTACCGTCGGCGGTGCTATACTGTATGTATAAAATCGTTTTGTTCTTCTAGGACAAATGATAAGGAGATCCGTCCACTTAAAAGATTAGAGGATGATCCACGCCCATATGTATTGTCTGTTTATTTCCTAAAGAACCAGTATTGAGCGTTTCGGGAAATCGACGATTGGTTTTTGGAGCGTCGGGGAAGCATAAGAGTGTACTCGTAAGAGATGACTCGAAAACCGTAACCACTCCAAAAACCATATATGGTTCTATGGAGGAGTTTCGTGGTATATTGAGATGTTAGAATCCATGTGTGATTCCGAAACCCATTGGGGTAGGGGAGTCCGTGTGTGATTCCAAGATTTACTTGAGATGCAGGAATCCATGTATGATTCCGAGACCCGTTGGGGTATTGCAATCCATATGGGATTTCATGATCTATTTTGATGGCGGTGCATGAGCTGAAGCACCGGATGTAGCCTCATCAGTGCTAATGACTAAAACCAGAGATATGAGGCATAGCTAGTAGGGTTGGCAAACTCATAGGGTGAAGTCGGCTGCACCTAGACATTTGTGTCAGTTGTTATGCATGCATGGGGAGATGCACTAGGTCTTAGCGAGACCAGCTATGTTTTTCCTATGCTACATCGTGAAGGATGCATGCTGCTTCGAAAGGATATCTCTGATCCTTGTGCAGGAGGACCGTTCTCGAATTACTGAGGGCACCTCCATGGAAATCCTACACAATTAGCGAACGTGCCTTATCGGTTTTTGATTATATACCTAGTATTGTTGTGATGTACATTCACGAGTATCACATCTACATGATTATTATTATTTTCACCCTTAGACATTATTATAATATCACTAGATTGCCTACATTTTACTATGGATTCGCTGGGATAGCGATGTAACCATTGAGTAAATTGCGATCCATATTTTATACGGAAGGGTGCTTTCCATATCTATTTTTTTTAACGTTTTCAAGTATTTTTGGAAGAAAGGGTTTGTGAATAGACTTATACCAATGGGAAAGGTATATGAATATGTTACAAATATTTGAATGATGATTTTAAGTAAATGGATGTTTAATTTAAGAGGCTTGGCGATTTCCATGGGAAATGTGATCTTTGTTTTGAATGTTTGTTTATTTGATAGTTAAATAACCGACTATCAAACTCTTGTCCTAAATATGTAATCCTTCTTAATTTTGGTGGTATAGAAATATTCTCTACTTAACACTGAAGGATTCTAATTCTGGAAATATTTAGGAAAAACACGAGAATTATATGGTACAGTTACTGTCGGCAGTGTTATACTGTATGTATAAACTCGTTTTATTCTTCTAGGACAAATGATAAGGAGACCCGTCCACTTAAATGGTCAGGGGGTGATCCCCGCCCTTATGTATTGTCTGTTTATTTCCTAAAGAACCAGTATTGAGCATTCCAGGAAAACAACGATTAGTTTTTGGAGCGTCAGAGAAGCAAAAGAGTGTACTCGTAAGAGATGACTCAAAAACCGTAACCACTCCAAAAACCATATACGGTTCTATAGAGAAGTTTCGTGGGATATTAAGATAGTTGAATCCATGTGTGATTCCGAAATCCGTTGGGGTAGGGGAGTCCATGTGTGATTCCAAGATATATTAAAGATGCAGGAATCCATGTGTGATTCCGAGACCCGTTGTGGTATTA
This sequence comes from Allium fistulosum, assembly GCA_030737815.1. Taxonomy (NCBI): domain Eukaryota; kingdom Viridiplantae; phylum Streptophyta; class Magnoliopsida; order Asparagales; family Amaryllidaceae; genus Allium; species Allium fistulosum. Next base: position 738,651,074 of record CM060906.1, read on the forward strand.
GAATCCATGTGGGATTTCATGATCTGTTTTGATGGCAGTGAGCATGCTAGAGCGCCGAACGTAGCCTCATCTACGGTAATGACTAAATCTAGAGATATGAGGCATGGCCAATAGGGTTGGCAAATCCATAGGGTGTAGTCGGCTCCACCTAGATGTTACTTACAGTTGTTATGCATGCATGAGGCAATGCACTGGGTCTTAGCGGGACTAGCTATGTTTTTTTCCTATGGTACATCACTAGGGATGTATGCTGCTTTGAAAGGATATCTCTGATCCATGTGCAGGAGGACCGTTCTCGAAGTACAGAGGGCACCTCCTTGGAAATCCTACACAATTGGCTAACGTGCCTTATCGGTTTTTGATTATATACCTAGTACTTTTGAGATGTACACTCACGAGCATCACAGCTACTTGATTATTATTATTTTCACCCTTAGACAATATTATAATATCATTGGATTTTCTTATATAAATGTTTGGTTTATCGTAAGGTAAAAACCCATCGGTGTTTTTGTGCGGCGTGGTCTTACGAGATACCATTGATTTTAAACTATTTTACAAGTTATAAATAAAATTCCATGTGATTCGAGTTCTCACGTTGGTTTTACCAGATTGACCCATGCATTGTTTCCTATAATGCTCGGGTCAAACCAAGCATATTTAGAGGTTTAGTTGGATGTTTTGGAGCTTCAGAAGGCGCGCTGGAGGCCTAGAGACGTAATTACGTACATGGTTATTTTTCCATTGCATTCGTTATTGTATTTATCTGCAATTGTGAGGACAGGTTGTTATAACTATCGGGCTGAAACAGGTTAGTATACCCGATAGTGTACAGATTGGTTTTATATTATAGATCATTCGTTTTGCTGTGAGATTATATGTTGTTAATTTCTTCTTGTCTTCTTTCTTCTTTTTTTCCCCTAGTTTTCCCCTAATTATTTGCCGCTCAAACTATATGGAAAAAGGTGGGTTGTTACACTAGGGCTTCTTCGTATTGATTAATAAATACTGTTAGCGTACTTATTATCGGTAAAATAAAAGGGTTTAAATATATTTCTGAAAATCCTTTGTGGATTTATAAAATGATGGTTTTAAATTATAAAATAGGTTTTCAAGTGGTGTTTTGTAATGACCTAGAATTTGATCACTTTAAGTATGGATATTTAAATATAATTCTAATAATTAATTAATAAATTTTATCGATGGTTTGCCCAGAATTGAACTTTACAGTGGTTAGACAGTATATGAAAAAAATTACAAATACGCTCTTTCGAAGTTGACCATAACCAAAATCCTAGGTGTTTGCTCAACCTAAACTATGATACCAAATCCATTAATTCATTATTAGAATTATATTTAAATATCCATACTTAAAGTGATCAAATTCTGGGTCATTACACGTTTTAAACTAAGTTTTTAAAATATAGTATAAGTATTTTAAAAGTATATTTTTAGTATATATATAAATGGCTTTAGAAATTGTTAAAAGTTTTATTTAATAAATAAAAGGTTTTTACATTACAATATTTTATAAATGATTTATAGTATTTTATTAAGTATCTTTGTTTTATAAATAAATTAATATATGTAAATATCTATCTTTTTAAAGGTATTTTAGTATATTTAAAAGTTCAAAAAGGAGCTTTAATATTTTATATATTGATTTAAAAGGAGTTTTTAGATTATAAAACTTATATTATAATGGATTGTTTTATAAATTGATTAAGAAGGTATATTACATTGTTTAATAAAATGGAGAAGTACTTATAACTTTAAATGAATATTTTAAAGTAAATGGCAATCATAAAAGTGATTTTGGGTTTATAGAATCGATGTTGTGCAACATCTGTTTTAACCCATTTAACTATACTTTTGAAAAGTAACTAGATCTTTGAAATGGAATTTAAAGATAATAGAATAGTAAAGTGTTTTAGGGGTTTATCGTAAATAATGTTTAGTAACATTTTTAAACCCTTGGATAATATTTTAGAAGTGCTAAAGTATTGTTAAATGAGTTTGAAAAATACTTAGATCTTTAATAATGGAATATCAAAGAGAATAACGAGTATGAATTGGTTTTGGGTTTGTTGTGGTAATGTGTTAGTAACATTCGCCTTTAACCTGTTTCGATTATACTTGTGAACGTAAATGAATCTTTAAAAAAATGTTTTAAGGATAATTATAAGTGAAATGGTTTTGGTTTTGTAGTGATAATGTTTTATTAACATTTGTCTTATGCCCTTTTTAATTGATTTGTAAGTATACTTATATCGTTGAGATAAGTATATGAATACTTTTGGGAAGTGTTGGAATATGTTGAAATTGAATAGTAATTGTTTAATTAAATAGTGGAGTTTAACTAACAAATAGAGTTTCATTTATAAAAGAGTTTATTGTGTAAAAATGAGTTTACTAATAAAAGAGGAATTTAATTAATAAAGGAAGATTTATTAAAAAGAGGATTAGAAGTCGTTTATATGACTTGATCATGCTTGTTTGTTTGATCGTGCTTTGTGTGTTACTTGTTTATGACAGTGTACGAGGCTTAGTTTCCCATATGCAATTATTCTCAGTGTTATTTGATTTGACCAAATATACTCGGGAAATATCTAGAAGAAACATGAGGATTGTGTGCTACAGTTATCTTTGTTGATACCATAATGTACGTATAAACTCATTGTGGTCTTCTAGGACAAATGATAAGGAAATCTATCCGCTTAAACAGTTGGAAAGCGATCTCTGATCTTACGTATTGTCTGTTTATTTCCTACAGAACCGGGGTTCAGATTATCGGAAAATCGACCGATTGGTTTTGGAGCACCTGGTAAACGGAGGAGTGTACTTATAAGAGATGACTTGAAAACTTAACCACTCCAAAACCATATACGTGTTCTTGGTTCGTGATTGCTTTGTGATTTTCTTCGTGATTTATTTGTCATTAGTTCGTGATTGCTTCATGATGTTGGAGTCTATATGTAGATTCGAGATCTGTTTGAGATGCTCAAACACATGTAGTTATTCGTGATCTATTCAGGATGTGAGAATCCATGTGTGATTCTAAAACCTGTTTAGGTAAGGAAATCCACGTGTGATTTCGAGATCCTTTGAGGAATCCATATGCGATTATGAGATCTATTGAGATATGATAATCCATGTATGGTTCTATGATTTGTTCGAGTCAGATCTCGTATGGAAGATCTGTTCGAGTGGTGACTCGTGCGTTGGAATGCTGGATGTAGCCTTATTAGTAGATATGACTAAAACTAGAGACAAGATGCATAGCCATAGGGTTAGCAACCCACGAGGGTGCATGCGACTATATCCTTGAGTTACTTATAGATATGCATGCGGGAGCGATGCACACGGCTAATTTGACCAGCTATGTATTTCCTATGGTGCATTCATTGGGGATGTACGACGCTTCGAAAGGATATCTCTGATCCTTGTGTAGTAGTTTGGATTCGGCTTCCTCGAAGAAATCTACGTTGAAATACTAAAGAATTAGCGAACGCGCCTTAGAGGTTGTGATTGTATACCTATTATTATTGTGATGTACACTCACTTGCATCACAACTATGTGATTATTTATATTTCACACCTTAGACATCACTATTTTATCATTGGATTTAATAATAGAAATGGTTAGGTTACCGTAAGGTAAAAACCTATCCGTTTTTATTGGAAACATGGTCCTACGAGATACCTTTATTTTAAATAGTTTTAAGAGGTAAATAAATCTATGTGATTTGAGATTCTCACGCTGGTTTACCAGACTAATATGGTTATTATTTTCTTAATGCTCGGATTAGCTCGAAAATGTTTCCAGATTTAGTTGTGGTTCGTTGGAGCTCTTGGAGAGGAGCCGGATGATTTCCTACCGTACTTTATTTCTCGTTGCATTACTTGATTTGTATCTATCAGCATTTATGAGGATAGGTTGTTATAACAGTCCAGACCGATGATAGGTTAGTTTACTCTAATTGATTCAGTAATATTTCTTTGGTAAATATTTAGACATGTTATATAGAATAGAACTGTGATGGGTGTAGCTTATAAATAGTGAATAAACGATTAATTATCACATAGTGGTATGGGACACTGTAGTAATATTTATTTGGTTAGTCTTTGTAAGTAGACGACACTCACGTGTCGGGAATAAAGTAGATAGTGTGAGGTGATACACGTAGTGATAGATGGCTATGTGCCTTTATTTAGCAAGTATGGATCTATGCCTAACGATGATCAAGACTTCATGTTTATATTTATTGGTTATATATGCCACTATTATTATGTATTCCTATTATGTTTGTTGGAGAGGACCAGATGGCTAGAATCTACCCTAGTGGCCTGATCGTGGGGTCACGCCCTAGATCTGTTACATACCATATTTATACAGCTCTGTGCTATCCATATGCCTGCGTTAGACCCTGTGTCACCTAGGCCAGTAGTCTATTACCTATATGGGCGAGTGTAGTGTCATGACTTATAAGTCCTCGCATTGACGAGCACACCGGTGGATACATGCCATGATGACTATAGAGGTAACTAAGGCTGTAGAGACTTAGTGACTTCGTAGCTTGCTTAGTGCTATCAGCCTTCCTTCTAGTACTAATGGAGCAGTAGATTGGCATATACTATTGATACACCTCACTTGAGTATAGTTATGGGTTTGATGAGCCACAAGGTGTTATATATATGACTCTACTTAGGACTTCGCATCTGTCGTATAGTCATATCCCATCACGGTACCTTCTGATAGTTTATATATGAGAAGATGAGATTATACCTGTGATATATGTCTAGTGTATAATAGATTCTAAGCATAATGATAGGCAACCTATCCTATTTTACATATATTGATGATGATGTTCTATTTGTTGAGATTGAGAAATATATTTGGGCATTCCTTTATACTAGCCTGATTATACTTGGTGATATCTCATTTATTGATGTTTTCTGGATTTAATAATGATTTCTAGATATGTATGATTCACCCATTTGTGTTGATTTTATGATTTCTGATTTGATGTGTTTCTATACGGGTGATGACATCTTTTGATATCAGAGCTGATTGTTTTGTATGGTTTGAGTTATTTGTGTGATTTGATATTTTGAAGGTTACCTATGATAGAATAACTGCATTTCATGCATATGTTTCCACATTTATTTATATATATATTGACATGTCATCTAGTGATTTGAGTATCTTTGGTTGTGATATACATAGTTATTCCTTATTTACGCTATGTTATCCTTATTGCAGATTCTTGATTAGTCATAGTCTAACCCGTGTGTTATTTATGTAATACCCGGATCAGTCCGAGAAATTTTAAGTACAGGGACGATATGACCATCATATGTTTATAGTAGGCCTAGAGAAGACATATATTAGGATTATGTATAATATCGTCTGACATTTATTCACTACAAACACAGATATATATATATATATGATATTGAGTTGTATATTGATTATTCATTTCTCTACAGCGAGATAGACATCATTTGAGAAGGTTTAGCCTTTATAGTATGACATATTGTATAACATATGTTATCGCAGTGATTGTGATGCAGCGCGATCTGCCAATTTAGGTCACTCACGACCTAGTGGACCTTTAGGTCGTTCACAACCTAGTGAAGGTCGCTCACGAGCTATGGAAGGGCGCTCACGAGTTAACGAATTCAGCGTCCAAGCAGGTGAACGAGCTAACGAGATAAAGGAAAAAGCGCTCAATCGACCTAACGAATTATTCAGTTCTTTAGGTCGTTCCGATCTGTCGAGTACCAGTTTATACGAGCTACGACCTAGGCTAGGTCGCGGGGAAGAGTTACGACCTATGATAGGTCGCTCAAGCGAGCTACAACTTAGCAAGGAAAACCAATCAAAGTTAGGTCGCGAACGACCTAACATGCTGCTCACTTTAGGTCGCTCTGATATTTCAAGTGAACACTGTCTCGAGCTACGACCTAAGTTAGGTCGCGTAAATGAATTACGACCTAAGTTAGGTCGCGAGGAGAATTAAGTCGCATGAAGATTTCCAGAGGCTATTTCTTAAGTCGCATGAAGTGTTAGGTCGTTAACGACCTATACTAGGTCGCTGATGGAGGCTGATGTATTGAAGTTAGGTCGTGTGTGTTGTATCTTAGGTCGCTCAAGGCTTTGTAAAGTGTTGTAAAGTGTTTCCTTATGTCGTTGTATATAAGTCGTAGGTTGCAATCTTTGTTAGGTCGCTGGTCTATGTTAGGTCGTGAACGACCTATGTGTTGTACAGATTTGTGTTGTGTTGTACGCCTATAAATAGGCGAGTGGTGTCACTTGTAAAAGGTACGTTGATTTGAATAAAAACTTTGTTTTGTTAGCTTTGTGCTTTCACCAAATTGGTAGTTGAGTGTAATCTCCTATCTCCTCTTTCGGCATTCGAGTGCGCTCGAATCAACGATCGTAGAAGCCAATTCACGGAATCAAGTGCGCTTGATCAACGTCTGAAGAATTGCAGATCTTCTTTCATGGTATCGTGCGCAATCAACGTGACGAAGATAGCTAGAATTCGGTATCTTCGGATCAACGAATTTGGGTCATTCAGTATTCTTCATTCCACGATTGCTACTTTCACAGAATCATCATTTTGTTATTCCGCTGCTACATCATTTGGTATCAGAGCTAGACTTAGCCAATCATAGCTAAGCCGAGTCTTGGAGCCAATCTTATTTGAAGAGTTTGAGAAGTTAATTGAAGCCGAACATCATTTGGAGAAGTTGGTTGTTCATCATGTTCATCGCAAGTTGCAACAAGTTTGGAGTTTTCGATCCTTTTCATTTCGGATCAAAGGTTGAAAAGTGTTTGAATTTTACGGGGAAGCTTTGCGCGCCAAAGTTTGAAGTAGAGATCCGAACTAAGTGAAGTGTGTAGTGCATCATTTGGTATCGTTTGATCATTTGTTTGTGCAAGGCCGAAAGTTAAAGTTTTGAAGAATCAACCATGCCGCCGAGGAGAGCTAATCGTCATCAAAATATTGAAGCTTTGTATAGAAGAGAAGAAGCTGATGAGATGGAGCAAAGAATTAATGAAAACTTTAGTGAGAAGCTTAATGAAGGAATTGGACGATTAGAGAAGATGATGTTGGAGATGAATCAAAATCGGAGAAGGGTTTCACCCGAATCTAACCATGGGGGAAGTAGAGTTTCACCACATTCCAATCGAGAAAGAAGTGTTGATAATGATCATAGAAGTGTGAGTCGAGATTGTTATAAAAATGATGATGATCGAAGTAGGAATGTGAATGAATGTGATCGGAGGAATGTAGAGAGAAGGGATGTTGGTGGAAGATGGGATGGTAGTAGAGATGTTGGTGGTCAGGATCGACATCGATATACATCAGATTTCGAGGAGGAGTTTGATGGTGGTAGTGTTCATGGACGAGGACGAGGTCAAGGGAGAAATCATTCGGAGTATGATCATAAGTGGGAGTCTGGGATGAAAACTGAAATACCGGAATTCAAGGGAGGAATGCAAGCCGAGGAATATCTTGATTGGTTAGCTTATGTTGAGGAAATATTTGACTTCAAGGAGGTTTCGGAGGATCGTAAAGTGAAGTTGGTTGCTACTAGGTTGAGGGGGAGAGCTATGGCATGGTGGCAGCAAACCAAACTTACTAGAGAACGGATGGGGAAGTCAAGGATTGTTGCTTGGGAAAAGATGAAGAAATTGATGAAGGCTACTTTCTTGCCGTACAATTACCAATCACTAATGTATCAGAGATTGCAGAATCTGAGACAGGGAACGAAATCTGTGAATGATTATGCGGATTAATTTTATCAATTAATTGCAAGGAATGATATCATGGAGACAGAGGAGCAGCTAACAGCTAGATTTGTTGGAGGGTTGAGAATGCAGATCCAAGACATGGTGAATATGTTTGATCCCAGATCTATTGCTGAAGCACATCAAAAAGCTATCACTTGGGAGAAACAAGGTAGACATGAGGGAGGTGTGTTTCCAAGTTTTACAAGGCAGAACAAAGGAGCGGATAATAGTTCTAATGTTCCTTAGGCATCGAATAAGCCTGTTGTTCATGAAGTGGCTAAGCCAAAGGTGAACACTAATTTCAAATGCTATAATTGTCAAGAAGTGGGATACAAGAGCAGCAAATGTCCGAAACCGAAAAGGAGAACTATGATTACTGAGGCAGAAGAAGATGAGGTAGAGGCTGAATGTTCTAATTCACTGCATGATCAGGAGGAAGAAAATGTGTCGGAAGACGAAGGGTATTCATTGATGATGAAGAGGTCGTGTTTAACACCAAAACAGGAGGAGGAAATTAGTTGGTTGAGGAGTAACATCTTTCAATCAACATGCACTACCTTGGAAAGGGTTTGCAAGTTCGTCATTGATACGGGGAGTTGTGATAATATTATCTCTACAGAAGCTGTGAAGAAGTTATCATTGAAGACAGAGAAGCATCCGAAACCTTACAAGTTAGCTTGGTTGAGGAAAGGTGGGGAGGTGAAAGTTGGACGAAGAGCTTGTGTTAATTTTTCAATTGGGAAGAAATACAAAGACGAAATTTGGTGTGATGTGGTTGACATAGATTTATGCCATCTGTTGTTGGGAAGACCGTGGCAATATGATAGGGCTGTGCAACATGATGGACGTACTAACAATTACAGTTTCATGTTTTAGGGTACAAAGATTACTTTAATTCCTAAGAAGCGACAACCAGAAGAAAGCAAGTTGGAGGAGATTGAAGAACTTAAAACTTTACCATCTTTGAAGGAGTTTGTTAAGGAGGTAGAATAAGAGCCTGAAGTATTCTTGTTGATTGGACGTGAGAGTCATGAAGTGGTTGAGATCCCTGAAGAAGTGAAACCAGTGCTGGGAGAGTTTGACGATGTATTTCCTGAGGAGCTACCAACGGAGTTACCGCCGTTGAGGGACATTCAACATCAAATTGATCTTGTTCCAGGAGCTGTGTTACCTCATAGGCCACACTACAGAATGAGTCCAAAGGAACATGAGGAGTTGAGAAGGCAAGTGGAATAATTGCTTGAATAGGGGTGTGTGCAGGAAAGTTTAAGTCCTTGTGCGGTGCCGGCTTTGTTAGTACCAAAGAAGGATGGAACGTGGAGGATGTGCACTGATAGTCGAGCACTGAATAAGATTACTGTGAGATACAGATTTCCAATGCCGAGACTTGATGATTTGTTGGATCAGTTGAGCAGGGCTACTATCTTTTCGAAGATTGATTTGAAAAGTGGTTATCATCAGATTCGAATCAGACCAGGGGATGAATGGAAAACAGCGTTCAAGACACGTGAAGGGTTGTACGAATGGCTGGCTATGCCGTTTGGTCTTTCGAATGCACCGAGTACATTTATGCGGGTAATGAATCAGATTTTTAGACCATTCATTTTGAAGTTTGTGGTGGTGTATTTTGATGATATAGTGATATATAGTGGGAATCCAGAAGAACACTTGCAACATCTGAGAGAAGTGTTGATGGTACTGCGATAAGAACAATTTTATGCTGCAACGAAGAAATGCGTGTTCATGACGCATAGTGTTTTATTTTTGGGGTATGTTATATTGGGAGGAGGTATACAGGTGGATCAGAATAAAGTTGAGGCAATCAGAAATTGGCCACAACCCAAGACGATTACAGAAGTTAGAAGCTTTCATGGTTTGGCATCATTCTACCGAAGGTTCATTCCACACTTCAGTAGCGTGATGGCACCAGTTACTGATTGTATGAAAGGGAAGCAATTTTCATGGTCGGAGGAAGCAGGATTTGCCTTTGAGAGAATCAAGGAACTATTGACGACAGCACCGATTCTAGTGTTGCCAGATTTTCAGTTGTTGTTTGAATTACATACTGATGCATCGAAGGTTGGAATTAGAGGGGTGTTGAGTTAGAAAGGACGTCCTATTGCATATTTCAGTGAGAAGTTATCAGGAGCAAAGATGAGATATAATTCTTACGATGTGGAATTTTATGCTATTGTGCAAGCTGTGAAACATTGGAGGCATTATTTGTTTCATAAAAAATTTGTTTTATATACTGATCATGAGGCGTTGAAGCATATGCAGGGACAGGACAAGATTGCAGCAAGGCATGCTTCGTGGATTGCGTACTTACAACAATTTACATTTGTGGTGAAGCATAAATCGGGAATTACAAATAGAGTGGCAGATGCATTAAGTCGAAGGAATCATGTGTTGACTACAATGAAGGTTGAGGTGACAGGGTTTAATGCGTTGCCAGAATTATTTGTCGATGATCCTCACTTTGCAAAGTTTGTAGATGAAGTCAAGGAGGGAAAGATGGATGAATTTGTGATGGTGGATGGGTTTCTTTTCAAAGGGAATCGATTGTGCATACCTGAGTGTAGCTTACGAATGAAGATTGTGAAGGAGTTGCATGAGGAAGGTCATATGGGGAGAGACCGTACTTTACAATTGATTTCGCAATCATATTTTTGGCCTACTATAAGAAGGGAAGTAGAGAGGTTCGTGGAAAGATGTCATACTTGTCAAGTTTCCAAAGGGACAACGACGAATGCAGGATTGTATATGCCATTACCTGTACCTATTAAACCATGGATTGATATCAGCATGGATTTTGTTTTGGGTTTGCCTAGAACTCAAAGGGGAAATGATTCTATATTCGTTGTGGTGGATAGATTTTCCAAAATGATACATTTTATCGCTTGTAAGAAGACAACTGATGCCATCCGTGTTGCCGAATTGTTCTTTAAAGAGGTGTATCGATTACATGGGCTACCTGAATCTATTGTTTCAGATCGGGATACTAGATTTCTAAGCCATTTTTGGTTAAGTTTGTGGAAGATGGTTGGAACGAAGCTGAATTTTAGTAGCGCTTATCATCCTCAAACAGATGGGCAGATAGAAGTGGTTAATAGATCATTGGGAAATTTGTTGAGATGTTTGGTGAAGGATAATCTGAAGAGTTGGGATGTGAAGTTATGTCAAGCAGAATTTGCTCATAATCATGCTATCAACCGAAGTACGGGTTTCAGTCCATTCCAGATTGTTTATTCAAGTTTACCTAAAGGGCCGTTGGATTTGATGACAGTACCACAACCGAAGGGGCCAGTTAAGCGGGCTGTTGATTTTGTTGATAGATTGACAGAATGTCATAAAATCGTTCAGGAACGATTGGAGAAAGCAAATGAAAAGTATAAATGATCTGCGGATTTGAAGCGAAGAAGCGTTGAATTTAATGAAGGAGATTTAGTATATGCTGTACTAATGAAGGATCATTTTCCAGTAGGAGCATACAATAAACTTAAAGCTCGAAAAATCGGTCCAGTGGAAGTCTTGAAGAAAATCAATGAGAATGCATATCAGTTGAGATTACCGGATGATGTTCATACGTCTGATGTTTTCAATGTCAAATATTTTATTCCGTATCATGGGGATGAACTTGTTATGGAAGAGGAAGGTGCAAATTCGAGGTCGAATTTTTGTCAACCAGGGGAGGATGATGCAGCGTGATCTGCCAATTTAGATCGCTCACGACCTAGTGGACCTTTAGGTCGTTCACGACCTAGTGAAGGTCGCTCACGAGCTATGGAAGGTCGCTCACGAGTTAACGAATTCAGCGTCCAGGCAGGTGAACGAGCTAACGAGATAAAGGAAAAAGTGCTCAATCGACCTAACGAATTATTCAGTTCTTTAGGTCGTTCCGATCTGTCGAGTACCAGTTTGTACGAGCTACGACCTAGGCTAGGTCGCGGGGAAGAGTTACGACCTATGACAGGCCGCTCAAGCGAGCTACGACTTAGCAAGGAAAACCAATCAAAGTTAGGTCGCGAACGACCTAACATGCTGCTCACTTTAGGTCGCTCCGATATTTCAAGTGAACACTGTCTCGAGCTACGACCTAAGTTAGGTCGCGTAAACGAGTTACGACCTAAGTTAGGTCGTGAGGAGAATTAAGTCGCATGAAGATTTCCAGAGGCTATTTCTTAAGTCGCATGAAGTGTTAGGTCGTTAACGACCTATACTAGGTCGCTGATGGAGGCTGATGTATTGAAGTTAGGTTGTGTGTGTTGTATCTTAGGTCGCTCAAGGCTTTGTAAAGTGTTGTAAAGTGTTTCCTTATGTCGTTGTATATAAGTCGTAGGTCACAATCTTTGTTAGGTTGCTGGTCTATGTTAGGTCGTGAATGACCTATGTGTTCTACAGATTTGTGTTGTGTTGTACGCCTATAAATAGGCGAGTGGTGTCACTTGTAAAAGGTACGTTGATTTGAATAAAAACTTTGTTTTGTTAGCTTTGTGCTTTCACCAAATTGGTAGTTGAGTGTAATCTCCTATCTCCACTTTCGGCATTCGAGTGCGCTCGAATCAACGATCGTAGAAGCCAATTCACGGAATTAAGTGCGCTTGATCAACATCTGAAGAATTGCGGATCTTCTTCCACGGTATCGTGCGCGATCAACGTGACGAAGATAGCTAGAATTCGGTCTCTTCGGATCAACGAATTTGGGTCATTCAGTATTCTTCATTCCATCGATTGCTACTTTCACAGAATCATCATTTTGTTATTCCGCTGCTGCATAAGATTGGCTCTGTGTTTTCTATGATTTACTATATATTATGTATCATTTTTTCCTACAGACACACGTGTTTATTGCTTTGTACCAATATTGTGTACGTATATGTGAGTTACTTATTTGATGTTTTAATATGTACCAGTGTTAGTCCAAAGAAATATTCATGTGAGTACCCCATATAGCCTCATTCTCCATATTATCTAACATTATTACTCTGTAATACTCTTAGTAGTATGTGTATAGAGGTGGGGATGTTACAAAACGGTATTAGAGCAGGTTCAGAACAATACATCATATATTAGAGACACGAGTCGAGACCTTTGATAAGACTTAGATTCCTTGACCCTTGGGTGTGTTGGGTAATTTTCTATAATAAGAGATAGTATATGCATATATATAGGATAATTACTGGGGTAATCATCAAGGGACATATTTATAGATTACAAATATATGTACTTAAAAATATAATTAATTTCTTTTCCTTTAAGCACGAAGTATAAAATGGTTGGAGTAGCAAGGACGAAAGAAGTTAGTCCAAACAGTAGCAGTTGTATTTATGATTTTTGGTGGTTTAATATTGTATTGTGGTGTTTGGTTTGACATTGTAATTGTGTTTTGATTTGATTTTGATCAGAGTGCACAGTGGAAAATTTATTTGTTTGTTTTCGCTGAGTAAATTTATATTAGTACTTATGTTTATTTGGCTATTTGAAATTGCTGGTATCGAATTTAATTTTAAAATTTATGTGTATTTAAAGGTAGTTTAAAATTGTTTTGAAATTACTAAAGGTTTGATAAAAGTGAAGACTTTTCGTATATGCAGATATAGTTTATACTTATTATATGATTGTGGAAGTCAAGTATAAGAAGAAATCTTTTGAAAAATATGTATTATACGTATAGTATTGAGATAAGATTTAAAATGAATTAGTAAAAGATTTATTGAACAAGTATATTAAATAATTTGTGAAAGTGACATTTATAGATATTTTTGAAATGAAATTGTGTTATCCTGTTGTTTGAGTGAGTTAAGAATTTCAGTCGATGCGTCTGGCCGACGTTATCGATAAGGATTCCTTAAACATAAGAATGAGATATTTGGACACAACATTTCAAAAAAGATATAAATATTTTGAGTGAAGCCAAAACATTTTGAAAGGTAAAAATTAGTAATGTTTGAAATTTATATTTGAATTTTTTTTGGAACTAAGAGTTATATTTATTATTTTGGAAAATGTATTATAAAAGATATTTTATATCTTTTGACATATTTTTAGCGATGTTTGCAGCCATTGGACATTGGCGGATAACTGAGATCAGTAACGAGGCAGTATTGATTATATGATCAATATTGCAGCCAATTGATATTAGTAGTCATTATAATAAATAATGAGCCAACATTGTTATATTTTATTGTGTTTGAGAATTTATAAATATAAGTATGTGTAAAAAAATTATATAATTGAATGAAGCTTAATTATATTTTTGAAATACTAAAATATAATATAATAAATAACTAAAGTGTATGAATGAGTGTAATGAAGCTGAGAATTAAAATAGAATTTGAAAATAATTTTGTTATAATAAGATGCTTGTAATTAAACAAAATATATTGAAGAATATTTCATGAAAGAGAGAAAAGAGATTCTAGTAGAAAGATTATTAATAATATTTTGGCTCTTGTTAACACAAATTAACGTTATATTATAAAAAAGTTAAATTTAAATGGTATGAGTAAGTTTAGCACAATTGATTTGTTATAGATTTTTCTTATGGGAAATTGCGAGGATGCAATTTTGTTAAGGGGAAATATGTAACAAACTAGTTTTTAAGTAATAATTAATTAAAGTTGTAACGACCGGGGTTTTTTCAACCCTCGAAAATCGACACTAATACATCCACTGTATTATATGCCGAGCAATCGAATGCCGAAAAAACCCGATTGTTAGGGAAAATCAAGAAGGAAGAAGATAAGAAGAAAAATAAACAACATAGAATCTCACAGCGGAATGAATAATCTATAATATACATCAAATCTCTATACAAAAAACTATAATATATGTATATTCAGACATCAATAAAAGTACACTAACCTATTTCAGCCTAGATAGTTATAATAGCATGTCCTCATAATTGCTGATAAATACAACAATGAATACAGCAAAAAAAATAACCATCTACGTGAATACATCTCTGGGCCTCCAACTCGTCTCTTGAAGCTCCAAGCAGCTAACTAATTCTATAAATATTCTCGGTCTGACCCGAGCATTATAATAAAATAACACTCGAATCAGTCTGGAAAACTAGTGTAAGAAAACACACCAACTGGAATTTAAAGTTATAAAAATCTTTGAAATCAAAAGTATCTCGTAAGACCATGCCGCACATAAATACATGCCAATTTTTACCTTACGATAACCAAAACATTTCATATGAAATCCTTTGATATTATAATAGTGTCAAGATACAAATACTTATTAATCTTAGCCGAAATTGTTACATTAATTAAATTCCCGCATAATAGTTATACAACTAAAACTGTAAAGGTTCATATCGGAAAATGGATTCCATACAACGATTGGGCTATCGGGGTACCGCCCGTCACTGTGCATCTCTAGACAAATAACATCGAGGTCGAACATATTGACCCCTGCTAACACAAAACTGGCCTACCCCTTACTGGATAGTACCGAATATGATCACCCCTCCGTTAATGGCCCCGAAGCATGCAAATGAGAGATAATAGCAACTCTGGATAGGAATGATCATACCCTACTTGGGAGCGACCCATTTAGCCCTGCACATCTCCCCTATTTTAGTCATTCCCGGTTGATGAGGCTTGAGGCTACATTTTACCTTTTATGTAGCACTTCCCACTTGGAATGCTAATACTGCCTTCCAGGCAACAATGCAAAATCAGTATTCATCCATACAAGTCTCCGTTTTGGGACCGAACGAAACACTTGAGAGCTCCATCTTAAAAAATTCCATCATCTTCAAGATGTCTTCACTTCAAAACACATTCGTTGGATCGAAGTGGTTTTCTGATAACATACCCATCCCGGTCACTTCGAAACAACATTCGATACTTCCCGGTAAACTCAACCTCGGTTCTTTAGGAAATAAACAATCAAAGATAAGATCGGAGAACACCTCTTAAACGTTAGTGGACAGATTTCCTTATCATTGTCCTAGAAGAATGAAGTGAGATTTATACGCACAGTGTAGCATCATTGGAGATGATTGTTCCATATAATTCACATGTTTCTCCTAGATATTTCCAAAGTTATGTTTTGGGTCCAATTGCGATAGTCGGTTATTTAACTATCGGATAACAACATTCAATCAGGGATTTATTCCTTAGGGAAAAACCAACATTGGTTCAGCATACAAGCAATCACTAGAGTCCTTTAGTAAATCTTTCATTAATAAAACCATTTGTAAATTACTTGTATGAGAATACTTTTGCAGAGATATATCCATCAATTTCCTATATTTTCAATACTTAGAAAATATCCATATACTTATCTAAACGGTATAAGTATATTTACACACTGAGAAAGATTCTATTTTTATTCGATTCAAAAATCATTCATAAATTCCTTATAATCCTCTAAATCATATATGAACTACTTTATAAAATTCAGGAACCGTTTATAAACTTCTTTTATAAATCTATAAACACATTTCTTAAGTCCGTTTATAAATATCTAAGCATTTTTAAAAATCTTCACCTTATAATATATCTTCCTTGTGTCTCCAAACCATTTTATAAGCCCCTTTATAAAAGTCTTTCAACTCTATTCAAGTCCCAAAAACATTTATAAACAATTAAAAATCTTTTACTTCAAAACACCATTATATAATAATAATTATTAACAAAAAACATTTAAATAAATGAAAATTATTAACTTTAAAAAATCTTTAAAATAATAATTAATAATTTCAAAATATGGTTAAACAAAAATCATAATTAACCTTTACCACTTTTATTTATAAATAATAATAATTTAATCTCAAACACTATTAATAATCTTATTATTAATTCCAAACCATAATTATTCTTAAATAATCAATCATCCCAAATATTAACATTTTGATAAATTCTTAAAAACAATATTAACTATAAACAAATAACTTTAAACAATACTATTATAATTAAATAACCTTAAAATAATATTAATATAATTAAGTAACCTTAAAATAGTATTAATATAATTAATTAACCTGTAAACAACAATAATATAATAAATAACCTTAAAATAGTGTTAATGTCACATACCGAAATTTTCGACTTTCGAAAATTCGACATCGATACTCCCTTTATCGACTGTCGAGCAATCGAGTGCCGGAAACTCCAATAGTGAGGGTTTAAGAAAAAGAAAAAGGCAGAAGAAGAAGAAGAAGAAAGAAGAAAATAGAGAAGAACAACAGAACCACATCAGAAACACAGAACAGAAAACAATATCAGAATCTTACACATCGCAGCGGAACAATATATAATAGATAACACTAGTCTTTTAAAACAAAGAACTATATCAGTTTATACATACATCAATCAGAGTCATATACAACAATGGACAGTTACATAACTTGTCCTCATACAGAATACACAGCGGAATAAATAAATAAATACGAATGATACGTTTCGCCATCCAGCTTGCTTCCAAAGCTCCAGAATATCCAGAATATCCTGATAACATAACTCTAGGCTGCCCGTGTGGAAATTGGTGGGCACCCAGAGTTTAGAAGGGAACAATAAACTCCGAGTCAGTCATGGTGACTGGTGTGAGATCGTAAAACAGTTATTTTTCACAAAGAAAATAAAACAAATTCGCAATGCTTTTGGAAAATGAAACTACCATAAGACCTCCCACCACACACACAATGCAAACGCAGAATTGGAGGAGATTTCTTCTTATGATAGTCAAAGATGCTTACTACGCAAAATCAAATCCTTTTTGATATTATTATTAGTGCATAGTGTAGAAAACAGTTCGAAAGTATAATATAAATCTTAGCCAGCATAGACATTTCGAACTATGCCTACTATAGCTACCATCCAAACAGTGGGGCACCACCATAAGTGAATGATAGGTTCTACAACTAAAACCGTACAAGGCTCGTATTGTTTCTTTGGATTTCCAACAAATGGTCAGGCCAAGGAACTTCCTATGCCACGATGGGTACGTCCCTGGAATAGACGACCCGAGAACCTAACCGGATCTCTGCCAACACAAGGTCGGGTTACCTCTGCAAAAATAGGTAACTACTGACACGCGTATGTCATCCCCCAATCGTCACCGATCTTCCCGAGGATCCCCGATTTGCAACAAACCACATAATAATAATAATGCAGTAACCATAGAGGTTAAGTATCTGGGCTCCATACCATGATACCACCTTTATCCAGAAGGAATGACATACACTAAGGGGCGCTACTCCCTAGAACCTTGCCGCATCCTTCCTGTTTTGACCATTTCCGGGGTGTGAGGCTCGACGAAGTCTCGTCCACAAAGCTACGCTTTCTACAAAGCCATGCTTCGGGTCAACAAATGATCAGCCTATGATCACAAAGATATAAGATCAAACAAATGATCATATCGCAAATGATCAAACACTGATCATTTCACAGCAACACTCAGTATGCCACGTTACCAAATTGGGAATATATTGCTGATAAATTTCAACTACATAACCTCTGAGCTCGTACGTCTCAGAGAAGGGTGTTAAGCTAAGAGAATAAATTCTCCGCCACCAACAGAAATGTATTTGAAAGAAATCAACTTTATATCTCAAATTGTAACGTCAGACACACAATCCATACAAGTCTGTTCCGGGATCGAACAGAACCGAAGGCACTTCTCACGAAGCCCTTGCATATCCGGATAATTTTCTAATCACGTCCGGACTTCCCGTCACTAAGGGTGATAAAACCTCTAAATCGGAGATCCGCCGATGTAGAGTAACTCGACGGTAATCCTTCCGTTTTCAAAAATATCCGGTCTTCAACACCGGTCTTCGAATGCAATTCATAACGACGTATCACATATTCGGGATGGGTTATACGACCCCATGGTCCTTTCCCGGCTAACCCGAATAGTGAGTGTTTATTCAAAAACAAGTGTGGCATTCAAATTCATCCAATTCACAACAAATACCTATCTAAAGGTAATTATTGATAGTCGGTTATTTAACTATCAATAAAGATGCGCAACATCATCAGATTCCAAATAATTTTCCAAATTATTGTATCTTTCAAAATATCTTTACTAGATATAAAATTTCCACACTTCAAAAATAAATCAACGTTTATTTTTCTAAACAGTTTCCCTTTCCTTCATAAATTCCATAGTGAATTTATATTTTCAAAATATCTACTGATATACGATTCTCAAATCGATTTCAAATATTCAATTTCAGTTTATCTTTAAGAAGATAAAATCTCAAAACGTTTCATTTCATATTGGAAAAGCATTTCCATACTTATTTAATAATAAGTAATTCACAAATCATTTATTTTCAACATTTGAAAATATTCAATATACTTAAATTAAATTTAAGTATAAATTCATTCTTTAAGGAAATCATTTACTATAACAACATTTATTTGAGTCAAAACGAATGTTACGTAAAACATCGTTACGACGACTCAAAATCACTAGTATAGGGATTCGAAATTTAGATAGATATATAAATCCCAATACTATATAAAACATTTCCTTTCGGAAATCATTTACTATAACAACAGTGTTATAGTCCACCATTTCCTTATTTTTCGAAAACGTCTATTTCAACAATAAAAATGTTGAAATCTATGTATTCGATATCATAATACATTTTAAAAACATCTTTAAAATGTTTAACTTTATTTTTATTATCACTTCTTCAAAACGTATCCATTTTACTTAAAAATATATTCACTGTCCAAAATCGTGAATATACTTTACTAATCACATTTCACTATTTTCTACACATTTTATCTCAATAATAATTCGCTATCCAAAATCGCGAATATATCTCCTTTAACAACCTTCTATATTTAATTTATCAAATCCAATTGATTTCGAATTTATAAAACAACGTTTATAAATTCTATTTCTATTTTCTAACAACTTCAATTTAATAAATCTCCTTTATTAACAATTCAATTTATAAATCAAATCTTATACCAACAATCCATATTATAAGTTAAATACTTATAATTCCTTTATTTTACAAAATCATTTCCATTTATAAGTTCACAATTTATAAATTTCATTTATTTATAAATTCTTAAAAATTCATTTTAACGCTTATAAAAACTCGTTTTATAATACCAACATTTTAAAGTTATAAATATCAATCTTGTACATCTTTTACATACATCATTTTTAATAATTCAAAAATTCCAATTAAAACCATTTTATAAATTTCTTAACTATTTATTTCAAAAGAAATTACCTTTTGGTTATAATTCACAAATCTTAACTTTTATAACTTTAAAGTTTTAACGTTTATTTATTTAAAATAAATCAAATTCAACAATTTAAATACAACGTATATTTTTCAAAGATCACTTTAAAAATCTCTTTTAAAATCAACATCGTTATTTTTAAATTTCAAGGATGAATCCGATGATGCAACAGCACCAATTTGTCAATCACAACATTCAATATCATATATCAACATGATAACAGAATATACATCAATATCTGTAAATAAATAAATACAGTTGAGGAATCCAGTTGGATCCCTCCAACCTGTTTCCCTGCATCCAAATATGTTAGCACAATACCAATTCCACTTCGAGGTGGAATATCGCGGTATATGGGTTTTATAAAAATCATCCGCTTACTAACGCGCAATAGGGTCCCATCCGCTATACGAGGCGGGAAATCAATCAATCCAATATATACATATGCCAATATGTATATATTGCTATATATATAGATATATCCTACTATATCTAATATCACATCCAATAGCAATCAAATCAATCAGTCAAAAACTGCAATTCATTTTGAGTGAGAAAAATCTCACCTTTGCTTTCATTTTGCAATCCATTTTCCATTTTCGGCTGTTTCTTGATTTTAAACCTTGTATAAAAAATTATACAAATTCATTAATATTTGGACAGACGAACAAATAAATTTCCCATTTTAAACAGATTGAGTTAACTAATTATTAAATTATTTTTCTATTTTTAACCTTTAAACACTTTAAAATTCCAAATTTCTTTTCAAATTTGCATACATATAAAAACTGGAACTGTGTATATATATATATATAATGCTTTAAACATTTTAACATTCCTATATACATATATATATATATTCAAAAATCTTTTCTATATAAAAATCTTCCTGTTTTAAATCCTGTTTATTTCCCAGTGAATATAAATTTAATATTTCTCTTTTTTTTTCTTTCAATCATTAATTAAATTTCTATTTTGTGAAAATAGATGATAATTATACCTCACTGCAATCTTTCGAGCTCCAGGCATGAGAAAATCTCACGCGACTGCAACCTTGACTCTGCCCCCAAAGCCACTGCGCGACCATCGACGTCACCTTGGAGATGTTGCCGTTCGAACCCACTTCGTCACGAGCTTCCAGGCTTCCTTCGAAAGCCCATCTCATGTCGCCAAACTCCAGCCTCGATCTCACATTCGCGAGCAAACCCGCCACTGCTATCGCGTTTACCCCTGGCCGCGACCTGATTTCCCCCTCGAGCTCGCGAAACCCTCACGTGACTTATCCTTCATGGCGAACGCAAGCTACTGCCGCCAGATTGCACGCGAACAAAGAGCGGAGAGTTCGATTCCCATTCGCTCGTCGCCCCTCTTCCGATTGATTTGAGTTAGAGCTTCTCCTTTTTTTTCACTGAGAATTCGATGTTTGAAATCTTGAATGGATCCAGCTTGAACTACTCATTTATAAAGAAGGATATACGCGATTTAAAACTGCGCGTTCGGTCATTGATTCTGAAAGTCAATTTCGCTCTTTTTATTTTTATTTTTAGGAAGGAATTTTCAATTTTGAACTGTGGAATCGAAAAGGAGGAAGGACAAGGAATAAAAGAGTGAGAAAGCTCGGCCATTACTTTTCTTCTGAAATTTTGATTTCTGCTTCGTATGGGAGACAAAGGGTACGAGATATTATGAGGCAGAGGGAACACGATTTGAAATAAAGGCGTCTCGATTTTTACAGGTGATGATGTAAGATATTTTAAATTGAAAACGATTAATTTTCGTTTAGACGTTTCTACCTCGTATGCTCACACGAAGACTCCGAAAATTACGAAATTTGAAATCCAGTAATAATTCAATATCACAGACCCAATGGAACTAGTTTCGTCGAATTCTGAGACTGCGCCTCGGAACGCTATTTTTAAATATCAGTTGAACGATATAAATTTCAAAACTGAACAAAGCAGTATCAAACTCGATTCTGAAGCTTCTGTTATCTTCAGTATCATCGATATAAATTTTAAAAGCTTTTCGAAATATTTTTCTTCAACTTTAAATTGAAGATTCATATTTTTATCCAGTTTCAATAGATTAAATTTTTATAATTTAATCACCAAATTCAAAGTTATATCGGGGATTCAAATTAAATCATCGTTCAAATATTTAAAATTAATTAAATATTCTCAATTTAATTTGTTCAAAATCCTGGGTCGTTACAAACTTCCCTCCTTAAAATAATTTCATCCCGAAATTACAAGTTAGGAAAAAATGTCCTTAACTCGTCTACTATTTTCAACAATCCACTAGTTTTATCAATTTATCAAAACAAATCTTTCTACTAAAGATTCGTTATCAATTCAACTAAATTTCTAAACCTTTCATAGTTTCCAAACAACATTGTTTACTTCAAAATTCAAATTCAAATTTTAAACTTTCAAAATTTTCTCAAAATTTTCTAACACTCGAAATTTTCAAAAAATTTCGCCAGCGTTTCCTTTGCGCGGCTAATACGGTACGACTACAAAACGTCCCTACGGACTCTCAGATTTCAAAAAGAAAGAAAAAGCCAAACGGCTAGACAAGAAAATCATCAAATCTCATATTGAAATTGAAATACTTACCTTTTGTCGAGCAATTCAAATTTATCTTTGCAATTCAATTCCAATTCCTTTTATAACACCTGTATGTCCTACTAGCCATAATATCTAGTTACAACATTCAATTCTATTACAAAATTTTCAATATAAACTGCTTATACATTTTTACTTCACTGTTGAAGTTACATATCTATTATCATTCAATTTTACATTTCAAATTTCATTTGGATTCAATTCACAATTCCAATCTAATTTGGATTCAATTTAACTTCTGAATATTGAATTTATCAATTATCTTTTATTCATAACTGATTATTTTAAATTAGTTCCAATTACTAATTCATCACAAATTCTATTCTCTTTATTCAAATTCGGTTTTCAACATTCAGTTTCAAATTTATTTTCAATTCACTATTTTGGTTTATAACCACTTATATTAAACTGGATTTCCAATAACATATGAATTTTAATCCATCTTTCAATTTACATTATTCAATTCAATTCATTTGCTTACGAATTCGAAATGAATTTCAACTTTCAATTTCACTTTATTCAAATTTGTTCACTTATACTTACTTTTATTTTAACTCCATCTTTTTAAGTTAAATTTATTCTATCTAAATTCACAACAATTTGTATAAGTTATCAACTCATTTATTATTCTCATAAATATTTTTATATAGCATTCCAGAGTCTTAATAACATTTTCAAAACCATTTTTTTGAAAACAATTCAAATTATCCTTTGAATTTCTAAAACAAAACCCAAAATTTTCAAACAACTTCCATTTAAAACAATTTAGCAGCAATTCCTCTTTTGGAAACCCGAAAATGAACATCAGTGATGCTGCAGTCATTACCGAAGTTATTTTCCAGCGACCGAAAAGAGTTTAGTGCTTTTCATTCCTCCAGAACATTTTTCAAAACCTTTGAAATTCATTTTCAAATCAAAAAGGATTTAAACTTTCCAAATCCCCAAAATCTTCAAATTCTTTTCAAAACCTTTCCAAAAACTTCTCTGGAATTCCGTTTCAAATTACAAATCACATTTATAATTTATATTCTAAAATTTCATTTGTATGTGAATTTATTTCTTAACTTTGGAGTTACGATTTGAATTTCTTATCCAATTTCATATAATAATGATAACATTTCAATATTATCACTTTCCTAACAACCATGCAACCATATACTGTAATAATTTATAGAAAAATCATTTCTTTTATATACAAAAATAGTTTTGGGTAAAATTATTTCATTTACCCTATTTAAAACAATACTGTGTCAGTTTATCTTGTGTAAGAGTTTAGAAACCCCTATCGATTACAGTTAGCTAGACTGCACCGACCAGAATCCATAAACAATCAACCGATAAGTCAACACAATACAAAACAATTTTATATTCACTAACAAATACGCACTCGTATCTATTATTACACTCAAACTCATTCTAGAGTACTACTGACTCTATCTCTAATGAGTAACACCCAACAGAGCAGGGTTGTCGCTTAACCATATGCTTTGATACCACGCTGTCACATACCGAAATTTTCGACTTTCGAAAATTCGACATCGATACTCCCTTTATCGACTGTCGAGCAATCGAGTGCCGTAAACTCCAATAGTGAGGGTTTAAGAAAAAGAAAAAGGCAGAAGAAGAAGAAGAAAGAAGAAAATAGAGAAGAACAACAGAACCACATCAGAAACACAGAACAGAAAACAATATCAGAATCTTACACATCGCAGCGGAACAATATATAATAGATAACACTAGTCTTTTAAAACAAAGAACTATATCAGTTTATACATACATCAATCAGAGTCATATACAATAATGGACAGTTACATAACTTGTCCTCATACAGAATACACAGCGGAATAAATAAATAAATACGAATGATACGTTTCGCCATCCAGCTTGCTTCCAAAGCTCCAGAATATCCAGAATATCCTGATAACATAACTCTAGGCTGCCCGTGTGGAAATTGGTGGGCACCCAGAGTTTAGAAGGGAACAATAAACTCCGAGTCAGTCATGGTGACTGGTGTGAGATCGTAAAACAGATATTTTTCACAAAGAAAATAAAACAAATTCGCAATGCTTTTGGAAAATGAAACTACCATAAGACCTCCCACCACACACACAATGCAAACGCAGAATTGGAGGAGATTTCTTCTTATGATAGTCAAAGATGCTTACTACGCAAAATCAAATCCTTTTTGATATTATTATTAGTGCATAGTGTAGAAAACAGTTCGAAAGTATAATATAAATCTTAGCCAGCATAGACATTTCGAACTATGCCTACTATAGCTACCATCCAAACAGTGGGGCGCCACCATAAGTGAATGATAGGTTCTACAACTAAAACCGTACAAGGCTCGTATTGTTTCTTTGGATTTCCAACAAATGGTCAGGCCAAGGAACTTCCTATGCCACGATGGGTACGTCCCTGGAATAGACGACCCGAGAACCTAACCGGATCTCTGCCAACACAAGGTCGGGTTACCTCTGCAAAAATAGGTAACTACTGACACGCGTATGTCATCCCCCGATCGTCACCGATCTTCCCGAGGATCCCCGATTCGCAACAAACCACATAATAATAATAATGCAGTAACCACAGAGGTTAAGTATCTGGGCTCCATACCATGATACCACCTTTATCCAGAAGGAATGACATACACTAAGGGGCGCTACTCCCTAGAACCTTGCCGCATCCTTCCTGTTTTGACCATTTCCGGGGTGTGAGGCTCGACGAAGTCTCGTCCACAAAGCTACGCTTTCTACAAAGCCATGCTTCGGGTCAACAAATGATCAACCTATGATCACAAAGATATAAGATCAAACAAATGATCATATCGCAAATGATCAAACACTGATCATTTCACAGCAACACTCAGTATGCCACGTTACCAAATTGGGAATATATTGCTGATAAATTTCAACTACATAACCTCTGAGCTCGTACGTCTCAGAGAAGGATGTTAAGCTAAGAGAATAAATTCTCCGCCACCAACAGAAATGTATTTGAAAGAAATCAGCTTTATATCTCAAATTGTAACGTCAGACACACAATCCATACAAGTCTGTTCCGGGATCGAACAGAACCGAAGGCACTTCTCACGAAGCCCTTGCATATCCGGATAATTTTCTAATCACGTCCGGACTTCCCGTCACTAAGGGTGATAAAACCTCTAAATCGGAGATCAGCCGATGTAGAGTAACTCGACGGTAATCCTTCCGTTTTCAAAAATATCCGGTCTTCAACACCGGTCTTCGAATGCAATTCATAACGACGTATCACATATTCGGGATGGGTTATACGACCCCATGGTCCTTTCCCGGCTAACCCGAATAGTGAGCGTTTATTCAAAAACAAGTGTGGCATTCAAATTCATCCAATTCACAACAAATACCTATCTAAAGGTAATTATTGATAGTCGGTTATTTAACTATCAATAAAGATGCGCAACATCATCAGATTCCAAATAATTTTCCAAATTATTGTATCTTTCAAAATATCTTTACTAGATATAAAATTTCCACACTTCAAAAATAAATCAACGTTTATTTTTCTAAACAGTTTCCCTTTCCTTCATAAATTCCATAGTGAATTTATATTTTCAAAATATCTACTGATATATGATTCTCAAATCGATTTCAAATATTCAATTTCAGTTTATCTTTAAGAAGATAAAATCTCAAAACGTTTCATTTCATATTGGAAAAGCATTTCCATACTTATTTAATAATAAGTAATTCACAAATCATTTATTTTCAACATTTGAAAATATTCAATATACTTAAATTAAATTTAAGTATAAATTGATTCTTTAAGGAAATCATTTACTATAACAACATTTATTTGAGTCAAAACGAATGTTACGTAAAACATCGTTACGACGACTCAAAATCACTAGTATAGGGATTCGAAATTTAGATAGATATATAAATCCCAATACTATATAAAACATTTCCTTTCGGAAATGATTTACTATAACAACAGTGTTATAGTCCACCATTTCCTTATTTTTCGAAAACGTCTATTTCAACAATAAAAATGTTGAAATCTATGTATTCGATATCATAATACATTTTAAAAACATCTTTAAAATGTTTAACTTTATTTTTATTATCACTTCTTCAAAACGTATCCATTTTACTTAAAAATATATTCACTGTCCAAAATCGTGAATATACTTTACTAATCACATTTCACTATTTTCTACACATTTTATTTCAATAATAATTCGCTATCCAAAATCGCGAATATATCTCCTTTAACAACCTTCTATATTTAATTTATCAAATCCAATTGATTTCGAATTTATAAAACAACGTTTATAAATTCTATTTCTATTTTCTAACAACTTCAATTTAATAAATCTCCTTTATTAACAATTCGATTTATAAATCAAATCTTATACCAACAATCCATATTATAAGTTAAATACTTATAATTCCTTTATTTTACAAAATCATTTCCATTTATAAGTTCACAATTTATAAATTTCATTTATTTATAAATTCTTAAAAATTCATTTTAACGCTTATAAAAACTCGTTTTATAATACCAACATTTTAAAGTTATAAATATCAATCTTGTACATCTTTTACATACATCATTTTTAATAATTCAAAAATTCCAATTAAAACCATTTTATAAATTTCTTAACTATTTATTTCAAAAGAAATTACCTTTTGGTTATAATTCACAAATCTTAACTTTTATAACTTTAAAGTTTTAACGTTTATTTATTTAAAATAAATCAAATTCAACAATTTAAATACAACGTATATTTTTCAAAGATCACTTTAAAAATCTCTTTTAAAATCAACATCGTTATTTTTAAATTTCAAGGATGAATCCGATGATGCAACAGCACCAATTTGTCAATCACAACATTCAATATCATATATCAACATGATAACAGAATATACATCAATATCTGTAAATAAATAAATACAGTTGAGGAATCCAGTTGGATCCCTCCAACCTGTTTCCCTGCATCCAAAGATGTTAGCACAATACCAATTCCACTTCGAGGTGGAATATCGCGGTATATGGGTTTTATAAAAATCATCCGCTTACTAACGCGCAATAGGGTCCCATCCGCTATACGAGGCGGGAAATCAATCAATCCAATATATACATATGCCAATATGTATATATTGCTATATATATAGATATATCCTACTATATCTAATATCACATCCAATAGCAATCAAATCAATCAGTCAAAAACTGCAATTCATTTTGAGTGAGAAAAATCTCACCTTTGCTTTCATTTTGCAATCCATTTTCCATTTTCGGCTGTTTCTTGATTTTAAACCTTGTATAAAAAATTATACAAATTCATTAATATTTGGACAGACGAACAAATAAATTTCCCATTTTAAACAGATTGAGTTAACTAATTATTAAATTATTTTTCTGTTTTTAACCTTTAAACACTTTAAAATTCCAAATTTCTTTTCAAATTTGCATACATATAAAAACTGGAACTATGTATACATATATATAAAGCTTTAAACATTTTAACATTCCTATATACATATATATTCAAAAATCTTTTCTATATAAAAATCTTCCTGTTTTAAATCCTGTTTATTTCCCAGTGAATATAAATTTAATATTTCTCTTTTTTTTCTTCTTTCATTCATTAATTAAATTTCTATTTTGTGAAAATAGATGATAATTATACCTCACTGCAATCTTTCGAGCTCCAGGCATGAGAAAATGTCACGCGACTGCAACCTCGACTCTGCCCCCAAAGCCACTGCGCGACCATCGACGTCACCTTGGAGATGTTTCCGTTCGAACCCACTTCGTCACGAGCTTCCAGGCTTCCTTCGAAAGCCCATCTCATGTTGCCAAACTCCAGCCTCGATCTCACATACGCGAGCAAACCCGCCACTGCTATCGCGTTTACCCCTGGCCGCGACCTGATTTCCCCCTCGAGCTCGCGAAACCCTCATGTGACCTATCCTTCATGGCGAACGCAAGCTACTGCCGCCAGATTGCACGCGAACAAAGAGCGGAGAGTTCGATTCCCATTCGCTCGTCGCCCCTCTTCCGATTGATTTGAGTTAGAGCTTCTCCTTTTTTTTTCACTGAGAATTCGATGTTTGAAATCTTGAATGGATCCAGCTTGAACTACTCATTTATAAAGAAGGATATACGCGATTTAAAACTGCGCGTTCGGTCATTGATTCTGAAAGTCAATTTCGCTCTTTTTATTTTTATTTTTAGGAAGGAATTTTCAATTTTGAACTGTGGAATCGAAAAGGAGGAAGGACAAGGAATAAAAGAGTGAGAAAGCTCGGCCATTACTTTTCTTCTGAAATTTTGATTTCTGCTTCGTATGGGAGACAAAGGGTATGAGATATTATGAGGCAGAGGGAACACGATTTGAAATAAAGGCGTCTTGATTTTTACAGGTGATGATGTAAGATATTTTAAATTGAAAACGATTAATTTTCGTTTAGACGTTTCTACCTCGTATGCTCACACGAAGACTCCGAAAATTACGAAATTTGAAATCCAGTAATAATTCAATATCACAGACCCAATGGAACTAGTTTCGTCGAATTCTGAGACTGCGCCTCGGAACGCTATTTTTAAATATCAGTTGAGCGATATAAATTTCAAAACTGAATAAAGCAGTATCAAACTCGATTCTGAAGCTTCTGTTATCTTCAGTATCATCGATATAAATTTTAAAAGCTTTTCGAAATATTTTTCTTCAACTTTAAATTGAAGATTCATATTTTTATCCAGTTTCAATAGATTAAATTTTTATAATTTAATCACCAAATTCAAAGTTATATCGGGGATTCAAATTAAATCATCGTTCAAATATTTAAAATTAATTAAATATTCTCAATTTAATTTGTTCAAAATCCTGGGTCGTTACAGTTAATATAATTAATTAACCTTAAAACAACATTAATATAATTAAATAACCATAAACTAGTATTAATATAATTAATTAACCTTAAAACAACATTAATATAATAAATAACCTTAAAATAGTATTAATAAAATTAATTAACCTTAAAACAACATTAATATGATAAAATAACCTTAAAATTGTATTAATATAATTAATTAACCTTAAAACAACATTAATATAATAAAATAACCTTAAAATAATATTAATAAAATTAATTAACCTTAAAACAACATTAATATAATAAAATAACCTTAAAATAGTATTAATATAATTAATTAACCATAAAAAATATTAATATAATTAAATAACCTTAAACTAGTGTTAATATAATTAATTAACCTTAAAACAACATTAATAAAATTAAATAACCTTAAAATAGTATTTATATAATTAATTAACCTTAAAACAACATTAATATAATAAAATAACCTTAAAATAGTACTAATAAAATTAATTAACCTTAAAATAGTATTAATATAATTAATTAACCTTAAAACAACATTAATATAATTAAATAACCTTAAAATAGTATTAATATAATTAATTAATCTTAAAACAACATTAATATAATAAAATAACCTTAAAATAGTACTAATAAAATTAATTAACCTTAAAATAGTATTAATATAATTAATTAACTTAAAATAGTATTATAATTTAATAACTTTAAACTATATCAATATAATTAAATAGATAATCCTTAAAACAAAATATTTCCGAAACCCAATTTCGGATTTAAAAATCGTTTCTTGTCTCAAAAACCAATTCTGACTTAAATGGCAATTTATTGTATTTTAAAAATATTAATTTGAGGCCAATAGCCACCCAACACTTAACCAATATCGATATTGATTTTCTATCACTACTGGGTTTTATTTTCAACCATATAACGATGTTATAACCATAATGTCCACAATCATGTTCATTATTCAATAATCCATATAAAAGAAATATTATTGAAACAATTCAATAATAGTGAGGAATCCCGTTGGACCCCTCCAACCTGTTTTCCCTACATCACAAACGTTATATAATATAAAAATATATATCAACCGCTTCCAAGCGGGATTCGTATACAAAGGATCATCCGCACTTACCCGAGAACATAATAGGGTCTCATCCGCTCCAATAGGCGGGAATATATCCAAACCAACTAATAAATATATTAATTCATCCAAACAATCATTCAACAAATTTTTATCAACAATAAATTATACTAGTTAACCAAAATGGTGAGTTTAACTCACCTAAATTTTCTGTTGTCGCCGAGGCATTCCGGTTTGGAACTAAAATCGAACGACGTTTGATTTTAGCCCAAATTTCAAATGTCTCCAAATTCGTCCAAACCAACTCCGTTGCGAAGCTTTCGTCATCATGAACGCGATGCAAAAAGTTTCGTCTCGATCGGACCTCATAGGAGAGAGTTATGCAATTTTTAAATTAACGATTTTTAAATTAACAATTTATACACTAATTTTATAATTAACCACAAATTACAATTATACCCTCTTCCTCCCCAATTTGGATTTGCCACTCTAGTACGTGACTTCACCATGGTCGCTAACTTCCATCACTTTGTTCTCCCTCGTCACTCAACTTTTCACCAAGTTGACTTCGCCAAACTCCACCTCTCATTGACCTCTACCCGAAAGAGTGACAATGCACATGGACCTACAAGGGTCGCGTCCATCCCAAGACCACCACTCGCCTCCTCATCGGCCTCCAAGCTGCTATCTCCACTCCTGAACTAAAATCCAGCTTCAAATCTAAAAATTGCTTCTCGAATTTGTTCAAAACCCAAACCCTAGCACATAAAAGCCTCACGACCTTCCTCTGCAAAACGTCGACCCTACACTGCATCGAACCCCTCCTTATAGCCGAGGACTCTAAAACTCTGGCCAAATATAGAATTTTAAAATTTGTTTTAGGATTTTCATGAAGTAATTAATTTGATTTTCAATTTTGAAATGGAGAAAACACTATAGGGATTCATTTATACGGGAAGGAAGCGTGTGGGGGAGTATGTGTTGAAGTATGGTGGAATAGTGATGGGGTATGGGCTGGGTATGGTCTGATATAAACATATATTTTTTTTTTCAAATTAAAAAAATCGAGTTTACAACTTTCAAAAATTTCGAACTCCTATCGAGACGTGCCGCCTGGCATTCTATATGTTATACCCATATTGCCCAATGGAACTGAAACACCCTATACCCCTTAGTATACCCAAAAGGACACACTAAAAGACGTGGTGCATTGTAGGTATAAACTAAAACTAGCAAAGACTAAGATTCACAAGACAGAAATAGGTAAAAACAACGGAAACAATTTAAATAATAACTTATTTAGAACATAACTTCATAATAGCTTTAAAAACCAAATAAGTCACCAAATACCAAATACATCACGTGTCAAAATACCATACATATATGTCTTATGAAATCAAAGAAAACCATAGTCTCAAAAATCAGTACAACTATTCCCCAACATGTGCCAGTACAAGTAAAGAACAAAAAGCTGAAATAAAAGAAGTGAAAGTACATAGTGGAATCTCCTTCAAAGAAACCATCAAGCAACTGTAACCTACTGTCCACTTCCTTGATTGCCTATGGGGGGAAAAGGGGAAAAATAGAGGAGTGGTCAGACTAAAAGTCTGGTGAATGATAGTAATTACTAGAATCTTTAAGGAAAGTAAAGGTAATAGGCTTTACAATAGTTCTAGCATATAAAAAGAAACAAAGGAAATAGAAGAAGGAATACGCTGGAAATAAATACGAATTAACTATTAAATATGATTAGTTAACTTTGATTATTTGCACCTGTCTTTGATTGCTGATTTGATTAGGCTGAATTCCTAATTCTATAATTAGGCTGAAGTCCGAATTCTACCCTTTGATCGGCCTGCTACTCCATAGACCTACTACGGACTAGACGCTATATAGCTCCGTATACAGAAGGCAATGGTGTCTACGAATGACACGCAAAGTATCTACTGTGGACTAGACGTTATATAGCTCCCTACACTGAAGGTAATGGTGTCTACGAAAGACACACATACTAAGCGCTAGGAACTCATAAATCGACGATTTATGAGCCATCACTGGAAGTCGCACGCATGACCACCTCTAAGCTCGCGTTACCTGTTGTTCCACCTATTGGGTCTTCTTGTTACCTCAAGCTCCAGCATAAGCGTGCCCCTCGTCTCACTTTAGGATTATGTGAAACACCGTATGCATAAAATAATAGGGGAAATGCTGTTGGTACTGACCAGTCATCCAAACAATATCTAGTTGCACCCCTTTGCCCAAATCCCCATGATTTGGACTTTTACTTATTGACCAATTACTACCATTACTAGCATAAGCATGCCCCTCGTCTCACTTTGGGATTATGTGAAACACCGCGTCTATAGAAATAATAAGGGAATGCTATTTGGTACAGGTCCTACTTTACTTCTTTGCTTATTAACTTAGATAAATTATTCAAATAAGCCTTTATTATTGTTCTTACTATCTGTGCTTATTAATTTATCCTAAGTCTTAAAATAAGCCTCATTCTATTCTGTTTTCTTATTATAACCTATGTTATAATCATGCTTATTACTTAACCCAAGGTCTAAGTGTGAAAATAAGCTTCTTTCATCTTTTTAGTTATAATTCTAAGTTATAACTAGCCCAATTTCTTTAATTTAGTCCAATTCTAATATTTACATCACAATTTCAGTCCAATTCCATTTCTTATTACAATCGTTTCATTTTACATCTTATCTTCCGTTATTTCAGTGTTCTTATAATTTTAATCCATATTTGCGTTTAATCCATTCTAATCCATACACGAAGAAGAAGGAGAAACAAAAGAAAACTGAAAATAGAAGAAAATCCAAAGCGTATGAAAAAGATGTAAATAACGCATAAATAACGATAAATAAATTTAAAAAAATGTAAATAACTGTAATTAAACGGAAAAGCTATAATTAACAGAAATTAGCTACAAATAACTGAAAATAACAGCTAAAAAGGAATAGACTGAAAATAAATCTAAAACTGAAAATAACTGATAAAAATGTATTTCCAAAATCGTAGAAAAACTACAACTATTGGAAACCCTATTATTTTAGATTTCTTAAAAATCTAAATAATTACGATCACTCACCTGTGGTCCTAAGCTATTCCCTTTTGGTCTTCCCGGATCCACTTGAGGGTATTAAAATATTTTTATTAAAAATATTCCCTCCTTGGAAAATTATTCCTTTTAGGGTCCTTCCTAAAAAGGTGAACCCAAGCGGAGAAAATCTAGGATGAGAAAAAGTGTTAGGCCTAGGGTCTTATTTATAGGGGTAGAAGTGGATCTCAGACCGTTGGATTTGGAGATTGAATAGGATGCAACCATGTCATAGGCTTAATGGGAGCCATCAGATGGTAGCACGGAGGGACCAGATGAGCCAAAATGACGAAAACAACGTGTAAAAAAACTTGCTGGAACCCACAGGAACGAAGGAAATTTCCTTTGCTTCCCATTCATAGGCGAGTCGACCTACAGGTCGACCGGCCGGTCGACCTAGGCCTTGGGATGGTCGACCTCTAGGTCGGCCTCCATATATATATATATGTATGTATGTATGTATGTATGTATGTATATATTCCATTTTGCTTGTTAAATTCATAACTCTCTCATATTATCTCGGATTATGACGTTCTATATATGGAAGACCAGAAAATAACCACGGACACAATGGTCCAACTCCCGTGGCCCAATTCTAATAATTTCACAAATTTATTTTATCATTTGATTAATTCGTTAATTAATTATTATAGATTAAATCTCGAGTTATTACATTTTCCCCTCCTTAAGGGATTTCGTCCCCGAAATCTCTAAGGATGAAAGAATGAACTAGATGTCTTCATCCAATATCTACAACCAACTCATTAATCATCAACCATTCATCCATTGTCCTTAAGTTTCTCTAATGCAATTTTATGATACTTATACAATTAGTGAAGTGTAAATGTCCCTAACTAATGCAAAAGATTAGGCGGTCCACTGATTCAGTTGACCTCCTTGTATGCAATCATGTTTGTGCTATGTATTTAAATGAATGCAAAAATCCCTAATGAATACTGATAGTTCTATATGCGTGCTATAATCATCATCCAAATGCAACAACCATGTGATAAACATCCACTTATAGAAACCATGAAAATGAAGAAAAATGTAAATGCGCACACATCCATATGCATATGCTCTAGTGTCCTAGTTAGGCCGATCCCTAAGAGTAATAGTGCCTAGTGTAAGTATATACGTCTATTAGCATCCACTAACAAACACTTGCAACCACTTGCATCCATCATTCTTAACATGCTCTAATAACATGTTTACATCAAATCCTACCACCCACAGGTTAAGTCCTAAGTTCCACTCTCCCAAAGGATAATAAAGGAAATTCGAAAAATTACTATCAAAGAAATGCGGATATGAGATACGAATTTTCTTCTAATCAAACTAATCTTCTCCGAAGTCTCCTTAACCGTGTCAGAACCAAGGCAATCCCTCTGTAGACTCTATCCAACACGAAAGTGACT
The DNA here is from genome assembly GCA_030737815.1 of Allium fistulosum. Lineage (NCBI taxonomy): Eukaryota > Viridiplantae > Streptophyta > Magnoliopsida > Asparagales > Amaryllidaceae > Allium > Allium fistulosum. Next base: position 738,686,233 of record CM060906.1, read on the forward strand.
TGCGCGGTCATCCATAAAGAGCTTCAAAAGGTGCCATTCCAATGCTAGCTTGAGAACTACTATCTTATGCGGATTCCTCTAAAGAAAGATGCTTCTCCCAAGTTCTTCCAAAATCAAGGATACTCATTCCCAACCATGCGTGACTTACTATTCTTCTTTAGTCTGCTCACATGAATCAACATTCCTAGGTTCTCACTAGGGTCCTATATACTTTATGGAAACTCTATTATTACTTCCAAAAGTAATTACTGCCGTCTCCTTTGTAGCCTTACCTCTTTTCCGTTACACATAGGAAATGATTCCTATCTACTTCACATTTTGGAGTTTGGTTCGGTGTTTATAGTTCCATTTTAAAAATTAAAGTTTCTAAATTTTTAAAACATCAAATCCCAAAACCTTTGTCTTTAGAAGTGTTATCTTTAAGTTTCTATTAAATTCAAAAATACTAGGTTACTTAAAATCTTATCTTTCTAGCCTTACATCTTCACAGCTTTTTGAATTCACATTAGTTTCCCAAACCTAGAGGGAAAAACTTTCAAATTCTAAGTCCAAAACTTATTCCTCGTTTTCTTTTAAAGACCTTTTTAGTTTTCTATAAAAATTTGAATTTTCAAATTTTACTTTTATTAAGTTTTCCAAACACTTATTTACTTTTTCACCAAACTATTTTCTTTTAGAATATCTTTAAGATATCCTTATGTGTTTTCAAAACATCTTCTTATTACACCTAACGGTCTTATACCTTAATGTATTGGAACTGCTTTCTCCTATGAGAAATTATTAACGCTAAAATCTTCTATGAACCTTTTAAAAGAGGAATTCATGTTTATGTTAAATTACAAGGAACTTATTTTATATTTTTCGAAATAGGCTATACAAAATATGATGCTCTCATACCTTGTATATCTCTTTCATGCATTCCTTGTAACTTGCACAAAACATTTTTATTGGTTTCATAGAAAATTATAGCATTACTCTTTTCATTCTAATAGATTAAAGTATGTTTAATTTATATTCTCTTATGATAGACACCTTCTAATATCTAACTTACTCTTTTCTTTTCAAAAAAACTCATTTTTAAAACTGTTTTAATATATCCATAGCCAGAAAACATTTTCTTATACTTATTTAAATAATAAGTATATTTTACAAATCACTTTCATTTCTACTCTTAGAAATTATCTTTTAAAATTCATTTTTATTTGGGTTTAAAACCGATGTTGCGTAAAACACTGTTACTACAACCCAAAAAATACTAGTGTATGAATTTAATTAAAAATAAATACTAATAAACCTTACATATTAAGTAAAAAAATTTCCTTTGGGAGTTACCTACTATAACGGTAGCGTTATAGTCTATGCTCCCATTATTTTCACGAAAACATCTATTACAACAGTAAATGTTGTAATCTACGTTTCCAATACTTAATACTTTTTATATTTAATTTTTTTGTTTACTTATAAAGAAACTAGTGAACTATATACGTTATGTAATTCTTCAAAAACAATTTCACTTTTAACAAAATTTATATCATATAAAAACCAATTTAAATTTCTTACCATATTCCCAAAAACCCAGTATTTACTTTTAAAAATATTGACAATTCTTCTTTTCAATTCTAATAATTTCATTTTGTTGGGTTAGACATAAAGTGGATTTTCCTACTTACTATCCCAGGAGTATCCTTTCTAAACCTTGGAAATCTCATTTCCTTACTTAAAGTCTTATATTCTTGTTCATGTTGTATGCCTATATTTATCTTATGGCATTACCGTTAAATCCACTTTTCTGAGGCAATTTCAATTTCTGCAATTATTTACATCAGGCTTTTCTCCTTTTCTATGATACATCTCCAATCTTTGCCTACCACTCTTTGGATTTTCACAATCCGAACCTAAATGTACAAAATCGTTTCTCAAACTATTTCCATGCGTAGACCTTCTCTATGCCCCAAGAAACATGCTTCCTTAAAAGTGATACTTTAAGAACTTTGCTTTCAACTAAAGAATGCGAAGTGTACGAAGATCCTCCTCTAGATGAACAACATGCTCCTCCATACTCTTGGAAATCACCAAAATGTCATCCACAAAGACCACCACAACTTATTTAGGATGCCTCTAAAAACACGGCTCATTAAATCAACAAAATAGGCTGGGGAATTGGTTAGCCCAATGGCCTAACGAACCACTCAAAGAATCCGTCGGGTGTCCTAAATGCGGTCTTATTAATGCTGTCATCAGTGACCCTAAGCGGATGAAATCCTGTGGCTAAATCAAGCTGGGAGAATACCGAAGAGCCAACTAACTGGTCAAAAAGATCATCAATCCTAGGGAGTGGATATCGGTTCTTCTTTGTGAGCTATTTAATTTTCTATAATCAATAGAACCATCTGCCTTAGTAGCGAAGATGATTGGAAAATTTTGGACGATGGGAACCGAATCTAACTCTAATGATGATGAATCGAGGGAATAAAGGAAGCTCAACATAACTGACCCTTGTGGGTCGCAAGAAACCTCGAGAGTCCTACCGCTGCATGTCTCTAGCCTAACGACTCTCCTCTCGCAATCTAATATAGCTCCATATGTGGATAGCCAATCCATTCCCAAAATCGTTCTATACCCCGAAAATCCAAAAAGGCGTCGCAGTCAAATTCTATGCCTAGGATAAAAAATTTCAAACCCCTACAAACCATAGACAAATGTGCCGATCCACCTATGTGGTTTGAAACAACAATGGGGTCTACTACTAAAGAGATGTCTAAGTGCAAACAATCTACTAGAGAACTAGAGATGAGACAGTGAGATGCTCCAGAATCGAAAAAGAGCCTAAATGGGAAAAATCAAAAATAGAAATCAAATTTTCCTACCTCGATTTGGTCTACTGCTGGAGGGTGCTGCCTCCAAAGCCTGAATCTGTGCTGCTGGTGCACCCGCTCCCTGCCCATTCTTCTGGGGACAATACTTACTACTATGACCGGGTTGCCCACAATTATAGCACTTTCTCTTCATCTTCCCTCTCTTGCAGTCCTTGGCTAAATGACCAGCCATCCCACAACTTTTGCACTTTTTCTTGATTTGTTTTTGAGGGCCTTCTTCTTTCATCTTATAATCTTTCGACTTAACGACTTCTTTAGGCTCCCCCTACTTAGCTGCATCAGACATAAGTGCCATCTCTACTAGTGACTCACAGGTAGCTCCCATCGATATGTGAGTCAACAACAACCCTTAAAGGGGCTGATTTAATCCCTTCGCGAACTTCATAGCCTTCTTGTGTGGTCCAACTCCATTCTAAACTACGACAACTCATTAAATTGATTGATGTACACCTTTACAAACAAACTACCTTGCTTCAAATTAATGAATCGCTCCAACTAAACATTCTCTTCTGCTTGAGATAAAAACTTCCTAATAAATCGCTCTCGAAATCCATTCCAAGTGACCTCTCTTCCTTTCAACTCAATAACTTCCCACCAATAAGAAGCCTCCTCTTTCAGTTGCCAAGATACTAGCTGAATTCGCTACTATTCATCCAGTCCCAATAGCTCGAATATCCTCTATGTGTTCCTTAGCCAAGCCCTCGCCTCCACAAAAGTCTTCATACCAGAAAAAGTCTTTCCACCCAAATTTGTAAAATCCTTACAAAGCCTAGAGAAACTAATGGTTGCAGGTGAGTTGAAGGGATTCCCACCAGCTTGTGTAGGATTGGGCGTTTGCCCTTGCACCTCTGGAGTCGTGGCTTGTAGATAACTACGAAACCAGGCTGGAACTGGAATGCCCTCGGGAAGATTAGGGACATCCTCCATTCTACGCAAAGAAAAAGAGAGTTTTTTAGCAAAGATTCGAAGGGAGATTGAACTGGACTTTTGAGGGGATATTTATAAAAACTCTTTTATACTTAAAAACAATTTCTAAGAGTTATTTTCTGAAAACTACTTTTAAAACAAGTTATTTTGAAAAATACTTTACCTTTAAAATAATTTTTTAGGAATCCTGTAAACTTAGGCTCTGATACCAAATGAAACACCCCACACCCCTTAGTATACCCAAAAGGACACACTAGAAGGTGTGGTGCATTGTAGGTATAAACTAAAACTAGCAGAGACTAAGATTCACAAGACATAAATAGGTAAAAACAGCGGAAACAATTTAAATAATAACTTATTTAGAAATAGGTAAAAACCAAATAAGTCACCAAATACCAAATGCATCACGTGTCAAAATATCATACATATATGTCTTATGAAATCAAAGAAAACCATAGTCTCAAAAATCAAAGTACAACTATTCCCCAACGTGTGCCAGTACAACTAAAGAACAAAAAGCTGAAATAAAAGAAGTGGAAGTACATAGTGGAATCTCCTTCAAAGAAACCTCCAAGCAACTGCAACCTACTGTCCTCTTCCTTGGTTGCCTATGGGGGGAAAAAGGGAAAAATAGAGGAGTGGGTCAGACTAGAAGTATGGTGAAAGATACTAATTACTAGAATCTTTAAGCAAAGTAAAGATAATAGGCTTTACAACAGTTCTAGTATATAAAAAAACAAAGGAAATAGAAGAAGGAATAAGCTGGAAATAAATACGAATTAACTATTAAATATGATTGGTTAACTTTAATTGTTTGCACTTGTCTTTGATCACTGCTTTGATTAGGCTGAATTCCTAATCCTATAATTAGGCTGAAATCCTAATTCTACCCTTTGATCGGTCTGCTACTCCATAGACCTACTGCGGACTAGACGCTATATAGCTTCCTATATAGAAGGCAATGGTGTCTATGAACGACACGCAAAGTATCTACTATGGACTAGACGTTTTGTAGCTCCCTATACAGGAGGCAATGGTGTCTATGAAAGACACACATACTAAGTGCTTGGAACTCATAACGATTTATGAGCCATCACTGGAAGTCGCACGCGTGACCACCACTAAGCTCGTGTTACCTGTTGTTCCACCTATTGGGTCTTCTTATTACCTCAAGCTCCAGCATAAGCGTGCCCCTCGTATCACTTCAGGATTATGTGAAACACCGTGCGCATAGAAATAATAGGGGAAATGCTGTTGGTACTGGCCCGTCATCCAAACAATATCTAGTTACGCCCCTTTGCCCAAATCCCGTGATTTGGACTTCTACTTATTGACCAATTATTACCATTAATAGCATAAGCGTGCCCCTCGTCTCACTTCAAGATTATGTGAAACATCGTGTCTATAGAAATAATAGGGGAATGCTATTTGGTACAGGTCCTACTTTACTTCTTTGCTTATTAATTTAGATAAATTATTCAAATAAGCCTTTATTATTGTTCTTACTATCCGTGCTTATTAATTTATCCTAAGTCTTAAAATAAGCCTCATTCTATTCTGTTTTCTTATTATAACCTATGTTATAATCATGTTATTACTTAACCCAAGGTCTAAGTGTGAAAATAAGCTTCTTTCATCTTTTACTCTTTTTAGTTATAATTCTAAGTTATAACTAGCCCAATTTCTTTAATTTAGTCCAATTCTAATATTTACATCACAATTTCAGTCCAATTCCATTTCTTATTACAGTCGTTTCATTTTACATCTTATCTTCCGTTATTTCAGTGTTCTTATAATTTTAATCCATATTTGCATTTAATCCATTCTAATCCATACGCGAAGAAGAAGGAGAAACAAAAGAAAACTAAAAATAGAAGAAAATCCAAAGCGTATGAAAAAGATGTAAATAACGCATAAATAACGGTAAATAAATTTAAAATACTGTAATTAAACGAAAACGCTATAATTAACCGAAATTAGCTACAAATAACTGAAAAGAATAGCTAAAAAGAAATAGATTGAAAATAAATCTAAAACTGAAAATAACTGATAAAAAGGTATTTCCAAAATCGTAGAAAAACTACAACTATTGGTAACCCTATTATTTTAGATTGCTTAAAAATCTAAATAATTACGATCACTCACCTGTGGTCCTAAGCTCTTCCCTTTTGGTCTCCCCGGATCCACTTGAGGGAATTAAAATGTTTTTATTAAAAGATCCTCTCCTTAAAAAATTATTCCTTTTAGGGTCCTTCCTGAAAAGGTGAACCCAAGCGGAGAAAATCTAGAATGAGAAAAAGTGTTAGGCCTATGGTCTTATTTATAGGGGTAGAAGTGGATCTCAGACCATTGGATTTGGAGATTGAATAGGATGCAACCATGTCATATGCTGAATGGGAGCCGTCGGATGGTAGCACAGAGGGACCAGTGAGCCAAAATGACGAAAACAACGTGTAAAAAAACTTACTGGAACCAATATGAACGAAGGAAATTTCCTTCGCTTCCCATTCGTAGGCAGGTTGACCTAAAGGTCGACCGTCCTTAAAGCCAGGTCGACCGCTCGATCGACCTAGGCCTTGGGATGGTCGACCTCTAGATCGACCTCCCTATATATATATATCTATATATATATATATATATATATATATATTCTGTTTCTTGTTAAATTCATAACTTTCTCATATTAGCTCGGATTCTGACGTTCTATATATGGAAATTGACCAGAAAATTACCATGGACACAATAATGTAACTCCTGTGGCTCAATTCTGATAATTTCACAAAGTTATTTTATCATTTGATTAATTAATTAATTAATTATTATAGCTTAAATCTCGAGTTGTTACAGGAACTAGTCTTGAGGCCTAATTCGACCATATGCAGAAAATAGCTTTTTGAGCCCAATTATTATATTAAATTTTCAATATTAAATTCAATGCATTTTGATCTCGCACGACCAAACGATATGTCTGATGGCCACAAAAATCGTCAGCATATAATAACTCGATATTACAGATCCAATGAAATTGGTTTCGTCGAAATCCGAGACAGTGCTCCGAAAGGCATTTTCACTCGTTAACTAAAAAAAATTATTTTCAAAATTAGTTAAATCACTTTTAAATCCAATCTAAAATTTGTATTATCTTCATTTTTATTAATAGGAATTTAATAAGCTTTTTAAATTATTTTTATCCAACTTAAAACCCAAGATTCAATTATTTAAACGATTTCAATTATTAAATTCACCAATTAAATTATCCAATAAATTGCTATATTTGAAATTTGAGTTTTTTAACTTAAAAAATTAACTTTTCAATATTTAAAATTAATTAAATATTCCAATTTTAAATGACCAAAATTTTGTGTTGTTGCACTAGTTAATAATAATAATTTAATTAATTGAATTGGAATTTGTAAGTTTATTTGATAAATTGGTTTTGAAAATTATTTAATAAAGGATTTAAATCATGAAATTGATATTTAGTATAAAATCGTATAATTGAAATATACTATTGAAGTGATTTGGAAATGTAATTTGTATTAAATTAAATAGTAATTAGTTCTATAAATAAAAAAAATACAAGTATATTTTTTAATTTTTTATTTTTAAGGCCTAAGCCCGATTTAAGCCTTTATAGTCGAAGTCCAATTTCAAGAATTCACTAATTCAAGAATTTTCATTCTTTGAGAAATATACCAAGCAACAATCCTCTACCGAACCTTTTCTCCTCTTGAAGTAAAAATTCCAAACTCCCATCACTTTGAAAATTAAAAATCAAATTGAAAAAATTACCTAAATTCACCAAATTTCAGTATGTACTTCTCAATATCGCTATGCATTTATAGCGAGAGGCAAATCATGTTTATGGTGAGCTTTATGCATGCATTAGAGAACAGAGAGGAAGCAGGCAACTTTCAGGTGAGTGTCTTCCATTCACAAACCTATGCTCTAATCTATATTCGTATTGTTTGAGTTTGTACTTAAGTGAGTTAATTAGGTGCTTTAAGTTATAAATGAAATAATTGAAGTTGGAGGAGGAATCTCTATTACTGGTGATCGACATTGTCGAAAAACTACTTCAACCGGTTGACCTATTATGGCCACAGATCGACCATTGGTGGTCGACCGGTTGGGGCAATCGGTCTACCATCTTCGGCGTTGTTTTTGGTGTGTGCGCTATGTATTTATGTCTGTACATGATTGTTTTTATGTGTGTTAGTGTTGGAGTGGATTCATGTGTGTGGGTTCATGTGTTTGTGTGTAGTGGCTGTGTATACATGTGTGCGTGAAAGTGTTTGTATGTGTTAGTGTGTTGAGTTTTTGTGTGCATCTATGTAAATATATAAATGTGCGCACGCGCGCACGCGCTGCTGTGTTCATCTTGTGCGGGTGTGTGCAACAATGTGTGTTTTAGTGTGTATATTTGCACTTGTGTAGCGCATATTCTTATGCTCATGCCTTGCTGCCGTACATGTCTTGGATACCCGAGTCTATATTGTTGTGCATTTCTCATGTTTTTGACCTTATTTGTCCAACTACTATTGCATTTCATCTTGTATTGATTTATTGTGACCCCCCTTCTTGCATGTACATGTGTGCAACCCTATATGCGTACAAGCTTCAGTAATTCATAACAAGCACACACACATACATTTAAAACAAAATAAATAAAACACACTTAAAATTTAATATATACCTGCTAGATATTATATATACATATAAGAATGTAAATATAAGATTAACAAATTAAATAAAATATAGGCGATTTTACAGTTAACATCTTTCGTACTTTAAAGTGTATTTTTATATATTAGTATAATTATTAACAAATTATTAATGGGTGATATAATGATATTTATACATCATTTTTAGAGTATTATGATTTCTCATCTTCTCGATACTAGTTTTAATGCTATGAGTGATGTGATAACCCGGATTTTTGGCATCTGATAATTGGATAAATAAAATGATTTTATTCAGTGAACAGATAAAATTCTGGTAATAAAAGATATCATGATGTATTTAAAACTATGATAAATGTTGAGATATAAATATCTGAAAATGATGTATCTTATAAATATATTAATAGATATGTGTAAACCTTATAATATTGAAATTTTAAGTATATACATACACAAGTATATAGGAATGTATATATATGTAAAATAATTTGTAAGCATTGATCTGAATATATAAAAAAAAATACAAGTTTTAGTTTATATATATACATATCTTTGGAAATTAAATAAGATTTATAAAAGGCTTAATATTCTTTCTTTTAAAAATGCATATGAATTAAGTTATAAATATATTTAAGCTTAAAGCATAAAAACATAATAATAAAAACATAATAGTCCAGATTTGAATAAAATTGATAAAAGATTTAATATACACGTGTAAACATAATACATTTTCCTAGTATATATATATAAACATTTAAGAAAAACATGATTCGTAAATTAATTAAATGAAAGGGGTTAAGTATAAGAATTTAATAAAAAGGATTTAAAACAAGTTATAAAATTAATTTAAACAAGGACTTAAACACAATTAATTTAATAAGTGACATTTGTAAAACCATGAATATAGGAAATAAACACTTGTAAACTTATGATAACAAGTGGCAAAGTTTTTCCCATTTGAAATTATAAAATAAAAATAAAATAGCCAGGCCATTTTCTTCATTTTTTTAAACTGATCTAAAGGAAGTTAAAACTGAAATGTCAAACCTGAGATAAAACAATCAAACAAATTCAAATTCAAGCCAAAGATTTAAAAGTTGCAAATCAATTCAAACAAGTCTAGTTTCAACTCTAATGCCAGAAGATCAACTCAACAGCAAAAGTTTTAATCATCTCAAAAATCAAGCTTCAGTCCAGATTCTTGTCAAAACAAAGTAGATTCAACTCAAATTATAACAGCAAGCAATCTCCAGTTTTCAAAGTAAAAGGTCAACTAAGTTTCCAGTTTTAAATCAAAGAAACAGGCTTCTCTGTTCAAAACAGGTGAGCAAACTAACCTTGAATCTGACATGATATCTTGATGCTATATATTTAAAGTTGTTGTTTGTATGAATGTTAATATGCCTGCAAGCAAACCAGAGTTTTAAACAAAAGCAATCTTCAAGCAACTTCAAAACTAAATCAAGGGAAGAATCAACCCAAGCATTTTAGGCCAAGGATCAACAGACTAGCAGTAAATAAAAAAATCAAAAGGCAGTCCTGTTTTCAAAGGCTTGTGATGCAACTACAACTCAGCTTATCCTCTGTTTAATAATATCAGTGAGTAACTCTACCTCTTGAAAAAAAAATTCTACTTTAAAATTGAATGCATGCAAGATTTGATTACAGAAATGTCTCAAATATTACTTGCATGAGTGAAAGTATGTGATGCCGGGGTATACAACTGATATTTATGTGAGCAAACTTCTATCTTTAAAACTGAATCTGTTATATATAGGTTTGCATGTTAACAATCTTCTCTGTTTCAATATCCTGTGAGCAAACTACCTTATAAAAGCTTGAAATCTGATTGAATCTAGATTTCATATGATGTTGATAGGGCATGCCTGTGTATATATATACATTGAAAGATGTGTGCATGTCTGTATGTTCCTCTGATTTCAGGTTTACAGGGTTTAAAACCTGTTCAAAAATCTATATCACCCAAAAGAATTAATTATATGCTTTGATATCTAAACAAAAGTTGATGATAAGACTATAATAAGAATTGTAAAAATAGTTTTAAGAATTTATATTAAGTAAGTTATCAAAAAGTTAAGATTACAGAGGAAATGGTTCAAACTGGAAAAATTCGAGGATCGAATTTTCAAGTATTGATTATAGGAATAAATTCATAGTTCAAATCATGAATTTTAATAATCATTTCAGAATTTTTAGGTTTAAATTGACCAAGAAATTTAAGGTTGAACGGAAAACACGTTTTTATCTAAATCTGATGATCGACGGCAATTCATGGGTTGAGGTTTATGTCGAGGGTAGCTTGATGGTTAGTGAACTCAGGAAAATTGGTGGTCGAATTTTCTGATCAACGGTGAGGCGTGGCGTCGATGATTTAGGGTTTAGCAGTTGTTTTGGTTGAGGGTGTCAGAGAGTCGAATTTCATCGTCTCTGATGAATCGAGTTGCACTGGACCGAAGGGAAAAATGGCGTGGGTTATAGGTGGAGCCCTGGTAATCATTACGGGGTCGCTGACGAACGGTGGTGGCGGTACTTGATGGTTTTTGGCGATCGAAGTTTGGGATCGGGTGTGCTCGATGTCTCGATTTCGAATTCAGGTGAAATCGAAAACTCTGGGTGGTCGGAGGGACTGTGGAAGTCAACGGCGATGTGATGAAGCTATTGTAGTTGGATGGAGCGACGATGATCGTTGGTGCATGTGCACGCGTGCACATATTGTTGTCTGGGTTGTTTGTGGAATTGGGGAAGACGAGTTTTTCATCGGGTCGAACTCGGGGAAATGATGGTTTTGCTCGAAGCAAAAGAAGTATGTGGGTTAACTCGAAGTAGGACCCGAGAAAATCTAGTAATGGCCCGGGTTTTGTTTGTTGTCTCGGGCTAGTGGAGTTAAGCTTCCAGATTTTTAAATTTTTACAGTTTTCAAAATTTAAAGTAAATGGTTGACTAGTTTATAAACAAAAAGAGATGGCAAAGATTTAAAATAAGTTTTAAAACAAAGATATTGATCAACTTTAAACAAATTTCCAAATTATAGAGACTATAAATGCAAATTGTTTTGAAATTAAATTATCTTGATTTGAATAATTAAATATTAGGTGGTTATTTAATTTAATGGTTTTCAAAATAAATTATTCCAAATTTATTAAGTTAAAAATGTTTTAATCTATATAACTTTTGTTTTAAAGTTTATAAACTTAATTTTTTTTAATTAAGTGAATAATTGAGAAAATGAAGTATTTTATAATCCTTAATCTAACTTAAAGATATTAAGTTAATTAATGTATTGATGATGATTTATTTCAAAAGGTTATTAAATAAGGATTAAATAATAAAGATAAATGGTTTATCTTTTAATTGATTAAATCTTAAGAGATTAAAGATTGATTAAGGTTAATTAACTTCATAATTAAGGTTTGGTAATTAATGAAATAATTAAGGAGTAATTAATTAATTAATTTAATTAATGATTAAGGATTAATAAATTAATAATTAAGGGTTAAAAGTTAATTAATTAGAGGTTAATTAATTTGTAATTAAGTCTTAGTTAATTAAATAATTAGAGATTAATCAATTGATAATTAAGGATTGATTAACTTGTAATTAAGAATAAATTAATTTGAAATTAAGTTTTATTAATTAATAATTAAGGTTTATTAATTAATAGTTAAAGAATAATTAATCTATAATTAAAGATTAATTAATAAGTTTATAAGGTAATTAAGGAGTGATTAATTAATTAAAGGATTGTAATTAATTAATGATTGATTAAGCAGGGAATTGGTGATTAATTCTTAAGTAACTAATTTAATTTGAATTAATTAAAATAAATTTTAATATGGATTAATAATTCCTATTGGTGGATTATATTGAATGCCTTGAATTGATTGATATCTCTGATATGAAAAGTTTTGTGATATGATATGTTTGGGTTGAACAGTAAAAATGTGGTTATCTATTGATAATGAAATACTAGGTAAAAGTGACATCCTGCATTTAAAGTTTGAATTGTATTACATTTAAATAACTTGGGTTAAGATGACATTTGAATTCGAAGAGACCGGGATCGGATATTAGCGATATCCGGAACCACTTCGATTAGTAATCTAAAATTCTTTATAGATTTGTAACAACCCGCATATCTATTGATTTTATATTTAAATATTTTATTTAAATATTTTATCGTTAGTGGGATGTTAGTCCGAAAAGCTACCTTTTGCATATGGTCAAATTAGGACTCGAGACCACTTCCATTGAGTTCAAAATGACGTTTGCGATCTTTTTGAGTGTAAACTTCGATATGTTTGGAGATAGTGAAATTTTCAACACTTTTTCCCGCCTTTGACTTTGGTTTGGACTGCACCCCTTTAGTTCAGCCCAACCATCTTCCTCACTCTATCAAAACACTTCAAGCTTTGTCAAAAATGGTGGTGGGAAGTGGAAATTAAAACTCCAAACACAAATTCTATTGCAAATCCGAGATTCAACATCAAATTCACGTGAAGACCATTGATTCAAGCTTGTTGGTGTTCTTGCTTTGCTCTCAAATCTCCATCTTCATCAAATTCCGTGAAAAGGTGAGATTTTTGATCTCACATCTTGCCTATATCTATCTTGGACTGTTGGGAATGATCCTCTATTGCATTTGTATGAATATCTGCATTTGGTTTGGATTGGATTGGCGAAAAACTCAAAAATTAGTGATTTTGGTGAAAAAACTGCTACAAGGTCGTTCTGGCCATTTTTAGCTCGTTCTGGCCCTTAAGTCGTAGGTCGTTGCCGACCTATAATCTCCAGGCAAAATGATTAAGTCGTTCACGAGCTAAAGGCATAAGTCGTTCACGAGTTAAAGGCATGAGTCGTTCACGAGTTAAAGGCTTAAGTCGTTTGCAGTTAGCTCGTTCGCCTCGAGTTAAGTCGTAGGTCGTTTGGCCTTAAGTCGTTTGCAGTTAGCTCGTTCGCCTCGAGTTAAGTCGTAGGTCGTTTGGCCTTAAGTCGTTTGCAGTTAGCTCGTAGCTCGTATTCTAGGCTTAGGTCGTTAAGTCGTTCGTTCCCCTAAGTCGTTCAAGGCTTAGGTCGTAAGACCTTAGGTCGTGCACTTTTAGGTCGCGAACAACCTTATGTCGCGAACCTCTTTAGGTCGTATGACCCTAATTTTCTTAGGTCGTTGGACTTTTTTAACTCGTTGGGTCGTAGACCCTTAAACTGTTAAGTCGCGTACTTTCTTAGGCCGCGCATCCCACTTAGGTCGCTTGACCTTAAGTCGTAGGTCGTCTCCGACCTAACATTCCCACTGCTATTTCACTAGGTCGCTTGACCTTAAGTCGTAGGTCGCTTGACCTTAAGTCGTAGGTCGCTTGACTTTGTTAAGTCGTAGGTCGCTCGACTTTGTTAAGTCGCAGGACTCTGTAAGTCGTAGGTCGAACCCCGTATTACTCTGCGAAGGCAATCTTATCTGAAAAGCATTCATCATACCTTCCACTTTGATGCATTTTAAGCTGATTTCCTTGGATTTTATTCACGTCTCCGAATGTGAATTTTTGTGATAGATTGTTCCAACAATCATTTTATGACTTGTCACTTTAAAGATATGAAGGTTTTAATACTAGTAGTAAATATCAAAACTCTTCAAATCGATTTCAACACTATTTTTAATATCAAAAGTTCGTTTTCTCAAACCAATTTTCAATCTACTAATATATAAGCCTTTACTTCACTCGAATGAGAAATCGACTTAAACGACTTAGTAAAACGAGTGGTATGAAACACTTGCGTTCACTTCGTCGGTTAGCTCTTGGACTTGTTCGATTGATCCCTTTTCGTGACAATTTCCTAGTGAAGATTTACAGCTTGTTCGTAAATATTTAAGTTAAGCAAGTGGTTATGGGACATGAAGCTAAACTCATATATTTACTAGCTTGGTGTGATTGACACTTCTCGCTGATCATGATGATCATTTTATGATTTAGACTAGCAATTGTGCGATGTCTCTTTGTTTGCAAGGTAAGACTAGACCGCAGTAGTGTGATTCCGACTCACACACATCTCTTTGTCCGCAAGGTTAGTCTAGACCGCAGTAGTGTGATTCCGACTCACACATATCTTTTTGTTTGCGAGGTTAGGCTAGACACCACTTGTGTGATTCCATTCACACATACCTTTTTGCTTTTTGGTTAGCCTAGGCCTCAATCAGTGTGATTCCGACTCACACATATGGGGTAGCTCCCCATGGTCTTCGGACCATCATGTGATAGGCCTCTTTCTTTTTTTTTATGATTTCTGGATTTCTTGTTTGATTTCTGGATTTTTATGTCATTGACTTGTTATGAGTACAAGTTTAGGGTATGATGCCCTCTTTGGATCTTTGAGAAGATTCTCGTGATATTGATCATTTCTCATCGGTTGATCTCCTGTTGATCATCATTTTCATACTTATAGTAGTATGTCAGTATGGATATTCTATGTTTATGCCATGTCTTTTATTATATATCATGTCATCTGATATTTATAGTTAGACTGATCCGTTTATTATTTTCTTAAATAATACTCGGGTCAGACCGAGATGTTACAGGTGCTTCTGCTTGACTTCCTTCCGGGATTTGCTACTCTGACTTTTGGCTGACTATTTAGTTTAGCAGTTTTTGTTGTATACACTTGAGATATGGACTCATAGTTGTATTCTTTTGGTATAGCACGTGTTGCTATTCTTTTGTATTATTGTGGAACTTTTTGACCACTACTCTGATGTACACTTTCATGTGTTAGTTATATATTCATATCTTCTTCCGCCTTTGTGATATGGATGTCTGTGACTGCTATGTGTTATGTTTATTTCTATTTTTGTTTCCGAAGATTATTTTATAGCCACCATGTGATAATCAATTACATGGATGGTCGCTCCTCAACAGCCTTATTCTCCGTGCTAGTTGACAGCACTACATCGTAGTGTCCTTGGCTAGCGTGGGTATTGAGGTGGGGCGTCACAAGATTGATATGTGAAATCAATAAGTTGGAATGTAATTGGACCATTAAATCTAAGTTTCGGTAATTAGAAATTGATGAGTGAAATAAATGATGTCTATAACAATTTGTGAATTTGTAATTGATACAAGTTACCCCGGGATATATATATAAGTCGTAGGCTTTTGTAATTCATGTTAGATAAGTTTACTCACGCTGGTTTCCAGCCTGACCCGGGTGTTACTTTGATGTAATGCTCGGATCAAACCGAGTATTACAGATTTTCAGGTTAGGACGTTCTAGAGTTCAGGTGGCGAGCTGGATGGCAGGAACGTATGAAGTATTCCGGTGTGTATTTGAGAGTTGATGTGATATTAGTCTGAGACAGGTTGATATAACTGTCCAGTCATGTGTATATGGTTGTAACTCTGATGTATTGATGAAAATTAACAAATATAGTTTTCTTTGTATAACTGATATTATTATTTGATATTGTATTTTGATCCGCTGCGAATGTGAGAATCTGTGTCTTGTTCTATTTCTTTCTTCTATCTCTTTTCTTTTTCTTCTAACTATTTGGAATTTTCGGGTTCGAAATTTCCAGGTCGTTACATTTGGCATCAGAGCGAAAGGTAAGCGAGAACCTTGGCTCTGTTGGGATTACTCATTAAGGATAGGGCCAATGGTACCCTAGAATGAGTTGAGTGTATATACATATATGAGAGAACGTACTGGTTATTTTCTTATATAAAGGTTTTTAAATGATTTTAAAAATAAATGATTTTTATATAAGTTTATCTTTTGACATATATAGAAATAATTTTCTAATTAATAAATATTAAGGTAATTGGTTGTTGAATCATTGGAATTAAATAAAATAATGAGATTTAAGTGGTAATAGTAATCCAACCAAATTAAAATTGAATGAAGATAAGTTTGAAATGGATCCAAACTGAAATTAAAATCTTCAATTTGTAGAAGTATTATCAGAATAAAGATAATAATGAATTGGTTTCCAGATATGATAATCTTGGTTATTATCATAAATGGTTGTTGTATTTAATAATGAAATGTTGTAAATGATTAAGCAAAAAGAAATGTTTTAGGGAAGTAAACTTTTAGGCAAGTATGACTTATAAATTGGAACTGAAGACGATATAAATTGTGAAGTTTTAAATCTGAGCCCAGAAATTGAAAATTGATTCAAAGTGATAAAGAAATAATAAATAATATTATTTAATTTGAATAAAAGGGTCCTACTTCAAACAAGAGTTGTTTGAAATTTAAAGAAATTTGTTTGAATTAAAAACCAAAGTAATAAGTTTTTGAACTTATAAGTGGGAAGATTATTAATATAAAGTTTAAATTTTAAATGGGAATTCAAATTCGGTAAAGGTGACTAGATTAAATTGAATTTAACTTAAGGAAGTTAAATGAGTTTAGAATGAACAACTTGAATTAGAAATTTCAAGATGAAATTAAAATTTAACTTGGGAAGTTAAATGGTTGATTTTAAATGGGAGTTATGAGTGATCTCAAAATGGGTTTGAGATCTGGAAATTAAAAATGGATAATAAATTAGAATCTGAAGATTAAATTGTTTTTGAATTCTTATTTGAACTTTGTAATCAGTTAAGTAAAGATAATTTTAAAATGGAATTTTGGAATTTGGATTCAAAATTAAATGGTTTAAAGATTTAAGTTGTTAAATAAAAAAATAAAGGTTGATTTAATTTAAAAGTAAAGGTTAATTAGACTTAAAGGATTAAATCAACATTTAAAATGTTTAACTCGAATTTATATAATTCGAGATGGTTTTAATTTGAGATTTGAATAGAATTAGTTCAAATTGAATTTGATTTAAATTAATTAGAATTGTGATTAAAGATGGGAAATTAATTGGAAATGGAGATTTGGAAATTAAACAGTTTGGCTCTGGATTATTTTCAAAATAAATTGTTTTAATACAAATATATTTTTCCAAACTATTTACTATACAATCTTTCTTCTTAAACCCCAAACTATCTTATACTTATTTTACAATTATTTTGGAACTATTTAACTATTTTGAAAATGACTTATAAACTAATTACTATTTTTCAGTTACTTATATCTAATCACTATTTTAAAAACTATTTTGCAATTATCTAACTATTTTATACCTACTTAACTATTTTACAGCTATTTTACAAACTAATAACTATTTTTCAACTACTTATCTATTTTAAACCTTTTCAAGCTTTTTTTAAATTTAAATAGGTCAGAGTTCAAACTGTTTGTAATTGAAGTAATAACTCAATTGGAAATGGAAGCAATTGAGAATAAGTGAATGGTATTAAAGGAAATGTGAATAGAAAAGAGAATTGATTGGCTAATAACCAATAAAGATAAATACGTAGGATATACGTATATTATTCTATTCGCATAGTGATTTGATCCAGATTCGAACATAGAATTTCGAGATAGTATTATTGATCCGAGTTGGAATTTTTCACTCGTTTTTCGACTGCGAACCTGGATATGGATTTTTGATTGGTTCTGGATATTCTCTATCATAGTTGTAACTATGAAAGGAGAATGACGGTTTCTGATCAAGAAACCAGATCTGAGCCCGCACTAGGAAGTCGGGTGGACGATACTAGTTCGGAAGGGAAATTGTGTGATCGAGTGAGCGATCAGATTGATATTGCGTACAGATGATATGTGTACATCGTACGGATTTGAATAAAATTGATATTAAAATTTGTGGATAAGAACTGTAAAATGGTTTTTTGAAATGAAAAGTAATATGGTTAATAATTTTATAAAAGAATAATCAAATTTGAATATTTGATTAGGAATAAACAAAGTTGTGTATATATAAGATAAATCTTCCCTTGTTGGATCTATTGCTAGAAGAAAAGGGTTTTGAAAGTATTTGAAGTATAAAAAGGCAATTTATACCAGTATGAAGTGATTCAAAGATTTTTAAAGTTTTATATATCTATATATATAAAGGATCTTGTGAGGATGATTTTGGAAAAGGTTTTGGGAACCTATGGATTTTGGAAAGGCTTTTGATTTTTGGAAAAATCAATTTTGGATTTTGGAAAGCCAAGTTTGGAATTATCGATTTTGGATATCGATTTTGTTTAAAGGAGATTTTGATATAAATCATAAAGGATATGATTTGAAGATACTATAAGTGTATAGTATAAAGTGTTTTGAGAATAGCTCTGGGCGCTCCCTTGAAATGAACTTCTCAGGAGTGCCACAGGGTGGTACTGCCTTGAACCCTAAGGGGGGTTTCTAAAATTGATCCTGTGAGGAGTCCGAACAAAACTAGTTCCTGAGGATTATTTGTGTAGCGAAAGTCGAGGGGCTGGTGCCCACAGAGGCATTTGGGTTATGCTGTGACGACAGTGTAACTTGATGTCACTGCGATCTACTACAGACCATAGCGAAAGTCGTGTGAGCCGCTGAGAGCCAACAGTCTACGTTTGATTTTATATCGGTAGACTGCGACACTATGGTAACATAGCGAAAGTCATGTGTGCCGTTGAGAGCCAACAGTCTGCATTTGATTTTATATCGCTAGACTGCGACCTATGTAGAGTGGAGAAGTTTCATTTTGACAGCGAAATCGTGTGTGCCGCTGAGAGCCAACAGTTACATGGACTTTTGCTGCGATGGCAACGTAACCCTGGAATGTAACTGCGATCTGTTGTGGGTTCCATGTTGTCATCAGTTACATGGACTTTTGCTGCGATGGCAACGTAACCCGTGATGTAACTGTGACTATGGATGGGGGTGATGATTTCCAGAGCATTCTCACCCAAAGATATTTCCTCTATTTTCAAAACTGTTTTCTATATTTTCATAAATTATTTTCCAAGTATTTTCACTAGGTGTTGAAAACGGGTCTACCCAGTACTTATAGATTTTCAGTCTTACGCCTGATCAACGTATGACCGAATTTTTGTGAGAACGAGGATGGACTTATTGAAACATCGAGTTATAAAAGTATTTTTGTAAAACTATCTTATAAAATTATATAGATTTTAAAAGTGTTTTAAAAGTGATCAAAGAATAATTTATCTGGTAATAAATATTTAAAATTCTGGTTTCGTTCCTTTTCGGGGACGAAAATGTTCTAAGGGGGGAGGAATGTGATAACCCGGATTTTGGCATCTGATAATTGGATAAATAAACTGATTTTATTCAGTGAATAGAAAAAATTCTGGTAATAAAAGATATCATGATGTATTTAAAACTATGATAAATGTTGAGAAATAAATATCTGAAAATGATGTATCTTATAAATATATTAATAGATATGTGTAAACCTTATAATATTGAAATTTTAAGTATATACATACACAAGTATATAGGTATGTATATATATGTAAAATAATTTGTAAGCATTGATCTGAATATAAAAAAAATACAAGTTTTAGTTTATATATATACATATCTTTTGAAATTAAATAAGATTTATAAAAGGCTTAATATTCTTTCTTTTAAAAATGCATATGAATTAAGTTATAAATATATTTAAGCTTAAAGCATAAAAACATAATAATAAAAACATAATAATCCAGATTTGAATAAAATTGATAAAAGATTTAATATACACGTGTAAACATAATACATTTTCTTAGTATATATATATAAACATTTAAGAAAAACATGATTCGTAAATTAATTAAATGAAAGGGGTTAAGTATAAGAATTTAATAAAAAGGATTTAGAACAAGTTATAAAATTAATTTAAACAAGGACTTAAACACAATTAATTTAACAAGTGACATTTGTAAAACCATGAATATAGGAAATAAACACTTGTAAACTTATGATAACAAGTGGCAAAGTTTTTCCCATTTGAAATTATAAAATAAAAATAAAATAGCCAGGCCATTTTCTTCATTTTTTTCAAACTGATCTAAAGGAAGTTAAAACTGAAATGTCAAACCTGAGATAAAACAATCAAACAAATTCAAATTCAAGCCAAAGATTTAAAAGTTGCAAATCAATTCAAACAAGTCTAGTTTCAACTCTAATGCCAGAAGATCAACTCAACATCAAAAGTTCTAAATCATCTCAAAAATCAAGCTTCAGTCCAGATTCTTGTCAAAACAAAGTAGATTCAACTCAAATTATAACAGCAAGCAATCTCCAGTTTTCAAAGTAAAAGGTCAACTAAGTTTCCAGTTTTAATTCAAAGAAACAGGCTTCTCTGTTCAAAACAGGTGAGCAAACTAACCTTGAATCTGCCATGATATCTTGATGCTATATATTTAAAGTTGTTGTTTGTATGGATGTTAATATGCCTGCAAGCAAACCTGAGTTTTAAACAAAAGCAATCTTCAAGCGACTTCAAAACTAAAACAAGGGAAGAATCAACCCAAGCATTTTAGGCCAAGGATCAACAGACTAGCAGTAAATAAAAAAAATCAAAAGGCAGTCCTGTTTTCAAAGGCTTGTGATGCAACTACAACTCAGCTTATCCTCTGTTTAATAATATCAGTGAGTAACTCTACCTCTTGAAAAAAAAATTCTACTTTAAAATTGAATGCATGCAAGATTTGATTATAGAAATGTCTCAAATATTACTTGCATGAGTGAAAGGATGTGATGCCTGGGTATACAACTGATATTTATGTAAGCAAACTTCTATCTTTAAAACTGAATCTGTTATATATAGGTTTGCATGTTAACAATCTTCTCTGTTTCAATATCCTGTGAGCAAACTACCTTATAAAAGCTTGAAATCTGATTGAATCTAGATTTCATATGATGTTGATAGGGCATGCCTGTGTATATGTGTATATATATACATTGAAAAATGTGTGCATGTCTGTATGTTCCTCTGATTTCAGGTTTACAGGGTTTAAAACCTGTTCAAAAATCTATATCACCCAAAAGAATTAATTATAGGCTTTGATATCTAAACAAAAGTTGATGATAAGACTATAATAAGAATTGTAAAAATAGTTTTAAGAATTTATATTAAGTAAGTTATCAAAAAGTTAAGATTACAGAGGAAATGGTTCAAACTGGAAAAATTCGAGGATCGAATTTTCAAGTATTGATTATAGGAATAAATTCGTAGTTCAAATCATGAATTTTAATAATCATTTCAGAATTTTTAGGTTTAAATTGACCAAGAAATTTAAGGTTGAACGGAAAACACGTTTTTATCTAAATCTGATGATCGACGGCAATTCATGGGTTGAGGTTTATGTCGAGGGTAGCTTGATGGTCAGTGAACTCAGGAAAATTGGTGGTCGAATTTTCTGATCAACGGTGAGGCGTGGCGTCGATGATTTAGGGTTTAGCAGTTGTTTTGGTTGAGGGTGTCAGAGAGTCGAATTTCATCGTCTCTGATGAATCGAGTTCCACTGGACCGGAGGGAAAAATGGCGTGGGTTATAGGTGGAGCCCTGGTAATGATTATGGGGTCGCCGACGAATGGTGGTGGCGGTACTTGATGGTTTTTGGTGATCGAAGTTTGGGATCGGGTGTGCTCGATGTCTCGATTTCGAATTTAGGTGAAATCGAAAACTCTGGGTGATCGGGTGTGGGTTTTGTTCGTTGTCTCGGGCTAGTGGAGTTAAGCTCCAGATTTTTAAATTTTTACAGTTTTCAAAATTTAAAGTAAATGGTTGACTAGTTTATAAACAAAAAGAGATGGAAAAGATTTAAAATAAGTTTTAAAACAAAGATATTGATCAACTTTAAAAAATTTTCCAAATTATAGAGACTATAAATGCAAATTGTTTTGAAATTAAATTATCTTGATTTGAATAATTAAATATTAGGTGGTTATTTAATTTAATGGTTTTCAAAATAAATTATCCCAAATTTATTAAGTTAAAAATGTTTTAATCTATATAACTTTTGTTTTAAAGTTTATAAACTTAATTTTTTTTGATTAAGTGAATAATTGAGAAAATGAAGTATTTTATAATCCTTAATCTAACTTAAAGATATTAAGTTAATTAATGTATTGATGATGATTTATTTCCAAAGGTTATTAAATAAGGATTAAATAATAAAGATAAATGGTTTATCTTTTAATTGATTAAATCTTAAGAGATTAAAGATTGATTAAGGTTAATTAACTTCATAATTAAGGTTTGGTAATTAATGAAATAATTAAGGAGTAATTAATTAATTAATTAATTTAATTAATGATTAAGGATTGATAAATTAATAATTAAGGGTTAAAAGTTAATTAATTAGAGGTTAATTAATTTGTAATTAAGTCTTAGTTAATTAAATAATTAGAGATTAATCAATTGATAATTAAGGATTGATTAACTTGTAATTAAGAATAAATTAATTTGAAATTAAGTTTTATTAATTAATAATTAAGGTTTATTAATTAATAGTTAAAGAATAATTAATCTATAATTAAAGATTAATTAATAAGTTTATAAGGTAATTAAGGAGTGATTAATTAATTAAAGAATTGTAATTAATTAATGATTGATTAAGCAGGGAATTGGTGATTAATTCTTAAGTAACTAATTTAATTTGAATTAATTAAAATAAATTTTAATATGGATTAATAATTCCTATTGGTGGATTATATTGAATGCCTTGAATTGATTGATATCTCTGATATGAAAAGTTTTGTGATATGATATGTTTGGGTTGAACAGTAAAAATGTGGTTATCTATTGATAATGAAATACTAGGTAAAAGTGACATCCTGCATTTAAAGTTTGAATTGTATTACATTTAAATAACTTAGGTTAAGATGACATTTGAATTCGAAGAGACCGGGATCGGATATCAGCGATATTCGGAACCACTTCGATTAGTAATCTAAAATTCTTTATAGATTGATATGTGAAATCAATAAGTTGGAATGTAATTGGACCATTAAATCTAAGTTTCGGTACTTAGAAATTGGTGAGTGAAATAAATGATGTCTATAACAATTTGTGAATTTGTAATTGATACAAGTTACCCCGGGATATATATATATATAAGTCGTAGGCTTTTGTAATTCATGTTAGATAAGTTTACTCACGCTGGTTTCCAGCCTGACCCGGGTGTTACTTTGATGTAATGCTCGGGTCAGACCGAGTATTACAGATTTTCAGGTTAGGACGTTCTGGAGTTCAGGTGGCGAGCTGGATGGCAGGAACGTATGAAGTATTCCGCTGTGTATTTGAGAGTTGATGTGATATTAGTCTGAGACAGGTTGATATAACTGTCCAGTCATGTGTATATGGTTGTAACTCTGATGTATTGATGAAAATTAACAAATACAGTTTTCTTTGTATAACTGATATTATTATTTGATATTGTATTTTGATCCGCTGCGAATGTGAGAATCTGTGTCTTATTCTGTTTCTTTCTTCTATCTCTTTTCTTTTTCTTCTAACTATCTGGAATTTTCGGGTTCGAAATTTCCGGGTCGTTACAAGTGATTCACTATTGTTGTTGATTTGATGAATGGTTAAGATGATACGGTGATGACATTTTGATATGATTTTGTGTTATAATTGCGTGCGACGAGAAATTAGAATAAATGGAGTTATAATACCGTCTAGTATGGGATTTTTGGTAATATTCCTCCGGTAATCCTTTGGACTTGTTATATAGAATAGAATGGTGATGAGTGTAGTTTATAAATAGTGAATAAACGTTTAAGTATCACGTGGTGGTATGAGATGTTGTATTGATATTTATTTGGTTATATTCATTGTAAGTAGGTGACACTCACGTGATGGGAATAGAGTAGATAGTGTGGGATGATACACGTAATGATAGATGGCTCTGTGCGTATATTTAGCGAATATGGCTCTATGCCTAACGATGACCAAGACTTTGTGTCTATATGTAGTGGTTATACATGCCACTATTATGATGTACTCCTATTATGTTTGTTGGAGAGGACTAAACGGCTAGAATCCATCCTAGCGACCTGATCGTGGGGTTGCACCCTAGATCTGTGACACACATATTTATATAGCTTCGTGTTAGCCCCTGTGTCACCTAGGCCAGCAGTCTGCTACCTATAGGGGTGAGTGTAATGTCATGACTTATGAGTCCTCGTGTTGATGAGCACACCGGTGGATACGTGTCACGATGAATGTAAAGGTAACTAAGATTATAGAGACTTAATGTCTCTGGAGCTTGCTTAGTGTTATCGATCTTTCTTTTGGTACTAACGGAGTAGTAGATTGGCATATACTATTGATATACCTCACTTGAGTATAGTTATGGATTTGATAACAAACATAGTGTTATATATATGACTCTACTTGGGACTTCATGTCTATCGTATAGTCATATCCAGTCACGATACTTTTTTTATAGTTTATATATGAGAAGATGAGATTATACCGGTGATAAATGTCCAGTGTACAGTGGATTCTCAACATAATGATGAGCAACCTATCCTATTTTACATATATTGATGATGATGTTCTATTTATCAAAATTGAGAGATATATTTGGGCATTGCTCCATGCTAGCCTGACTATACTTTGTGGTATCTCATTTATTGATGTTTTCTGGATTTGATGATGATTTTTGGATATGTATGATTCATCCATTTGTGTTGATTCTATGATTTCTGATTTGATGTGCTTTTGTATATGTGATGACATCTTTTGAGATCAGAGCCAGTTGTTTTGTATGGTTTGAGTTATTTGTTTGATTTGATATTTTGATGGTTACCTTTTATAGTATAAACGTATTTCATGCATATGTTTCCATATTTATTTATTTATATGGACAAGTCATCTGGTGATTTGAGTATCCCTGATTTATATATATATATATATATAGTTATAACTTGTTTAAACAATGTTATCCCTATTGTGGATTCTTGATTAGACATAGTCTGACCTGTTTGTTATTTATGTAATTCTCGGGTTAGTTCGAGACATTTTAGGTAAAAGGACGATATGACCAGCATATGTTTTTAGTGGGCTTAGAGGAGACATATATTAGGATTATTGCATGATATTGTATGACATTGATTCACCGTATATATACGATATTGAGTTGTATATTGATTATTCATTACTTTACAGTGAGATAGACATCATTTGTAATGACCCACTTTTCGTACAGTTCCAGTTGACAATAAACCACACATGTACTAATTGCTTCTTATCATGACAACTTTTTTTTATGTCACTTCTCCTTTATGGCTAATTACTCTTATACCCTTCTCATAATACTGCCTCTTATCCTAATAGAACATTCTAGAACATTCCATGCTTTATGAAAAGGAGAGTATGTTAATTAGTTGCTAATGTGTTCATTTGATCATTAGTTAAGTGCACGATAGTTCAAACAACTTATATCGATCAAAAAGTTTGTTTATCGATAAACCGACTTTCGGTCACATTATCGATTTTTCTTTGAAGAATATATTTTTGTAAAAACTTTTCAAAAACAAGTTTCTTAACATTATTTATTAATTAAATGATGCTAAACATGATTAAAAAATCATATTTATAACACTTAAACATATCTCAAAATGTATCAATATTCGAAGACGGAGTGTTCGAAATTTCTGGGTCGCTACATTCTCCCCCACTTTGAACTTTTCGTCCTCGAAATTCAACAAAAATGATAATCAAGAAACCAAAAGAACAAGGTATATATAGCATTGCTAAATATACAAACTAAACTGCAACTCAAATACAAACTAAGATAAGAAAAGTCTAGTCTAAGAACAAATCCAGATAGGATTCCCTCAAACTATCCTCAGTCTCCTACGTACAATCCCAAGCATCCTCGCTCCATTGTACCTTGACTAACTTTACAACCTTAGTGCTCAATTACTCCGTATCTCTATCAACAATATGAACAAGCTGCCTTAACACCGTAAAATTTGGCTCGATCTCTAAGTTCTCTTGTTGCGACGCTTCCACTATCATTGAAGGATCATGCACAAACTTATGCAAATGCGATACATGAAATACATTACGCACACCCGATAGCCTAATAGGTAACTCGACTCTATATACGAGTGTACCAATCCTCTTGAGAATCGGGACTGGTCATATATAATGAGGAGCCAACTTCCCAGCCCTTCCAAATCGAACTATACTTCTCATCGAAGAAACCTTTACAAATACAAAGTCTCCTACCGAGAACTCCAAGTCTCTGCACCTCTTATTTGCATAACTCTTCTGTCAATTCTGTGCTTCCTTGATTCGCTTTCTAATCTCTATAACCTTATCTGATGCCTCACAGATCATATTCGGCCTGAGCACAAGACGATCTCCAGGTTCTACCCAACAAGATGGAGATTTGGAAGACCTTCCATACAACGCTTCAAATGGTGCCATTCCGATATTGGCCTGATAACTATTGTTGTAAGAAAACTCAACAAGTGGTAAGTGCTCTTCCCACGAACTTCCAAAATATAAAATGCATGCTCGAAGCAAGTCCTCCCACACTTGGTTCACCCTTTCCATTTGCCCATCTATCTACGGATGGTAAGCGGTGATCAAAATAAACTCGGTCCCTAATCCTTTAGGAAAATCCTTCTAGAATTGGCTTGTGAATATCGAATCTCTATCACTCACGATATCACATAGAACACCGTGCAACCTAACGATCACCTTAACATATAACTTAGCCAAACTAGAATCTGTCCTCGTAGTTTTAATAGGTAAGAAGTGCGTACTCTTGGTCAATCGATCCACAATAACCCACACACCTTCGTTAACCATCCCCGACCTAGGCAAACCATCTATGAAATCCATAGAAATATGTTCCCACTTCCACTTTGGAATCTCAAGTGGTTGAAGTAGTCCGACCTCTTTAGATGACCACCCTTTACCTATTGGCAGTTAGCACACCTACTCATAAAGATAGAAACATCTCTCTTCATGCCCTCCCACCAGAACGTCATCTTCATGTCTTGATACATCTTAGTGACCCCAGGATGTATCGTCAACCTATAATGGTGACTCTCTACTATAATTTCTTGCCTAATCCCATCAATATCGGGACACACAACCTACCACTCATTCTCAAAATGCCACGGCTATCCACCTCGAATCCTGGCCACCTCTCTGATGCCTCATTTTCACTAACATTCTTAGCTATCCTAGCAAAATGAAGATCTCTATGTTGATTCCCTTCGATACGACTAATCAGAGTCGGACAAACATCAACATTCGCCATAATTGCATACCTCTTACTGAGCACATCAGCTACAACATTAGCTTTCCTCGGAGTATACAAAATATCCAGATCATAGGCCGCAAGAAACTCCAACCACCTTTGTTGCCTCAGGTTCAAGTCCTTTTGCATAAAAAGATAATTCGAAGACTTATGGTCCATGTATAATTCGAACCTTTCACCAAGCAAATGATGCCTCCACAACTTTAATGCAAATACCACCGTTAACAACTCCTTCATGAGTTGCATACCTCACTTTATGAGGTTTGAGCTGCCGACTCGCATAAGCGATCACCCTTCCATATTGCATCAGCACAGCACTAATACCTATTCCATATGCATCAGTGTAAACAATCAAAACCTCACCTCCATTTGGCATAGTAATAACAGGAGCACCGGTCAACTTTTCCTTTAGCTCTAAGAATGCTTGCTCGCATTTATCCGTCCATACAAATTTGATATCTTTCTTCGTCAAATTCGTTAAGCGAGAGGAAATATTTGAGAAATCATGTATGAATCTCCTGTAATAACCTGCTAGACCCAGAAAGCTTCTAATATCAGTCTCGCTTTCCTGGCTCTTCCAGTTCTGAACGGCCATAACCTTAGCGGGATCAACAGAAATAACTTGTATCGAAACATCACGCCCTAAGAACCTAACTTCTGAATGCCAAAAATGACACTTCGAGAACATAGCCTTCAAAACATGCTCTCTTAGTTTTCCTAGAACAATCCTTAGTATGAATTTTCCTCCTCGATCTTGGAATAGACCAGAATATCATCGATAAAAACAAAGACAAACGTATTCAACACATCTAGGAAAAATCGATTCATTAAATCTACGAAATATGTTGGAGCATTAATTAGGCCGAACGACATAACTAAACACTCATAAAACTGGTCGGATCTAAAAGCAGTCAATGATACACTCTCTTCTGCCACCCTCAACTGATGAAAACCTATAGCAAGGTCAACCTAAGAAAATACTCGAGCTCCATGAAGCTGATCGAACAAATCATCTATCCTAGGCAATGATACTTGTTCCTAACAGTCCGCTTATTGAGCCCATGATAATCTTGACGCAATCTTAAGGAGCCATTCGCCTTCGTAGCAAAGACGAGAAACACTCCCTAACTCGAACGACTTGGTCGGATCAAGCCCTTCTACCACAAATCACTAACCTGATTTGTCAGCTCTAATTTCTCTTTCGGGGAAAGTCTACGAACTGGCAATACAATAGGTTTCCCATCCTTCACTAAATGAATGCAAAATCCTATCTCCCTATGGGGTGGTAAACCAGACACCTCTTCGAAGACATCCTCAAATTCCTGAACAATAGGGATAGAACCCAACTCCTCCTCCGCCACAGCATGGGAATAAAGGAAACTAGTCATAAGCGCATTAGGCTCTTCACAAGATACTACCTAGACCTTCCTTTGCTTCGTTTTGAATGATACAGTCCGTTTAACACAATCTAGGACTGCATGATTTCGAGATAGCTATTCCATTCCAAGAAAAATATCAAACACCAAGAATCCTAAGACATATAAATCACACAGAAAGGGTCGATTAAAATAAGAAACTGGGGCTCCTAAACAGATCATGCTAAGATTAGCCAAACCCCTAACAGGGTTCAACACACAAATAGAATCTAAAGCTATAACTAGCTTAAGTTTCAATCTATGAACAAGAGTATGAGATATGAAACTAAGGGAAGCACTAGTATCAAATAACATGAATAGAAATGCCAAAATAGATAGAATACCTTACAAAACTTGCTTCCCCTTTACTACGACAGAAGTGGAAGGTACTGAAGCTATGCAAAGACTCTAGGTTGCTCTCCCTTACGAAGAATTGGACAATCCTTGACTATGTAATCAAGCCAGTGGCAATTGTAGCAGCTCCTTGGTGGAAATTGTGGCTTGGAAGTCTATGGCTCTGGCCTTAGTACCTTAGCAATAGGTGCCTTTAATAACGGTGCCTTTGTCACTTGCCCTCCTCTTACCGATTTACAGTTCCGAACAAGATGTTCCTTCCTCCCACATTTATAACAAGCGATACCAGAAATATCTCTAGATGGGTAAAACTTTACACTTGTTGTTTCCAGTTGTGCAGCAATGGACAACATCGGAGCTAAGCTCTCAAACCTCAACCCCATGTTCACCAAATTCACATAAGACCCTAAGATGTGATTAGTCATATTACCTTTGAACTCCGGGCGCATCCCTGCGATGAACATCTCATTTCTCTTCAAAGGTGTATCTACCAAACTGGGCCCAAATCCAGATAAGGTAGTGAATCAGTATCATACTCTGCCACTATCATGGCCCCCTGCTTCAAATCGAGGAAGCTCCAACAAAGTCTTCCCGGCTTCCGGGATAAACTTTATCTCAGAACTCTTTAAATTGGGCCCAAGAAAAGTCGTTCTCTTGGACATCAGTAGTGATAGAACTCCACCAATCAATGGCCGCATCCGTCAGATGTTGTGATGCTAATCGACGCTTTATCGCGTTATCTAACTCCATATCCCCAAATATACGGTCACATAAATTAATCCAAGTCTGGACTTCTATGATCTTCTCCGTACCACTAAACCTCTTACCTCCTAGCCTCTTGTAATTATGGCAGAGCGAAGAAAAATTCACCTTAGGCCTGACTTGCATGATCTCCTCTACAATATCCACCCTTGGTTCTCCGACTGGAACAACATTCCCTAGCGCTTGATCTCCACCATCAGTGATGGTACTACCCCGACCACCTCTACCTCCTCGAGCATTGGCAGCTCTAGTACTCATGATGCACTACCTGAACATAGCAGAATATATGTAGGATACGAAAGGATAAAGTTATTCAAAGAAAAATATTATTCCTAAGGAAAGCTAAAAAAAGGGTATAGGTTGATAGAAAATACAAATACGATCTCTCGTATACACTCGACTCATTCTAGGGTGTCTCTCACCCTATCTTTGATGAGCTATAGCCAACCAAAGCCAAGGGTGTTCACTCAACCTAGGGCTCTAATACCAAATGTTACGACCCGACCTTTCAACCCTCGAATGTCGACACTAAATACATCAACGGTATCCTTATGCCAAGCACCCAAGTGCCAGAAAGATGGAAAGGGTAAAATAAAAAAATTGAATAGAACAAGAAAGAAAGAAAACAACACCAGAATCTCACAGTGGAACGATAATTTATAATATTAAAAGAACGGTACAAAGGGTTACTCTAAATACAAGACTTTCAGAGTTACAATACCTAAGTATTAACATCGGCCTGGACACTTATAACTGCCTATCCTTATAATGCTGATATACGCATATAGCTAAAACCGAACAACTGAATTAGAAAGATAATGGAAGCCTCTAACTTGTCTTCTGAACACTGAAGCGTGCAAGGTGAAACCTTGTATTCAGCTTACTCAAAAGAGTACACGGGGATTTTAGGGAAACAAAAAACCAAGCGTCAGACATAAGTCTGGTATGATAAAACTCGAGATACATGAATATATGTAACAATGACTATTGAGACCAAAAGGATTCCCGTAAGGGTTTTCCCCTCAAAAGAAACCATAATTTATTAAGTTTAATATAGTGATATGATAGATAATGTCTAGGGTATGGGATATAATAATATCAAATAGCTGTGGTGCTTACATTGGTCACACCACAACATATTTAGGCTATACTCAAAAATCGCAAAGGTATGTTCGCTTAATGGAATTTCCAGGGAGATTCCTTCGGTCAAGCCAAAATCCAATCTCCTACACAAGGATCAGAAACTACCTCCGAGCGTCTTATACCTATAGATAAAATATACCATTAAGGCAAACATATCCGGTCCACATCTAAACACGTGATCCGAAATACCATCAACTCCCGGTACCCACATATCGATAAGCATACTCTAGATATGGAGTTGAAAATACCCTGTCGTGGGTTAGCAATACCCCAAACTATGCTCCTACTCTGTTTTTATACATTTCCAATGTCGAGGTCACATTCAACATCTTCCACATGAGTCTTCATCACTCGAACAAAACATGAATCCCAGATTGGATCCTCCCATCCCGAATAGATGTCGAAACCATAAGTGGATTCCCATATCTCAACAAACCTCAGAATCACACATGGATTCCCACATCCTGAATAGATCATGAACATTTACATGTGTTCGAGCATCTTAAACAGATCTCGAATCTCCACATACATTCCCTTTCTTCAGCCGCTTCCAAAATATAGAACCCGTATACTAGTTTTGAAGTGGTGTTCGGTGAGTAGAACACTTCCCGATCCCGGACTCTTCAAAACCAGTCGATGAATTTTCGGTAAACTCGGTTTTGGTTCTTTTAGAAGTAAGCAAAACCTAGAGACATTCGTACCAATACTCCTCTCCTGGGGTTCTTATTGGTAAAAAATCACGAAGCATTTCGATAACTTCTTAAGTTAATATTAGGTCAAGTTCGATAATCGACTAATTGATTATCTAATCAAAACAATTGCTTATACAAATCATGACTCGTACGCTTAACTCGATTATGACATTCCAACTTAACTATTCCTCGCCGAAGAGCGAAGCTAGGTAAGTTTGGGCACTGGTTGCTCCAAGCTCTACTTAGACACTTCAGTCTTAAATCTCACAAAAAGATAAGTTTACCTCGTCGGGTTATAGTGTTAAGTATAGTAGTAATGATTTCCATAGATAATAAGAAATCAACTCGATTAACACATTTTCGACATTTTCCACTTACCTATTCCTCGGTTAAGAGGGAAGCCTGGTAGGTTAGAGCTTTATTTCTCCATCCCCACTCGACATCAATCTTAACTCTCACAAATAGACACGATTACTTCGTCAGCTTATTAGTGTTAAGCATAGTTAATTACTTTTCTAATAAGTAATTAAACAATCAACTATTCGGCCATTTAGCAATTCTAACCCCTTTTCAAAAACATTTAAATTACTTGAAAATACTTATAATAGGCTTTAAAACTATCCAAAATATTACTTAAAAATAACAAGTTTGAAAAATCAACAAAATTTGGAAAAAGATCATGTTTTATTCTAAATTTCATCTCTTTAAAAATTCATACCTAATTATTAATAATTCATAAATATCAAAAACTACATTTAAAATACTCTAAAAATAGCTGGTCAATACTTTTAAAAAGAATGAAATAAATCTCTCGAACTTAAAGTTCTTTTTGAAACAATTGATGTTCAAAAATAAAGGTTAAATGGGGCTGTTTTGCACTAGTGATGTTTTAGGCATTTTCGAGATGTTACTTAACTTTTAACTATTCAAGCTTTTACTAGCAACAAACATACATATAAAACATTGTAAATATGATGAGAAATCCCTATGGATCTCTCTACAAAGTTCCTTAACAATTATCAAAAACAAGACAATTCCGAACTGAATCCATAGCGACTATCACTATAAGTGCACTTTCAAATCCGAGTCATATCTCAACCTATGTTTAGCTACAACCTATGTGCTTTGTTAAGGCCTAGTCATATGTTATATAAGTCA
Source organism: Allium fistulosum (assembly GCA_030737815.1). Lineage (NCBI taxonomy): Eukaryota > Viridiplantae > Streptophyta > Magnoliopsida > Asparagales > Amaryllidaceae > Allium > Allium fistulosum. Next base: position 738,719,366 of record CM060906.1, read on the forward strand.
ATTCAAGTCCATTCAAATCCATATATAGATCCTATGTGCCACTTGTTTTCAAAACAAGGATCAAAATCAATGTTTTCAACATATGTCACTTAACAATTCAAACAACTTTAACACAACAAAATATAATCATATATGGGTTATATTATCAATCTAAGTGGTCAGTTGGCTCACCTTAAACTCAAAAAACAACCATGCTTAAGCACTCAAGTTCAAACCAAGCTAGCAACCTCCTTTCCCTCCTCTTTCTTCCTTGCTTTGCTTTGCTCCAAGCCTCCTACCCTCTATAAATACTCATGGCCTCAATGTCGGGGGGTGGGTTTTGGCTTTGCTTTTTCACAATCTAACTAGATAGAAGGTGTTGTTATGTGGTGGTAAGGTCTCACTCTAAGTTTGAGGTAATTTGGAGATGGTTTGCAAACTATTTGCTTTAAGAATTTAAGATGAAGAAGAAGAAGTTGACACTGAAATTTGCACTTAAGCTTTAGGAATTTTTTTAATATATTTCCTAAGGGTATACCCCTCCTTATATAGGATTAGGAATGGTGATGGGAGAAGACCAAAAAGCCCTCAAAACCCTAATGCATTGATTGCTTCTTATCATGACAATTTTATGTCACTTTTCCTTTATGGCTAATTACTTAGATACCCTTCTCATAATATTATCACTTATCCTAATAGAACTTTCTAGAACATTCCATGCTTTATAAAGAGGAGAATGTGTTAATTAGTTGCTAATGTGTTCATTTGATCATTAGCTAAGTGCACGATAGTTCGAACAACTTATATCGAGCAAAAAGCTGTTTATCAATAAGCTGATTTTCGGTTACATTAATAATTTGTCTTTGAAGAATATATTTTTGCAAACACGTTTCAAAAACAAGTTTCTTAACATTATATATTAAGTAAATGATGTTAAATAAGGTTATAAAATCACATCTATAACACTTATACATATCTCAAAATGTATCGATATTAGAAGATGAAGTGTTTGAATTTCTGGGCCGCTATAGATGAATTAATAAAGTGAATTAATGAAATAAATAATAGAATGAATATTAACATGAGCTATAAAATGAAATGAATATTTTGGGATGTTGTTCGATAGAATTGACTATGCACTTAAGTGTGAAGTAATAACAAACATGAGTTGTGCAGTATAAAGTGTTGGAATAAACTTTAGTATGTGTTGTATGGAATGGTTCATAAATAATATTGGTATTGAAGAAATATACTAAGTGATGAAATAAAATTTAACTTGGAAAAGTTAATATGAAATGATTTTATGAAATGGCCCATAAATGAATTAGTATGCAATGAAATGTTGTTAAACATAAATTGAATTTAAAGTGAATGAAAATAAAGTGAATGTTAATAATTGAATGTAAATGAAATTGAATGTAAATCGATTAAATAGGAATGAATTGAATGGAAATTAATTGAATGTAAACAAGATGAAAACGAATCAATAAAATGTTAATAAGAAATGAAAGTGTATAAAGATAATGCTGACATTTGAAAATGCAAATTGATTTTTTGATAAATAAATTGGATGGATATTATTTGTTTGATGACTTTTCTTGTTACATTTGCATATAGATTGATGCAGCCCAGTTTGAAGTCTTAGGTCGCGTACGACCTAAGGAAGTGATAGGTCGTGAACAACCTAGCGACCTACGAGTTAACGAGCATGATTTAGGTCGGGTACGACTTAGTGGGGATTTAGGTCGGGCGTGACCTAGTGAAGATCGCTTGCGAGTTAGCGGGCTAGCACATCAGATATTCCAACAACCTAAATTTGCAGTGCAACATGACGAAAGCTTAGGTCGTGAACGACCTAACTCCAAGGTCGCTAACGAAGAGTGCGAACGACCTAACTCAGACATTTCCTTAAGTCGCGAACGACCTAACATATACAGGCTAGGTCGCTGCCGAGCCACGACCTAAGCTAGGTCGCATAAAGAAGTTCTGAAGCTGGTTCTTAAGTCGCTGCCGACCTATGTTGTGTCGTTTCTGTTAAGTCGTTGATATGTTGTAACTGATATTGTGTTAGGTCGTTGGGCCTGCTAAGTCGTAGGTCGTTCTTTTATACCTCGTGAGTCATCATGTGTTGTACATATTTGAGTCGCTATTGTATTGTAACAATCTGATAGGTCGTGAACGACCTATAGTAAGTCATAAGTCGTCTGTTGTTAGGTCGTGATGTTTTAGGTCGTGGCCAACCTAAGTGTTGTACAAATTTCTGTTGTGTGCGTTGTAACTTCTATAAATAGGCCGGTGGTGCCATTTGTAATTTTTTAAGTTGATTTGAATGAAACTTTTGTTTGTTAGCTTTGTGCTTTCAATTAAATTGGTAGTTGAGTGTGATCTCCTATCTCCACTTTCGGTTAATCGAGTGTGCTCGATTCAACGATTGTTGAAGTCGATTCGTAGTATCAAGTGCACTTGATCAACGCTTGAAGAATTGAAGATCTTCTTTCACGGTATAGTACGCTATCAACATGACGAAGATAGCTAGAATTCGGTACCTTCGGATCAACGAATTTGGGCCATTCAGTATACTTCATTCCATCGATTGCTACTTTCACAGAATCATCATTTTATCATTCCGCTGCTGCATCATTTGGTATCAGAGCTTGTTTTAGCCAATCTTAGCTAAATTGAGTCTTGGAGCCGAGAATTTCGAAGTCGAAGTGTTAGCCGAGCTTGAAGTGTTGAGCCGAGCTAAGTAGAAGTGTTGGAGATTGAAAGTTGCATTATTTGGAGAAGTTTGTGTTCGTCGTGTTCATCAAAAATTTGCAACAAGAGTGGAATTTTCGATCCAATTCCTTTTGGATCAAAAGTTGGAAAAGTGTTTGAATTTGGCCGGGATTGTTTTGGGCGCCAAAGTTTGAAGTTGGAGCCGAAAGCAAGTGAAGGCCGTGTTCATCATTTGGTATATTGAAGTGTTTGTGAAAATTTTGAATCATGCCGCTAAGAAGAGCTAATCGTCACCAAAATGTTGAAGATTTGTATAAACGAGAGGATGCTGAACAAATGGAACAACGCATAAGTAACAAATTCAATGAGAAGTTAGATGAAGGTATTGGGAGATTAGAGAAGCTCATGATGGATATGAATCAACCCCGAAGAAGAACATCACCAATTTCAAACCAAGGTGGAAACAGGGTTTCGCCATCGGTTTCGGGAGGAAGGAGATTATCGCCACAATCTCATCAAGGAAGAAGAAGTCATAGGGAATTCGAAGATGAACCATATCGAGATGATGAAAGACAAAGTAGAAGGAATATGCATGATCATAGAGATGTGGGTGGTCGAGATCGTTATCGAAGTACATCTATTGTTGATGAAGATGATGATAGAGGGAGTTTTCATTATCGAGATCATGGCCAAGGACAAAATCGAGATCGAGAGTTTGAGGATGATCGTCGATGGGAGTCGGGGATGAAAACTGAAATTCCAGAATTCAAAGATGGTATGCAAGCTGAGGAGCTTTTGGATTGGTTGTCTAATGTGGAGGAGATTTTTGACTTCAAGGAGGTTTCAGAACATCGTAGAGTGAAGTTGGTTGCTACAAGGTTGAGGGGTAGAGCTTTGGCGTGGTGGCAGCAAACCAAACTTACACGTGAACGGATGGGGAAGTCAAAGGTTGAATCATGGGAAAAGATGAGGAAAATGATGAAAGCTACTTTTTTTCCTTATAACTATCAATCGCTTATGTATCAGAGGTTGCAGAACTTGAGGCAAGGAACGAAGACTGTTAATGACTATGCTGATGAATTTTATCAACTGATTGCAAGGAACGACATCATGGAGACAGAGGAACAATTAACAGCTAGATTTGTTGGAGGGTTGAGAATGCAAATACAAGATATGGTGAACATGTTTGATCCCAGATCTGTCGCTGAAGCACATCAAAAAGCTCTAGCCTGGGAGAAACAAGGAAGGAGAGGTGGTGGTGTGTTTACAAATTCTAACAATCCAATGAAAGGGGCTAGTAGCAATGCGAATATTTCGAAGGCTGTTGCAAAACCGGTTGTTAATGAAGTTGCTAAGACCAGGGTCAATAGTGGTATCAAATGTTTTAATTGTCAGGAGATGGGTCACAAAAGCAATGAATGTACGAAGCCAAAGAAACGAACGATGATTGCGGAGGCAGAGGAAGATGAGGTAGAAGCTGACTGTTCTAATTCACTACATGATGAGGAGGAAGAAAATGTGTCGGGAGACGAAGGGTATTCACCGATGATGAAGAGGTCGTGTTTAACACCAAAACAAGAGGAGGAAACTAGCTGGTTGAGGAGTAACATCTTTCAATCAACATGCACTATCTTGGGAAGGGTTTGCAAATTTGTCATTGATGCGGGAAGCTGTGATAATATTATCTCTACAGAGGCTGTGAAGAAGTTATCATTGAAGACAGAGAAGCATCCGAAACCGTACAAGTTAGCTTGGTTGAGGAAAGGTGGAGAGGTGAAAGTTGGACGTCGAGCTTGTGTTAATTTTTCAATTGGAAAGAAATACAAAGATGAAATCTGGTGTGATATTGTTGACATGGACGTATGTCATCTGTTTCTAGGGAGATCGTGGCAGTATGATAGGGCGGTGCAACATGATGGGCGTACCAACAGTTACCGTTTCATGTTTGAAGGCACGAAGATTACTCTAGTTCCAAAGAAGCGACAACAAGAAGAAAACAAACTGGAGGAGATTGAAGAGCTGAAAACTTTATTATCCTTGAAGGAGTTTGTTAAGGAGGTTGAAGAGGAGCCTGAAGTGTTTTTGTTAATTGGGCGTGAGAGCAGTGAAGTGGTTGAGATTCCTGAAGAAGTGAAACCAGTACTGGGAGAGTTTGACGATGTATTTCCTGAAGAGCTACCAACGGAGTTACCGCCGTTGAGAGACATTCAACATCAAATTGATCTTGTTCCAGGTGCTGTGTTACCTCATATACCACACTACAGAATGAGTCCAAAGGAACATGAGGAGTTGAGAAGGCAAGTGGAAGAGTTGCTTGAGCAAGGACGTGTGCAGGGAAGTTTAAGTCCTTGTGCGGTGCCAGCTTTGTTAGTACCGAAGAAGGATGGGACGTGGAGGATGTGTACGGATAGCAGAGCACTCAATAAAATAACTGTCAGATACAGATTTCCGATGCCGAGGCTTGATGATTTGTTGGATCAGTTGAGCGGGGCTACTATCTTGTCAAAGATTGATTTAAAGAGCAGTTATCATCAGATTCGAATCAGACCAGGGGATGAGTGGAAGACATCATTCAAGACGAGAGAAGGATTATATGAATGGCTGGTCATGCCGTTTGGTCTTTCGAATACACCGAGTACATTCATGCGGGTGATGAATCAAATCTTCAGACCATTCATTGGGAAGTTCGTGGTGGTGTATTTCGATGATATCCTGATATATAGTGGAAGTCCAGAAGAGCACTTGCAACATCTGTGAGAAGTGTTGATGGTATTGCGACAGGAACAATTTTATGCTGCAACGAAGAAATGCTTGTTCATGACGCAGAGTGTTTTATTTTTGGGGTATGTTATATCGGGAGGAGGTATACAGGTGGATCAGAATAAAGTTGAAGCAATCAAAAATTGGCCACAACCCATGACGATTACAGAAGTTAGAAGCTTTCATGGTTTGGCGTCATTCTACCGAAGGTTCATTCCACACTTCAGTAGCGTGATGGCACCAGTTACTGATTGTATGAAAGGAAAGCAATTTTTATGGTCGGAGGAAGCAGGATTTGCTTTTGATAGAATCAAAGAACTTTTGACGACAGCACCAAATCTAGTGTTGCTGGATTTTCAGTTGTTGTTTGAATTACATACTGATGCATCGAAGGTTGGAATTGGAGGGGTGTTGAGTCAGAAAGGACGTCCTATTGCATATTTCAGTGAGAAGCTATCGGGAGCAAAGATGAGATATAGTACATATGATATGGAATTTTATGCTATCGTGCAAGCTATCAAACATTAGAGACATTATTTGTTTCATAAATAATTTGTGTTATATACTGATCACGAGGCATTGAAGCATATGCAGGGACAGGACAAGATTGCAGCTAGGCATACTTCGTGGATTGCATACTTACAACAATTTACATTTGTGGTGAAGCATAAATCAAGGATTATGAATCGAGTGGCAGATGCATTGAGCAGAAGGAATCATGTGTTGACTACAATGAAGGTTGAAGTAACAGGGTTTGATGTGTTGCCAAAATTATTTGTCGATGATCTTTACTTTGCAAGGTTTGTTGATGAAGTCAAGGAGGGGAAGACGGATGAGTTTGTAATGGTGGATGGTTTTCTTTTTAAGGGAAATCGATTGTGCATACCTGAGTGTAGCTTACGTATGAAGATCGTGAAGGAGTTACATGAGGAAGGTCATGTGGGCCGAGATCGCACTTTTCAATTGATTTCTCAATCTTATTATTGGCCTTCGTTGAAGCGGGAAGTTGGGAAGTTTGTGGAGAGATGTCATATTTGCCAAGTATCCAAAGGGACAGCGACAAATGCGGGATTGTATATGCCGTTACCCGTACCTGTTAAACCATGGGTTGATATCAGTATGGATTTTGTTTTGGGATTACCGAGAAATCAAAGGGGGAATGATTCGATATATGTTGTCGTGGACAGATTTTCAAAGATGGCACATTTCATCGCTTGTAAGAAGACAGCTGATGCCGTTCGTGTTGCTGTGTTATTCTTTAAAGAAGTGTATCGTTTACATGGTTTACCAGAATTCATAGTTTTTGATCGAGATACTAGATTTCTAAGCCATTTCTGGTTAAGTTTGTGGAAGATGGTGGGAACGAAATTGAACTTTAGTAGCGCTTATCATCCGCAGTCCGATGGTCAGACTGAAGTTGTTAACAGATCTTTGGGAAATTTGTTGCGGTGCCTGGTGAAGGATAATCTGAAGAGTTGGGATATGAAATTATGTCAAGCGGAGTTTGCTCATAATCATGCTACAAACCGTAGTACAGGGTTCAGTCCATTTCAGATAGTGTATTCAAGTGTACCCAAGGGGCCGTTGGATTTGACGATAGTACCACAACCCAAGGGAACCGTTAAACGGGCTGTTGATTTTGTTGATGGATTGGCAGAATGTCATCAAATCGTTCAGGAACGATTAGAGAAAGCGAATGAAAAATATAAACGATCTGCAGATTTGAAGCAAAGAAGCGTTGAATTTAATTAAGGAGATTGGGTGTATGCTGTGTTAACGAAGGATCGCTTCCCAGTGGGCGCTTACAACAAGTTGAAAGCCAGAAAGATTGGTCCTGTGAAGATTGTGAAACAGATCAATGAAAATGCTTATAGATTGAAGCTGCCGGAAGACGTATACACTTCTGATGTTTTCAATGTCAAACACATGATACCGTATCATGGAGATGAGCTTGTTATGGAAGAGGTGAATGCAAATTCGAGGATGAATTTTTCCCAACCAGGGGAGGATGATGCAACCCAGTTTGAAGTCTTAGGTCGCGTACGACCTAAGGAAGTGATAGGTCGTGAACAACCTAGCGACCTACGAGTTAACGAGCATGATTTAGGTCGGGTACGACCTAGTGGGGATTTAGGTCGGTCGCGACCTAGTGAAGATCGCTTGCGAGTTAGCGGGCTAGCACATCAGATTTTCCAACGACCTAAATTTGCAGTGCAACATGACGAAAGCTTAGGTCGTGAACGACCTAACTCCAAGGTCACTAACGAAGAGTGCGAACGACCTAACTCAGACGTTTCCTTAAGTCGCGAACGACCTAACATATACAGGCTAGGTCGCTGCCGAGCCATGACCTAAGCTAGGTCGCATAAAGAAGTTCTGAAGTTGGTTCTTAAGTCGCTGCCGACCTATGTTGTGTCGTTTCTGTTAAGTCGTTGATATGTTGTAACTGATATTGTGTTAGGTCGTTGGGCCTGCTAAGTTGTAGGTCGTTCTTTTATACCTCGTGAGTCGTCATGTGTTGTACATATTTGAGTCGCTATTGTGTTGTAACAATCTGATAGGTCGTGAATGACCTATAGTAAGTTGTAAGTCGTCTGTTGTTAGGTCGTGATGTTTTAGATCGTGATGTTTTAGGTCGTGGCCGACCTAAGTGTTGTACAAATTTCTGTTGTGTGCGTTGTAACTTCTATAAATAGGCCGGTGGTGCCATTTGTAATTTTTTTAAGTTGATTTGAATGAAACTTTTGTTTGTTAGCTTTGTGCTTTCAATTAAATTGGTAGTTGAGTGTGATCTCCTATCTCCGCTTTCGGTTAATCGAGTGCGCTCGATTCAACGATTGTTGAAGCCGATTCGCGGTATCAAGTGCGCTTGATCAACGCTTAAAGAATTGAAGATCTTCTTTCATGGTATAGTGCGCTATCAACGTGACGAAGATAGCTAGAATTCGGTATCTTCGGATCAACGAATTTGGGCCATTCAGTATACTTCATTCCATCGATTGCTACTTTCACAGAATCATCATTTTATCATTCCGATGCTGCATCATAGATATTGTATTAGTACATGCTATATATTGATATTACTCTCTATATACTTGTTCTCATTAGTTGTTGAGTGATTATTAGGTATGGATGGCGTATGCTTCGCGTTTAGTGCTTGCTTTCGCATTGTAGTCGTATATGCTTGCTAAAATTAATAAAAGGTATATATCTCGGATTACGTATCATTTTTTATATTTTTCCTTATAGGATGCCTCATCCTCGAAGATGAGATGTATATTTGTGATTATATATATATTGTAAAATTTTCCAATCGAGCTGCGTAAAGGAGACGCTGGCAAAATTTTCCGTAAATTTAAGGCGTTAGAAAAATTTTGAGAATTTTAAGGGGAAATTTTTTTGATTAACCAAAAATTTGATTTTTGAATTATAACTTGGAATTCTTAAATGAAAGGAAATTAGTTAGTATCTATGAATGAATTTAGAGACTTAGAAAGGGTGATAAAAAAGTTGCAACAAATTGATTTTGGAAGATTAAAGGCTTAACAGAATTTGGTAATCTATTTCAACTAATTTGTTTTGAAAAGTTAATGGGTTTGGGGCATTTTTCTTACCTTGGCAATTTCGGGGACGAAATTCTTTTAAGGGGGAAGAATGTAACGTCCTAGCATTTCAATCATTTGAATTTGGAAATATTTAATTGATTTTAAATATTGAAAAGTCAATTTTATAAGTTAAACAACTTATATTTCAAATTCACCGATTTAATTGATAATTGAATTGTTGAATTAAATATTTGAAATTGTTAAAATTATTAATTCTTGAATTTGATGTGAATAAAATGATTTCAAAAAGTTAATTTAAATTCCATTGAATAAGAATGAAGATAGTAAACTTTTAAATTGAGATTAAAAGTGATTAAACTGATTTTGGAAATATCTCGTTTTAATTAACATGTAAAAATAGCCTTTCGGGGCTCTATCTCGAAATTGGACGAAACCAGTTCCATTAGTTCCATAATAGTATATTATTGTATGCCATCGAATTTTGTGATGATAGGACGTATCGTTTGGTCGTGCGAGCTCGAAACGCGTAGAAATTAATTTCAGGGATTTATATAATATAATTGGGTTTGAAAAGCTATCATCTGTATATGATCGAATTAGGCCTCGAGACTGGTTCCATTTTGTTCGAAAAATGGGTATAACATATAAAACACCAAGCGACATGCCTCGTTTGGAGTTCAAGAATTTCGAACGTTTAAAAGCTAGACAATTTCAATTAATATATATATATATATATATATATATATATATATATATATATATATATTAGCCATACTTTAGCCCATGCCCTAGCGCTCAGCCCATACTTTACACTGTTTTCTCATGCATGCCTACCCATACTTTCTCCCTTTATATTCGCGTGAAATCAGAGAGGCTCGTTCGTTTCCTTTTTCTTTTCAAATTCAAATAGGCCTCATCTAATGGCCATTATCAACTATGGTCACCAGAAGCATTTTCAAGCCTCGATCTCAACTAGAGAAAAGGGTGGCATGACATTGGGAAGAGGATAAACGGTGGGACGACCTAGATCAGAGCGAGGTGGTGGGGAAACGTGCACGGTCGTAGCAATGTTTTTGGGTTCATGGAGGCAATTGGCAGCTCGAGGGAAGGCGCGCTAGTGGCATTCGAAGCATCTGGGCTTAGAGATGTTATTGGCAAGGTGCGGTGGCGGCAAGAGGCATGAGGCAGCAACGATTTTGTGATGAACGCGGTTGAGATATTGTTGCCTTGAAGCGTGAAAGAGGGAAGGAGAAGTTTTAAATGTAATTAGTTTAGAATTAAAAATAATTAGTGGTTAAAATTTTATTTAATAATTATTAAACTTATAAATGCTATAACTTTTTCCTACGAGGTCCCAATCAAACACGAAAGTTGCATTGCATCGTATCGGCGAATACTACGCTATGGAGTTGGATTGGATGGATTTGGAGATCGTAGAAATTTGGGTTAATATTGAATGTTCGTTCAATTTTAATTCAAACCGGAACGTTTTGGTGACTACTAAAATCAATGCGAGTTAGTCTCACCTTTATGGTTAATCAAAAATATTATATAGTCAATAGAAATTACTTATTGGATGTGTCGATATTTTATTGTTGATTGTTATTTACACTTTGGATGATTTACTATATTTTTTAGTTGGTTTGGATATATTCTCTCAAGAGCGGATTAGACCCTATTACATTCCCGTGTAAGAGTGGATGATTTTTTGTATACGATCCCGTCTCGAAGCGGTTGAATTATAGTTTATGATTATATATTGTATGTGATGTATAACGACCCACCTTTTTGACCATCGAAAGTCAACACCGAACACTACCATTGTGTCCAAATGTCACGCATCCAATCGACCAAAGGGCAGATTGTTAGGGTAAATAAAAAGAAAAGAATAGAGAATAGAGTAACAGAATCTCACAGTGGAATCGACAATATATATAATATAACAAGGACAGTAGAAACTGTCTCTTCAAAAAAATATAGAGTATATCAGAGTTAAAATAAACCTTATCAGCTATACAGTTATAAAATTCTGACCTTACAAATGTCGGTAGGTATATTATAAAATGCAGCGGGAAATAAAATACTACGAAGGGTGAATCTTCAGCACCTCTCCACGATCTCCAAAACAGCATGGTCAACCAGGGAAAATACTCGGTCTGACCCGAGCATTATAAATAAATAACACCCGGATCAGTGTGGAAATACCAGCGTGAGATAACTCGAATAATGAAGATCATATAAAAGTTCCGTGAGACCACGCCGCTAATGCGGAACGGGTTTTTACCGCACAAGAATAACATCCATACAGGCAAGAGCAGAAATAAATATCAGGAAGACAAATCAAAATGAGCATAAATAATATTAAACCAGACTTGAAAGAATGGAAATAAACTAAGTAAAATCCAAGCTGGACAAAATGGATAGAACAAGGAAAATAGTCCAACTTGTTAGTGCAGACTAAATAAGGTAACAGTCCAAACTCGATAGGATAGGCTAAATAAGGTAACAGTCCAAACTCGATAGGATGAGCTAAATAAGGTAATAGTCCAACTTGATAGAGCGGACTAAATATGGTAACAGTCCAACTTGATAGAGCGGACTAAATAAGGTAACAATCCAACTTGATAGAATGGACTAAATAAACACTTAAATGCCATGATGAGAAGTTGGCTCTACTCGTGGCAATTTAAAGCTAAAACAGATTCAAGGTTTTCGAATCAAATAAGGAAAGGAAAATTTCCAACAAATGACTAGGAAGGTGCACCCCCCTTAAAGTATACCTCTAGTAATATACTTCTAAGAAGCTCATTTACTCTGTGATACTTCTCGCACGATACCAAGCTGGACCCCGCCAAACCTTACCGAGTATCTGAATATTTCCACATCTAAGTGCACAGCCGAATCCAAACTAGATGAGGTGTGGAAATACCTTAATGGGAGCAACCCCACATAGCTTGGCTTCCTCTCGCGCTTTTGGTTAAGGCATTTCCGATAAAGGATAGCAACGCTCAAAAGCAGTAAATCATCTTAGAATGACGATAATAAAGTAGCTGAAGTAACCGATAGCTGAGATACCAACTATCGAGGATATAAAACGATCGTATATGGAAACTAAGTCTTGTATACTTATCACCACTCACTGAATTCAAATCTGTTCTTTTTCTTAGTTAACAATAATACTAAACAAGTCAAGGTAGTATTACCTCAAAGTCATGTCCAATGATTATTCTTAACTTTTGAAATAGCAATAAGTTTACTTCTTTGATGTTTAGTGCTAATTGTACAAATAAATCGTTTCCATATTAGTGATTCGCTTTATAGAAATAATTTATTTCCAAAAAGAATCAAACTTTTACTTTTTAAAAACGAAACGAACTTTTTGGCTTGAATTCCGTATTGGTAAAACACTTTTAGAATTTGTTCCTGATTGTTAAAACGTTAAGAAAATAATTTTTCCAAGCGCGCGGCCCCGAAGGCCTAAACCAACACCAGACCGAACACGCAGAAGATTATCCAACTTATCGTCCCAATAATCGAGTTCCAATTCCTTTTTATACTTTAAAACAATATTAATTATCCCAAAGATAATTAATTACATTTAAAATTCCTTTAAATAAACAATTCATTATCTATAATAAAATAGATAATTATTTCCAAACACTTTTATAACATTGGTAAATTAACTTTAAAATCTTCATTAAATTAGTTTATTAACTTTAAATCAGTTTATTAAAGCAATTTTTATTATATTAGTAAATTTACTTTAATCACTTTTATTAAATCGACTAATTAACTTTAAATATGAAGAACAATTAAATTCAAATAATCATTGGTTACAATTGAATAAGTCATCTCAAACACCATTTATTAAACTGATAAGAAAATTTTAAATTCCATTAATTAAAATAATTAATTAAGTTCAAATAATCATAACTAATTGAATTAATCAAATTTAAGTTTCATTAGTTAAAGTGAGTAATTAAAATATCATTTGTTAAATGATTTGTTCAATTATAAAACATCATCGATTAAAATGATTTAACTAAATTCCCTATATTATCAGCTACAACAATTAATTAAATTTAAAAACAATCATTAATTAAAATGATTAATTAAATTCAAATATCATTATTTAAAATGATTAATTACTTTTAATTATCATCAATTAAAATGGTTATTAATTTCAATTATCATTAATTGAAATAATTAATTTAATCTCATCATCATTAATTAAAATAATTAATTAAGCTCAATAAATTAATTAAACTCCATTATCCTTAATTAAAGGAATTGATTAAACTCAAATAATCATTAGTTAAAATGGTTAGTTAAGTATAAAACATCATTAGCAAAAATGATTAATTAAATATAAAGATAAACAATCTTTAATCATCATTTATTAAATTGGTTAATTAATCTCAAATTAATTAATCAAGATGATTAATTAATTTTAAATTATCATTAATCAAAATGATTAATAAATTTTCAATATTCTTTTTAGCGTAGACACTGTAACGACCCGGTATTTTGGACCATTCAAATCAACAATAAATCCACACATGTCTGACTTGAATAATTCAAAATATCAGATTGTTAATTTAAATTTGGCAAAACTCAGCATATGCAGTAAATAAATCAATCACAGAATCACAAACACAGAGTAATACAATAATACGCAGCATAATAAATAAATAGTAGTTCATGAAGCTACTATATAAACATCAGAGTTAGAAATAAAATACAACAGAATATTTCAAATGCAGTGAAGTCTCCAGTACAACAGATGACCTCTCTGAACAGATCAACTAGAAAAGCTGGAAGCTGAGTTGATAGTTGGATCTCCAAACGAAGCTCCAAACTCTAAAGGTGAGTCTCAGATGCTGTATCACTCGGTCTGACCCGAGCGTAAAGCAAAACACAAAACACTCGAGTCAGGATTAACATTCTTATATCAATAAATCTAACTCAAGTGAAATATCAACTGAAATACAAGTAACTTAAAGGATGTTTGGGATAACCATCCTCTAAGGATCCGTGGAACTATCTACAATGTAGAAATATACACCATAACACCATGGTCATTTCAATTTTATTTATACTTCAAACCCAAATATCATTTCATTTCAAAATATCTATTTTCCTAAATAATTTATAAAGTAAAGTATTTAATAATTTCCTCAAGTCTCACAAATCGATTCAAATCAACTCAAATTTCAAATTCCAATTTAATTCAATCTAAATTTTCTCATTTTAATTCAATTCAGTTTCTAAATAACAAATTCAAATTTATATTGATTTCAAATACAGATTTGAATCATAAAATAAACCATTTAAATTCCAATATATTTCAAAGCTTTAATATTCAACCATTTCAAAGTTAAATTTAACAGTTTCGTATAGCTCTTGAACTAACTTCATTTATTATTTAATCAGTGAATATTCACCTAATAAATTCAATATCATTTAACTAGCCTTAAATTACATTTTTTCTAAATATTTCCTTAAATTTATTTAAACAAGAAATATTTATTAAATTACATAAATCAAACCCAAGTTATAAATCATATCTTAAATCTCAATTTCAATAAGTTACAAATCAGTTTAATTAAATAAAATTCTTTAATGAATACAATTTCAACTAAATTCAAATTATCTTCCCAACCTTAACTTATTCAAATTATTACTGAAATCTATTTTGAAACATAAATTTAAATACTTAAGCATATTATATGTATTAAATCAATCTTAATTAAATAAAATATTATTATTAAATCTATATATATATGGACCAACGGTGTTTGTATATAATTCTATCCTATGGTTAAGTGATTCAGATATTTATCATTTCAATCCGTAATTTAAATATATACGGGTAGATATCATTTCGACCCGCAATCCCAATTCAATTCAAATGAAAATCGCTTGGGTCTATCATTTCAACCCATAACGGTTTTCTCCTATTCTAAAGTCCGTTCGGGTATGTATCATTTCAACCCAGTGAATTCTATACTAACAGGGGACTTGCAGAGTGACAACAGATATGATAATAACAATAACAGACATATATCATCAATAACAATATAATATAAACAACAGGATATGGTGTCATATCCCACAGGTGAACAATTACAGATAATAGCATCTATAATAATTTAAATAACTACAACAGCATATTTCAATTGTCGTTTCAATTGAAATTAAATTTAATAAATATAAGAACGTTAACCATGAGTGATTGCTCACCTTTCGAGGTTAGAGGAGTTTGACAACAGCACAAGCTACAAATTCCAAAGCAAAGCAAGATTGACACAATTTGATGATCAAAGCTGATAGATAGGAGTTGACGAAATCAAATCAGGATTGGATCGATGAAGATAAATGATATACATAAACTCATATATACAGCTATATATAACTATTTATATATATATAAATCATACTCTAAATTCAACCATATATTAAATTATATATATATATATATGGTTTCCAAAATCATTGTTTTAAATTAAAGATTCATATATTACAGTCAAATATATATACACAATATATGTTGAAACCATTACTTATATATATACCTAGCTATAACATTACTTATATATAAACTAAAATGGACAGATCACATATACTCACATAATATACACTTAGATAATATATTTCTCAAAAGCAAGCCAGCAGGCAACCATATACATTTTTCAGAACTGATATATATATATACTTCCCTTATACACAAAATATATACTACTTTATACATATTACAAATTAACATGTTATATTTTGAAATACCACAACTGTACACAACTGTAAATAACAAAGCCATATAAACAACTGTCATTTTTTTTTCAAGACAAGCCATTCATCTTTATTTATTAAAAAAGGACAAAAACATAATAACATCAACCTCATCAAAGTACCCAAAACTGATACAGAGATTATGGACAACTACACACCAGTTAACAAGTTACACGAGGTTGCAATTATATTCAAATTTTATGACTAAAAATGGAATCAAAAAAACACTGCTGGTGCCAGGCGGCGGTAACTAGTCACCCTAAACTTAAGGAGTGAGCAACACTCTCCTGATAAATCTACATTAACGTTAAAATAAGACCAATGGAGGCTACAAGTATCTTCTTATACAGGAATAAGTCAACGTTTCAATATAATATATTTTATAGAATCAAAATAACTTACTGAAAAATCTCTAAAAAAATGAACATACCATATATAAATACTTTATAAATAAATACATTTATATATATTTAAAAGAACTATCACGTACTGAGATTAACAAAAATATACACTTAAGTAACCTTGTATATATCACATGTCAGATGTATTACAACCAAAATATAAATATACGAAAATATGAAACTTGACATATATAATTTATATTTGAAAGTGCTTCACCGGTTGCATGCGTAAAACACCATATATATAATCAGGTTAGCCAAGCATGTTTTATTAAATAAACACATATTCATAAGACCAAAAAAAAATCAGAGATATAAATAGGTTAAATATATATATATATACAAGTACATTATACTATTTCATAACAAAGCCAAGATATATATTTATACTAGCAATGTATATATGAGCCTACATATAATATATACTATTCACAACAGACAGCCTATATGTATAACTAGATATAGATATGTATCCTATAAACAGATCTATAAACAGAACTTATGTAAAACAATACAACACCTTATATATGCAGATCATATATCTGTATACTTATATATAAACAAAGCTTATAAATTAGCAAATAGATTTTTATAAACTAATATATATGTATGTATATATATAAACTTATATAAGCTAAACTGTTATTTATGAATATACTTACAGTATCACAACTATTATAAACCACAGTATAACTTTTTATATATATACAAGAACATATTAAACGGCCTAGATTTGGGAACGAAAAGAAAGAAAGTAATATAAATAAATATAATAATCATTATATAGAACTTACATAAATATGCATGCAAAATAAATTCGAGCAAGTTATTCTGCCATGGTCGAGAGGTTTGAGCGGAATTGCTAGAAAGAGGGGAGGAAGGGTGGTGCACGAGGATCAAGGGGTGGAGGCTTCTCGTGGAGGATGGAAAAGGCTGATCGGTTTTGGCTCGGGTTGTGGCTCAAGGTTGATGGGTGGATCGCTGGAGATGGTTCGGTAGGTGGTTGGAGGGCCGGCGGTAGGGGAGCACGGTGTCGGCTTCGGAAAGGAATGGGTCTAATAATATTTATATAAATTTGTTTGTTGAGGACGAGCAGATCCGGGAATTGGAGAAAACAAAACAAAAAAAAATGAGAGAAGAGGAGATGAGCAGAGGAAAGAGAGGGCTGGGGAAATGAAAAGAATGAAGGAGCAGAAGAGGAATAGGTAAATAAATGATTCAAAGTGAAAAAGGAAGTTACAGGCTATGATATAGATCTATAAATTTATTTCAAAGTAACGTAAGCCACAAATCAAATCAAAAAAAAAATTGAATAGGAATGGTTGTCCGATGATTCAGCAAAGTTATTAAAGCAATTAATATTTTCTTGGATGACACGGATAAAGTTTAAATTCAAAAGAAAACAAACGGTCATGGATCCGGTACCAATACGGTTACTGGTTTCATGGATTTTGCTGTGTACCGGACTTCAAAATACAGAAATAAATATACCGTAGAGATCAGCACGACGGGACGATCAAAACGGTATACAGATATTAGTGGTACGATCATCCGATCAAAAGTCGATAATCGGTACCAGAAATGCTATTATTTTGCGAGAATTAAGATAAACGGAGCAATAAAAGTCCAAATTTGGAAAAACGAAAGATGACATCTCACTCAGAAGAAGATTTAGAAATTTATTGTATAAAGATATTCAAGTTTGGAAAACATTTTATTTTCATCAAAAATTAACTGACTTAAATTGAAATAGAATTTCAAAAGAAAATAAACTTCAATATTATCAGATGAAAATTTACCAGTTGCTATATTAAAATAGACGTATTCCAAATAATAAATTTTTATTTTCAAATTTTATTGCTTAAAATTTCACAAATTTCCAGTTAAAGATACTTTTAAAACCATTAAATTTTGCTGGTCGTTACACTCTCCCCCACTCAAAACTTTTCGTCCCCGAAAAGGAAGGAGGTAGGAGAATAGAATAACCAGAAATAAAAGTAGATTGAATGTCAAGATTAAACAATTAATTTGAACTATATAAATTTTACTTAAAATTTGAAAACTTCATTTGCAATTCAATTATCTTATATACTTTAAAATCTTTCAAAAATCCATTTGTAAAATTTCTTGCTTCCTTTATAAATACCATTTATGTGTTTAAATGGCACCTTTATAAATATATGAAAACTATTTGAAAACTATTATTTACATCATTAGTTATATTTACCCAGAAGCTATTTGAAAACATTAAATCCATAATTCATAAATTTAGTAATTTATCTCAAGATACTTTCAAATATTATTAATAAGTCAATAATCATTTACTTTAAATATGTTTTATTTAATTAATAACCTCAAAATATTCATAACACTAAAATTTCTATTAAACAATGTAGTATATAAATAAAAATATTAAAATATATATATATATACATAAAATCAACAAGGAAAACAAGGAGGATTTGTAAAACAGATGATGAGTGAATGAATAAAGCTGAGCAAATAAGGTAGATTCAAAAGAATAATATCAGACACGAATAATTAATTTAGAACCATAAGGGTTTTAATTTCAAATATTAATATAGAATTTCTTTTGTTGAAAATACCTTTATAATAAAATACTTTTATAACTCGATGTTTCAACAAGTTTATCCTTGTTCCTATAGACTCTGGTAGTTCGTTGATCAGGCGCAAAACTAGAATTCTCCAGGTACTTAGTAGACTTGTTTTAACACCTAGTGAAAATACTAGAAAAACTTTTTTAAAAACAGATATGGAAAGTACAATCCAAACAAAACAACAAACAAAACCTTTGTCTAACCATGGTTCGCAGATGCACAATGGTTACGCCTGGATCCCCCAGGAAACAATCCATATCCGTAAGCTTTCTCAGCCCTGCGAGTTACGCCATGATGACTAGTAGAATGCAGGATACACAATGGTTACGCCTGGATCCCCCAGGAAACAATCCGTACCCCCAGGCAAGACTCAGCCAAGCAATTGCGCTACTATTCGCGACCTACACAGATTGCAGGATACACAATGGTTACGCCTGGATCCCCCAGGAAACAATCCGTACCCCTAGGCAAGACTCAGCCAGGCAGTTGCGCTATGCAGTCACGATCGTAAGACCATGGGTAACGCCATGGAATTCGAAGGACACTCGAGTATCATATCCGGAAAACCAAAAATCAGAGAGAATAATATCGATAGAATGAATCCAAGATGTGGCCACAAATCGGATATCAAGCATAAGGCACTTTCCATATCTTTACTTCGAAAATATGTATCATATAGTACCCTTTCAAATCACTTTCAAATATCGTACTTATATAAAATCCATTGTATATAAGATTTAATTTCAAATCAAATACTTTCCAAAATCAATAGTATATCAAATCTGTGACGCCCCACCTCTATACCCACGCTAGCCAAGAACACTACGGTGTAGTGTTGTCAACTAGCACGGAGAATAAGGCTGTTGTGGAGTGACCATTCGTGTAATTGCTTTGTGCGAGCACCGATATGTCAGATAGTAAATCATGCATTTCATTTTTTTGAGGAAATCCGACATACCGATACAAACACAAAGCTACTACACAGTGGCTATAATAGTTTAGGACAATAAATATAAAAATAACACAGATAACATAAATGCGGAATACATATGGAACAAAAAGTCTCATATATATATAATAA
This sequence comes from Allium fistulosum, assembly GCA_030737815.1. Taxonomy (NCBI): domain Eukaryota; kingdom Viridiplantae; phylum Streptophyta; class Magnoliopsida; order Asparagales; family Amaryllidaceae; genus Allium; species Allium fistulosum. The sequence continues at coordinate 738,739,278 of CM060906.1, forward strand.
CTGATGTCAGTTACAATACATTTGACACAATACATATGATACAACTATAACTGTCGACTCTAGAAGTGATATACACAAATACTTTATCAACTAATGTACATGAATACATGTCATCCTAATCAATACACTGATTACTACTTAAAGACAAAGACAACTTCGGAAGATGTGAAAAGTCTTCATAGTCCGAACAGCAACTCAAGAAGGAAATCTACAACCTGAAATAACTCGGGTCTGACCCGAGTATTAAATTCAAAAGGAAATAATACACGGGTCAGTCTAATTCAAACTCAGTTATTAATGCACAGGAGCAATAATAATCAATATCGAATAGACGACAGTCACAATAATTCCCGTCTATCCGACTCTTTAAACAAAGAAATCGGATGACGGACGATATAACACTTAATAGTGTTAAACAAAAATCAGCAAATTTAAATCATCAATAGTTCAAGCATGTACAACAATAAAGACAAATTCGAGTACATCATAAAACAGAACCAAATGCAGTTCAACTGAAATGAACACAGGTGAAGGCAAAGACCAAAGGATGACAACATAAACAAACTCGAGTGATAACAGTTAAATGTACACAGGGATCACTATCTACATGAGTTAGTTCAAAAGAAACTGGCAATAAATACATGATCAAGTGAACACATACATATGACCATAGTAAAACGGTGAATGCACCAGAAACATGCAAGCTACAATGCAACCAAGAAGCAAGTATATGCAGAAAGCTACATGAATGAAACTAGGATATTCAGACTTTACACTAAGGACCAATGAACATGCATAACTCAAGTACATCAACTAGAAAGTTCAACTCGAAGCAACTGATCACAAATAGCAGGCAGTGACAACATAGGACAGTACAACTAAAAGAAATAGGTCAAGCATATATAGATATGCAGTGACAAAGTGAACCAAGTCACAATGTACACAAACAACAGTGAATGATTCAACATATCCAACTAGAAGTGCAGTGAACCCAAACAAAGTTCAAGGAAGAAGAAGATGCAGTGAGATACACATAAATGAATGCAGATGAACTCAACCTGAATTATCAACTACAAAGTATGACAATGAAATGGAAACACATGGATACTACAGATGCAACAAAAATTCATAAATACATCTACAAAGCAATGCAGACTGAAATATGGAAGAATGCAAACCCAAGTCAACATGAATCACTTGAGAATCAGAGACCCCAACATTGAATGGAATGCAAATTACAAAATGAAGGCTATAACAAACATGAACTCATGTATACAGTTCAGTAGTATACCAAATGCGACAGAGGTGCAGACTACAACATCAAAGTGCAAAAGCTAAAACATAATGCAATAGTGAAGACTGCTATACCAAAAAATGTATGCAACAATACAAAATGAAGTAGTGCAATGCAGACAGGCCAGATGAATCAACTACTAGCCAAATGTGACAGCAACACAAATGGAATGCAACTACAAACATGAAACCACAATGAAGTGCAACAGGTGAAACAACTACAGATGTATATTGTCAAAAGAATCAACTTACTTGGAGTGAATGCACTGAGGTATGCAACCCAGTGTCGACAACAGTGCAACAGGTGAAACAATGATGCAGACCAAAGACAAGGAGAGCAACATGAAGACTGGAATAAGTGACCAAATGCAACTAGAGTCAAATGACCAGAGGCCGAAGTACATCGAAGCCATAAAAAAATCAAGAATTTCAAATACCCGAAGTCATGAATGCTTCAGAAATGATAGACTGCAGTTCCAAATCAAAGTGGGACGAGCAGTGAATTTTATTTTCGAAATCAATGCCAACGATTCAGAGAAATTGATTTAAGTCAAAACAATGATGAACAAAGAATCCTCTAAGTCAGATTTCAAAACTGGAATTATCACGTAATCAAAGAAATGCCGAAATCACCCAAACAAAAATCACCAACATCAGACAGAAATCAAACTACCGAAATAAAAATTGAACAACTTCAAATAACCCAACGACAAAGGTCACGAATTCGAATAGATGTGAGAAAGTCTCAAATATCACTACAAAATCGATGGCTAACGCAAATCGAATGACAGTGCGAACCAAAGTGTAGTTTTAACAAAGTCAAAACAAATGTCACAGAAAATTCCAAGTCACGAAACAGAGTTCTTGAATTAGATGTGAGCAATAAATCGCTCACCTTTGCCATGGGAGTGAAGACGAAGCTGATGCGGTGAGGAAGATGAACGAAGTTAAGCCGAAGTCCAATCGAGCACGAGCACGTCGAAGCAGCCTCGAGCAAGATGAGGTTGGCGCCTTCGAGTTCCAGAAGCGAGTGATCGAAGAAGCTCTAATTTTTGAACGAGGCAGCCATTATTCGTTCGATTGCTTGATTTAGGGTTGGGAATGAATGAAAAATGAGGAAGGGGGATCGGGTTGTCTTTGATGAATACGGCACCAAGAAAGAATGGATCAAGATGATTTGTAAAGCCCACAACCCTTTTAACAAAAATTTTATCCCTGAATTTCAATTCGATCAAAATGCAAATAGCTATTAGCAACCAGATTAGATCGTCAAGAGGCGATAATTAAATGGGTACGAAATATCGGGTTGTTACAAAATCATACTTATATAGACTTCAATTATATAAGATTTCACTTTCAAATTGAGTACCATTTCAAATCTATAGTTTTCGAATCAATTTCATACTCATACAAATCAATTTTATATAAGTTTGACAACTCCCAAATCAAGTATTTAGTAATACAAGATTCTCAAATTTCAATTTGTTTCAATATCAATTTAATTTCAAAATCATATATAATTTCACCAAATTATTTCTTCTCAAATTAAATATCTTTAGTTTCAAAATTTCCAAAATAATAGATTTAGAAAATAAATCCAAATTTCCAAATCAATATAATTTAAGTCAACCAATTCATTTCCAAAATCAAATGTTTTCAAAATCATCTTATACTTACGTAAGGTCCATCTTATATAAGGATCAAATTTTTCAAAATAAATTTCGCTGTATGAAGAGCCATATGGGATTGAATATCTTTGTTTTTATGGGTTATATATCTTTGTAATTTAAATTGGAAATTTTCTTTTAGTAAGCAAAGATATTCTAACTCGACAGCTTTCAATTTCAGCGTCAAAATATATCAATGATATTAGAATATAAGATGTACATACATCATCATTTCGCAAAATCACATTTGATCGCTCGCTCGATCACACAAGTTCGCTTTCGAACTAGTATTGTCCATTCGACTTCCCTAATGCGGACTTCGATATGGTTTCTCGACTAGAAGCCATCAGTCTCCTTGCATAGCCATACACTACGATAGAGAATTCTAGAATCAAGCCCAAAATCCATATCAAATATTCGCCATCAAGAATCGAATGAAAAATCCTAACACGAAATGGTGTAATTCACCTCAAACTTGTGTACTCAAACCTAGATCAAATTAATTATGCGAATAAAACAGCATACGTACAACTTATATATTTATTCCAACTTGTTAAATATATAGTTTCATAAAGGTGTTACTAAGTTAAAACATTTAACTAAACTTTATTCAAAATATTTTGAAGACCAAATTCTTTTCAAAACATTTCAAATCTAAATTTCATATTAGAAAAATTTAAAATTGCCCTATTCATTTACTTAACAAAACAGTTTCAACTTATTTAAATCATATTACTACATACTTTAACATACATACCAAACTTATATACTTTATACTTTTCAAAATTTCTTAGCTTTGAAAAGTTAACCTTGATTTGGAAGTGCTCGAACCTTCAAAATAGTTGAAGAAATCATTTTCAAATTCAAGAGTTGGAAATCAGCAACAAATCGGTAAATCAATTTTAATAGATGGGGTTATATCAAATCCGAAACTCAAGGACTGAACACTGGCTTACTTCAAATAATTTCAAATATATATACATATATCCTTTGAATATCAAATCTTACTTCGGAATTTGAAATCAAAATTGGTTTCGCAAAATCGCTCGCGTAGCAATGCTACTAAAGTGGCCTTTCCCCCACTCTGAAACTCGAAAATCAATGTCGATGATGCATGCACTCATCACCGAAATTATTTTCCAGCAACATAAGTGAGTTCTGGACTTCTATTTTCTCAAACTTCTTTTGAAATTTCTTTGAAATCATTCGAAACTTATTAAAATCATTTGAAACATTTCTTATTCGGAAAATAATTTAAATCATATTATTATTATATATTTCAAAATCTTAAAACCAATTTCAAAATACCGGAGTTCAATTCTCGAATTTCAAATTTAAAATCCTTTAGTCATAAATCATGTTTAGATAAATCAAATTTCTTATATAATTTTTCAAAATTACAAATCCTTTCGAAACCTCAAATTCTCATTTTAAAAAGGGTATTAAATCTTTATCGAAAACATTTCACTTTTATATATAAAATATAATCATACTTATCAAAATAATAATTTCGGTTTAGAAAACAATTTCTAAAATATAAACAAACCCGATTTTCAAAGGACGATTCACGGACGGATTTCAAAACAAAGATAGAGATTCAATTTAAAAGAACTCTAATCAAATAAAATTCTGATTCGAAGATAGGCTTGAACGAAGATGAGATAATCAATTACAAAACAAATAAGGGATATACTTATATAAATCGCGGGCGACCTTAACCGGTCAACCGTGATTTCAAAATAAGATCAGTGTAGAATTCTGAGGCAAATCGACATTCGATCGCCAGAGATAGAATTCGACATAACAAGAGATAGCAGCATCTGAACCGAGGGATATATAAATCTCCGGTGAATCAATGCCAATTGTAAAGGAGTTTCACCCCTTTACAAAACATTCAAAGATCGGCGGGATCGCCTATTCTTATAGAGATCATTCGAAGTGGAGTTATGGGATACTCCAGAATCAAAAGAATACCAATAGAGAGAGACAAGAATGAATTTTGGAACCGTAGGGAACGTTCCAAAGTTCAAAGGAAATCGAGTCAAAAGGAAGAGATTAAACTCAAACGAAAGTGATTCTGTAAATAAATTTACAATATATGCTAAGTTTCGCCTAGAGCCAAAGCTCTGATACCAACTGTAACGACCCGGTATTTTGGACCATTCAAATCGACAATAAATCCACACATGTCTGACTTGAATAATTCAAAATATCAGATTGTTAATTTAAATTTGGCAAAACTCAGCATATGCAGTAAATAAATCAATCACAAACACAAAGTAATACAATAATACGCAGCAGAATAAATAAATAGTAGTTCATGAAGCTACTATATAAATATCAGAGTTAGAAATAAAATACAACAGAATATCTCAAATGCAGTGAAGTCTCCAGTACAACAGATGACCTCTCTGAACAGATCAACTAGAAAAGCTGGAAGCTGAGTCGATAGTTGGATCTCCAAACGAAGCTCCAAACTCTAAAGGTGAGTCTCAGATGCTGTATCACTCGGTCTGACCCGAGCGTAAAGCAAAACACAAAACACTCGAGTCAGGATTAACATTCTTATATCAATAAATCTAACTCAAGTGAAATATCAACTGAAATACAAGTAACTTAAAGGATGTTTGGGATAACCATCCTCTAAGGATCCGTGGAACTATTTACAATGTAGAATATACACCATAACACCATGGTCATTTCAATTTTATTTATACTTCAAACCCAAATATCATTTCATTTCAAAATATCTATTTTCCTAAATAATTTATAAAGTAAAGTATTTAATAATTTCCTCAAGTCTCACAAATCGATTCAAATCAACTTAAATTTCAAATTCCAATTTAATTCAATCTAAATTTTCCCATTTTAATTCAATTCAGTTTCTAAATAACAAATTCAAATTTATATTGATTTCAAATACAGATTTGAATCATAAAATAAACCATTTAAATTCCAATATATTTCAAAGCTTTAATATTCAACCATTTCAAAGTTAAATTTAACAGTTTCATATAGCTCTTGAACTAACTTCATTTATTATTTAATCAGTGAATATTCACCTAATAAATTCAATATCATTTAACTAGCCTTAAATTACATTTTTTCTAAATATTTCCTTAAATTTATTTAAACAAGAAATATTTATTAAATTACATAAATCAAACCCAAGTTATAAATCATATCTTAAATCTTAATTTCAATAAGTTACAAATCAGTTTAATTAAATAAAATTCTTTAATGAATACAATTTCAACTAAATTCAAATTATCTTCCCAACCTTAACTTATTCAAATTATTACTGAAATCTATTTTGAAACATAAATTTAAATACTTAAGCATATTATATGTATTAAATCAATCTTAATTAAATAAAATATTATTATTAAATCTATATATATATGGACCAACGGTGTCTGTATATAATTCTATCCTATGGTTAAGTGATTCAGATATTTATTATTTCAATCCGTAATTTAAATATATACGGGTAGATATCATTTCGACCCGCAATCCCAATTCAATTCAAATGAAAATCGCTTGGGTCTATCATTTCAACCCATAGTGAATTCTATACTAACAGGGGACTTGCAGAGTTACAACAGATATGATAATAACAATAACAGACATATATCATCAATAGCAATATAATATAAACAACAGGATATGGTGTCATATCCCACAGGTGAACAATTACAGATAATAGCATCTATAATAATTTAAATAACTACAGCAGCATATTTCAATTGTCCTTTCAATTGAAATTAAATTTAATAAATATAAGAACGTTAACCGTGAGTGATTGCTCACCTTTCAAGGTTAGAGGAGTTTGACAACAGCACAAGCTACAAATTCCAAAGCAAAGCAAGATTGACACAATTTGATGATCAAAGCTGATAGATAGGAGTTGACGAAATCAAGTCAGGATTGGATCGATGGAGATAAATGATATATATGAACTCATATATACAGCTATATATAACTATTTATATATATATAAATCATACTCTAAATTCAACCATATATTAAATTATATATATATATGGTTTCCAAAATCATTGTTTTAAATTAAAGATTCATATACTACAGTCAAATATATATACACAATATATGTTGAAACCATTACTTATATATATACCTAGCTATAACATTACTTATATATAAACTAAAATGGACAGATCACATATACTCACATAATATACACTTAGATAATATATTTCTCAAAAGCAAGCCAGTAGGCAACCATATACATTTTTCAGAACTTATATATATATACTTCCCTTATACACAAAATATATACTACTTTATAAATATTACAAATTAACATGTTATATTTTGAAATACCACAACTGTACACAACTGTAAATAACAAAGCCATATAAACAACTGTCATTTTTTTTTCAAGACAAGCTATTCATCTTTATTTATTAAAAAAGGACAAAAACATAATAACATCAACCTCATCAAAGTACCCAAAACTGATACAGAGATTATGGACAACTACACACCAGTTAACAAGCTACACGAGGTCGCAATTATATTCAAATTTTATGACTAAAAATGGAATCAAAAAAACACTGCTGGTGCCAGGCGGCGGTAACTAGTCACCCTAAACTTAAGGAGTGAGCAACACTCTCCTGATAAATCTACATTAACGTTAAAATAAGACCAATGGAGGCTACAAGTATCTTCTTATATAGGAATAAGTCAACGTTTCAATATAATATATTTTATAGAATCAAAATAACTTACTGAAAAATCTCTAAAAAAATGAACATACCATATATAAATACTTTATAAATAAATACATTTATATATATTTAAAAGAACTATCACGTACTGAGATTAACAAAAATATACACTTAAGTAACCTTGTATATATCACACGTCATATGTATTACAACCAAAATATAAATATACGAAAATATGAAACTTGACATATATAATTTATATTTGAAAGTGCTTCACCGGTTGCATGCGTAGGACACCATATATATAATCAGGTTAGCCAAGCATGTTTTATTAAATAAATACATATTCATAAGACCAAAAAAAAATCAGAGATATAAATAGGTTAAATATATATATATATATACAAGTACATTATACTATTTCACAGCAAAGCCAAGACATATATTTATACTAGCAATGTATATATGGGCCTACATATAATATATACTATTCACAACAGACAGCCTATATGTATAACTAGATATAGATATGTATCCTATAAACAGATCTATAAACAGAACTTATGTAAAACAATACAACACCTTATATATGCAGATCATATATCTGTATACTTATATATAAACAAAGCTTATAAATTAGCAAATAGATTTTTATAAACTAATATATATATATATATGTATATATATAAACTTATATAAGCTAAACCGTTATTTATGAATATACTTACAGTATCACAACTATTATAAACCACAGTATAACTTTTTATATATATACAAGAACATATTAAACGGCCTAGATTTGGGAACGAAAAGAAAGAAAGTAATATAAATAAATATAATAATCATTATATAGAACTTACATAAATATGCATGCAAAAGGAATTCGAGCAAGTTATTCTGCCATGGTTGAGAGGTTTGAGCGGAATTGCTAGAAAGAGGGGAGGAAGGGTGGTGCACGAGGATCAAGGGGTGGAGGCTTCTCGTGGAGGATGGAAAAGGCTGATCGGTTTTGGCTCGTGTTGTGGCTCAAAGTTGATGGGTGGATCGCTGGAGATGGTTCGGTAGGTGGTTGGAGGGCCGGCGGTAGGGGAGCACGGTGTCGGCTTCGGAAAGGAATGGGTCTAATAATATTTATATAAATTTGTTTGTTGAGGACGAGCAGATCCGGGAATTGGAGAAAACAAAACAAAAAAAATGAGAGAAGAGGAGATGAGCAGAGGAAAGAGAGGGCTGGGGAAATGAAAAGAATGAAGGAGCAAAAGAGGAATAGGTAAATAAATGATTCAAAGTGAAAAAGGAAGTTACAGGCTATGATATAGATCTATAAATTTATTTCAAAGTAACGTAAGCCACAAATCAAATCAAAAAAAAAATTTGAATAGGAATGGTTGTCCGATGATTCAGCAAAGTTATTAAAGCAATATGACACGGATAAAGTTTAAATTCAAAAGAAAACAAACGGTCACAGATCCGGTACCAATACGGTTACTGGTTTCGTGGATTTTGCTGTGTACCGGACTTCAAAATACAGAAATAAATATACCGTAGAGATCAGCACGACGGGACGATCAAAATGGTATACAGATATTAGTGGTACGATCATCCGATCAAAAGTCGATAATCGGTACCAGAAATGCTGTTATTTTGCCAGAATTAAGATAAACGGAGCAATAAAAGTCCAAATTTGGAAAAACGAAAGATGACGTCTCACTCAGAAGAAGATTTAGAAATTTATTGTATAAAGATATTCAAGTTTGGAAAACATTTTATTTACATCAAAAATTAACTGACTTAAATTGAAATAGAATTTCAAAAGAAAATAAACTTCAATATTATCAGATGAAAATTTACCAGTTGCTATATTAAAATAGACGTATTCCAAATAATAAATTTTTATTTTCAAATTTTATTGCTTAAAATTTCACAAATTTCCAGTTAAAGATACTTTTAAAACCATTAAATTTTGCGGGTCGTTACAGACACAAGCTCAAGTTCATACGATAGAGTTTCGGGGATGAAATTTAATAAACAACGGTATAGCGAAAATCGCTATAACGATATTTAAACTATTAAATGGAATATCAGAAATTAATTTCAATAAACTATCAATAACAGCATATGAATGTAAATAAATAATTTATGGACGAGAACCCTCCTTAGGTCTCTCTACAGGTTTTCCCTGCAAAACAATGGTTATGGATAATAAAGAGATGATCATATGGGTTTATAACAATCAATTTAAAATATCATCCATTTTCCAAATGGAAATTCAACCAAACAAGCAATCAAACACTTTAACTAACATCCAAACAATCAATAAACGTTTATTACATCTTTAATATGATCTAATAAAATTTAATGTGAGTTAAACTCACTTTGATTCCAGTTTTTTCTGAAGCGTTCCGGTTTGGACTAAAATCGAATGGGCGTTCGATTGTAGCCCAAATTTTCACTTTCTCCAAATCTGACCAAACCAACTCCAAAACGAAGATATTGCTTCCATGAGTACAACGCAACTTCCCACGTTCCAATTCGACCTCATATGAGTTAGAAATTAAATTTATAAGATTTTTGAATTAATTAAACAATTAAATACCCTAATTACTTAATTAATCACAATTACCCTTAATCCCACAAATATACCCTTCTTCCAAAGAAAAAAGGCCATGCACAACTGGTATCCTCACGATAAAAGCACGAGATCTTCTCTCCACCCAAAACCACTTCCATACTCGATGATTCTCCAAACAGACTTTGCCATCAACCTCCTTCTTGCGAGCACTACAACCCAGTCACCAAAGATTGAAGCTCAATGCACAAGACCAAAACGCGACCTCGACCGAAACCCACGTTGTAATATCCTGGAAATTTTAACAATATCAATTTAATAATCTGTTAAATAATTAAATTGATATGGATAATCTTTGATAATAAGATTTGAATTTAATTTAATAATCTGATTAAATTAGTATTAATTGATGATTTTATCTTTTAAAAGTTAATAAGATATTTTCAATTTGAATATATATATATATATATATTTATTTATATATATTGTAAATAGAAGCTTTGGTAAATTGGAAATTTAGATTTAATTTAATCAGGACTTTTCAAAGATATTTAAATAAGTAATTTTATAGTTTTAAAATACTTTAAGTAAATATTTTAATTGGTTTAAGATATTTTTAACTTAAGTTTAAATAAATAAGATTTACAAAAATTGGTTTGTTTTATTTCTTTTAAATATTTCTTGATAATATAATCTCTTGTTTAAATTATAAAATATGTTAATTTCAAATAATAAGTATAATGTATTATTTTTAATATGTATGAATTTTAATGCTAAAAGGAATTGTTATTTTTAAATTGAATAAATAGTGTATGTAAATATATATAACTTAACTTTTAAATTGAATCTTAGGATTTAATTTTATTTAAATTTGAATTTAAAATTGAAGTTCAAAAGAATAAATATTTAAATTGTTTTGGATTTTATAATATTTGTATAAACTTTTATTTATAAATGTAATTAGCTTTTGTTTCTCTTTAATATATATAGATAAGTATTTTATAAATAAGAAAAAGGCTTTTTAAATAATTTTAAAATAAATAAATATGAGTAATTACTTATAAGACATGTGTCATTTATCTAAAGCCTTTGTAAAACATGTGTAATTTAAGTAGCAAATGTATAGGACAAGTGTCTTATTTATTTTCTTTTTCTTTTATTTTTATAAAATCACAATTTACTTAGATATAAACATTGGCACCTCTTTATTTCATTCTTTCTAATTTCCTTTTCAAAACAAAAGAAACCCCAAACTTCTTTCTCTAAAACAAATCTGAAAATCAGTAATCAAATTGCCTCAATCCAAAAACAAAAGCCTGAAAATCAATACCACTTCTCAAACTCTTCCTCTAATCTAAAATCAGTAAAATAGAACTCCTCTCAAAAACCAGATTCAACAATCTATCATTTTTCTTCTAAATCTTCCTCAAACAAAATCAAAGTCTGTAAACAAATCTTCCTCAAAACATAAGATCTGTAACCAAGTTACAGATCTGAAATCAAAAACTGCTTGCATTCATTTTAAATCTGGAATCAACTCAAGAAAACCAGCCTGCAATTCTTTTTCAAAGCCTGCATGTTCTTTAGTCTGGAAGAAATTCTGGAATCTAAGCAACACACATCTCAACAAACAAGATGTTATCATGCATGCAAGATTCAGTAGCCAACAATTCAAGCTTTTAAATCAATGAGGCATTCCAGTTTAAGATTCCCAGTTTCAAGCTTTTCAAAAAAATAGACTCTGTCTCCATTTTAAATTGGTGAGTAACATTCTTACTTAAATTAACTTAAGTATAATTAGGTTGCATGCTAAATTCTGTGATAAATTGTGTTGTGGATGTGAATATTTATAGATGATTAAGCATATACATGAATGTATATAGTGTGCATGTTGTTTTGCATCAGTGTATCTCTGTTTCTTGAATTCCAGGCTACTGTTTTTGATATAAAATCAATATCTCATGATCTAGTGTTGATTTGGATTTAATATTCAAACAAAATATGTTTGATTTATCATATACTAATGTTTAAATTTTTAATTATGTCAAACTTCAAGCAGATTGTCTCTATAAACCAAAATAACAGTATATGTTATATAAAAGTGAAAATTCGAACTTTGTAATTTATAAATTCAGACTTATAAATTGAAAACATAAATGATAATATGATTTTTAGTATTAATACCATAGTTTTTAGTCTAGTATTAAAAGAGCAGTTCTGGTTTATGTTAGAAATGAAATTTTGGTGATTTTGATCATCTCAGTGAAATTGGAAGTTTGAAATCTTTAGTAGTGGTAGTGTAATGATCAAGGATACTAGGAAAAATGACGGGAAATCGAATTAGACATTGAGGCAGAAATGATTTAGGTTTGAATTTTTTAAACCTAGTTTTAAGTAAGGCCACGAATTCGTTTCGTTTGTTTTCGTTGATGGATCGAGTGTTCCAAGCTTTTGGGAAATGGAAGATCAGATATAGGCGAAGGTATGGCCAGAGAATTAGCCTCTCTGATGATCGGGATTTCGAGGACGAGGAGTTGTTGCCAGTTTTTGAAATGGTGGTCTGTGGTTCCAGTTTCGATTTTAGGCTCGATCTTGAATTCGTCTTCATTTCGTTGCTCGAGTGATTGGATTCTGGTAGGTGGATGAACGTCGACTGGTGGGGGAAGTCATCGATGATCGGAGTGACGCTGGTGATCGTGCACGTGCACACGATTGGGATATCTGGGTGAAGTCTGGGTTTAAAGCAGGGGAAGGTCTCGAGATTTTCAAGTGTTTTGTTCGTGTGAGACTCGAAGTTTTAGAGGGTGCGACTCGAAGTTTTTAGTGTGTGTGCTCGAGTATGTAAGTTGTTGCCAGGTTTTTGAAAAAAGAAAACTGTCTGTTTAAACTTTAAACTAAATTTAAAACTGTAAAGAATTAGTAAAACAGAAATTTAAATCAAAGATTTAAATATATGGATTCAAGTTTGGTTTTGAATCTTAGATTGAGATTTAAAATAAGTTTTATAAATTTAAATATGAATTTGTTAGCACCTTTTAAACTTCTTTATAAATGAGTATTTCTTTAACTTGTAAATTAAAAGAGTTTTAGAAATGTTGTTTAAAACATTGTAAAAGATAAATTAGTATTCATTTTAAATCTAGAATTTAAAATGAAATTTAAAAGTTAATTAATTAAGTAATTAGAGATTTGTGTTCATTGAATTAATTAGGAAATTTAATGGATAATTAATTTAATTGATTAATTAATCATTTGGATTAATTAAATAGGTAATTAATGGTTTAAACTAATTAATTAGTGATTAAGATTAATTAATTAGAATAATTAATTTGTAATTAAGGATTATAATTAGAATATTAATTAATGGTTAGGAATTAATTAATAAGTAATTAAATATTAATTAAGTTATGGTTGACACTTAATTAATTTAGTAATTAGAGATTAATAAATTGGTTATTAAGATTTATTAATTTAGAATTAATAATAATTAATATAAGTTAATTACTTAAGGAAAGTAATTAAATAATAGTTAATGAAGTCATTAACTATGGATTATTAAATAATTAATTAATAGGATTAATTTTGATAATTAATTAGTTGAATTAATTTAAGAATAATCATTTATGAAATTGTTTAAATGTAATTACTTATTGGAAGTAATTAAGAATTAATTACTTATTGTAATTAATTAAGTTAAATTGATTTAGTTAAGTTAATTAATTAAGTTTAATTAATTTAGGATAATCAAGAGATGATTTGATAATAATTACTTAATGTAATTATTAAGGTAAGTTTATTTAGAGAAGTAAATAATAAGATAATTACTGGAAGTAATTAGTTGTATAAATGATTTTATTAATAGAAGTAATTTGAGTTAATTACTTTGAAAAATTAATCAAGGGATTAATTAAAGAATTAATTAAGGAGTAATTAATTTAGTTAATGAAAGTAATTAAGGGTAATTAATTACTGATTGAAGATTAATCAAGGTGATTAATAAATGTTGTTTAATTAAAGGTTAATTACTTAATGTAATTAATTTAATTAAGTAATTAATAATTAAGTTGTAATTAAGAATCATTAATTAATATAATTAATGATGTAATTAAGATTTATTAATTAAGTAATAATTAATAAATGAAGTGATTAATTAATGTAATTAATTAAGGTTTAATATAATTAATTATAGTTAATTAATTAATGAAGTAATTAAAGGTTAATTATTATAAGTAGTTAAGGTTAATTAATTTGAGTAATTAATTAAGGATAAATTACTTGAAGGTAATTAAAAGATAATTAATCAAAGATGATTAATTGAAAAAGGTAATTAGAGGATAATTAATTAATTTGTAATTAATTAATGGTTAAGTAAGAAGGATTTATAAAATGAAGTAATTAATTTAATTCACTTTAAATTAATTAGAGATGATATAAATCATTACTTATGGATGGATGATAATACTGAATGCTTTGCATTGATTGATATCTCTGATGAGATATATGCTGTATGATATGGATGTTAGTTGAATTGTGATGATAATATGGATTATCTGATAATGTTGATTATCTATTGTGAATTATCTTTCTTTGTGTATAAAGATAATGAATTGAATTGTTTTAACCTTTAAAACAACTTGGCCTTAAAAGATACGCTTTGGATTTCGATGAGACCGGGATCGGGTTTCCGTATACCGGATTTCCAGGTCTGGAGACCCGAATACCACATCGATCCAAATTAACGATAGGTCGTGAATCAAGTGAAGATGAAGATTCAGAGTGCAAGGATTATTGTCGTTAACTCTGAGGGTGATTCCAAAAATGAGTGTAACGAGATAATGCCTTCGGTTTCGTTCGAACCCGGAACGAACTTGTATGGATTGAATGCTTTCAGCACATCGTCAGGTGGACGATGAGCATTCTAAGTGATATGTTCTGATTAAAGGTAATCGTAACCTCAAGCCTCACAAACCGGGAATGGCTAAAACAGGGGAGGTGCAGCAAGGTTAGTGGGTAGCACCCAAGTAGGACAAGGTTACCTCTGTCTAGATGTCCCTTTCTATTTTCGACTTAGTGGTGCGGTTGCTGATCCCAACCGTGAGGTATCTTGTGCGGGAATTATCCAGTAAGGGATGTTCCGACCTTGTGTTGCAGGGGATTGGGAGTGATCCTCGGTACGGTGATCTAGGCCACGTACTGTGACGGGCGGTACCCCAGTAGCCCTGCCATTGTATGGAAACCCATTCTTCCTACGTGCCCTTACGGTTTTGATTGTATAACCCACTTTGTGGCTAGTATGCTGGAATTTAATAATGTAACAATTTCAGCTATTTCATATTTATTTGAAAACCCTAGACCCTATTATAATATAACTGGATTTCCTATCAAATGTTTTGGTTAGCGTAAGGTAAAAACTTACCCATGTTTATTTGTGGGGAGTCTTACGTGATACCTTTTCTTTCTAAAGGTTTTGAAGTTAAGCAAGTTTAACCTGTTACTCACACCAGACCCATGTCTGACCCAAGTGTTTATTTCTGTTTTATAAACTCTTGGGTACTCAAATTTTTACGAGTAGCCAAGGGATTCAGGTTTAGCTTTGACGAATTGTGGAGGAGCAATGGAGCAGGAGGCTTCAGCGTTGTAGATATATATAGTAGTTCCGCTGTGTCTGTATCTCTGTAGTGTATTGAGTTGTAATGTCTAGACAGATGTTTATAACTGTCTAGTAAGTGATGTATATGCTGTGTAACTCTGTAAAGTGTTGTATACTATGTAATATTTATGTGATATAATATATTTTGTTCGTTTCCGCTGTGAGATCGTTGTTGTTGTTTCTTTCTTTCTTCTCTTCTTTTCTATTTTCTACCCCTTTCTTTCTTATTAGCGATACGACTTTCTATGGAGAGAAAGTCGTGGTCGTTACACACGTTGCTCACCAATGTCGCACGTACCAAACCACACCCGCACTTCACCATTCGATCACTACCCACTCAATTTTCCGCCACGAGCTCAAAGAAACCGATGCCACAGCCCCTCGAAGCGTACAATTCCACCGATACTAAACCCTAATTCCATTGTCATGATGTCGAACAACCTAAATCATGATCGCTCAAGTCTAAATGGTTATGGGCTTAAAGCTCTCGCTACCACAAACTCATCGAATCCATTATAACGATTTTTAGTTTAGTAAACAATTTTATTTTGAAGTTTAAAAGTTTTGGCTATGGCTTTATATTAACTGCGAAAAGAAAAAATGAGAGGAATGGGAGTAAGAGTGAAAAGTCAGTTCAGCCGATGATTTTATCTCATTTTATAACCAAAGTAAAATAAACAAAATGGTTAAGTTTTTTAAAAACATAGATCCAAGAAACATGATAACATGTTTGCGTGCGTCTATGTACTATGTGTTTAATTTTTAAAATATAATATTTTGGGTACAATGCCGAACATAATTTCGCTCAAATATGACCAGTGAATGACAAAACGAAATTACGGCCGCGCTCAGAAATGAGACACGATTTCAAAACCACAACAAAACACACTGGTTATTGCATTCCGTGATATCTCAAAAATATCATCGTTTGCCGAAATATCGTCAAACAACAATTTAATTATTTTCCATATTAATTTTTTTGAAAAAATCCTATAAATTAAATTAAAATGCATTATCAAAATTTTAGTTGTTTTATTACAATTTGACTTCTTGTTATTTATTCGAACCATTTGTTACAGTAATAAATTTGCAAAATGATTCACTATTATCATTTATTAATTAAAAGAAGTTAAATAACACTTAAATCTATTTAGTTCATACTTAGTTCACCATTCAAATATTTAATTCTCAATTCAAATACTTAAACGATCACTATTTTTGAATTCCAGGTATTAAATTCCAAAATCGAATTATTTAAATATCTAAAATTAACTGAATATTAAAATCAAATGACCATAATTTTGGGTTGTTACATGATGCATGGGGATAGGTTGGAGGGATCCAACAGGATTCCTTACACTGTTAATTTTATTTTTCATATAATTTAATATATGATATGTTGGATGCCAAAATTGATGTAATGGATGATTTTCCTATTTAGTGCTTAGGTAGCACTAGGCCTTATTTTTGGTTTTTAAAATACTAAAAAAAATAATGATTTTGATTAAAAAGGGATTTCAAGTGATTTTGGAAATTACATTTGTTTTTAATAATGCTTCTTGAATTATTTTAAAAAAGAAATTTATTTTAAAATAAAAAGTATGATTTTTAGAGATCATAAATTTATAGTTTTATAAATATTGTAAATAGAGATTTTGAACTATGAGTAAATATTTTTAAAATCTTAAAAATAAGTCCGTGTTTATAACAAAGGAATACTGTTGTAAAGTGAAAATGGAAACATTTGGTATAAATATTTATTAGCCGTTTATATAAAGTGATATATATAATATATACAACTATTAAGATTTATTTAGAAACATGGAAATTTATAAAGATGATAATGTATAAAGTGACATTTTACGAATAAGGTAAAGATTTGTAAAATGTTAGGAGTGTAGACCTATAAATGGTGTTTTATAAATTAAAAGGAAACTATTATCATTGGATAGATGGGAAAATAAATCACAATTGTGGATTTATGATAATATCTGAAATGTTGTCTTAAAAAAATAGTTGGTTTTATTTTGGAAGTTGAAAGTGAGGATAGATTTAGAGATGTTAAACGACATTTATAAATAGAAAGGAATAGAGTTATAAATGGGGTTCATAAATTAAGGGATTTTATGAAAGGAAGTTTTATAAATATGGAAATGATCATGTTGGAAATTAAGTATGGATTTTTATCAAGGAACTATAATTATGTTTTAAAAGTTGTTTATTTATATTAATATTGTTTTAAAGTGGTTTATCAATATTTTAATATTTTGAAAAGTTAATTATTTAAATTATTAATATGGTTTGAAATTAATTATAATTATTTATCAATAAAGTTTTGGAAATTAATTATTAGTATTTGTAAAAATGTTGAAGATAATTTTTTTTATTTAGGATGTTTTGAAATTTATTAATTGCTATTTTAAAATTTTTTAAAGTTAATACTTATTTATTTTTAATGTTTACTATTATATAAATAGTGTTTTTAAGTAAATGGTTAGTATATATTTATAAATGTTTTCGAGATTTATAAATTGGGTTATAAACAAAAGTATTGAAAATATAGGATTGTGGATATATCTTTGTAAAGATATTTTTACACAAGTATGTACAAGTGATTTGAACTTATGCAAAGATTAATTAAAGAGGCTAGTGGTTGTTTCGGTGTTTAACTAATGTTGGTTTTTCTGTTGAAATAAATCCCGGATTTGGATGTGTGTTTATTGATAGTTAATTAATCGACTATCAAATATGGACCCAAACGTAACTTTGGAAATGTAACATCCCGAAAATTTTCGACTTTCGAAAATTCAACATCGATACTCACTTTATCGACTGCTGAGCCATCGAATGCCGGAAACCCGAAAAGTTATGGTTTTAAGAAAGAAGAAAAAGGTAGAAGAAGAAGATAGAAGAAAAAGAAGGAAGAACAACAAAAGAGCAAGAGAACAGCAACAGAAACAGAACAATATCAGAATCTTACACATCGCAGCGGAACAATATATAATAGATAAATCAGTAATCTTTAAAACAAAGAACTATATCATTTTATACATACATCAATCATCAGAGTCAATATACAACAATGAACAGTTATATAACTTGTCCTCATACGGAATACACAGCGGAATAAATATATCAGATACAAATACTACGTCTCGCCATCCAGCTTATCTCCAAGCTCCAAAATATCCAGAATATCCTGATAATATAACTCTAGGCTGCCCGTGTGGAAAATTTGTGGGCACCCAGAGTTTAGAAGGGAAACAATAAACTCCGAGTCAGTCATGGTGACTGGTGTGAGATCGTAAAACAGTTATTCTTTAAAATAAACAACAGGATAATTTTTAAAGTCAATTCGAAATGCTTTTGGGAAATGAAACTACCATAAGACCTCCCGCCACACACACAATGCAAACGCAGACTTGGAGGAGATTTCTTCTTATGATAGTCAAAGATGCTTACTACGCAAAAATCAAATTCTTTTTGATATTATTATTAGTGCATAGTGTAGAAAACATTTCGAAAGTAGAATATAAATCTTAGCCAGCATAGGTACCATTATAGTATGCTTGCTATAGCTACCATATTAAATGGCAGGTTCTACAACTAATACCGTACAAGTCGCGTATTATTTCTTTGGATTTCCAACAAATGGTCAGGCTAAGGAACTTCCTATCCACGATGGGTACGTCCCTGGAATAGACGACCCGAGAACCTAACCGGATCTCTGCCAACACAAGGCCGGGTTACCTCTGCAAAAATAGGTAACTACTGACACGCGTATGCCATCCCCCGATCGTCACCGATCTTCCCGAGGATCCCCGATTCGCAACAAACCACATAGAAAAAATAATGCAGTAACCACAGAGGTTAAGTATCTGGGCTCCATACCATGATACCACCTTTATCCAGAAGGAATGACATACACTAAGGGGCGCTACTCCCTAGAACCTTGCTGCATTCGTCCTGTTTCGACCATTTCCGGGGTGTGAGGCTCGACGAAGTCTCGTCCACAAAGCTACGCTTTCTCAAAAAGCCCTGCTTCGGGTCAAACAAAATGATCAACCTATGATCACAAAGATATAAGATCAAACAAATGATCATATCACAAATGACCAAACACTGATCATTTCACAGCAACACTCAGTATGCCACGTTACCAAGTTGGGATATATCGCTGATAAATTTCAACTACATAACCTCTGAGCTCGTACGTCTCAAAGAAGGGTGTTAAGCTAAGAGAATAAATTCTCCGCCACCAACAGAAATGTATTTGAAAGAAATCAGCTTTATATCTCAAAGTGTAACGTCAAACACACAATCCATACAAGTCTGTTCCGGGATCGAACAGAACCGAAGGCACTTCTCACGAAGCCCTTGCATTTCCGGATAATTTTCTAATCACGTCAGGACTTCCCGTCACTAAGGGTGATAAAACCTCTAAATCGGAGATCAGCCGATGTAGAGTAACTCGACGGTAATCCTTCCGTTTTCAAAAATATCCGGTCTTCAACACCGGTCTTCAAATGCGATTCATAACGACGTATCACATATTCGGAATGGGTTATATGACCCCATGGTCCTTTCCCGGCTAACCCGAATAGTGAGCGATTATTTAAAAATAAGTGTGGCATTCAAATTCATCCAATCACAACAAATACCTACTCAAGGTAATTATTGATAGTCGGTTATTTAACTATCAATAAAGATGCGCAACATCATCAGATTCCAAATAATTTTCCAAATTATTTTATCTTCCAAAATATCTTTACTAGATATAAAATTTCCACACTTAACCGTTTGAAAACAAATTTCAAATATCCACCTTCCAAATTATCTTTAAAAGATAAAGTTTCAAAACCCTTCGTTTCGTATTGGAAAAGCAATTCCATACTTATTTAAAAATAAGTATTTCACAAATCATTTATTTTCAACATTTGAAAATATTCAATATACTTAAATCAAATTAAGTATATATTCATTCTTTAAGGAAATCATAAATTTCAACATCTATTTGAGTCAAAACGAATGTTGCGTAAAACATCGTTACGACGACTCGAAATCACTAGTATAGGGATTCGGATTTAGATAGATATATAAATCCCAATACTACTTCAAAACATTTCCTTTCGGAAATCATTTACTATAACAACAGTGTTATAGTCCACCATTTCCTTAAATTTCTCGAAAACGTCTATTTCAACAAGAACTGCGGAAATCTCTGCTTTCGATTTATAATACATTTTAAAACATCTTTAAAATGTTTAACTTCATTTTTAAAAATCACTTCTTCAAAAATAAATCCAATTCAATTTATAACTCAATTTTCTACCAAAAGTCCATTTTATAAGTTAAACACTTATAATTCGTTCATTTACAAAAATCGTTCTTTTAGGACTTCACAAAGCATTTATTCTGTCCTTTATAAAACCCATTTTTAACATCATTTAAAACGTCTTTAAAACTCCTTTATAATTTCATCACTTTGATTTATAACAATCAAATTTTATAAATCTTATATATAGAGCTTTCATAATAAATTCAAAAATCTCTATTTAAACCCATTTATAAATAAAATCGACTTTTATTTCAAAAACGACACTTCGGTTATAATTCACTAAAAATTATAACTTTTAAATTTTACGTTTATAAATCGATTCAGAAATTCCATAAAACGTATATTTTCAAAATCACTTTAAAAATCCTTTTAAAGTAAAAGTCGTTATTTTTACATTTCAAAACTGAATCCGATGATGCAACAACACCAATCAGTCCATCACAACAGTCAATATCATATATCAATATGATAACAGATCTATAACAATATATCTGTAAATAAATAAATACGGTGAGGAATCCAGTCGGATCCCTCCAACCTGTTTCCCTGCATCCACAGATGTTAGCACAATACCAATTCCGCTCCAGTACGGAATTATCGCGGTATATAGGTTTTTATAAATCCGCTTACTAACGGCGCAATAGGGTCTCATCCGCTATACGAGGCGGGAATCAAACAATCCAATATATACATATGCCAATATGTATATACTGCTATATATATAGATATATATCCTATAATATCTAATATCACATCCAAACAGACAATCAAATAATAACTGAAAATTCCACTTTTCAATTTGAGTGAGAAAATAATCTCACCTTGATTTTAATTCTGATTCCAGCGTTTTATTTTCGAATAAAATTAAACGTGCGTTTAATTTTATCCAAAATTTTCACTGACCCCGATCGCTTTCAATCCAGTTCCAACACATAGTGCTCGTCGACACGAATGCAACGCAAAAAGTTTCGTCGTAATCTGATAACGTATGACCAAGATACAACATTTTAAAGTTAATACGAATTTTAAATAAAATAAATTTACATTTTCTTTTTAATTTATTTCAAACCCACATCTGAATCGTTCCTTTCCAAATTGAAGATCTCGGCCGCTACTAGCTTCATCTTCCCCAGGTTGTTCACGCGTACGTGAACCCATCGCTCACATTCGAATTCGAACGCCGCACCCCACCTCAAGCCACCAGCCGATGATCAAGCATTGCCAAACCACTCGCCCCCCCACGACACACCCTCGGCCATAGACCGGCCCCATGCGATGCTCCCCAGCTCGAGAAAAACGAGCACGAACTGCTCACGTTCGTGGCCTCCAAACGCCCTCCCCGATCGACGAAAACTCATCTCCAC
Source organism: Allium fistulosum (assembly GCA_030737815.1). NCBI lineage: Eukaryota > Viridiplantae > Streptophyta > Magnoliopsida > Asparagales > Amaryllidaceae > Allium > Allium fistulosum. Next base: position 738,761,850 of record CM060906.1, read on the forward strand.
CGTTCAGATTGTAGACCTCACTCCCCTCTCCAACTTCCATTTAGGAATCTAGGCTTGAAAGTGAATGGATCAAGAAAAAATGGAAGGGGAATGATCGAATTTTCTGGCCGTTCAAAGCTAAAGTGGCGGCTGATTAGAGAATTAGGGTTTCTCTTTTTTTTATTTTGTGAAGAATAATAGCCTATTTATAGAAGTTTGAACGACACTATTTATTCCAGTTTTCCCGAACTCCGATTTACGCGCGGTGACCGGCGTTTCTGGGGTTTACCCCGCGTTCCGGACACAATGGAACAGGTTTCGAAAGCTAATTCGGACATCTGTGCGAGATACGGAGAAAAACGATCAATTTAAATTAAACCGATTTAAATCGATTTCGAGGCGTTTTAATTTGTACCGGACAAACGGTAAATCCAAAAATTACGAAATTTGAAATCTTACAATAATATCACATTACGGATCCGATGAAACTGGTTTCGTCGAAATCCGAGACCGTTTGAAAAATGACTATTTTTAACTCGCCGAATTAAATTAAAATAATATCGATGCGTTTCGAGTTGCCACGGTCAAACGACAACTCCGATGGATACGAAAATTGAAATCCGATAATAACTAACTATTACGGATCCAATGGAACTGGTTTCGTTCAATTCTGAGACTGTTCGAAAATTGGCTATTTTTCAGTCGATAATTAAATATTAAAATATTCAATTTTCACAATTTGACTCCAAATTCAATTTTTAGAAGTTCTATAACCTTTCTATAACTCCAGTATGATTTAATATAACTTTATAAATCATTTCCAGCACATTAAACCCATACTTCAATTATTTCTGGAATCTCAATCATTAAATTATCGATTTAATTGACAAAATTAAATCCAATATTCGAATAATAAATTATTCGACCTCTTAAATTCATTTATTAATATTTAAAATCAATTAAATATTCGAATTTTAATTATCAGAAAATCTGGGTCGTTACAAAGTTCCCCCCTTAAAAGAATTCCGTCCTCGAAATTACAAGCTAGGAAGAAAGGTCCTTAACTCATCTACTGTTTTTCAACATCTAAGTAGTTTTATCAAAATTTTCAAACGGATCTTCCTACTAAAGATTCGTTATCATCTCAACTAACTTTCCAACTTAAATTTTAAGTTTCAAACAACATTGTTTAACTTCTAAATTCAAATTCGAGTTTAAATTCAAATTTTAAATTTCAAAATTTTCTCAAAATTTTCTAACACTCGAAATTTTCGAAAAATTTCGCCAGCGTCTCCTTTGCGCGGCTAATACGGCACGACTACAAAACGTCCCTACGGACTCTCAGATCTCAAAAGAAAAAGAAAAAGCCAAGCGGCTAGAGAGAAATCATCAAAAACTCATATTAAAATTCAAATACTTACCTTTTGTCGAGCAATTCAAATTTATCTTCGAAATTAAATTCCAATTCCTTTATACCTGTATATCCTACTAGCCATAATATCTAGTTGCATATATTCAAACCATTTGCAAATTCAATTACAAAATTTCAATATAAACTACTTATACCTTTTTAGCTTACTATTGAAGTTGCATATTCAATTTCGTTCAATCTTTACATTTCAATTCCATTTGAATTCAATTCCAACATTTAATTGGATTCAGTTCAATTTCTGAATATTGAATTTTATTGATTAGCTTTCATTCATACTGCACCATTTTAAATTAGTTTCAGTTACTAATCCATTTCAATTTCTAATTCACTTATTCAAATTCGGTTTCAACATTCAGTTTTAATCTTATTCACTTCATTTATTCAAATTTATTTACTCATTCACAAATTCTTTCATTTTCAATTTGAATCTCATTTCTATCAAATTCCAAATATTTTATAAGTCTTCGACTTATTTACATTTTGATTTATAAGATCATTGATACATTCACCTTACTAATTTCATTCCATTAGAATTCTATTTTCAATTATAAATTCATATTCACAATTTCATTTCATTATTGAATTTTAAATTTTCAATTACCTTCTTGAATTCTATTCCAAGTTATAAATTCATTTACAATTTGAATTTTATTCCAATCAGATTTCAATATTTTATAAGTTATCAATCTCATAATATTTCATAAATATCTTTATATTCCAGAGTCTTTTCAACTTTTTCAAAAACCATTTTGAAATCAATTCAATTTATCCTTTGAATTTCTAAAACAAAATCCAAATTTTCAAAACAACCTCCATTTTAAAATAATCGGCAGCAATTTCTCTTTTGGAAACCCGAAAATGAACATCGATAATGCTGCAGTCATTACCGAAGTTATTTTCCAGCGACCGACAAGAGTTTAGAGCTTTCATTTCTCTAAAATACTTTTCAAAAGCTTTGAAATCCATTTTCAAATCAAAAATGATTTAAACTTTCCAAATTTCCAAAATTTTCAAATTCTTTTCAAAACATTTCCAAAACTTCTCTGGAATTCCGTTTCAAATTACAATTCACATTTATAATTTACATTCTCAAATTTCATTTGTATGTGAATTTATTTCTTATCTTTGGAGTTTATAATTCCAATTTCTTATTCAATTTCAATGATAATAATAATAATCCAATGTTATTATTTTTCTAACAACCAAACATCCATATACTATGATAGTTCAAAAAAAAAAATCAATTCGTTTCTATACAAAAATAGTTTTGGGCAAAATTATCTCATTTACCCTATTTAAAACAATACTGTGCCGAATTGTTCTATATAAGTGTTTAGAGATCCCTATCGATAAAGTTTTACGGACAATACCGACCAGAATCCATATACCACTCAACAAACCAATCATCACAATATAAAACAATTTTATATTCACTAACAAATACGCACTCGTATCTATTATTACACTCAACTCATTCTAGAGTACTACTGACTCTATCTCTAATGAGTAACACCCAACAGAGCAGGGTTGTCGCTTAACCATATGCTCTGATACCAAATGTAACATCCCGAAAATTTTCGACTTTCGAAAATTCAACATCGATACTCACTTTATCGACTGCTGAGCCATCGAATGCCGGAAACCCGAAAAGTTATGGTTTTAAGAAAGAAGAAAAAGGTAGAAGAAGAAGATAGAAGAAAAAGAAGGAAGAACAACAAAAGAGCAAGAGAACAGCAACAGAAACAGAACAATATCAGAATCTTACACATCGCAGCGGAACAATATATAATAGATAAATCAGTAATCTTTAAAACAAAGAACTATATCATTTTATACATACATCAATCATCAGAGTCAATATACAACAATGAACAGTTATATAACTTGTCCTCATACGGAATACACAGCGGAATAAATATATCAGATACAAATACTACGTCTCGCCATCCAGCTTATCTCCAAGCTCCAGAATATCCAGAATATCCTGATAATATAACTCTAGGCTGCCCGTGTGGAAAATTTGTGGGCACCCAGAGTTTAGAAGGGAAACAATAAACTCCGAGTCAGTCATGGTGACTGGTGTGAGATCGTAAAACAGTTATTCTTTAAAATAAACAACAGGATAATTTTTAAAGTCAATTCGAAATGCTTTTGGGAAATGAAACTACCATAAGACCTCCCGCCACACACACAATGCAAACGCAGACTTGGAGGAGATTTCTTCTTATGATAGTCAAAGATGCTTACTACGCAAAAATCAAATTCTTTTTGATATTATTATTAGTGCATAGTGTAGAAAACATTTCGAAAGTAGAATATAAATCTTAGCCAGCATAGGTACCATTATAGTATGCTTGCTATAGCTACCATATTAAATGGCAGGTTCTACAACTAATACCGTACAAGTCGCGTATTGTTTCTTTGGATTTCCAACAAATGGTCAGGCTAAGGAACTTCCTATCCACGATGGGTACGTCCCTGGAATAGACGACCCGAGAACCTAACCGGATCTCTGCCAACACAAGGCCGGGTTACCTCTGCAAAAATAGGTAACTACTGACACGCGTATGCCATCCCCCGATCGTCACCGATCTTCCCGAGGATCCCCGATTCGCAACAAACCACATAGAAAAAATAATGCAGTAACCACAGAGGTTAAGTATCTGGGCTCCATACCATGATACCACCTTTATCCAGAAGGAATGACATACACTAAGGGGCGCTACTCCCTAGAACCTTGCTGCATTCGTCCTGTTTCGACCATTTCCGGGGTGTGAGGCTCGACGAAGTCTCGTCCACAAAGCTACGCTTTCTCAAAAAGCCCTGCTTCGGGTCAAACAAAATGATCAACCTATGATCACAAAGATATAAGATCAAACAAATGATCATATCACAAATGACCAAACACTGATCATTTCACAGCAACACTCAGTATGCCACGTTACCAAGTTGGGATATATCGCTGATAAATTTCAACTACATAACCTCTGAGCTCGTACGTCTCAAAGAAGGGTGTTAAGCTAAGAGAATAAATTCTCCGCCACCAACAGAAATGTATTTGAAAGAAATCAGCTTTATATCTCAAAGTGTAACGTCAGACACACAATCCATACAAGTCTGTTCCGGGATCGAACAGAACCGAAGGCACTTCTCACGAAGCCCTTGCATTTCCGGATAATTTTCTAATCACGTCAGGACTTCCCGTCACTAAGGGTGATAAAACCTCTAAATCGGAGATCAGCCGATGTAGAGTAACTCGACGGTAATCCTTCCGTTTTCAAAAATATCCGGTCTTCAACACCGGTCTTCAAATGCGATTCATAACGACGTATCACATATTCGGAATGGGTTATATGACCCCATGGTCCTTTCCCGGCTAACCCGAATAGTGAGCGATTATTTAAAAATAAGTGTGGCATTCAAATTCATCCAATCACAACAAATACCTACTCAAGGTAATTATTGATAGTCGGTTATTTAACTATCAATAAAGATGCGCAACATCATCAGATTCCAAATAATTTTCCAAATTATTTTATCTTCCAAAATATCTTTACTAGATATAAAATTTCCACACTTAACCGTTTGAAAACAAATTTCAAATATCCACCTTCCAAATTATCTTTAAAAGATAAAGTTTCAAAACCCTTCGTTTCGTATTGGAAAAGCAATTCCATACTTATTTAAAAATAAGTATTTCACAAATCATTTATTTTCAACATTTGAAAATATTCAATATACTTAAATCAAATTAAGTATATATTCATTCTTTAAGGAAATCATAAATTTCAACATCTATTTGAGTCAAAACGAATGTTGCGTAAAACATCGTTACGACGACTCGAAATCACTAGTATAGGGATTCGGATTTAGATAGATATATAAATCCCAATACTACTTCAAAACATTTCCTTTCGGAAATCATTTACTATAACAACAGTGTTATAGTCCACCATTTCCTTAAATTTCTCGAAAACGTCTATTTCAACAAGAACTGCGGAAATCTCTGCTTTCGATTTATAATACATTTTAAAACATCTTTAAAATGTTTAACTTCATTTTTAAAAATCACTTCTTCAAAAATAAATCCAATTCAATTTATAACTCAATTTTCTACCAAAAGTCCATTTTATAAGTTAAACACTTATAATTCGTTCATTTACAAAAATCGTTCTTTTAGGACTTCACAAAGCATTTATTCTGTCCTTTATAAAACCCATTTTTAACATCATTTAAAACGTCTTTAAAACTCCTTTATAATTTCATCACTTTGATTTATAACAATCAAATTTTATAAATCTTATATATAGAGCTTTCATAATAAATTCAAAAATCTCTATTTAAACCCATTTATAAATAAAATCGACTTTTATTTCAAAAACGACACTTCGGTTATAATTCACTAAAAATTATAACTTTTAAATTTTACGTTTATAAATCGATTCAGAAATTCCATAAAACGTATATTTTCAAAATCACTTTAAAAATCCTTTTAAAGTAAAAGTCGTTATTTTTACATTTCAAAACTGAATCCGATGATGCAACAACACCAATCAGTCCATCACAACAGTCAATATCATATATCAATATGATAACAGATCTATATCAATATATCTGTAAATAAATAAATACGGTGAGGAATCCAGTCGGATCCCTCCAACCTGTTTCCCTGCATCCACAGATGTTAGCACAATACCAATTCCGCTCCAGTACGGAATTATCGCGGTATATAGGTTTTTATAAATCCGCTTACTAACGGCGCAATAGGGTCTCATCCGCTATACGAGGCGGGAATCAAACAATCCAATATATACATATGCCAATATGTATATACTGCTATATATATAGATAAATATCCTATAATATCTAATATCACATCCAAACAGACAATCAAATAATAACTGAAAATTCCACTTTTCAATTTGAGTGAGAAAATAATCTCACCTTGATTTTAATTCTGATTCCAGCGTTTTATTTTCGAATAAAATTAAACGTGCGTTTAATTTTATCCAAAATTTTCACTGACCCCGATCGCTTTCAATCCAGTTCCAACACATAGTGCTCGTCGACACGAATGCAACGCAAAAAGTTTCGTCGTAATCTGATAACGTATGACCAAGATACAACATTTTAAAGTTAATACGAATTTTAAATAAAATAAATTTACATTTTCTTTTTAATTTATTTCAAACCCACATCTGAACCGTTCCTTTCCAAATTGAAGATCTCGGCCGCTACTAGCTTCATCTTCCCCAGGTTGTTCACGCGTACGTGAACCCATCGCTCACATTCGAATTCGAACGCCGCACCCCACCTCAAGCCACCAGCCGATGATCAAGCATTGCCAAACCACTCGCCCTCCCACGACACACCCTCGGCCATAGACCGGCCCCATGCGATGCTCCCCAGCTCGAGAAAAACGAGCACGAACTGCTCACGTTCGTGGCCTCCAAACGCCCTCCCCGATCGACGAAAACTCATCTCCACCGTTCAGATTGTAGACCTCACTCCCCTCTCCAACTTCCATTTAGGAATCTAGGCTTGAAAGTGAATGGATCAAGAAAAAATGGAAGGGGAATGATCGAATTTTCTGGCCGTTCAAAGCTAAAGTGGCGGCTGATTAGAGAATTAGGGTTTCTCTTTTTTTTATTTTGTGAAGAATAATAGCCTATTTATAGAAGTTTGAACGACACTATTTATTCCAGTTTTCCCGAACTCCGATTTACGTGCGGTGACCGGCGTTTCTGGGGTTTACCCCGCGTTCCGGACACAATGGAACAGGTTTCGAAAGCTAATTCGGACATCTAGGCGAGATACGGAGAAAAACGATCAATTTAAATTAAACCGATTTAAATCGATTTCGAGGCGTTTTAATTTGTACCGGACAAACGGTAAATCCAAAAATTACGAAATTTGAAATCTTACAATAATATCACATTACGGATCCGATGAAACTGGTTTCGTCGAAATCCGAGACCGTTTGAAAAATGACTATTTTTAACTCGCCGAATTAAATTAAAATAATATCGATGCGTTTCGAGTTGCCACGGTCAAACGACAACTCCGATGGATACGAAAATTGAAATCCGATAATAACTAACTATTACGGATCCAATGGAACTGGTTTCGTTCAATTCTGAGACTGTTCGAAAATTGGCTATTTTTCAGTCGATAATTAAATATTAAAATATTTAATTTTCACAATTTGACTCCAAATTCAATTTTTAGAAGTTCTATAACCTTTCTATAACTCCAGTATGATTTAATATAACTTTATAAATCATTTCCAGCACATTAAACCCATACTTCAATTATTTCTGGAATCTCAATCATTAAATTATCGATTTAATTGACAAAATTAAATCCAATATTCGAATAATAAATTATTCGACCTCTTAAATTCATTTATTAATATTTAAAATCAATTAAATATTCGAATTTTAATTATCAGAAAATCTGGGTCGTTACAGGAAATATCTAGGAGAAACACGTGAGTTATATGGCACAATCATCTTCGATGATGTTGTACTGTGTGTATAAATCTCGTTTCATTCTCCTAGGACAATGATAAGGAAATCCATCCACTAACGGTTAGGAGGTGATCTCCGCTCTTATCTTTGACTGTTTACTTCCTAAAGAATCGGTGTTGAATTTTTCGGAAACCATGGAATGTTGTTTCGAAGAGACCGGGATCAGATAGGTTATCTAAAAACCACTTCGATCCAACTCAAGTGTTCGAAGTGAAGACATCTTGAAGACGATGGATTTGAAGAGGGAGCTCTCAAGCGTTTCGTTCGGTCCCAGAACGAACTTGTATGGATGAATGCTGGAATTGTTGTGTTGCATGGAGGGCAGTGTTAGCATTACAAGTGGGAAGTGCTATATAAAGGTAAACGTAGCCTCAAGCCTCATCAACCGGGAAATGAAAAAAATCGAGCATGCAGCAGGGCTAAGTGGGTCGCTCTGAAGTAGGGTATGGTCATTCCAAATCTAGGTCGATATTATCTCTCATTTGTATACTCCTTGACCCATTAAAGGAGGGGTGACCATACTCTGTATTACTAGTCAAGTCCCGTGTGGCAGGGGTACAAGATGTTCTTGTTAGACCCCGGTGCATTTTATCAAGAGATGTACCTTCGCAAGGTAGTTCCTTACCTTGTCATAGTATGGAATCCATTCTCCAATAAGAGCCTTTATGGTTTTAGCTGCTGGAATTTAATTAATGCAACAATTTCGACTAAGATTAATAAGTATTTGTATTATAGGCATTATTACAACATCAGAGGATTTTCAACAAAAATGTTTTGGTTACCGTAAGGTATAAACCCGTCCATGTTTATGTGCAGTGTGGTCTTAAGAGATATTTTTGATTTCAAAGGTTTTTATAACTTTAAAATCCACTTAGGTGTGTTTTCTCATGCTGGTTTTCCAAACAGACTCGGATGATATTTGATTATAATGCTCGGGTCAGACCGAGCATATTTATAGATTGCTTTGGATGCATTGGAGCTAAGGAGACAAGTTGGAGGTCTTCAAGTCATATTCACGTATATGTTTATTTTCCTCTGCTTAGTTGTTAAAATTATCAGCATTAGTGAAGACAGGTTGTTATAACTGTCTAGGCTGATGATTGTGATTTGTGGTTGTATTGTTGATGTATGTATATTACAGTTTCTCTTTTGTGTAAAGATCATTGATATTATATTATATTATATATTTTTCCGCTGTAATTATTAGATTTAGTGTTGTTTTTCAGTTTTCTTTCTTTTTTTTTCTTCTTCTTCACCTTTCTTCCTTCTTTTCCCTAACAATCGGGTTCTTCGGCATTCAATTGCTTGGCACACAATACAATGGACGTATTAGTGAAATAACCTTTTAAATTCACACAAATAGTATAAATTCCCTCCTCGAAACTTAATGTATAGTTTGCCCAGAGTGCTCCTTATACTATTAAAAATCCGGTTTAATTAACTCCTTTGAAATTTTCTTACTTTTAGAAAAACTTAAATGAGATTTTTTTCAGAGCATTCGGGCTTTCCCTTCATTCTGTTCTACCCCTCGCCAAGAAAGAGAAAACGAAGGCCAGGTAAGTTCAACGCACTGGTTGCTCCATCCCTTGCCTTAGTTACATACCTTGTTTTATCTTTCCAGTTCTCACAGGCGGGACAAATGTACTAGTCATTTTCGCATACTCGGTTTGTTATTACATTCAACGAAATGATTTCAATTATATTGTTTAAGTGTTATAAACTATTTCTCTTAACCATTTACTTAAACTCCTATTAAAACTTCCAAATCATCTTTTAAAACACTAAATTTTTTATTTAAAAAATTTATAAAATATTCAGGAAAGACTAGTTAAGTTTAAATTTATATTTCTAAAGTTTATTAAAACTGCTATAGAAAAGTGTCACGGATAGTGTTTTAAAAGCTTATTTGATTAAAACAACTTTTCTATCACTTGGAAATCCATATTTATAACTCAAATCTCTTTTAAAAAATTGTAACAACCCTAGATTTTGGCCTATATTTTAAAATTTGACTTTATTTTATTTTGAAACTATTTTAAACTTGTTTGATTTCAAACATTTCATTTTTGAAAATAAATGTTAATTATTATGTGAACTATAATTTCAAACTAGTATAAATTGGTTATTTTACTGAAAAGTGAATTTCTGTTCAAACCATTCAAATTTTGACTTTTAAACTTCAAATTTAAATTATTTTAAAATCTTAAATTTTATCTTTTATTATGAAAATAGATGTAATAACTTGAACACTGCTTTTCGTTTCGTTGAAAATGGAGTTAAACAGTGAAAGTTATGTATATTTCAATATTGACTGTAATTTGTTTATTCTGCAATTTTGTTATTTTTAAATTGTATAAATTATATTTTTATTGTCATATTTCATTTTAATCTGGGTCAATATGTTATTTTATGAATATTTTGACTTTCAAATATTGTTAAAATGATAATAGGATTTTTCCAAAACTTACTGTACTTATTCCCTATTTTTAAAAGGCTGTTTTCTATTCTTCTGCTAATTTCTTCATTTAAATTTTATTTAAATTAAAATTTATATATTTATTTGTGAAAGCATTTTTACTTTTATGTTGTTATCTTTGTTATAAATATTTTTACAAGTCCATATAAATTTTCCAAAGTTCATTTTGTTTATTTTCCATTTTTGTAGACTAGGTTTGCAATTTTGTGCTATTTTCTTAATTTAATTATATATAATTAAAATTTATTTATTTATTTTATGCATTCACTTTTATTTTCTGTTTCTACTTTATTTATATTCATTCTACATGTATTTAAATTAAAATAGATTTTTCCAAAGTGTACTGAAGTTATTTCTAATTTTTAAAGCCTAGTTTGCATTTTTAAGCCATTTTCTTAATTTAAATTCTATTTAATTAAAATTTAATTATTTATTTTATATTTTTATTTTCATTTCTGAGTTGTCATATTTATTTCTCGGTTTTATATGTATTTATAAATTACAAAATAAATAAAAGAAATTTGAAAAGTTTGAGACCTTTTATTTGCCTAAGTCCTTTTGTATTCCACCGTTTCATTTTAATCAATACATCTTTTATTTTTATTTTATTTTTGGCCGTTCTTTTCCTCATTTTTTTCAGTTGACTTCCTCATCTTTTCACGCATTATCAAAGCTTCTTAACCCTAAAAAAAATCACGGTCTCCATCTTGCAAAAATTGGTAAAAACTCCTTTTCTTTTTCATGTTTCTTTGTTTTCTTCTTTGTTTTACATTGATTTGCACTTGCCTTCATCCCCTTCTTTGGATCGGCCTGCCCTCATCCACCACCTTGTCTGCCTCCACCACCATCCCCTCTGACCAACAGCACCTCCAGCACCTTCCCATGCCATAGTCGAGCCCCTAGGTGATGAAACTCCACCAAAGTTTGCACAAACATCACCTATATGCATACAAACCGAGCCATCCACCTTCCATCACCTCTCTCCACCACATGGCCGACCATATACCACCACCACCTCCTGTTCCAGACCTGAAACATCATGCCACATCACCACCTGACCCCTTGAGCCATGGCCGTGCCCCTCCATGCCTTGCCCGAGCCTTGTAGTGGCCTTGAACCCATGCTTTTGCCTTGTATTGGTAGTTTCTACATCACCAAATGTTGCACCACTTTCTCTAGGTTAGGCCGACCCATACACCACCAGCAGCAGCCTTTTCCTGACCCATACACCTCTGCCACACCTGTAGTTGACCACCTAAAGACATGCCATGACTTGGAGTGCCTTGGCCGTGACCTTTAGTGCCTTGAAAACAGTGTGTGTTGCCTTGTAGTTGTTGTTTCATGCTCACAAACCTTTGCTCCATCATTTTCCCATGCTATGGCCGACCTTTAGGAACCTAAACCTAATCTAAAACCATGCTGTAGCCGTGCCATTTCAGATCATAACTGAAGTACCTAAGGTAGAGGGCAAGTGCAAGTCAATTGTTGTTGTTTTGGGTATAGATTTCTTATGTTATTTGACGATAAATTTGTGTTGTTACTTATGTATTATTGTATTGTTTTGTGTAAATGTTTGAACAAGCAAAATTGCTTTGGCTCTCCACTCTCAAATCATATTCATGTTGTCGTGTCTTCGAAGATTCTATGTCGTGTGTTTTGGTCGTCATCTCCAGCTTAAACAAGTGAGTAATTCTCACCAGACAATGTGTACTTATATAACTAGTAAACTGACACCATTTGAATCTGTAAAATTATATCATCCTGTTATAACTGTTATATTATGATCATATGATGCTCACCCCTGTTATTACTCATGTTATATCATCAATTACTGTTATATAATGCTATTCTGTTATTTATGTCAGTTTATCACACTGCAAGTTCCCTGTTAGTATAGAAATCACTATGGGTTGAAATGATACATACCCGAACGGACTTTAGAATAGGGAAAGATCGTTATGGGCTGAAATGATAGGCCTGAACGGTTTTTATTTATTTATTATATCTAACTTGGGATTGCGGGTTTGAAATGATAAAACCCGGTTTTTCTTTGTAAACTGCGGATTGAAATGATACATATCTGTATCACTTGATCTAGGCTAGAAAATTATATAGAGACCCATGGTTTATATATTTTTCTGAAAATTTTAAAATATTTTAAAAATGTAAATATTATGATATTTTGATTTAAATTTTATTAAAATGATTTCTATAAAATATTAGTGATTTTCTACAAATTTAATAAGTAAATTAAGTAAATGGTGAAGTAGAATTTGAAATATAAGTTAATTTTGAAATTTATGATTTTGTTTATAAATGGAGTTTATGTAAAGTATGAATATATGACAAATTTGATTTAAAGATGAATTTAATGATCTTTATTAAGTAATAATAATTTTTAAAAGTGTTATTGATTTTGTATAAATTAAAATATGGAATAAATGAATGTTTAAGTTGAAATTTTTTGAAATATAACATAAATTGGGAAATTGTGAATTTTGTTAAAAGTGAAATTTTAATTAAGTAAAATAAATGGAAATAAGTTATATTTTGGAAATTTAAACTTAGTTGTTAAGTTAAGAATTTAATTAAAGAAATGAAAATTTAATTGTTATTTAATTTGATTTTTGTATGGAAATTTGACTTTATAAAATCATAGAAATAAAGGTATTTAAATGATTGTTTTTAAATGTGAAAATATATGATTTTATAAGTTAAAATGATTTATATTAAAAGTTAATTATGTGTGAAATTGTAAATTAAAACTCTGAATTTGATTTGACAACATCTTTGAAATGTAATGTAAAGATATTACAGCATTTGAAAATGCTGTAGTTGTTTTAAATGAACCAAATAGCAAATTTGAACTAAGGGTTATATATAGCACATTGTTAGTGATATAGTTGTTAAATTTATCTAAAATTTTAATTGAAACTAAATTAAGATATTACAGCATTTTAAATGTTGTCTTTTGTTAATGAACTGTTTTAAAACATAACATTTCGTAGCATTTCCTAAGTGCTGTGAAAGTTGAATTTTCATTGTTTTAATAAACTTAAATGGATAAATGATCTTTGAAAAAGGTTAAATTTTGTAAATTAAATATTTAATTATTAAATATAATGAATTGACTTTAAATGATTTAAATGGAATAGTTGATTAGGAAATACAACTATTTTGAAATGTGATTAAATGGTATTTAAATTAAATTAAATAAATGATGTTTTGAAATGATATTTTGAAATGAATCTGAAATGATTTTAAATCTTGGAATGAATAATTGAAGTTTATATTAGAATGGAAAACATTTGGTTTACTTGTAATTTGAATCTATTTAAAATATATTAGACTTATGAAATATAGGATATTAAAGCTTTGGAATTTATTTTATAATTTGAATAGTTATTTTATGGATTAAATCTATATTTGAAATGGTCTATGGAAATTTAATTGAAATAAATGATTGAATTGAATTGAAACTTTGAAAATTTTAATACTTGATTTGAAAGTATAATATTTACACTTTTAAATAGTTTAGATGAATTATTTTGATAGAAATATAAACTATTTAAAAGGTGACTTGAAATGATAATAAATGAATGATATATTTAAATTTAAAAAGTATTTAAAGTTGAATATTTAGATTTGAACTCAAATGGTATTTTGGTATATTAAAATGATTTGAAATGAAGTTTGAAGGGATGTGATATTTTGATATATTAAATTGTTTTGAAATGAAGTTTTGGAAAGATATGATATTTTGATATATTGAAATGATTTGAAATGAAGTTTTGAAATGATATGATATTTTAAATTATTGGAATGGTTTGGAATTGATTTAATCTTTATTTTGATAAAGATTTGGATTTGAAATGATATTCTATTTTGAAGTAAAAATACTATTTTTAAATTTATAACCACGGGTTATAATAACGATTGGTTGTTAAAGAGACCGAGATCGGATATGGACATACTCTCTGTCGATACCGAAAACCACTTTGACAACTATGTACGCGGTGGAGTTTCCAGAATGAAGTAGGATGGTGGCGACGACCCTAAGGTATATACGTGGATCCAACTCCCATGAGTTGGCATAAGGTGGCTAAAACAGGAGCGATCGACGGGCCAAGGAGGTAGCACCTCTGATCGGACATACTTCTTCGATACCATTCTATTACTTGTGATTGATTTGGTGCGCACCCTTGATTTGGGAGTGTTGTTCGAGGTGGGCGGTAGTGGCTGCTATGCATCACCATCAATCCGGATGCGTAATTGGTATATCTACCCTGGCATTGCCTTGTGTGCCGTGTCACCTACCATATCGAGCTTTACTACGATTTGTGATTTCTCCCGTAGCCTGTAGAGTATCAAGGGTAGCCCCCATTTTTGGGAGTATGCTAATACTGGATAGACTACTGGGACTATTACGTGTTAAGGTGGACAATGTAAAGCCTTAATGCTATTTAAAAGTATGTTTATTTTATATTAGACATTATTATAATAGCGAATATTACTACATAGTAGATAGTTTAACGGATCCTTAAAGAATGGGCGATCTCAAGCATTCTTTAAGTTACTTGTACCTTATTATAGTTCACTTGAGTTGGTTTACAATATATAAGTATATATTGTCCTGACTCGAGTGTTTTGTGTTTTGCTTTACGCTCGGGTCAGCCTGAGTTATTCACAGATTTGGATTTCCACCCTCTTGGAGATTTGAATCGTTGGAGATTATTTGCTTGTCTTGTCCTATCTATTTCAGTTTCGTTGTTCTACTTAGCTTGTACTTGGTTATTTTATTGAGACTTCTGTTGTACTCTATTTTTCTGTTATATCTTATGTAACTCTGATATATTTATATATTAGCTTCATGAACTACTATTTCTTTTACTTCCGCTGCATTATTTTACTCTGTGTCTGTAATCTGTGATTATATTTATTTACTGTATATTCTGAGATTTGCCAAATTTTATTTACAATGTGGTACTTTGAGCAATTCAAGTCCGACATGTGCGGATGCGAATGGTTGAAAATATTGGGTCGTTACAGTTGGTATCAGAGCTTTGGCTTTGAGGCAAAACTTAGAATGTACGGTAAATTTAGTTACAGAATCACTTTCATTCGAGCTTGAATCTCTTCATTTTCATTTGGTTTCCTTTGAATTTTGGAACGTCCTCTGCAGTTCCAAAATCCATTCTTGTCCCTCACTATTCACCTTCTCGTGATTCTGGAGTATCCCATAACTCCGCTTCGAATGAGCTTTATAGTGAATTGGCGGTCTCGTCAATACTCTAATGACTTGTAAAAAAGGAACTCCTTTACAAATTAGCATTGATTCACCAGAGATTTATATCTATCCTTGGTTTAGATGCTAATATCTTTTGTTATTCCAAACTCTATCTCTTGATATCGGATGTAGATTTACCTTAGAAAAAAAATACACATTTGATCTTATTCATTAAGTCACGATTGACCTAGTTAAGGTTGCCCGCGATTTATCTAAGCTTATCCATCTTCATATTTTGTAAATTAATCATCTTGTCTTTGTTTCCAAAATATCTCCAGCATTTTGAATTGTACTTTTAAATCTATATTTTATTATATATTGTGTTGTTTGAGTTGTTGATGTTGATTTGGGCTTCCGATCGATTCGTTTGATCAACGCTATCGATAGGATTTCTAAAACACTTTGACAAAACAAACTGACACAATATTATTTTAAAATTTGGTTAATGAAATAAATTTTGATAATAAGTAAATATTATGGAACTTAATAAATTGAGTTAAATTGATTATTTGAAATGATAATACTTGATTTATCATTCTATAAATGAATTTATAAATAGTTGTTTATAAATTTGATTTGGGAACTGAAATGAATTTAAAGAATTCAAGAATTTAATTTTTGATGGTTTCAAACCTTGTGTTTAAAGTTTTAAAAGGATATATTATTTAAAGTATTTTTGAATAGAAATTTGTTTTCAAAGAATTTTAAAGTTTTAAAATTTTAGTGCTCTTCTCTTTGTCGTTGGAAAATAATTTCGTTGATGACCGCGGCATCATCGACTTTCATTTTCGAGTTTCGAAGTAAAGAGACCATCCTGTAGTCTTGCTACAGCTTTATTTTGGGAAATTATTTGATATGAATTTCTAAAATATGATTTGATTTATAATATGTATAGATATATGATTTAAATTTTATTTGACAAATTATGTACATACATTTATTTATCTCTAAATGGTTTGAAAGGAATCGGAAATTTTATTCTTAAATTCTATCTTAAATAATAACTTCAAGTATAAAAAGAAAATCAAAATTTTGAATAAATATTCAAGCTTGAAATGATTGAATTAGAATGTTTATATTGTATATTAATTTTAGAAAGTTTTATTTGTATAATACTCAATTGCATTCCCATATAACTTACCTTAATTTTTAGAAGTTAACAATGTAATTGGATAATATACAATATAAAAAGATTTTTATAAATAAAATTTGAGTGGTTATAATAAATGTTATACACTTAAATTTTAGTTATAAAAAGATTAACAGAGGTAAATAGACTAAAAGGTTAATTGAATAATTTACAATATAAATGATGTTAAAGGAGTTAAGAATAAATTAAAACAGTTATAATAAGTGTAAGTATATTTAACATAGGTGATAAAATATATTGAGAGGGATAGATTTAATTTTAATTAGGAACAAAGAGGAATTAAATTTATTAAGTACATTATGAGTATAAATAATGATTTTGCAATTCCATGATTTTTGAAATTGTTAGTTTAAGAAAATTTGATGATAAGGTAATGAAATTTGAGATAGTTAAGATTTATTTAACATGTGTAAAAATTAATTATCAATTTAAGTTGAAATCTCCATGGTTTCAAACTTATTATCTTATTTTGTTTTCAAACAATCTTTTAGTTGTCCTTATTTTCCTTATCTTGCTATAGACTGGTGTAGGCATTTTTTTTCTATAATCTTTCTGTTTAGAAATCTTTCTATAATCTTTGATAATCTTTAATACTCATTTTGATTCTGAGCACTGCTTGCCGTCCTAAGACCGTCGGTCAAGCGGAAAGGGTGAATCAGATTCTAGAAGATCTTTTCGTGCTTGTATTCTTGATTCTAGAGGACCTTGGGAAGACCATCTCCACCTTGTTAAACTTACCTATAACGATAGTTATCAGGTATAATTTCAATCTTTTGTCATCTTGTCTTACTCTCATTTCAATTTTATCTTTCCTGTGTTTCCCGTACCTCATTCCTTTTCGGGGACGAAAAGATTTGAGTGCGGGAGAGTGTAACAACCCTAGATTTTGGCCTATATTTTAAAATTTGACTTTATTTTATTTTGAAACTATTTTAAACTTTTTTGATTTCTAACATTTCATTTTTAAAAATAAATGTTAATTATTATGTGAACTATAATTTCAAACTAGTATAAATTGGTTAGTTTACTGAAAAGTGAATTTCTGTTCAAACCATTCAAACTTTGACTTTTAAACTTCAAATTTAAATTATTTTAAAATCTTAAATTTTATATTTTATTATGAAAATAGATGTAATAACTTGAACTGTGACGACCCGACTTTCCACTCCCGGAAAATCGCATCGACAGTAAGAAAGAAAGGGGTGAGAAATAGAAAAGAGAAGAAGAGAAAAGAAAACAACAACAGATACTCACAGCGGAAACGAAACGAAATATAATATATCACATAAATATTACATAGTATTATATACATCATCTATCAGGGTTACACAGATTACACATCACATACTAGACAGTTATAAACATCTGTCTAGTTATTACATCTCAACACAATACAGATCAATACAAAGATCAACACAGCGGAAAACTACTATCTATATCTACAACGCCGAAGCCTCCTACTCCATTGCTCCTCCAGATTACTCGTCAAAGCTAAACCTGAATCCCTTGGCTACTCGTAAAAATTTGAGTACCCAAGAGTTTATAAAACAGAAATAAACAACTTGGGTCAGACATGGGTCTGGTGTGAGTAACAGGTTAAAATTGTTTTAACTTCAAAACCTTTTGAAAGAAAAGGTATCACGTAAGACTCCCCACCAATAAATATGGGTAAGTTTTTACCTTACGCTAACCAAAACATTTGATAGGAAATTCGATTGTATTATAATAGGTCTAGGGTTTTCAAATAAATATGAAATAGCTGGAATGCTTACATCTCACGTTCCAACATAGTTGGGCACAACTAAAACGTACGGCACTTATTGGAGTTTGGATTCCATCAATGGCAGGGCTACCGGGGTACCGCCCGTCACAGTACGTGGCCTAGATCACCGTACCGAGGATCACTCCCAATCCCCTGCAACACAAGGCCGGAACATCCCTTACTGGATAATTCCCGCACAAGATATCCCAGCAGTTGGAGCTCACAACTTCCCACACAGCTGAATAATAAGAAGGGACCTCTAGACAGGGATAATCTTGTCCTACTTGGGTGCTACCCACTAACCTTGCTGCACCTCCCCTGTTTTAGCCATTCCCGGTTTGTGAGGTTTGAGGTCACGTTTACCTTTAAAATAGAACACATCTATCTTAGAATGCTCATCGTCCGCCTGACGATGTTCTGAAAGCATTCAATCCATACAAGTTCGTTCCGGGTTCGAACGAAACCGAAGGCATTATCTCGTTACACTCGTATTGGAATCACCCTCAGAGTTAACGACAATAACCCTTGCACTCTAAATCTTTATCTCGAATCTGAAAGTACTATCTCCGTCAACTCATTACGGAATCACCCACAGAGTTATACTGACAAAGAATCGTTCTTACACCTCGAGTCTTCACTTGCTCCATTTGGATTTCACGACCTAACGTAAATTTGGATCGATGTGGTATTCGGGTCTCCAGACCTGGAAATCTGGTATACGGAAACCCGATCCCGGTCTCATCGAAATCCAAAACGTATCTTTTAAGGCCAAGTTGTTTTAAAGGTTAAAACAATTTAATACAATTATCTTATACACATAGAAAGATAATTCTCAACAGATAATCAACATTATCAGATAATTCATATTATCATCACAATTCTACTAAACATCCATATCACACAACATATATCTCATCATAGATATCAAACAAATGCAAAGCATTCAGTATTATCATCCATCCATAAGTAATGATTTATATCATCTTTAATTAATTTAAAGTTAATTAAATTAATTACTTTATTTTATAAATCCTTCTTACTTAAACATTAATTAATTACAAATTAATTAATTATCCTCTAATTACCTTTTTCAATTAATCATCTTTGATTAATTATTTTTTTTATTACCTTCAAGTAATTTATCCTTAATTAATTACTTAAATTAATTATCCTTAACCACTTATAGTAATTATCCTTTAATTACTTCATTAATTAATTAACTATAATTAATTAACTTAATCAACTATAATTAACTACATTAATTCTTAATTAATTACATTAATTAATCACTTCATTTATTAATTATACTTAATTAATCAATCTTAATTACATCATTAATTATATTAACTAATGATCCTTAATTACAACTTAATTATTAATTACTTAATTAAATTAATTACATTAAGTAATTAACCTTAAATTAAATAACATTTATTAATCACCTTGATTAATCTTCAATTAGTAATTAACTACCTTAATTACTTTCATTAACTAAATTAATTACTTCCTTAATTAATTTCTTAATTAATCCCTTGATTAATTCATAAGTAATTAAACTCAAATTACTTTCCTAAATAATCATACCTTAATAATTACATAAAGTAATTATTATCAAATCATCTCTTGATTATTATAATTTAATTAAACTTAATTACTTAACTTAAACTAAATCAAATTAACTTCAATTAATTACAATAAGTAATTAATTCTTAATTACTTCCATTAAGTAATTCCATTTAAAACAAATTCTATAATTGATTATCTTTAAATTAATTAATCTAATTAATTATTAAAATTAATTACATAAATTAATTATTTAATAATCCATAGTTAATGACTTTCATTAACAATTATTTAATTACTTTTCTTAAGTAATTAACTTAGATTAATTATTATTAATTTCAAATTAATAAATCTTAATAACCAATTAATTAAACTCTAATTATTTAATTAATTAAGTGTTAATCATAACTTAATTAATCTTAAATTACTTTATTAATTAATTCCTAAACATTAATTTATACTCTAATTCATAATCCATAATTATATATTAATTAGTCCTAGTTAATTCATCTTAAACCTTAATTAAATTAATTTAAATCCTTCATTACAATTTAATCAATCCAAAACATTAATTAATTTAATTAATTAAACCGTTTTAATTACCTTAATAATTTAATCTTTAAGATAAAAACATTTTTCCCATGGTTACATCTCATTCACAATATATTTGAAAACATTCATTTTCAAATCTATTTTTAAATCATTTATTTAATTTCTGATTTTAGAATAAATACCAACTTGTCTTTACCAAAGTTTAAAACCAAATTTCTAACTTTTTACATGGTAAAGAATTTTCTATATCTTATAAAAGAATTTTTCAAAAAGGTTTAAATCAATTTCTTTTTAATTTCAACATTTAAATATAACAACAATTTAAAATATTTAAATTTATAAAACTTATTTATTCCAATCCTAAGATTCAAAACCACTTGGATTTGTATATTTAAACTCTGATTTAAAATCCTGTTTAAATTTTGTTTAACAAATTTAAATCCAGATTTAAATTTAAACCACCCAGATTTTTAAAAACCTGGCACACAAAACTACCCGAGCCTCACCCTATTTACTTCGAGTCGCACCCTTAAATACTTCGAGTCTCACCCGAGTACCATCCTCTGCAACCCAGACTTCACCAGAGAAACATACACGATTGCGTGCACGTGTACCGTCACCAGCAACGTCTCCGACCATCACCGAGCATCCCCATACATCGACGATCAACCCTACACCAGATTACGATCATCCAACCTTCGATCAACACTTGAAATCGAAAACGAGAATTCGAGCCTAAAAATCGAAACCTGGAACATCAACAGCTCGAACACACTAAAGCCTGGAAACCCCTTCGTACTCCTGCCTCCGATCATCGGAGTTGCTGAAACTCCGTCTACACCATCGCCAACATCTCCCCTACTATCTCCCTTAATTTCGTTGAACTCGATTCAACAAAGAAGCCGTGACGATCAAACACACCAAATCTACCCAAACTAGGGCTACAGACTTCAATCCTCCACCGCAACTACCACGATGATCTGATCTTCTCTCTGCTAATTTTCCCTAACTACCCAATCGTTCTTCCAACTCCAGAAGAAACCCCGACCTCCCAAACCTTTGAGATCATCAGCAATGACCAAAAACTCAAATTTCAGTCAACCCTGAACTACTCTCTGATCCTAATACTAGAATTTGTGATTTTATTTTTAAAAATCATGATTTTGTCTAGGGATTTGATTCATAACCCTGAATCAATAAATTAAGATGTTGAAATTTTAACATAACTCCAACTTATACTGTTCTTCTTGATTTTACAGAGCCATTTCAAATTTAATCTACTTAAATAAAATTTTAAACTTTAATCTATGATTAAACATACAAATTTTATTTGAATTCTAAGACTAAACAGAGATTGGTTAAAGGAATAATGGATTTTGACCAAAATCTTAGTTTTAAAACAAAGAACAGAGAAGTTCAGACATTTCACAAACATGCACACATTTATCATCCAAATGTTCACAGAAAATTAATATAGATACAAACATTCTTGCTTCAGAGATTCACATGCAACCACATTTATACTTAAGCATTTTCAGAAAAGATGTTACTCCCCTAGAACAAATGATGAACAGATCACTTATAACCAGCATGCACACAAATATCAGACATTCACTTATCAATACACATTTATATTCAACCATCTAGCATGCAACCAATTATATTTTAAATATAAAGTTACTCACTGTTTTGAGGAAGAACAGAGCCTCTGGTTTTAAAAGCTTTGTTGATTTCTTTGAAAACAGCCTTGAAAATTTTAGTTGCATCTTTGTTTTGATTTTAAAACTTGCATGCTTTTGATCCCAGATCTATTTGCTTATCTCTGTCTTGAAGAGTACATGCAGGCTTTGATTCAGGTTGAAGAGAACTTGCAGGCTTTGGTTTTAAATTTTGAAAATGCACTTCCAGGTTTTATTTTTGAAGAAGATTACAGGCTTTAGATTTGATAAATCTCTGGTTTGAGGAGTTTTGATGATCAGATTGTTTTAGAGAATTGGTTATAGGATTTGGCTTTTGATTTTGGAAGATGTTTACAGATTTGAAAAGGTTACAGGGAAATTGATTTGCATTTTGGAATGAAGGGAATGTTAATTACAGATTGAAGAAGAATTTTGCAGGCTGAAGATTGTTTTCAGATTTGTTTTAGAGAATTGTTTAAGTTTCTTAGCTTTAGAATTTTAAGAATAGAAAAGAAATGGAGAGGAGAAAGGATATATATTTATAAAGGCTGAAATGATTAATTTTAAAAATTAAAAGAAAAACAAAATCTTGACATTTGTCATATTGTTATATTTATTACTTAACACATGTCATATTAGGCTTTAATATAATGACATTTGTCTTTTAAGTATTTAATACATATATTTATTTATTTTAAAATGTAAATAAAAGCTTTTATACTAGTTTACTATTTATAAATACTTACCTAATATGTATATGTATATAAATTACTTTAAAGAAAATGTAAATAAAACCAATTATATTTATATATAAAAACAATACATATATCTATTATTTGAAAATAACACATTTGACCATTTTAAATAGTTTATAAAAGAGATTATAAATTACTTATTACTTAAATGAATTAAGGCCATATGTAAATTGTATTTAAACTTCTATTTTTAAATCATATATATCAAGTAATATTTTAAAAAGAAATAAAACAAACCTTTTCATTTAAATTTAAACTTAAGCTAAAAATCTATTTTTAAACAATTAAACATTTATAATATGTATTTTAAACTATATAGTTATTTATTAAATAACTTTTGAAAAACTTAATATTAAATTAATCATGATTTCCAAATTACCAATATATATTAGAATTTGAAAATATAATCTCATTTGTTAAATTCAAACCAACTCATCTATTTACAATATATACACTTATATATATTATAAATAGAAATCATTCTATTAAAGTTTTAAAAGATAAATCACTAATTAAATATTTATTTAATTAGATTATTAAATTTATTCAAATTTATTAACAAAGATCATCAAATCAATTTAATTTTTAAATATAAATTATTAAATTGATATTGTCCAAATTCCCGGGATATCACATTCCTCCCCCCTTAAAATAATTTCGTCCCCGAAATTTAAACAAAGGTAATTTAATAATCTATCAAAGATTTTAATTTTAAATCACAAGCATATACTATCATCCATATGCTAACATCATAGCAACCAATCATCCAAACAAACAATTCTAACTATCCAGACAAAATTCTGGATAGAATTTCCTCGAGTTTCCCCAAGTATATATATACCGGGACACTCGCTCTACAAACAATCTAAACTACGAAGCTACAGGGTTCCTACTCATCTAGATCTACAGAACTAGACAGGATATCAGACTACAGACGAGTCTGACTCAACTACCAAATCCTCCTGAACTGCTGATTCCAAAACTAGAGATAGATCAAACACATACTCCCTCAGAGATACGTAAAACACAATGAATTCCAGTTGTCCAAACTGACAATTCAATCCTGAAAACCCAATACTTATCCAAATCAGAACACAGAAGATATCCAAATATAACTTTACTTCACAACATCAGTAGATTCCAAACTTACTTCTCCTATCCAGAGATATACTCCAAACTGCTTTCGCTGCTCAATTCTGATCTGAGGTAGAACACAAGCACAGACTGGACAACTCATTCCAGAAATAAGGTTCACTGATCCATAAATAAAACTCAGATACTTCATCAAAACTTGAGTTGCTGCACCAACTCCATCTCTAGGAAACATCCTTCAACTAGACTGAACTACCGGTACTACTCCTGGAATCCAGTCGATAAGAAAACTCAACCTTCAGATGCGGACAACTCCTGACTTCTCTGAAGACACTCAGAAAAACTCTGATAACCCAAGAGAACACTCAAACTATCGCAAGTCACTTTTGCGATCAACCCAGCCTATTTCCAAAGAAAACTGTTCCTCTTAACAAATCAGAACAGCCCATACTTAACTATCCAATCCACCGAAGAAATGGATGCACCCTGCTGCTTCTGAATTTCACCTCCAGAAAAACTACTCAGCCTGACAACTTCCTGCCATCACAGAATACTCCGAGCTGCACTGCTGATACTGATGCCAAGGACTTTCTATCCAAAGATCTTTGAGAAACTCGAACTCCAAACCAAACAGAAATACCATGTTGAACTCAGCCACAACACCGAAACATTCACACTTCCTTAAACTCGTTCCAAAGAAAACATCTTCGGGAACAATCCATAATCACTGCATCTCATCACACAGCTACTTCTTCCAGAAGTTACCAAGATACCATCACTTGCTTCTGCCTATCCAACTTCAAAGATAAACGCCGAACTTTAACAGGTTTCCTTCAGAGATTCGATGAAATCCTTCATCACAGCAAAACTTACTCGAGACAGTATTGGGTCTACAGTCTCGATAAATACACTTCCAACCTTAATTCCAACC
Source organism: Allium fistulosum (assembly GCA_030737815.1). Lineage (NCBI taxonomy): Eukaryota > Viridiplantae > Streptophyta > Magnoliopsida > Asparagales > Amaryllidaceae > Allium > Allium fistulosum. The sequence goes on from CM060906.1 coordinate 738,787,038, forward strand.
ATTGGTAGTCGTGTTTCATACACTACTACCCTATCTACCTTTATATCTTATATTGGAGAACCTGTACGGGTAACCCAACAATATAGGTAGAATATATATATATAGTTATATAAAAATTACAAATACGCTCTCTCACGATAGATACCACTCCAGAGCTAGGTATTCACTCAACCAATAGCTCTGATACCACTTGTAACGACCCGACTTTCCACTCCCGGAAAATCGCATCGACAGTAAGAAAGAAAGGGGTGAGAAATAGAAAAGAGAAGAAGAGAAAAGAAAACAACAACAGATACTCACAGCGGAAACGAAACGAAATATAATATATCACATAAATATTACATAGTATTATATACATCATCTATCAGAGTTACACAGATTACACATCACATACTAGACAGTTATAAACATCTGTCTAGTTATTACATCTCAACACAATACAGATCAATACAAAGATCAACACAGCGGAAAACTACTATCTATATCCACAACGCCGAAGCCTCCTGCTCCATTGCTTCTCCAGATTACTCGTCAAAGCTAAACCTGAATCCCTTGGCTACTCGTAAAAATTTGAGTACCCAAGAGTTTATAAAACAGAAATAAACAACTTGGGTCAGACATGGGTCTGGTGTGAGTAACAGGTTAAAATTGTTTAACTTCAAAACCTTTTGAAAGAAAAGGTATCACGTAAGACTCCCCACCAATAAATATGGGTAAGTTTTTACCTTACGCTAACCAAAACATTTGATAGGAAATTCGATTGTATTATAATAGGTCTAGGGTTTTCAAATAAATATGAAATAGCTGGAATGCTTACATCTCATGTTCCAACATAGTTGGGCACAACTAAAACGTACGGCACTTATTGGAGTTTGGATTCCATCAATGGCAGGGCTACCGGGGTACCGCCCGTCACAGTACGTGGCCTAGATCACCGTACCGAGGATCACTCCCAATCCCCTGCAACACAAGGCCGGAACATCCCTTACTGGATAATTCCCGCACAAGATATCCCAGCAGTTGGAGCTCACAACTGCCCACACAGCTGAATAATAAGAAGGGACCTCTAGACAGGGATAATCTTGTCCTACTTGGGTGCTACCCACTAACCTTACTGCACCTCCCCTGTTTTAGCCATTCCCGGTTTGTGAGGTTTGAGGTCACGTTTACCTTTAAAATAGAACACATCTATCTTAGAATGCTCATCGTCCACCTGACGATGTTCTGAAAGCATTCAATCCATACAAGTTCGTTCCGGGTTCGAACGAAACCGAAGGCATTATCTCGTTACACTCGTATTGGAATCACCCTCAGAGTTAACGACAATAACCCTTGCACTCTAAATCTTTATCTCGAATCTGAAAGTACTATCTCCGTCAACTCATTACGGAATCACCCACAGAGTTATACTGACAAAGAATCGTTCTTACACCTCGAGTCTTCACTTGCTCCATTTGGATTTCACGACCTAACGTAAATTTGGATCGATGTGGTATTCGGGTCTCCAGACCTGGAAATCTGGTATACGGAAACCCGATCCCGGTCTCATCGAAATCCAAAACGTATCTTTTAAGGCCAAGTTGTTTTAAAGGTTAAAACAATTTAATACAATTATCTTATACACATAGAAAGATAATTCTCAACAGATAATAAACATTATCAGATAATTCATATTATCATCACAATTCTACTAAACATCCATATCACACAACATATATCTCATCAGAGATATCAAACAAATGCAAAGCATTCAGTATTATCATCCATCCATAAGTAATGATTTATATCATCTTTAATTAATTTAAAGTTAATTAAATTAATTACTTTATTTTATAAATCCTTCTTACTTAAACATTAATTAATTACAAATTAATTAATTATCCTCTAATTACCTTTTTCAATTAATCATCTTTGATTAATTATTTTTTTTATTACCTTCAAGTAATTTATCCTTAATTAATTACTTAAATTAATTATCCTTAACCACTTATAGTAATTATCCTTTAATTACTTCATTAATTAATTAACTATAATTAATTAACTTAATCAACTATAATTAACTACATTAATTCTTAATTAATTACATTAATTAATCACTTCATTTATTAATTATACTTAATTAATCAATCTTAATTACATCATTAATTATATTAACTAATGATCCTTAATTACAACTTAATTATTAATTACTTAATTAAATTAATTACATTAAGTAATTAACCTTAAATTAAATAACATTTATTAATCACCTTGATTAATCTTCAATTAGTAATTAACTACCTTAATTACTTTCATTAACTAAATTAATTACTTCCTTAATTAATTTCTTAATTAATCCCTTGATTAATTCATAAGTAATTAAACTCAAATTACTTTCCTAAATAATCATACCTTAATAATTACATAAAGTAATTATTATCAAATCATCTCTTGATTATTATAATTTAATTAAACTTAATTACTTAACTTAAACTAAATCAAATTAACTTCAATTAATTACAATAAGTAATTAATTCTTAATTACTTCCATTAAGTAATTCCATTTAAAACAAATTCTATAATTGATTATCTTTAAATTAATTAATCTAATTAATTATTAAAATTAATTACATAAATTAATTATTTAATAATCCATAGTTAATGACTTTCATTAACAATTATTTAATTACTTTTCTTAAGTAATTAACTTAGATTAATTATTATTAATTTCAAATTAATAAATCTTAATAACCAATTAATTAAACTCTAATTATTTAATTAATTAAGTGTTAATCATAACTTAATTAATCTTAAATTACTTTATTAATTAATTCCTAAACATTAATTTATACTCTAATTCATAATCCATAATTATATATTAATTAGTCCTAGTTAATTCATCTTAAACCTTAATTAAATTAATTTAAATCCTTCATTACAATTTAATCAATCCAAAACATTAATTAATTTAATTAATTAAACCGTTTTAATTACCTTAATAATTTAATCTTTAAGATAAAAACATTTTTCCCATGGTTACATCTCATTCACAATATATTTGAAAACATTCATTTTCAAATCTATTTTTAAATCATTTATTTAATTTCTGATTTTAGAATAAATACCAACTTGTCTTTACCAAAGTTTAAAACCAAATTTCTAACTTTTTACATGGTAAAGAATTTTCTATATCTTATAAAAGAATTTTTCAAAAAGGTTTAAATCAATTTCTTTTTAATTTCAACATTTAAATATAACAACAATTTAAAATATTTAAATTTATAAAACTTATTTATTCCAATCCTAAGATTCAAAACCACTTGGATTTGTATATTTAAACTCTAATTTAAAATCCTGTTTAAATTTTGTTTAACAAATTTAAATCCAGATTTAAATTTAAACCACCCAGATTTTTAAAAACCTGGCACACAAAACTACCCGAGCCTCACCCTATTTACTTCGAGTCGCACCCTTAAATACTTCGAGTCTCACCCGAGTACCATCCTCTGCAACCCAGACTTCACCAGAGAAACATACACGATTGCGTGCACGTGTACCGTCACCAGCAACGTCTCCGACCATCACCGAGCATCCCCACACATCGACGATCAACCCTACACCAGATTACGATCATCCAACCTTCGATCAACACTTGAAATCGAAAACGAGAATTCGAGCCTAAAAATCGAAACCTGGAACATCAACAGCTCGAACACACTAAAGCCTGGAAACCCCTTCGTACTCCTGCCTCCGATCATCGGAGTTGCTGAAACTCCGTCTACACCATCGCCAACATCTCCCCTACTATCTCCCTTAATTTCGTTGAACTCGATTCAACAAAGAAGCCGTGACGATCAAACACACCAAATCTACCCAAACTAGGGCTACAGACTTCAATCCTCCACCGCAACTACCACGATGATCTGATCTTCTCTCTGCTAATTTTCCCTAACTACCCAATCGTTCTTCCAACTCCAGAAGAAACCCCGACCTCCCAAACCTTTGAGATCATCAGCAATGACCAAAAACTCAAATTTCAGTCAACCCTGAACTACTCTCTGATCCTAATACTAGAATTTGTGATTTTATTTTTAAAAATCATGATTTTGTCTAGGGATTTGATTCATAACCCTGAATCAATAAATTAAGATGTTGAAATTTTAACATAACTCCAACTTATACTGTTCTTCTTGATTTTACAGAGCCATTTCAAATTTAATCTACTTAAATAAAATTTTAAACTTTAATCTATGATTAAACATACAAATTTTATTTGAATTCTAAGACTAAACAGAGATTGGTTAAAGGAATAATGGATTTTGACCAAAATCTTAGTTTTAAAACAAAGAACAGAGAAGTTCAGACATTTCACAAACATGCACACATTTATCATCCAAATGTTCACAGAAAATTAATATAGATACAAACATTCTTGCTTCAGAGATTCACATGCAACCACATTTATACTTAAGCATTTTCAGAAAAGATGTTACTCCCCTAGAACAAATGATGAACAGATCACTTATAACCAGCATGCACACAAATATCAGACATTCACTTATCAATACACATTTATATTCAACCATCTAGCATGCAACCAATTATATTTTAAATATAAAGTTACTCACTGTTTTGAGGAAGAACAGAGCCTCTGGTTTTAAAAGCTTTGTTGATTTCTTTGAAAACAGCCTTGAAAATTTTAGTTGCATCTTTGTTTTGATTTTAAAACTTGCATGCTTTTGATCCCAGATCTATTTGCTTATCTCTGTCTTGAAGAGTACATGCAGGCTTTGATTCAGGTTGAAGAGAACTTGCAGGCTTTGGTTTTAAATTTTGAAAATGCACTTCCAGGTTTTATTTTTGAAGAAGATTACAGGCTTTAGATTTGATAAATCTCTGGTTTGAGGAGTTTTGATGATCAGATTGTTTTAGAGAATTGGTTATAGGATTTGGCTTTTGATTTTGGAAGATGTTTACAGATTTGAAAAGGTTACAGGGAAATTGATTTGCATTTTGGAATGAAGGGAATGTTAATTACAGATTGAAGAAGAATTTTGCAGGCTGAAGATTGTTTTCAGATTTGTTTTAGAGAATTGTTTAAGTTTCTTAGCTTTAGAATTTTAAGAATAGAAAAGAAATGGAGAGGAGAAAGGATATATATTTATAAAGGCTGAAATGATTAATTTTAAAAATTAAAAGAAAAACAAAATCTTGACATTTGTCATATTGTTATATTTATTACTTAACACATGTCATATTAGGCTTTAATATAATGACATTTGTCTTTTAAGTATTTAATACATATATTTATTTATTTTAAAATGTAAATAAAAGCTTTTATACTAGTTTACTATTTATAAATACTTACCTAATATGTATATGTATATAAATTACTTTAAAGAAAATGTAAATAAAACCAATTATATTTATATATAAAAACAATACATATATCTATTATTTGAAAATAACACATTTGACCATTTTAAATAGTTTATAAAAGAGATTATAAATTACTTATTACTTAAATGAATTAAGGCCATATGTAAATTGTATTTAAACTTCTATTTTTAAATCATATATATCAAGTAATATTTTAAAAAGAAATAAAACAAACCTTTTCATTTAAATTTAAACTTAAGCTAAAAATCTATTTTTAAACAATTAAACATTTATAATATGTATTTTAAACTATATAGTTATTTATTAAATAACTTTTGAAAAACTTAATATTAAATTAATCATGATTTCCAAATTACCAATATATATTAGAATTTGAAAATATAATCTCATTTGTTAAATTCAAACCAACTCATCTATTTACAATATATACACTTATATATATTATAAATAGAAATCATTCTATTAAAGTTTTAAAAGATAAATCACTAATTAAATATTTATTTAATTAGATTATTAAATTTATTCAAATTTATTAACAAAGATCATCAAATCAATTTAATTTTTAAATATAATTTATTAAATTGATATTGTCCAAATTCCCGGGATATCACATGAACACTACTTTTCGTTTCGTTGAAAATGGAGTTAAACAGTGAAAGTTATGTATATTTCAATATTGACTGCAATTTGTTTATTATACAATTTTGTTATTTTTAAATTGTATAAATTATATTTTTATTGTCATATTTCATTTTAATCTGGGTAAATATGTTATTTTACGAATATTTTGACTTTCAAATATTTTTAAAATGATAATAGGATTTTTCCAAAACTTACTGCAATTATTCCCTATTTTTAAAAGGCTGTTTTCTATTCTTCTGCTAATTTCTTCATTTAAATTTTATTTAAATTACAATTTATATATTTATTTGTGAATGCATTTTTACTTTTATGTTTTTATCTTTGTTATAAATATTTTTACAAGTCCATATAAATTTTCCAAAGTTCATTCTGTTTATTTTCCATTTTTGTAGACTAGGTTTGCAATTTTATGCTATTTTCTTAATTTAATTATATATAATTAAATTTTTTTTTATGCATTCACTTTTATTTGCTGTTTTTACTTTATTTATATTCATTCTACATGTATTTAAATTAAAATAGATTTTTCCAAAGTGTACTGAAGTTATTTCTAATTTTTAAAGCCTAGTTTGCATTTTTAAGCCATTTTCTTAATTTAAATTCTATTTAATTAAAATTTAATTATTTATTTAATATTTTTATTTTCATTTCTGAGTTGTCATATTTATTTCTCAGCTTTATATGTATTTATAAATTACAAAATAAATAAAAGAAATTTGAAAAGTTTGAGACCTTTTATTTGCCTAAGTCCTTTTGTATTCCACCGTTTCATTTTGATCAATACATCTTTTATTTTCATTTTTATTTTGGCCGTTCTTTTCCTCATTTTTTTCAGCTGACTTCCTCATCTTTTCACGCATTATCAAAGCTTCTTAACCCTAAAAAAATCACGGCCTCCATCTTGCAAAAATTTGGTAAAAACTCCTTTTCTTTTTCATGTTTCTTTGTTTTCTTCTTTGTTTTACATTGATTTGCACTTGCCTTCATCCCCTTCTTTGGATCGGCCTGCCCTCATCCACCACCTTGGCCGCCTCCAGCACAATCCCCTCTGACCAACAGCACCTCCAGCACCTTCCCATGCCATAGTCGAGCCCTAGGTGATGAAACTCCACCAAAGTTTGCACAAACATCACCTATATGCATACAAACCGAGCCATCCACCTTCCATCACCTCTCTCCACCACATGGCCAACCATATACCACCACCACCTCCTGTTCAAACCCTGACACATCATGCCACATCACCACCTCCTGAGCCATGGCCGTGCCCCTCCATGCCTTGCCCGAGCCTTGTAGTCGCCTTGAACCCATGCTTTTGCCTTGTATTGGTAGTTTCTACATCACCAAATGTTGCACCACTTTCTCTAGGTTAGGACGACCCATACACCACCACCACCAGCCTTTTCCTGACCCATACACCTCTGCCAGACTTATAGTTGACCACCTGAAGACTGGCCATGAATTGGAGTGTCTTGGCCGTGACCTTTAGTGCCTTGTAGTTGTTATTACATGCTCACAAACCTTTGCTCCATCATTTTCCCATGCTATGGCCGACCTTTAGGAACCCAAACCTAATCTAAAACCATGCTGTAGCCATGCCATTTCAGATCATAACTGAAGTACCTAAGGTAGAGGGCAAGTGCAAGTCAATTGTTGTTGTTTTGGGTATAAATTTCTTATGTTATTTGACGATAAATTTGTGTTGTAACTTATGTATTATTGTATTGTTTTGTGTAAATGTTTGAACAAGCAAAATTGCTTTGGCTCTCCACTCTCAAATCATATTCGTGTTGTCGTGCCTTCGAAGATTCTGTGTTGTGTGTTTTGGTCGTCATCTCCAGCTTAAACAAGTGAGTAATTCTCACCAGACAATGTGTACTTATATAACTAGTAAACTGACTCCATTTGAATCTGTAAAATTATATCATCCTGTTATAACTGTTATATTATGATTATATGATGCTCACCCCTGTTATTAATCATGTTATATCATCAGTTACTGTTATATAATGCTATTCTGTTATTTATGTCAGTTTATCACACTGCAAGTTCCCTGTTAGTATAGAAATCACTATGGGTTGAAATGATACATACCCGAACGGACTTTAGAATAGGGAAAGATCGTTATGGGCTGAAATGATAGGCTTGAACGGTTTTTATTTATTTATTATATCTAACTTGGGATTGCGGGTTTGAAATAATATAACCCGGTTTTTCTTTGTAAACTGCGGATTGAAATGATACATATCCGTATCACTTGATCTAGGCTAGAAAATTATATACAGACCCGTGGTTTATATATTTTTCTAAAACTTTTAAAATATTTTAAAAATGTAAATATTATGATATTTTGATTTAAATTTTATTAAAATGATTTCTATAAAATATTAGTGATTTTCTACAAATTTAATAAATAAATTAAGTAAATGGTGAAGTAGAATTTGAAATATAAGTTAATTTTGAAATTTATGATTTTGTTTATAAATGGAGTTTATGTAAAGTATGAATATATGAAAAATTTGATTTAAAGATGAATTTAATGATCTTTATTAAGTAATAATAATTTTTAAAAGTGTTAATGATTTTGTATAAATTAAAATATGGAATAAATGAATGTTTAAGTTGAAATTTTTGAAATATAACATAAATTGGGAAATTATGAATTTTGTTAAAAGTGAAATTTTAATTAAGTAAAATAAATGGAAATAAGTTATATTTTGGAAATTTAAACTTAGTTGTTAAGTTAAGAATTTAATTAAAGAAATGAAAATTTAATTGTTATTTAATTTGATTTTTGTATGGAAATTTGACTTTATAAAATCATAGAAATAAAGGTATTTAAATGATTGTTTTTAAATGTGAAAATATATGATTTTATAAGTTAAAATGATTTATATTAAAAGTTAATTATGTGTGAAATTGTGAATTAAAACTCTGAATTTGATTTGACAACATCTTTGAAATGTAATGTAAAGATATTACAGCATTAGAAAATGCTGTGGTTGTTTTAAATGAACCAAATAGCAAATTTGAACTAAGGGTTATTATAGCACTTTGTTAGTGCTATAGTTGTTAAATTTAACTAAAATTTTAATTGAAACTAAATTAAGATATTACAACATTTTAAATGTTGTCTTTTGTTAATGAACTGTTTTAAAGCATAATATTTCGTAGCATTTCCTAAGTGCTGCGGAAGTTGAATTTTCATTGTTTTAATAAACTTAAATGGATAAATGATCTTTGAAAAAGATTAAATTTTGTAAATTAAATATTTAATTATTAAATATAATGAATTGACTTTAAATGATTTAAATGGAATAGTTGATTAGGAAATACAACTATTTTGAAATGTGATTAAATGGTATTTAAATTAAATTAAATAAATGATGTTTTGAAATGATATTTTGAAATGAATCTGAAATGATTTTAAATCTTGGAATGAATAATTGAAGTTTATATTAGTATGGAAAACATTTGGTTTACTTGTAATTTGAATCTATTTAAAAGATATTGGACTTATGAAATATAGGATATTAAAGCTTTGGAATTTATTTTATAATTTGAATAGTTATTTTGTGGATTAAATCTATATTTGAAATTTATAAGATTTGAAATGGTCTATGGAAATTTAATTGAAATAAATGATTGAATTGAATTGAAACTTTGAAAATTTTAATACTTGATTTGAAAGTATAATATTTACACTTTTAAATGGTTTAGATGAATTATTTTGATTGAAATATAAACTATTTAAAAGGTGACTTGAAATGATAATAAATGAATGATATCTTTTGTAATGACCCGTAAATTTAACTGGTTTTAATAACGTTATTAATTGAAATTTTGCGAAATTTTAAACGACAAAATTTTGAAATATAAATTTGATATTTTGAATACGTTTAGTTAAACATAGCAACTGGTAAATTTTCGTTCGAAAATATGAAAGTTTATTTCGCACGTAAATTTAATTCAATTTAATCAGTTAAAAAGCGATGAAAATAAAACGTTTTCGAAACCTGAATATTTTTACATAGAAAAAATTTTAAACCGTCTTCTGAGCAAGTTGTCAGTTTGTCGTTTTTCCAAATTCGGACATCTTTGGCTCCGTCGATCTTATTTTTCTGTGTTTTTCTTGCATTTTTCCATAGTAAAAATTTCGACTTTTTATAATTCGATCATACCGCTGATATCCATATACCGTTTTGATCGTCTCTCGCGCTGATCTCTGTAGTATATTTGGTTCTGTGTTTCGAGGTCCGACACACGACGAGATCGTGCAACGGTAAGGGTATCTGTACCCGTTTAGTAACTTTTTGGTCCCATGTACATTCAATTTCCGTGTAGAATTATAGAAACCCAACAGCCATTTCCAACTTAATAAATTTTGAAACGTATGGTCTTTCAACATTTATTATATTTATTTCGGTTGTTCTTTCTAGGCTTGCTCACTGTTCATTTAGGTAAAAAAGATATATATATATATCAAAGATGTAGTGCATTCCTTGTTTGCTGTGAAACTTTTAGCCTACCCCATGCATGCGTTACTTCCTATTCCTATACATTCCATTGAAACGAATAAACTATCTCATCATTCTTTGCCCATCTTCTTTTCACGTTTACTCTCCCTCTCTTGTAGCAGCACGGAATCCACCACTGCATGCAAACTTCCGCACTTCCATGTTTTACCCAATTGCAAATTCCACTCCAGCTAAAAAAAAGTATATTTTACAGTTTATAAAGGTATGTTATACATAAGATTTTTGTTATACTCAAAGTTACATGGTTATATTATTATGTAAGGTTATAGTAATATGATGGGTTGGTTTTGATTTTGTATGTAATATTCTGTTTGTGATTGTACAGGCCGAGAACCTGCTTTTAATTTTTGTGTCAGTAATATATGTTTTGTATGATTTGCAGGTTATACACATTGTTATAAGTCTATATATATTAGTTGTTTAAAATTTTATATGGGTCAGTTTTCTAATATAAAATGTTACTTTTATATATACTTATATACGAGCTAAATTGTTTCTTGCGGTTATATATATATGTATATATTTATATACGAAGACTTTCTTTATGTGTTTAAGAGATATTGATCTTTATATATAATAACAAAGTAAGTTTGTATATATAGTGATTTGTATTTGCTGTTATGTTAGTTCTTAAATATACTAGTTGTTTGTACATATATAGAATACATTAGCTATATTTAAATATATTTTGCAACTGTTTACATATTAATATAAAATATATTATGGTTATATATATTTTGGTCAGTAAGGATGTTTGAATGTCTGCAGTTATATATTTTGTTCACGGCATATATATTTTTAGTCAACAAAATAGGATATAAAGTCAAGTCTGTAAGTATATAACTTAATCTGATATTATATGCTATATTACACTGTTTTAAAGATGATTTGTACATATGAATCCATGCTTGCCTTACCTTTACGTTTGTAAAGAAATATATTGTTTTAATAAATATTGGTTTTAAAATGTTATATATAATGGTAGTTTATATATTATAATAATAATATAATTTGACTTATATATTGGTTATATTTATAGAAGTACTGTATTTTTCTAAGTTTACAAAGTTATATATTATAAGTGGTATAAATGTATACTTTATTTTATACGCTTGAGTAAGTACCAATTCGAAAATAAATATATGTTTTAAATTGATTTCAGAACAATAATATATGTATTCAGTTTAATTTATATTAACTGATTCAGTCGTTCTCACCGATTTCCCTTTATCAGCTTTTGTTCGTCGTGCATGTTTTCTCCGTCGAATCGTATTCGTCTAGCTTGTTTGAATTTGTGCCTGGATTTCGTAACTCGATTTCGTCGCCTATCCTCTAGCCTCGAAAGGTGAGCAATCACTCACGATTAACGTTCTTTTATTTATTAAATCTAATTTCAATTGAAACGACAAATGAAATATGCAACTGTTAGTTATTTACACTGTTATACATCTGTTATTACCTGAATCAATTCACCTGTGACATCTGACACCATTATCTGCTATTATACAATGATAATCCAGTTTAGTTGATAAATAATTGATTGTTTATGTTTATATTGGACGTTAAATTGTTAGTGTTAAATGATAAATAGTATGCCAAATTGAAATAGATATAGGATAGTTAACGATTTTAAAACTGATTTATATGTTAAATTTGATTAGTGAATATGACCCCTTATATTGTTAATTTAATTGACATGTAGAATAGTGATAATTACACTTTGAACCATCGACGTATATTGGATTAATTATTGTAGTGTTAAAATTGAAATTGAATGACAAGTGAAAAACTTTATAAATAATTAGTGGAAAAATCTTTAATCTTCATGAAATGATAGTGTGGATTCTAGAAATAATTATATTAATTTGCACAAACAACAATGCGAATTAATACGATTATTTCGGGATTATTCGAATTGATTATTGGATTGTTATTGATTGTTGTTATTGCTTGTTTATTTACTTTGACACCATCCCAGTTATCACACTGCAAGTTCCCTTTGTTATGCTTTGATTTTGAATTGAATTGGAATCGGGTTGAAATGATAAATACCCAAATTGAACTTGACCTAGGATAGAGAATTAAATAAAACCCGATTGGTCAATAATTTGATTTAAAAAATAAAATGAAGATTTTATTTGAATAAATAATATGGTTTTGAAATGAAGTTGGAATTTGAATTTTAGTGAAAGGAAAAGGTTAATATTTAATAATCTGAAACAAAATATTAACAATGTAATTGATGAAAGAATGTTGTTTAATTTGAGAAATGATGAATTAAGTTTGAAATGATTTAATAATTAAGTTTGAAATTATAATTAAGTTCGAAATTATTAAACTTTGGAATTATTTAATAATTAATTTTTGAATTATTTAATAATTAAATAAGATTGAATTATTTAATGGTTAAATAAAATTGAATTCTTTAATAAGTGAAATTGAACTTTTGAATAAGTGAATTTTACTTCGTAAATAATTGAAATTGAGTTTCTTTATTAATTAAGTTTTGGAAAATTATTTAAGTAATGAAATAAGTGAAATTGAATTTCTTTAACAAGAAATAAAATGTTATTTATTGAAATTAATGTAAGACTTGAAATTTAAAGAATTTGATTTGATGAATTTAATTTAATTCAAATTGTAAGTTTTGAAATAAGGAAGTTGAACTTAAATAATTGATTTAATGAATTGGAATTAAATAAATTGTTTGAATGATAAAGTAACTTAACGAATAATTAAATGAAATCGATAAATGAAGTTAAATTGATTTGAAGGTTAAATTAAATTAATTTAAATGATTTGGAATGAAACTTATTTATGAACTTGAATCAATATTTGAATTGTTTTAAAATAAATTGGAATTGAATTAGAAATTTCGAAATGGTAATTTGGATGTTTTGAAACGTAAATTATGGAAATTGATTTTGAAAGGCAAATGAATGTTGATTTACAAATGTTAATTAAGATTGAAATGGATTTGGTTTTGAAATGAATAAACGACCAATCGGTGTAATAATTTCGAAAGTTATTAAAGAGACCGGAATCGGTTATGGACATACTCTCTGTCTAAACCGAAACCACTTTAATAACTATAAGCGGAGTGATGATCCAGAATGAAGTGGTTGGAATGATGTACGTGATGACTGAAGAAAGAGAACGATAATGGATAGCCTTGACACTTGTGTCAAATTGGAAATGACTAAAATCAGGAGCCGTGCCGGGCCAATGGAGGTCAGCTACCTCAAGCGAACACACTTCTTCGAACTACTCATTACTTGTTGTCGATTGGTGCACCCTTGATTTTGGGAGTGTTGTTTCGCGGTGTTGCGGTCGCTGCGGCGATGCGTTCTCACCAGTCCGGATCAGGCAAACGGTAGTATCATGTGACGACCCGGCTTTCATCGACCAGAAAGTCGTATCGCTAATAAGAAAGAAAGGGATAGAAAGAGAAAAGAAGAGAAGAAAGAAAGAAACAACAACAGAATCTGAACAGCGGAAGGAATAAATTATATTAATAACATAAACTATTACATAGTATCATATACAACAACTATCAGAGTTACACAACATATACAACCCATACTAGACAGTTATAAACACCTGTCTAGTTTCTACAATATAAGATACAACACAGATAACAATGACTCAGAGATCAACACAGCGGAACTACTATATCTCTACAGCGCTGAAGCCTCCTGCTCCATTGCTCCTCCAGATAACTTGTCAAAGCAAACCTGACTCTCTTGGCTACTCGTAAAAATTTGAGTACCCAAGAGTTTATATAAAACAGAAATAAACACTTGGGTCAGACATGGGTCTGGTGTGAGTAAACGGTTTAAATTGCTTAACTTCAAAACCTTTTGAAAACAAAGGTATCACGTAAGACTTCCCACACATAAACATGGGTAAGTTTTTACCTTACGCTAACCAAAACATTTGATAGGAAATTCGATTGTATTATAATAGGTCTAGGATTTTCAAGTAAAATACAGAAATAGCTGGAATGCTTACATCTCACGTTCCAACATAGTTGGGCACAACTAAATCGTACGTCACTTATTGGAAGTTGGATTTCCATACAATGGCAGGGCTACTGGGGTACCGCCCGTCACAGTACGTGGCCTAGATCACCGTACCGAGGAGTACGCCCTCTCCCCTGCAACACAAAGCCGGAACCATCCCTTACTGGATAATTCCGAATAAAATCACCCCACGGTTGTGTACATCAACCGCACCACTAAGTCGAAATAGAAAGGGACATCTAGACAGGGATGACCTTACTCTCAGTGGGCGCTACCCACGAAGCCTTGCTGCACCTCCCCTGTTTTAGCCATTCCCGGTTGATGAGGCTTGAGGTCACGATTACCTTTAATCAGAACACTTCACTTAGAATGCTCATCGTCCACCTGACGATGTTCTGAAAGCATTCAATCCATACAAGTTCGTTCCGGGTTCGAACGAAACCGAAGGCATTATCTCGTTACACTCGTTTTGGAATCACCCTCAGAGTTAACGACAATAACCCTTGCACTCTGAATCTTCATCTTCACTTGAGATTCACGACCTATCGTAATTTGGATCGATGTGGTATTCGGGTCTCCAGACCTGGAAATCCGGTATACGGAAACCCGATCCCGGTCTCATCGAAATCCAAAACGTATCTTTTAAGGCCAAGTTGTTTAAAGGTTTAAACAATTCAATTCAAGTTAAAACTTGAATTCACAAAGCATTAACATAGATAAATATCACACATTTATCATAGATATATCCAATATCATATCACAGAATATCATAGTATATCATCCAAAAGATATCAACTAAATCAGACATTCTACTCAAACAATCATCCATAAGCAACCATTTATTAATCTCTATTATAATTAATTTAATCCACTTAAATTAAATTAATTACTTAAGAATTAATTCTATCTTTGCTTAATCAACCATTAATTAATTACAATCCATTTAATTAATTAATCATTAAATATTAATCACTCTTGATTAATTATTAATTACATAAAGTAATTACCCTTTATTATTTATTTCACAAATTAATTATCCTTAATCATTTATAGTAATTAACCTTTAATTACTTTCATTAATTCCAATAATTAATATCCTTAATTTATTACATTAATTAATCATGTATTAATTAATTACTTCCATTAATCAACCTTAAATAATCATTAACAGTAATTAACTATTCTTAATTACTTCTTAATTACTTTAATTTCTTTTATAAATCCTTTTTGATTAATTACACCAACTACATACAGTAATTCAATTATAAATTACTTATACCAAGTAATTACACTTAACCAATCTTATTAAGTAATTATACTTAATCAATTATCGAGTGACTATCTTTAATTAATTATCAAATTAATTAACTTAAATAAATCACATTCATTTCTTAAATCATAACTGAGTAACTCATCCTTAATTACCCTTTTAAATAAATTAATTAATCCTTGATTCATTATCCTTTAACTATTAATTAATAAACCTTAATTATTAATCAATATCCTTTAATACAAAGTAATCAATCCTTAATTAATTAAACTTAATTAACTAATTAATTATTCTTAGTTATTAATTAATAAAACTTAATTATTAATTAACAACCTTAATTACAAATTAATTAATCCATAATTATCTATTAATCAATCTTTAATGACAATTAATTAATCCTTGTCAATTAAATTAATTAATTAAACTTAAATTAATTTAACTCATTAAAAATTCTTAATTAACCTTAAGATAAATATTATCATTTAAAAGCATTTGATCTTAATAATTAACTCACTTAATTAAAATCATTAACTAAGTTAGAATAAATAATCATTAATTACTTATCCTTAATTATTTATTAACAATTCTTAATTACAAGTGAATAAAACACTTGAAAACTTAATTGTTAATTTACTTATTCTTAACCATCAACTAATCTAATTATTAAATCACTCTTTATTTATCTCATTAACTATCAAACTTTAATTAAGTATTAAAATATACATTTCCTTATTAATTACTTATTTTCAAATTAAGTTTGAAAATAACTTAAAATTTAACTTAATATTATTTAAGTTAACAACCATACAATTTAATTTATTCAAACTTTCCATTTCAAAGAAATGTATTTCCTAGAATTGATTTAACTTGATTTTTGAAATTTTTAAAAACTTACTTTTATTTAAATTTTAAAAACTAGTTTAAATATTTTACTTTGTGTTTAAGTCATATGTATTTGAGTCAAACAAATACATCTTCTTCTTATTCTTCCTTTTTAAACAAAGTTTAGTTTTAATTTTTAAAACTGTTTTAAACTTAACAGTTCATTCCAAAAATCTCGCGTACCTCCCCTATCACAAACCCGAGCCAAAAGCTTGTCTACGCGAGTTCCTCCCGAGAATTTTAAAAAACTGTTTCGTTTTTAAAGTTTAAACTGTTAAAACTTTTAACAGTTTCACTCTCTCGCGTACGACCTTAAAACAACCCGTGCCAAAAGCCTTTCTTCCCGAGACCCACTTCGAGAAAAAGAAACTCATGAACCCAAACTCATCAACACTGACACGCCGTGTCACTGTGCACCGTGCACCGCCAACGGTGATCCTCCGACCATCGCCAAAGCTTCCCACACACCCACGAATTCTCCAGCAACCCATCGCAATCATCCAAACACTTCCAGAAGCCACGATTCAAAATCGAGTTATTCAGTGGAAACTGGAACCAAAACCACTACTAGAAATCGTCTCGAATCCATCAATTCTGACCACTGGAGGTTGAACCACTTCATCCACGCCTTGCCGATCACCTACGCCACCAAACCCCACAGTCTCGAGCCACTCGATCCATCAGAGACGAAGCTTCGATTACGATTTCGACACAGTACCAAACTAGGTTAAAATTTTAGTTCAACCTGCCGCCGCCACCACGACTAACTACCACCCCTCCTACTATTTTTGCCCACTTCCCTGATCGTTCATCTAACTCCAGCAAAAACTTCGACCACCAGAAACACTTCAGTCACCAGAGATCATCAAAAACCCAAATTCTGGTTAACTACAAACTACACCCTCAATATAATTTTAAAAATTGTAAATTTTGTTTTAAAAATCTTGTTTTACAGAGATGATTCAAGATATGAACTTGAATCAGTATAATTCGATATTTGATTTTTGATATCTTAAAGGATTCCTACTGTTATTTTACAAAAACAAGCATATTTCAAAACATACTTACTTGTTTATTTTTTTAGTACCTAGATTATACTAAAACTAAACTATTTTATTTTTAAATCAAGTCTTAACAGTGGATAAATAAAAAGATATGGAATTTTGTATATTGGTTATCACAAATATCTGTAAAACAGAGGCATATCATCATTCACAGTTCAATACATACAAACAGTGTACGTCCATAAACATGCAAGAATGATTCATTCAGAAATCAGATGGAAACAAATTTAAATCCATTTCAGCTTTTGAAAAAGAATGTTTACTCACCTAAAAATGTTGAACAGAGAAGTTATAAACTGGAATGTTGATCTTTTTGAAAACTGGAAGCTTTGAAACTGAACTTGCTTTAAATTTGACTCCCTTGATTCCTTTTAAAATTTGAGAAGCTCTTGAAAACTTCAGATTTACTTGCATGCATTAATTACTGGTCTTGAAGAATAAATGTTTACAGGCTTGAAAGAATACATGGTTTCAGGCATTTGAGAAGGGTTACAGATTTGGTTTGAAACATGAAAATGGTTGCAGGCTTTGGCTTTTGATTGGAAAATGTTTACAGGTTTGTTTTTGAGGAAATGATTTCAAGTTGTTTCTGGTTTTAAAAATAAATTAGAGGGTTTGATTGTTGAAACAGGAAAATGTTTTCAGGTTGTATAATAAATGGTTTCAGGCATTTGAGAATCAAGCTTTTGAAGATGAATTCAGGTTTGAGGAGATTTGATTTCAGTTTTGGTTGAAGATGATTATGGTTTGAGATGAATTTCAGTTTTGTTTGTTGGAAATGATTTCGGGTTGAACAATTTCTGATTTGGTTTTGGTCTTTGAAAAATGAGATTAGAAAAGAAAAAGGAAATAGAGATGTAGGCTTTTATAAACTTAATTTTATGGTTTATTAAAAATCAAAGAAAATGATAATAAAATGACACTTGTCTCTACCCTTATTTGATTACCTTACACATGTATTTTACATGCATATAAAATTAACACTTGTCATTATCCATTTATACTCTTTTTAAAAAGAGTTTTAAAAGCTTTTATATGTATTTCCTAAATAGTTAAATACATATTTTATTTAATAAATGCTTTTCTATAATATACATAAATGAAATCCTTTAAAGAAAATAAAATAAAACTCATTTATATCCTAATAAAATCATATACAATGTATTTCATTCATTTTTAAGTGTAAAAATATCTTTTGTATTTATTTACTATTAAATAAATACTTTCTAAATTTATATACAAAATCTCTTTAAGGAAGACAAAAATAAAACAAAAGCCTTATTTTGAATAAAAGTCTTGTTCGTATATTCTTATACCCAAATATATTAAAACAATACTTATTAATTTTAGAAATGATAAATCTATTAAAAATCAAATTTATAAAATAACATAATTTAAACAATTATTCTTATTACAAATCAATCTATACCATAATTAAAACATCTTATTATTATATTATTTGGTTATTTATATATTAATATTATCAATTTAAAATAATTTAAATTTAGAGATTATCACATTTTAAATTCCTCGAAATCCCGGGATATCACATTCCTTCCCCCTTAAAAGAATTTCGTCCTCGAAATTTAAAACAAAAGATAATCCAAATTTTTATTTTATTTCAATCCATTTTAAAACAATTCAAGCATACTTATCAGCCATACACTATCAAACAAACAACCATTCATCCAAACAAACAATTTCATCCAAGCAACAATTCATACAAACAACAATTCTAGTTATCCGAACATAGATCCGGATAAACTACCTAAAATTATCCCGAGTTTCCCCGATACAGATACTGGGTTACTCGCTCTACTAAATCCAAACTGGTAATTCAATACCGAAGCCAAAACACTTATCCTCACAAAAATTCAGAAAGATCCAATATACTCGGAGCTATCTTCCTAGTCTTACCTAATCTTATTTGCTTCCTTTTACTGGAGAAATAACAACGAAGTCTCCAACTTCGAATTCCAAATTCTCCATCTCTAATCCACAGAACTCTTCTGACGATTCTGGGCTGCCTTCATCCTTCCTGATCAGCTCAACCATTGCTGATGCTTCTCGAAACAAACCGGACCACAAACAATCCAACAAACGGATCCTCTCAAGATCTACGGAAATCCAGAACTCAAACTCTACTCCTCAATCATCAGTAGATTCCAAATACTTCTTTTATCAAGACAAAACAGATTCTCTCACCAATCTGACCTTCAAATCTTGAAAAGCTTCCTGTAGGAACCCTTTAATCCAAACACTGCAACTTCCGGCTGCTTCTACTCTAGAACAACTACTACCAAGCTTTCGCTGCTCAACTCTGATCTAGATGTCGTCTATGAACTCGAACACAAACTAGATCAACACTTCCCATAAAATCTCTGACAACTCTATAACTCCTACATCTTCTAGAGATGCCTCAAACCCAAGCAAAAGATTACTCCAGAGAATACTCAATTATCGCAAGTCACTTTTGCGATTCTATCCAGTCCAATATCCAAAAATACTATTCTTTCTTAATCCTTCAGAACAGTCTATGCTTGACCAATCCATTTGAAAAATAAATCTACTCTGCAGCTTCTGAACTCCATTCTAAGAAATTGCTAAGCCAAAAGATCTTCCAGTAGGAACACAGAACACTCGAGCTGCACTGCTGCCACAGATGCCAAAGACTCCTTATCCAAAGCTTCTAGAGAAACTCGGACTTCAAACCAAACACAAACATCATGCTGAACTCAGCCACATCACCGAAACAGACACACTTCCTCAAACTTGCTCCAAAAGAAAACATCTTTGGGAACATCCATAGTCACTGCGTCTCATCACACAGCTACAATTTCCTGAGGTATCAAGATACCATCACTTGCTTCAGCTCTTCGGACAGATTCAAACTCCTCAAAAATCCGCTCACACGAGCGCGATCAAACTTATACTTCAATGTTGGACTCCGAACCTTAACAGGTTTCCTTCAGAGATTAATGAACACCAAATCAAAGTTCACTCGAGACGGTATTCGGTCTACAGTCTCGACAGATACTTCCAATTTCAAATATTCAAATTCCAACCATTGGTAGTCGTGTTTCACACACCACCACCCTATCTACCTTTATAACTTATTTGGAAAACCCGAACAGATAATCCAACAAATAGGTAGAATAGATATATATATATATATAGTAAAAATTACAAATACGCTCTCTCAAGATAGACACCACTCCAGAGCCTAGGTATTCACTCAACCTCGCTCTGATACCAAATGTGACGACCCGGCTTTCATCGACCAGAAAGTCGTATCGCTAATAAGAAAGAAAGGGATAGAAAGAGAAAAGAAGAGAAGAAAGAAAGAAACAACAACAGAATCTGAACAGCGGAACGAATAAATTATATTAATAACATAAACTATTACATAGTATCATATACAACAACTATCAGAGTTACACAACATATACAACCCATACTAGACAGTTATAAACACCTGTCTAGTTTCTACAATATAAGATACAACACAGATAACAATGACTCAGAGATCAACACAGCGGAACTACTATATCTCTACAGCGCTGAAGCCTCCTGCTCCATTGCTCCTCCAGATAACTTGTCAAAGCAAACCTGACTCTCTTGGCTACTCGTAAAAATTTGAGTACCCAAGAGTTTATATAAAACAGAAATAAACACTTGGGTCAGACATGGGTCTGGTGTGAGTAAACGGTTTAAATTGCTTAACTTCAAAACCTTTTGAAAACAAAGGTATCACGTAAGACTTCCCACACATAAACATGGGTAAGTTTTTACCTTACGCTAACCAAAACATTTGATAGGAAATTCGATTGTATTATAATAGGTCTAGGATTTTCAAGTAAAATACAGAAATAGCTGGAATGCTTACATCTCACGTTCCAACATAGTTGGGCACAACTAAATCGTACGTCACTTATTGGAAGTTGGATTTCCATACAATGGCAGGGCTACTGGGGTACCGCCCGTCACAGTACGTGGCCTAGATCACCGTACCGAGGAGTACGCCCGCTCCCCTGCAACACAAAGCCGGAACCATCCCTTACTGGATAATTCCGAATAAAATCACCCCACGGTTGTGTACATCAACCGCACCACTAAGTCGAAATAGAAAGGGACATCTAGACAGGGATGACCTTACTCTCAGTGGGCGCTACCCACGAAGCCTTGCTGCACCTCCCCTGTTTTAGCCATTCCCGGTTGATGAGGCTTGAGGTCACGATTACCTTTAATCAGAACACTTCACTTAGAATGCTCATCGTCCACCTGACGATGTTCTGAAAGCATTCAATCCATACAAGTTCGTTCCGGGTTCGAACGAAACCGAAGGCATTATCTCGTTACACTCGTTTTGGAATCACCCTCAGAGTTAACGACAATAACCCTTGCACTCTGAATCTTCATCTTCACTTGAGATTCACGACCTATCGTAATTTGGATCGATGTGGTATTCGGGTCTCCAGACCTGGAAATCCGGTATACGGAAACCCGATCCCGGTCT
The DNA here is from genome assembly GCA_030737815.1 of Allium fistulosum. Lineage (NCBI taxonomy): Eukaryota > Viridiplantae > Streptophyta > Magnoliopsida > Asparagales > Amaryllidaceae > Allium > Allium fistulosum. The sequence goes on from CM060906.1 coordinate 738,809,351, forward strand.
CATCGAAATCCAAAACGTATCTTTTAAGGCCAAGTTGTTTAAAGGTTTAAACAATTCAATTCAAGTTAAAACTTGAATTCACAAAGCATTAACATAGATAAATATCACACATTTATCATAGATATATCCAATATCATATCACAGAATATCATAGTATATCATCCAAAAGATATCAACTAAATCAGACATTCTACTCAAACAATCATCCATAAGCAACCATTTATTAATCTCTATTATAATTAATTTAATCCACTTAAATTAAATTAATTACTTAAGAATTAATTCTATCTTTGCTTAATCAACCATTAATTAATTACAATCCATTTAATTAATTAATCATTAAATATTAATCACTCTTGATTAATTATTAATTACATAAAGTAATTACCCTTTATTATTTATTTCACAAATTAATTATCCTTAATCATTTATAGTAATTAACCTTTAATTACTTTCATTAATTCCAATAATTAATATCCTTAATTTATTACATTAATTAATCATGTATTAATTAATTACTTCCATTAATCAACCTTAAATAATCATTAACAGTAATTAACTATTCTTAATTACTTCTTAATTACTTTAATTTCTTTTATAAATCCTTTTTGATTAATTACACCAACTACATACAGTAATTCAATTATAAATTACTTATACCAAGTAATTACACTTAACCAATCTTATTAAGTAATTATACTTAATCAATTATCGAGTGACTATCTTTAATTAATTATCAAATTAATTAACTTAAATAAATCACATTCATTTCTTAAATCATAACTGAGTAACTCATCCTTAATTACCCTTTTAAACAAATTAATTAATCCTTGATTCATTATCCTTTAACTATTAATTAATAAACCTTAATTATTAATCAATATCCTTTAATACAAAGTAATCAATCCTTAATTAATTAAACTTAATTAACTAATTAATTATTCTTAGTTATTAATTAATAAAACTTAATTATTAATTAAAAACCTTAATTACAAATTAATTAATCCATAATTATCTATTAATCAATCTTTAATGACAATTAATTAATCCTTGTCAATTAAATTAATTAATTAAACTTAAATTAATTTAACTCATTAAAAATTCTTAATTAACCTTAAGATAAATATTATCATTTAAAAGCATTTGATCTTAATAATTAACTCACTTAATTAAAATCATTAACTAAGTTAGAATAAATAATCATTAATTACTTATCCTTAATTATTTATTAACAATTCTTAATTACAAGTGAATAAAACACTTGAAAACTTAATTGTTAATTTACTTATTCTTAACCATCAACTAATCTAATTATTAAATCACTCTTTATTTATCTCATTAACTATCAAACTTTAATTTAAGTATTAAAATATACATTTCCTTATTAATTACTTATTTTCAAATTAAGTTTGAAAATAACTTAAAATTTAACTTAATATTATTTAAGTTAACAACCATACAATTTAATTTATTCAAACTTTCCATTTCAAAGAAATGTATTTCCTAGAATTGATTTAACTTGATTTTTGAAATTTTTAAAAACTTACTTTTATTTAAATTTTAAAAACTAGTTTAAATATTTTACTTTGTGTTTAAGTCATATGTATTTGAGTCAAACAAATACATCTTCTTCTTATTCTTCCTTTTTAAACAAAGTTTAGTTTTAATTTTTAAAACTGTTTTAAACTTAACAGTTCATTCCAAAAATCTCGCGTACCTCCCCTATCACAAACCCGAGCCAAAAGCTTGTCTACGCGAGTTCCTCCCGAGAATTTTAAAAACTGTTTCGTTTTTAAAGTTTAAACTGTTAAAACTTTTAACAGTTTCACTCTCTCGCGTACGACCTTAAAACAACCCGTGCCAAAAGCCTTTCTTCCCGAGACCCACTTCGAGAAAAAGAAACTCATGAACCCAAACTCATCAACACTGACACGCCGTGTCACTGTGCACCGTGCACCGCCAACGGTGATCCTCCGACCATCGCCAAAGCTTCCCACACACCCACGAATTCTCCAGCAACCCATCGCAATCATCCAAACACTTCCAGAAGCCACGATTCAAAATCGAGTTATTCAGTGGAAACTGGAACCAAAACCACTACTAGAAATCGTCTCGAATCCATCAATTCTGACCACTGGAGGTTGAACCACTTCATCCACGCCTTGCCGATCACCTACGCCACCAAACCCCACAGTCTCGAGCCACTCGATCCATCAGAGACGAAGCTTCGATTACGATTTCGACACAGTACCAAACTAGGTTAAAATTTTAGTTCAACCTGCCGCCGCCACCACGACTAACTACCACCCCTCCTACTATTTTTGCCCACTTCCCTGATCGTTCATCTAACTCCAGCAAAAACTTCGACCACCAGAAACACTTCAGTCACCAGAGATCATCAAAAACCCAAATTCTGGTTAACTACAAACTACACCCTCAATATAATTTTAAAAATTGTAAATTTTGTTTTAAAAATCTTGTTTTACAGAGATGATTCAAGATATGAACTTGAATCAGTATAATTCGATATTTGATTTTTGATATCTTAAAGGATTCCTACTGTTATTTTACAAAAACAAGCATATTTCAAAACATACTTACTTGTTTATTTTTTTAGTACCTAGATTATACTAAAACTAAACTATTTTATTTTTAAATCAAGTCTTAACAGTGGATAAATAAAAAGATATGGAATTTTGTATATTGGTTATCACAAATATCTGTAAAACAGAGGCATATCATCATTCACAGTTCAATACATACAAACAGTGTACGTCCATAAACATGCAAGAATGATTCATTCAGAAATCAGATGGAAACAAATTTAAATCCATTTCAGCTTTTGAAAAAGAATGTTTACTCACCTAAAAATGTTGAACAGAGAAGTTATAAACTGGAATGTTGATCTTTTTGAAAACTGGAAGCTTTGAAACTGAACTTGCTTTAAATTTGACTCCCTTGATTCCTTTTAAAATTTGAGAAGCTCTTGAAAACTTCAGATTTACTTGCATGCATTAATTACTGGTCTTGAAGAATAAATGTTTACAGGCTTGAAAGAATACATGGTTTCAGGCATTTGAGAAGGGTTACAGATTTGGTTTGAAACATGAAAATGGTTGCAGGCTTTGGCTTTTGATTGGAAAATGTTTACAGGTTTGTTTTTGAGGAAATGATTTCAAGTTGTTTCTGGTTTTAAAAATAAATTAGAGGGTTTGATTGTTGAAACAGGAAAATGTTTTCAGGTTGTATAATAAATGGTTTCAGGCATTTGAGAATCAAGCTTTTGAAGATGAATTCAGGTTTGAGGAGATTTGATTTCAGTTTTGGTTGAAGATGATTATGGTTTGAGATGAATTTCAGTTTTGTTTGTTGGAAATGATTTCGGGTTGAACAATTTCTGATTTGGTTTTGGTCTTTGAAAAATGAGATTAGAAAAGAAAAAGGAAATAGAGATGTAGGCTTTTATAAACTTAATTTTATGGTTTATTAAAAATCAAAGAAAATGATAATAAAATGACACTTGTCTCTACCCTTATTTGATTACCTTACACATGTATTTTACATGCATATAAAATTAACACTTGTCATTATCCATTTATACTCTTTTTAAAAAGAGTTTTAAAAGCTTTTATATGTATTTCCTAAATAGTTAAATACATATTTTATTTAATAAATGCTTTTCTATAATATACATAAATGAAATCCTTTAAAGAAAATAAAATAAAACTCATTTATATCCTAATAAAATCATATACAATGTATTTCATTCATTTTTAAGTGTAAAAATATCTTTTGTATTTATTTACTATTAAATAAATACTTTCTAAATTTATATACAAAATCTCTTTAAGGAAGACAAAAATAAAACAAAAGCCTTATTTTGAATAAAAGTCTTGTTCGTATATTCTTATACCCAAATATATTAAAACAATACTTATTAATTTTAGAAATGATAAATCTATTAAAAATCAAATTTATAAAATAACATAATTTAAACAATTATTCTTATTACAAATCAATCTATACCATAATTAAAACATCTTATTATTATATTATTTGGTTATTTATATATTAATATTATCAATTTAAAATAATTTAAATTTAGAGATTATCACATTTTAAATTCCTCGAAATCCCGGGATATCACATATCACTACCTTGGGTATTGCCTCATGTGCCTTGTCATACTTGTATTCCCATATTCGTGACCACTACGAAATTGTTTTGTGTTATACCTATGGAGTACTCCCTGATAGCCCACTAGTTTACGGTGGAGTTTACAGTGTTGTATAGTCTATAACGCTTATATAAAATGTGTTAAGGGAGATAATGGTAACGCCTTAACACTATTTTGATACCTTATATTACTGATAGACATTATCTACTTAGCGTACAGTACTACCTAGTAGATAGTTTAACGGATCCTTAAAGGATGGTTATTCCAAACATCCTTTGAGTTACTTGTATTTCAATTGCTATTTCACTTGAGTTGGATTTATTGATATAAGAATGTTAATCCTGACTTGAGTGTCTTGTATTTTTGCTTTACGCTCGGGTCAGACTGAGTGTACCAGTATTCGAGACTCACCTTCGAAGTTGGAGCTTTGCTTGAAGATCCAGCCATCTATTCTGCTTTCAGTATTCGATGATTCAAGTGATGTATTCTGATTTGTATTTGATGTATCGTATTACTCTTCTGTTGTAAACTCTGATGTATTTTATATATTCATATAGTAGCTTCATGAACTACTATCTCTTTTATTTCCGCTGCATTTATTACTCTGTGTCTGTGATCTGTGATTATTTATTTACTGTATATGTTCAGTTTTGCCAAATTTAAATTAACAATGCGGTATTTTGAGCAATTCAACTCCGGCATGAGTGTCTACCTATACACTTATAATGGATGCGAATGGTGCAAAATATCGGGTCGTTACAGTTGGTATCAGCGCTTTGGTAGCTCTAGGCAAAACTCAGCATATAGGGTAAATGTATCTATAGAATCACTCTCATTCGAGTTTCAATCTCTTCCTTTTGACTCAATTCTTTTGAATTTTGGAACGTTCCCTGCGGTTCCAAAAAATTCATTCGTGTCCCTCACTATTCATCTTCTTTCAATTCTGGAGCACCCCATAACTCCATTTTGAATGATATCTATAATAGATCGGCGGTCTCGCCAATCTTCGAATGATTTGTAAAGGGGTGAAACTCCTTTACAATAGGCATTGATTTACCGAAGATTTATGTATCCTCGGTTTACGATGCTATCTATCTCCTGCTATACCTGAATTTTATTTCTTGAGATCGAATGTCGATTTGCCCCGAAATTCCACATCGATCTTATTCTTGAAGTCACGGTTGACCCGGTTAAGGTTGCCCGCGATTTATATAAACTTATTCATCTTTCTATCTTGTTATTTAATTGTCTTATCTTTGTTTCAAACCTATCTTTGAATCAAAATTCTCTTTGATTTGATTTCCATCAAATTTGAATCGCTATACATGTTTTGAAATCTATTATTGTATCGTCGAGCGAGGAAGAGTATATGTAAATTAATATTTAAAATGTTTTAAATTTTATCGTGTTGTTTGAGTTGTTGATGTTGATTTGGATTTTCGATCGATTCGTTTGATCAACGCTATCGATAGGATTTCCAAAACTCTTTAACAGAGCAAACCGACACAATATTTTTTTTTTAAATTTGGTAAATGAACTAAATTATGAATAATTATATTATATATATAAGTATGATTTTCTGAATTTTGATAGTTAAATCGAATTGTTTGTTAATAAATAATATTGGATTTTAAATATGTCACCTAAACCATTGGCTTTTGTCTCATATAAATAATTGTAATAAAAACACGGTTTATAATTTATTTGAAAATTGTAATGAATTTAAATCAAGAAACTGAGAATTTAAATTTCCGGTGATTTAAAACTTTGATTTGAAAGTTTTAAAGTGTAAAGTATTTAAGATATTTTCAAATAGAAATCATTCCAAAGAAATTTTTGATGTTTAATCAGTGCTTTTCTCTTTGTCGCTGGAAAATAATTTCGGTGATGGCGGCCGCATCATCGACATTCATTTTCGAGTTTCGAAGTGGAGATACTATTATGTAGCTTTGCTATGGTTTTGTTTTGAAAAATATTTTGATTTGAATTTCTTCAGTATAAATTTGATTTATATATATATATATATATATAGGTATCTTATTTTAAAATTTAATTTGATTTAATATAAATATATTATATATATCTCTAAATTGTTTAAAGTTAATCGGAAATCTAATTCTTAAATTTTGTTAAAGGATGATTTTAATTATAAAATAAAACCAAAATTTGGAATAAATATTTAAACTTGAATAATTGAATTGGGAAAATTTTATTTGTATATTGTTCAACTGCATTCTAATACAACTTACCTAAATCATTCAGAAGTTGAATATGTAATTGGATAATATATAAGATAAATGAATTTATAAACAAAATTTGAGTGTTTATAATAAATGTTATACACTAAATTTTGATTATAAAGATGTTAATAGAGTTAGATAGGATAATAAGTAAACTCAGTTAATAATGAAATAAATTTGTTTTGAAAGAATTAATAAATTTGTTTTGAAAGAATTAATAAATTTGTTTTGAAAGAATTAATAAATTGAAATTTGATCAACATATGAAAATACCTTGAATTCAAAGAAATTAATAGATGTAAATTAATTTAAATCGAAACTTTTATGTTTTAAATTAATTTATATGGGTTAATATATGTGAGTAGATATATTAAGTAGAATAAATTTAACAGTAATTTGAAATAAAGAAGAATTTAAAATTGTTGAAGAAAATATGATTATAATAAAAGACTATTCAAATTTATGGTTTTAGAAATTGTAAATTGAAGAAAATGAGATAATAAGATAATGAATTTAGAAATAGTTGAGATTGATTTTAGTGAAATCAAATGGATTAAATCAATTATTGAATATCAATTAATTTAAATTGGAATTTATATGGTTTAAATTAATTGTTATTTTGTATTTCAAATCTGTATTTCTTTCTGGTTGTTTCTATTCTCCTACCTCGTTCCTTTTCGGGGACGAAAAGTTTTGAGTGGGGGAGAATGTAACGACCCGTAAATTTAACTGGTTTTAATAACGTTATTAATTGAAATTTTGCGAAATTTTAAACGACAAAATTTTGAAATATAAATTTGATATTTTGAATACGTTTAGTTAAACATAGCAACTGGTAAATTTTCGTTCGAAAATATGAAAGTTTATTTCGCACGTAAATTTACTTCAATTTAATCAGTTAAAAAGCGATGAAATAAAACGTTTTCGAAACCTGAATATTTTTACATCGAAAAAATTCTAAACCGTCTTCTGAGCAAGTTGTCAGTTTGTAGTTTTTCCAAATTCGAACATCTTTGGCTCCGTCGATCTTATTTTTCTGTGTTTTTCTTGCATTTTTCCGTAGTAAAAATTTCGAATTTTTATAATTCGATCATACCGCTGATATCCATATACCGTTTTGACCGTCTCGTCGTGCTGATCGCTGTAGTATATTTGGTTCTGTGTTTCGAGGTCCGACACACGACGAGATCATGCAACGGTAACGGTAACCGTATCTGTACCCGTTTAGTGACTTTTTGGTCCCATGTGCATTCAATTTCCGTGTAGAATTATAGAAACCCAACAGCCATTTCCATCTTAATAAATTTTGAAACGTATGGTCTTTCAACATTTATTATATTTATTTCGGTTGTTCTTTCTAGGCTTGCTCACTGTTCATTTAGGTAAATATATATATATATATATATATATATATATATATATATCAAAGATGTAGTGCATTCCTTGTTTGCTGTGAAACTTTTAGCCTACCCCATGCATGCGTTACTTCCTATTCCTATACATTCCATTGAAACGAATAAACTATCTCATCATTCTTTGCCCATCTTCTTTTCACGTTTACTCTCCCTCTCTTGTAGCAGCACGGAATCCACCACTGCATGCAAACTTCCGCACTTCCATGTTTTCCCCAATTGCAAATTCCACTCCAGCTAAAAAAAAGTATATTTTACAGAGTTTATAAAGGTTGTTATACATAAGATTTTTGTTATACTCAAAGTTACATGGTTATATTATTATGTAAGGTTATAGTAATATGATGGGTTGGTTTTGATTTTGTATGTAATATTCTGTTTGTGATTGTACAGGCCGAGAACCTGCTTTTAATTTTTGTGTCAGTAATATATGTTTTGTATGATTTGCAGGTTATACACATTGTTATAAGTCTATATATATTAGTTGTTTAAAATTTTATATGGATCAGTTTTCTAATATAAAATGTTACTTTTATATATACTTATATACGAGCTAAATTGTTTCTTGCGGTTATATATATATGTATATATTTATATACGAAGACTTTCTTTATGTGTTTAAGAGATATTGATCTTTATATATAATAACAAAGTAAGTTTGTATATATAGTGATTTGTATTTGCTGTTATGTTAGTTCTTAAATATACTAGTTGTTTGTACATATATAGAATACATTAGCTATATTTAAATATATTTTGCAACTGTTTACATATTAATATAAAATATATTATGGTTATATATATTTTGGTCAGTAAGGATGTTTGAATGTCTGCAGTTATATATTTTGTTCACGGCATATATATTTTTAGTCAACAAAATAGGATATAAAGTCAAGTCTGTAAGTATATAACTTAATCTGATATTATATGCTATATTACACTGTTTTAAAGATGATTTGTACATATGAATCCATGCTTGCCTTACCTTTACGTTTGTAAAGAAATATATTGTTTTAATAAATATTGGTTTTAAAATGTTATATATAATGGTAGTTTATATATTATAATAATAATATAATTTGACTTATATATTGGTTATATTTATAGAAGTACTGTATTTTTCTAAGTTTACAAAGTTATATATTATAAGTGGTATAAATGTATACTTTATTTTATACGCTTGAGTAAGTACCAATTCGAAAATAAATATATGTTTTAAATTGATTTCAGAACAATAATATATGTATTCAGTTTAATTTATATTAACTGATTCAGTCGTTCTCACCGATTTCCCTTTATCAGCTTTTGTTCGTCGTGCATGTTTTCTCCGTCGAATCGTATTCGTCTAGCTTGTTTGAATTTGTGCCTGGATTTCGTAACTCGATTTCGTCGCCTATTCTCTAGCCTCGAAAGGTGAGCAATCACTCACGATTAACGTTCTTTTATTTATTAAATCTGATTTCAATTGAAACGACAATTGAAATATGCAACTGTTAGTTATTTACACTGTTATACATCTGTTATTACCTGAATCAATTCACCTGTGACATCTGACACCATTATCTGCTATTATACAATGATAATCCAGTTTAGTTGATAAATAATTGATTGTTGATGTTTATATTGGACGTTAAATTGTTAGTGTTAAATGATAAATAGTATGCCAAATTGAAATAGATATAGGATAGTTAACGATTTTAAAACTGATTTATATGTTAAATTTAATTAGTGAATACGACCCCTTTTAATTGTTAATTTAATTGACATGTAGAATAGTGATAATTACACTTTGAACCATCGACGTATATGGGATTAATTATTGTAGTGTTAAAATTGAAATTGAATGATAAGTGAAAAACATTATAAATAATTAGTGGAAAAATCTTTAATCTGCATGAAATGATAGTGTGGATTCTAGAAATAATTATATTAATTTGCACAAACAACAATGCGAATTAATACGATTATTTCGGGATTATTCGAATTGATTATTGGATTGTTATTGATTGTTGTTATTGCTTGTTTATTTACTTTGACACCATCCCAGTTATCACACTGCAAGTTCCCTTTGTTATGCTTTGATTTTGAATTGAATTGGAATCGGGTTGAAATGATAAATACCCAAATTGAACTTGACCTAGGATAGAGAATTAAATAAAACCCGATTGGTCAATAATTTGATTTAAAAAATAAAATGAAGATTTTATTTGAATAAAAAATATGGTTTTGAAATGAAGTTGAAATTTGAATTTTAGTGAAAGGAAAAGGTTAATATTTAATAATCTAAAACAAAATATTAACAATGTAATTGATGAAAGAATGTTGTTTAATTTGAGAAATGATGAATTAAGTTTGAAATGATTTAATAATTAAGTTTGAAATTATAATTAAGTTCGAAATTATTAAACTTTGGAATTATTTAATAATTAAGTTTTGAATTATTTGATAATTAAATAAGATTGAATTATTTAATGGTTAAATAAAATTGAATTCTTTAATAAGTGAAATTGAACTTTTGAATAAGTGAATTTTACTTCGTAAATAATTGAAATTGAGTTTCTTTATTAATTAAGTTTTGGAAAATTATTTAAGTAATTAAATAAGTGAAATTGAATTTCTTTAACAAGAAATAAAATGTGATTTATTGAAATTAATGTAAGACTTGAAATTTAAAGAATTTGATTTGATGAATTTAATTTAATTCAAATTGTAAGTTTTGAAATAAGGAAGTTGAACTTAAATAATTGATTTAATGAATTGGAATTAAATAAATTTTTGAATGATAAAGTAACTTAACGAATAATTAAATGAAATCGATAAATAAAGTTAAATTGATTTGAAGGTTAAATTAAATTAATTTAAATGATTTGGAATGAAACTTATTTATGAACTTGAATCAATATTTGAATTCTTTTAAAATAAATTGGAATTGAATTAGAAATTTCGAAATGGTAATTTGGATGTTTTGAAACGTAAATTATGGAAATTGATTTTGAAAGACAAATGAATGTTGATTTACAAATGTTAATTGAGATTGAAATGGATTTGATTTTGAAATGAATAAACAACCAATCGGTGTAATAATTTCGAAAGTTATTAAAGAGACCGGAATCGGTTATGGACATACTCTCTGTCTAAACCGAAACCACTTTAATAACTATACGTGGAGTGATGATCCAGAATGAAGTGGTTGGAATGATGTACGTGATGACTGAAGAAAGAGAACGATAATGGATAGCCTTGACACTTGTGTCAAATTGGAAATGACTAAAATCAGGAGCCGTGTCGGGCCAATGGAGGTCAGCTACCTCAAGCGAACACACTTCTTCGAACTACTCATTACTTGTTGTCGATTGGTGCACCCTTGATTTTGGGAGTGTTGTTTCGCGGTGTTGCGGTCGCTGCGGCGATGAGTTCTCACCAGTCCGGATCAGGCAAACGGTAGTATCACTACCTTGGGTATTGCCTCATGTGCCTTGTCATACTTGTATTCCCATATTCGTGACCACTACGAAATTGTTTTGTGTTATACCTATGGAGTACTCCCTGATAGCCCACTAGTTTACGGTGGAGTTTACAGTGCTGTATAGTCTATAACGCTTATATAAAATGTGTTAAGGGGGATAATGGTAACGCCTTAACACTATTTTGATACCTTATATTACTGATAGACATTATCTACTTAGCGTACAGTACTACCTAGTAGATAGTTTAACGGATCCTTAAAGGATTGTTATTCCAAACATCCTTTGAGTTACTTGTATTTCAATTGCTATTTCACTTGAGTTGGATTTATTGATTTAAGAATGTTAATCTTGACTCGAGTGTCTTGTGTTTTTGCTTTACGCTCGGGTCAGACTGAGTTTACCAGTATTCGAGACTCACCTTTGAAGTTGGAGCTTTTCTTGAAGATCCAGCCATCTATTCTGCTTTCAGTATTCGATGATTCCAGTGATGTATTCTGATTTGTATCTGATGTATCGTATTACTCTTCTGTTGTAAACTCTGATGTATTTTATATATTCATATAGTAGCTTCATGAACTACTATCTCTTTTATTTCCACTGCATTTATTACTCTGTGTCTGTGATTATTTATTTACTGTATATGTTCAGTTTTGCCAAATTTAAATTAACAACGCGGTATTTTGAGCAATTCAACTCCGGCATGAGTGTCTACCTATACACTTATAATGGATGCGAATGGTGCAAAATATCGGGTCGTTTTAAATTTAAAAAGTATTTAAAGTTGAATATTTAGATTTGAACTCAAATGGTATTTTGGTATATTAAAATGATTTGAAATGAAGTTTGAAGGGATATGATATTTAGATATATTAAAATGTTTTGAAATGAAGTTTTGGAAAGATATGATATTTTGATATATTGAAATGATTTGAAATGAAGTTTTGAAATGATATGATATTTTAAATTATTGAAATGGTTTGGAATTGATTTAATCTTTATTTTGATAAAGATTTGGATTTGAAACGATATTCTATTTTGAAGTAAAAATACTGTTTTTAAATTTATAACCACGGGTTATAATAACGATTGGTTGTTAAAGAGACCGGGATCGGATATGGACATACTCTCTGTCGATACCGAAAGCCACTTTGACAACTGTGTACGCGGTGGAGTTTCCAGAATGAAGTAGGATGGTGGCAACGACCCTAAGGTATATACGTGGACCCAACTCCCGTGAGTTGGCATAAGGTGGCTAAAACAGGAGCGATCGACGGGCCAAGGAGGTAGCACCTCTGATCGGACACACTTCTTCGATACCATTCTATTACTTGTGATTGATTTGGTGCACACCCTTGATTTGGGAGTGTTGTTCGAGGTGGGCGGTAGTGGCTGCTATGCGTCACCACCAGTCCGGATGCGTAATTGTTATATCTACCCTGGCATTGCCTTGTGTGCCGTGTCACCTACCATATCGAGCTTTACTACGATTTGTGATTTCTCCCGTAGCCTGTAGAGTATCGAGGGTAGCCCCCATTTTTGGGAGTATGCTAATACTGGATAGACTATTGGGACTATTACGTGTTAAGGTGGAAAATGTAAAGCCTTAATGCTATTTAAAAGTATGTTTATTTTATATTAGACATTATTATAATAGCGAATATTACTACATAGTAGATAGTTTAACGGATCCTTAAAGAATGGGCGATCCCAAGCATTCTTTAAGTTACTTGTACCTTATTATAGTTCACTTGAGTTGGTTTACATTATATAAGTATATATTGTCCTGACTCGAGTGTTTTGTGTTTTGCTTTACGCTCGGGTCAGCCTGAGTTATTCACAGATTTGGATTTCCACCCTCTTGGATATTTGAATCGCTGGAGATTATCTGCTTGTCTTGTCCTATCTATTTCCGTTTCGTTGTACTACTCAGCTTGTACTTGGTTATTTTATTGAGACTTCTGTTGTACTCTATTTTTCTATTATATCTTATGTAACTCCGATATATTTATATATTAGCTTCATGAACTACTATTTCTTTTACTTCCGCTGCATTATTTTACTCTGTGTCTGTGATCTGTGATTATATTTATTTACTGTATATTCTAAGATTTTCCAAATTTTATTTACAACGCGGTACTTTGAGCAATTCAAGTCCGACATGTGCGGATGCGAATGGTTGAAAATATCGGGTCGTTACAGTTTTTATCAAAGCTTTGGCTTTGAGGCAAAACTTAGAATGTATGGTAAATTCAGTTACAGAATCACTTTCATTCCAGCTTGAATCTCTTCATTTTCATTTGGTTTCCTTTGAATTTTGGAACGTCCCCTGCAGTTCCAAAATCCATTCTTGTCCCTCACTATTCACCTTCTCGTGATTCTGGAGTATCCCATAACTCCGCTTCGAATGAGCTTTATAGTGAATTGGCGGTCTCGCCAATACTCTAATGACTTGTAAAAAAGGAACTCCTTTACAAATTAGCATTGATTCACCAAAGATTTATATCTATCCTTGGTTTAGATGCTAATATCTTTTGTTATTCCAAACTCCATCTCTTGATATCGGATGTAGATTTACCTTAGAAAAAAATACACATTTGATCTTATTAATTAAGTCACGGTTGACCTAGTTAAGGTTGCTCGCGATTTATCTAAGCTTATCCATCTTCATATTTTGTAAATTAATCATCTTGTCTTTGTTTCCAAAATATCTCCAGCATTTTGAATTGTACTTTTAAATCTATATTTTACTATATATTGTGTTGTTAGAGTTGTTGATGTTGATTTGGGCTACCGATCGATTCGTCTGATCAACGCTATTGATAGGATTTCTAAAACACTTTGACAAAACAAACTGACACAATATTATTTTAAAATTTGGTTAATGAAATAAATTTTGATAATAAGTAAATATTATGGAACTTAATAAATTGATTTAAATTTATTATTTGAAATGATAATACTTGATTTATCATTCTATAAATGAATTTATAAATAGTTATTTATAAATTTGATTTGGGAACTGAAATGAATTTAAATCAAGAATTCGAGAATTTAATTTTCGATGGTTTCAAACCTTGTGTTTAAAGTTTTAAAAGGATATATTATTTAAAGTATTTTTGAATAGAAATTTGTTTTCAAAGAATTTTAAAGTTTTAAAATTTTAGTGCTCTTCTCTTTGTCGTTGGAAAATAATTTCGGTGATGACCGCGACATCATCGACTTTCATTTTCGAGTTTCGAAGTAAAGAGACCATTCTGTAGTCTTGCTACAGCTTTATTTTGGGAAATTTGATTGATTTGAATTTCTAAAATATGATTTGATTTATAATATGTATAGACATATGATTTAAATTTTATTTGACAAATTATGTACATACATTTATTCATCTCTAAATGGTTTGAAAGGAATCGGAAATTTTATTCTTAAATTCTATCTTAAATAATAACTTCAAGTATAAAAAGAAAATCAAAATTTTGAATAAATATTCAAGCTTGAAATGATTGAATTAGAATGTTTATATTGTATATTAATTTTAGAAAGTTTTATTTGTATAATACTCAATTGCATTCCCATATAAATTACCTTAGTTTTTAGAAGTTAACAATGTAATTGGATAATATACACTATAAAAAAATTTTATAAATAAAATTTGAGTGGTTATAATAAATGTTATACACTTAAATTTTAGTTATAAAAAGATTAACAGAGGTAAATAGACTAAAAGGTTAATTGAATAATTTACAATATAAATGATGTTAAAGGAGTTAAGAATAAATTAAAACAGTTATAATAAGTGTAAGTATATTTAACATAGGTGATAAAATATATTGAGAGGGATAGATTTAATTTTAATTAGGAACAAAGAGGAATTAAATTTATTAAGTACATTATGAGTATAAATAATGATTTTGCAATTCCATGATTTTTGAAATTGTTAGTTTAAGAAAATTTGATGATAAGGTAATGAAATTTGAGATAGTTAAGATTTATTTAACTTGTGTAAAAATTAATTATCAATTTAAGTTGAAATCTCCATGGTTTCAAACTTATTATCTTATTTTGTTTTCAAACAATCTTTTAGTTGTCCTTATTTTCCTTATCTTGCTATAGACTGGTGTAGGCATTTTTTTTTCTATAATCTTTCTGTTTAGAAATCTTTCTATAATCTTTGATAATCTTCAATACTCATTTTGAATCTGAGCACTGCTTGCCATCCACAGACCGTCGGTCAAGTGGAAAGGGTTAATCATATTCTAGAAGATCTTTTCGTGCTTGTATTCTTGATTCTAGAGGACCTTGGGAAGACCATCTCCACCTTGTTAAACTTACCTATAACGATAGTTATCAGGTATAATTTCAATCTTTTGTCATCTTGTCTTACTCTCATTTCAATTTTATCTTTCCTGTGTTTCCCGTACCTCATTCCTTTTCGAGGACGAAAAGATTTGAGTGGGGGAGAGTGTAACAACCCTAGATTTTGGCCTATATTTTAAATTTTGACTATATTTTATTTTGAAACTATTTTAAACTTGTTTGATTTCAAACATTTCATTTTTAAAAATAAATGTTAATTATTATGTGATCTATAATTTCAAACTAGTAAAATTGGTTATTTTACTAAAAAGTGAATTTCTGTTCAAACCATTCAAACTTTGACTTTTAAACTTCAAATTTAAATTATTTTAAAATCTTAAATTTTATATTTTATTATGAAAATATATGTAATAACTTGAACACTGCTTTTCGTTTCGTTGAAAATGGAGTTAAACAGTGAAAGTTATGTATATTTCAATATTGACTGCAATTTGTTTATTCTGCAATTTTGTTATTTTTAAATTGTATAAATTATATTTTTATTGTCATATTTCATTTTAATCTGGGTCAATATGTTATTTTATGAATATTTCGACTTTCAAATATTTTTAAAATGATAATAGGATTTTTCCAAAACTTACTGCAATTATTCCTTATTTTTAAAAGGCTGTTTTCTATTCTTCTGCTAATTTCTTCATTTAAATTTTATTTAAATTAAAATTTATATATTTATTTGTGAATGCATTTTTAATTTTATGTTTTTATCTCTGTTATAAATATTTTTACAAGTCCATATAAATTTTCCAAAGTTCATTTTGTTTATTTTCCATTTTTGTGGACTAGGTTTGCAATTTTGTGCTATTTTCTTAATTTAATTATATATAATTAAAATTTATTTATTTATTTTATGCATTCACTTTTATTTGCTGTTTTTACTTTATTTATATTCATTCTACATGTATTTAAATTAAAATAGATTTTTCCAAAGAGTACTGAAGTTATTTCTAATTTTTTAAAGCCTAGTTTGCATTTTTAAGCCATTTTCTTAATTTAAATTCTATTTTATTAAAATTTAATTATTTATTTTATATTTTTATTTTCATTTCTGAGTTGTCATATTTATTTCTCAGTTTTATATGTATTTATAAATTACAAAATAAATAAAAGAAATTTGAAAAGTTTGAGACCTTTTATTTGCCTAAGTCCTTTTGTATTCCACCGTTTCATTTTAATCAATACATCTTTTATTTTCATTTTTATTTTGGCCGTTCTTTTCCTCATTTTTTCCAGCTGACTTCCTCATCTTTTCACGCATTATCAAAGCTTCTTAACCCTAAAAAAAAAATCATGGCCTCCATCTTGCAAAAATTTGGTAAAAACTCCTTTTCTTTTTCATGTTTCTTTGTTTTCTTCTTTGTTTTACATTGATTTGCATTGCCTTCATCCCTTTCTTTGGATCGGCCTGCCCTCATCCACCATCTTGGTCGCCTCCACCACCATCCCCTCTGACCAACAGCGCCTCCAGCACCTTCCCATGCCATAGTCGAGCCCCTAGGTGATGAAACTCCACCAAAGTTTGCACAAACATCACCTATATGCATACAAACCGAGTCATCCACCTTCCATCACCTCTCTCCACCACATGGCCGACCATATACCACCACCACCTCCTGTTCCAGACCTGACACATCATGCCACATCACCACCTGACCCCCTGAGCCATGGCCGTGCCCCTCCATGCCTTGCCCGAGCCTTGTAGTGGCCTTGAACCAATGCTTTTGCCTTGTATTGGTAGTTTCTACATCACCAAATGTTGCACCACTTTCTCTAGGTTAGGCCGACCCATACACCACCACTACCAGCCTTTTCCTAACCCATACACCTCTGCCACACCTGTAGTTGACCATCTGAAGACTGGCCATGACTTGGAGTGCCTTGGCCGTGACCTTTAGTGCCTTGAAAACAGTGTGTGTTGCCTTGTAGTTGTGGTTTCATGCTCACAAACCTTTGCTCCATCATTTTCCCATGCTATGACCGACCTTTAGGAACCAAAACCTGATCTAAAACCATGCTGTAGCCGTGCCATTTCAGATCATAATTGAAGTACCTAAGGTAGAGGGCAAGTGCAAGTCAATTGTTGTTGTTTTGGGTATAGATTTCTTATGTTATTTGACGCTAAATTTGTGTTGTAACTTATGTATTATTGTATTGTTTTGTGTAAATGTTTGAACAAGCAAAATTGCTTTGGCTCTCCACTCTCAAATCATTTTCGTGTTGTCGTGCCTTCGAAGATTCTATGTCGTGTGTTTTGGTCGTCATCTCCAGCTTAAACAAGTGAGTAATTCTCACAAGACAATGTGTACTTATATAACTAGTAAACTGACACCATTTGAATCTGTAAAATTATATCATCCTGTTATAACTGTTATATTATGATCATATGATTATCACCCCTGTTATTACTCATGTTATATCAATAGTTACTATTATATAATGCTATTATGTTATTTATGTCAGTTTATCACACTGCAAGTTCCCTGTTAGTATAGAAATCACTATGGGTTGAAATGATACATACCCGAACGGACTTTAGAATAGGGATAGATCATTATGGGCTGAAATGATAGGCCTGAACGGTTTTTATTTATTTATTATATTTAACTTGGGATTGCGGGTTTGAAATGATAAAACCCGGTTTTTCTTTGTAAACTGCGGATTGAAATGATACATATCTGTATCACTTGATCTAGGCTAGAAAATTATATACAAATCCGTGGTTTATATATTTTTCTGAAAATCTTAAAATATTTTAAAAATGTAAATATTATGATATTTTGATTTAGATTTTATTAAAATGATTTCTATAAAATATTAGTGATTTTCTACAAATTTAATAAGTAAATTAAGTAAATGGTGAAGTAGAATTTGAAATATAAGTTAATTTTGAAATTTATGATTTCGTTTATAAATGGAGTTTATGTAAAGTATGAATATACGACAAATTTGATTTAAAGATGAATTTAATGATCTTTATTAAGTAATAATAATTTTTAAAAGTGTTAATGATTTTGTATAAATTAAAATATGGAATAAATGAATGTTTAAGTTGAAAATTTTGAAATATAACTTAAATTGGGAAATTGTGAATTTTGTTAAAAGTGAAATTTTAATTAAGTAAAATAAATGGAAATAAGTTATATTTTCGAAATTTAAACTTAGTTGTTAAGTTAGAAATTTAATTAAAGAAATGAAAATTTAATTGTTATTTAATTTGATTTTTGTATGGAAATTTGACTTTATAAAATCATAGAAATAAAGGTATTTAAATGATTGTTTTTAAATGTGAAATATATGATTTTATAAGTTAAAATGATTTATATTAAAAGTTAATTATGTGTGAAATTGTAAATTAAAACTGTGAATTTGATTTGACAACATCTTTGAAATGTAATGTAAAGATATTACATCATTTGAAAATGCTGTAGTTGTTTTAAATGAACCAAATAGCAAATTTGAACTAAGGGTTATTATAGCACTTTGTTAGTGCTATAGTTGTTAAATTTAACTAAAATTTTAATTGAAACTAAATTAAGATATTACAGCATTTTAAATGTTGTCTTTTGTTAATGAACTGTTTTAAAACATAACATTTCGTAGCATTTCCTAAGTGCTGCGAAAGTTGAATTTTCGTTGTTTTAATAAACTTAAATGGATAAATGATCTTTGAAAAAGATTAAATTTTGTAAATTAAAATTTTATTATTAAATATAATGAATTGACTTTAAATGATTTAAATGGAATAGTTGATTAGGAAATACAACTATTTTGAAATGTGATTAAATGGTATTTAAATTAAATAAATGATGTTTTGAAATGATATTTTGAAATGAATCTGAAATGATATTAAATCTTGGAATGAATAATTGAAGTTTATATTAGTATGGAAAAAATTTGGTTTACTTGTAATTTGAATCTATTTAAAAGATACTGGACTTATGAAATATAGGATATTAAAGCTTTGGAATTTATTTTATAATTTGAATAGTTATTTTGTGGATTAAATCTATATTTGAAATTTATAAGATTTGAAATGGTCTATGGAAATTTAATTGAAATAAATGATTGAATTGAATTAAAACTTTGAAAATTTTAATACTTGATTTGAAAGTATAATATTTACACTTTTAAATGGTTTAGATGAATTATTTTGATTGAAATATAAACTATTTAAAAGGTGACTTGAAATGATAATAAATGAATGATATCTTTAAATTTAAAAAGTATTTAAAGTTGAATATTTAGATTTGAACTCAAATGGTATTTTGGTATATTAAAATGATTTGAAATGAAGTTTGAGGGGATATGATATTTTGATTTATTAAAATGTTTTGAAATGAAGTTTTGGAAAGATACGATATTTTGATATATTGAAATGATTTGAAATGAAGTTTTGAAATGATATGATATTTTAAATTATTGAAATGGTTTGGAATTGATTTAATCTTTATTTTGATAAAGATTTGGATTTGAAATGATATTCTATTTTGAAGTAAAAATACTGTTTTTAAATTTATAACCACGGGTTATAATAACGATTGGTTGTTAAAGAGACCAGGATCAGATATGGACATACTCTCTGTCGATACCGAAAACCACTTTGACAACTGTGTACACGGTGGAGTTTCCAGAATGAAGTAGGATGGTGGCGACGACCCTAAGGTATATACGTGGACCCAACTCCCGTGAGTTGGCATAAGGTGGCTAAAACAGGAGCGATCGACGGGCCAAGGAGGTAGCACCTCTGATCGGACACACTTCTTCGATACCATTCTATTACTTGTGGTTGATTTGGTGTGCACCCTTGATTTGGGAGTGTTGTTCGAGGTGGGCGGTAGTGGCTGCTATGCGTTACCACCAGTCCGGATGCGTAATTGGTATATCTACCCTGGCATTGCCTTGTGTGCCGTGTCACCTACCATATCGAGCTTTACTACGATTTGTGATTTCTCCCGTAGCCTGTAGAGTATCGAGGGTAGCCCCCATTTTTGGGAGTATGCTAATACTGGATAGACTATTGGGACTATTACGTGTTAAGGTGGAAAATGTAAAGCCTTAATGCTATTTAAAAGTATGTTTATTTTATATTAGACATTATTATAATAGCGAATATTACTACATAGTAGATAGTTTAACGGATCCTTAAAGAATGGGCGATCCCAAGCATTCTTTAAGTTACTTGTACCTTATTATAGTTCACTTGAGTTGGTTTACATTATATAAGTATATATTGTCCTGACTCGAGTGTTTTGTGTTTTGCTTTACGCTCGGGTCAGCCTGAGTTATTCACAGATTTGGATTTCCACCCTCTTGGATATTTGAATCGCTGGAGATTATCTGCTTGTCTTGTCCTATCTATTTCCGTTTCGTTGTACTACTCAGCTTGTACTTGGTTATTTTATTGAGACTTCTGTTGTACTCTATTTTTCTATTATATCTTATGTAACTCTGATATATTTATATAGTAGCTTCATGAACTACTATTTCTTTTACTTCCGCTGCATTATTTTACTCTTTGTCTGTGATCTGTTATTATATTTATTTACTATATATTCCGAGATTTGCCAAATTTTATTTACAACGCGGTAGTTTGAGCAATTCAAGTCCGACATGTGCGGATGCGAATGGTTTACAATATCGGGTCGTTATAAAAATTGTAACATATTTATCAAATTTATTTCATATTTTTAAACATTTAAAAATATTCATTTTAAAGAATTTTACACTTTGGTCACTTAACTTCAAAAAAGCGATTTTCCTGAAAATTTTATTTGGTCATATCTTAAAATCTACAACATGAAAACTTGATTTTTATTTTACATTTGAAAACTATAGTTACAAGGATTTGGAAATTTTTTATTTTGAAGAATTCCGGCTTCGTTTCTAACATACACATTCATTTTTTTTTGGCAAGAAATTGCGAACTGCAGTTACGCGACGCGCCTTATTTTGACTTGTTTTTTCAACTATTTTCCAAAACTTCTTCAAATCGGGTTTTATTATTTATAAAACATTTATAAACCATTTTAAATCAATATTTTACTAGTTTATTTATTAAAAACCCATTTTCACTTTATTTCCAAATATTTTATATTACATTACTTTAATATTCAAACTTCAATTTCTTAAAACTTTTTAACCATACGAAACCATATGTTATTTATTTTTCAAAATGAATTCTTTTTCTATAGTTAATCTAAAAAGAGACTTAACTATCATTTGTATACCATATAGGATTTAAAAAAAGTGTGGTTTCAAATCAACTACGGATTAACTATGACTAGTAAAGTAGTCATAACCAACTTTTAACTATGATGTTGATAAAATCAACATTAACATCCATACATTCATCCATACAACCAAATTCATTCAAGCATTTATATTTCAACTAAATGGTGTCCATTTATCATAAGGGTATGAACATGAATATCATAGCCCAACAAAAATAGGATTTTAAAAGGTAAGAGCTCACTTTCATTTGATACATTTAACTATATATATTACTTCTTACTTCTTAAGAAACCATCAAACATCATTAGTTAACCAACTAAACATCATAACTACTTTTAATATTCATGCTAACCATTTTATAATTAATTTCAAATTATAAGAAGTATGTATTTAAATCGTGTAACGACCTGCCTTTTTGGATGGTTTAAATCGACGATAAGACACACACGTCAGACTCAAACCATTCAAAGGGGTAGATTTTTATGGGGTAAATAAGAAAAAGAAGAGAAAGAAGGGAAACAAATACAGAATCTCGCAGCGGAATGATAAAATATATTAATCAAATAATAGGTCATGAAGCTGTTTTATAAATACATTTGACTATTCTTTTACAACAAAAATCAGAGTTACATAAACAGAAATAAATAAACAAATGCAACAGAATAAATAAAACAGATAATAATAGTACTATATATTCGTCTTCGTCTTCCAGAAAGTAGTCTCTGATAAACTAAAAAGCTGAGACTGACCCGAGCGAGTTGAAAAGACAAAACACTCGAGTCGGAACTAAAAGATCTTATGTAAGTTAAATCAACGGTAAATAAATATGAGTGTAACGGCGTCAGAGATGTTTACGGGGTTTGACATCTCTGATCCAGTGTCTAACGTGAGTGCAATAACTTAAGAGATGTTCGTGATTTCCATCTCCTAAGGATCCATAAACTATCTACAATCTAGTACAATAAGGTATTATAATAGTGTCTACAATAAAGTAAAGTATTAAAATAGCGTTAAGACGTTACCCATATCCCCCTTAACACATTTTATATATTCCCGTAGTCTATACAATGCCGTAGGCTCCACCAAACCGGTGGTTTACCCAGAGGACACCCCATAGGTATGGTACAAAACAAACTCGTAGAAGGCACTCTAGGGCATGTGAACATGGCACTCGAGGCAATGCCAGGGTAGATTTTCCAATTGCAGAACCGGGCTAGTGGTAACGCATAGCAGCTACTACTGCCCACCTCGGAACACACTCCCATAATCAAAATCAAGGGGTGGCCACCAAATCATCACAAAGTCGTAATATGGTATCGAAGAAGCATGTCCGATCGGAGGAATGACCTTACTTGGATCAGGTGTAGCTCCTGTTTTAATAACATCTAAGCTGACTCACAGGAGTCAAGGTCACGTCAATACCTCATACAGAACCGTTCGCCAAACCATCCTACTTCATTTCTGGAATCTCCTCCATGTACATAGTTGTTAAAGTGGTTTTCGGTATTGGCAGAGAGTATGACAATATCCGATCCCGGTCTCTTTAACAACCAAACGCTTATTTCACAACGGATGGTTCTTTTACATTTCAAAAGTCAATTCACAATTGATATCAAAACATCGTATTCTCAAATCCATATCATTTTCAAATCATTTTCACATTCAAACTATATTAACTTTCGAAAATCATATTCACTTTTGAATTTGTCGATGCAATAGGTTAATTAAATCCTAGTTCCAAAATCATCATATTTACTAAAATATGTCAATTCACAAAAGGTACCAATTCCAAATTCCACCTTAGTTTGTATCATCATCAAGGATTTAAATATAAATACTTCAACTTTACATAGTCTGAAATTTTAGAAAATAGTTTAGATAGTCATAAATAGTTTTAATAGGTTGAAAATACTTTAAAATAGATTAAAATAGTTTTAAAATAGTAAATTAGTTTAAATAGATTTAAATTTGATTAAATTAGATTTTATGATTTTAATAGATTAAATATAGATTAAATAGATTTTATTATATTTAAAAAATGATTTAAATTGATTAAATATAGGTTAAACAGATTTAAATTATATTAAATAGGTTTTAAATAGATTAAATAAATTTAAAATAGATTAAATAGATTTAAATTATATTAATTAGATTTAAAATATATTAAATAAATTTAATTTGTTAAAAATAGGTAAATTAGATTAAATTGGATTAAATAGGTTATAATAGATTTAAAATAAGTTAAAATAGTTTAATTGATTAAAATAGTTTAAATTGGTTAAAATAGATTTCAAAGTTATATCCAACTGTTCTATAACTCAATTCCAATAAATTCATTTATATTTTTGCTACTTCAACTTTGAAATTTCAATTTAAATCCTTTGAACAATTCATTAAATCAATTCCAATTTCAGCAGTAACGCTTAGATTATCGAAAAAATAATTCAGTTTATATAAATACATCTCTATTTCAAAATGCCAGTTAACTGAATTCAAAATTTAAAGAATTAAAATCATTTAATTTAACCAATCTGGTGTCTGTATATAATTTTCTACCCTAGGGTCAAGTGATACGGATATTTATCATTTCAATCCGCAATTTAAAATTTTACGGTTATATATCATTTCAAACCGCAATCCTGAATTAAATAAAAATCCATAAAATTGCTCGAGTCTATCATTTCAACTCATAATGATTTTTCCCTAATCTATAGATCGTTCGGGTATGTTAATTTCAACCCATAGGGAACTTGCAGTGTTATAACAATATAAAAATACAACATCCAGTCATCCAATATCAACAATCAAACATCCATCACAATCATCATCCAAATCAACCAATAAACATCAATAGATAACTGATTATCATTAACAGGTATTAAATTGACAATTAAATGAAATATTAAATTAAACGATGATTAAATGTAATAAAAGTCAAATTTAACCAGAATATCAATTTAAACACACCAAACATCAATCAATTAATTTCTAATCACGTCATAAATTTAATTTAGCTAACATAAGAAAATTTAGTAGTTGTTAGTGGGTTAAAACACTCACCATCGATTTCAAATCGACTTGAAATCCAAAATAGGGCCCAAATTTGAACAGTCTCAGAATTCATCCAAACCTATTTCATAATGTCCAAAATTTCGATACGATCCCAAGAGAGAAAATCGCGTGTTAATCCAAGCTCGTATGCAAAAGTTATTAACGTTAGAAGATTGGAAAATTTCGACTTCGGGTATTACTTCGAGTCGCCGCCTCAATTAGCCGGTGCTTGCTCTGAGTTTTTCCAAAATGACCCGAGACCCGAGTCATTTGGCTCCTGACCCGAAGTCGCTCCAACGTTTTCACCTCTGGAACTCGAAGCGCGCCCAGATTTGCCTTGTTTGGCATGGAACTCTCTCTGACCCCAAGTCGCTGCAGGGTTTTTGCGTCTGAAACTCGAAGTGAACCTCTTCCCGACTCGAAGTAAACCTGGAGCAAATTTATTTATTTATTTTTTTGAAATTAGGTTTTGAAATTTGGGAATTAGGTTTGATGTTCAGATGTTTGAAAAGGAGGAAGGAGATGAAATTGTACGTACTGAAATGAGAATATGAGGAACAACTAGGGTTTATAACGAGTTATTTATAGGTATAGCTGAAATAGAAAAGAATGGACTAGATCGATTTGGATTGGAACGATAAACGACCCGAAAAGCCCGTTCTATCTCCGAAACGAAAATGGGTCATCCCATATATGAAAATAGATGTTTTCAATAATTTTAAACTCAATGGAATAGGTTTCAAGTCCAAATTCAATCGTATGAAGGAGTTAGCTTGAAAATTAGTTTATTTCAAATTGATTTCAATTGAATTTTATTAAATTGATTTCTACACGTTTCGAGTCCGTACGATCAAACAACAAGTCCGATCGCTACGAAACTTGAAACCTTACAATAATTCATCATTACAGATCGGATGAAACTGGTTTCGTCAGAATCCCAGACAGTTGCCAAAATGGCTATTTTCACGTTAATTAAATAAATTAATATTAAATTAATTAAATCACCTTTTTAATTTCAAATTTAATAACTAACAATTTTCATCATTTTTGATTACTTGTACATTTACAATAATTTCAATCAATTTTACATATCAATTCATTGTTAAATCTTACATCAGTTACAGTGTTCAATTTCAACTGTAATTAAATCCCATAAATTAAAATTAAATTCCAATAAATTGTTCCAGTTTATTTCAGTCCTTTTTTTCAATCAATTATTACTCTACAGACATAGTTAACATTTGTTTATATCTTGTCACACTAACATTGTACAATTATCATCTTAGTTTTCATTAACGTGGTATTTAATTACATTTAATTGCAATAAATCCATTATTATAACTTAAATTCCAATAAATTGATCAAACTTGATTCCAATTCTTTTTATTCAATCAATCGTCATATTATGAATAAATTTACATTGGGTTACATCTTATTAAATTTATATTCTACAATTATCAATTTAATCTACATTAACTGCACTAATTAAGTGAATTAATTGCAATTGATTTCAAATTAAATTTAACATACTAAATTAATAGGTAACGTATAATAATTGTCACCATTAACTTTTAATTACATCTTATAGGTTATTATCCACAACAAGTGTTATAATTACTACCACAACACTAATTTTTGTCAATTGCAATTAATTACATACTATTTCATAAATTTATACATATTTAAATTATCAATTACACCTTTTACAGTTATTGTCTTACTCACATTACGTAACATTTAATGACATTCAATTGCAATTGATTTAAATAAATTGATAACAAATAACAATTGTCACCACTTCTATATTTAATCACATTTGTATGTCTGTTATCTACACATAAATGTTATATTTATTTACACAACACTAATTTTATACAATTTCACTTTATAACTTACTAATTCATTAATTAATTCAACATCTAAATTATCAATTACTCCCTTAATCCAATTATCAAATAACACACACATTATTACAATTAATTTACAATCTATAACCAATTATAACTCTTTAAATCATTTCAATTAATAAGAATTACATTTAGAGTAGTTGTCCATTACCTTAAATTAATATTATTATATTTCATTCTTTTTATATTCTTATTATTTAATCAAAACTTTTATTTCTTCCAACACTAAATCACAAAAACCTTATTAAATTAACTATTTTTAATTATCGAAAATTACGGGTCGTTACAGATCGAGTTCTCACCATTAACGAAATCGTTTCACATCCTACCAACACTCATTATGACAACACTTCATTATCATTTTCAACTTCAACCAAACATCACTAAAACCATCATTTCTTCTTCTTGAACTTCATGCTTATGACCTCCTTCCGTTTCTTTACTCATGGCCACCTTCCTCCTTTCTTGATCTCGGCCATAGCCATCCTCCACCTTCCCCTAGGTTCGACCTCCTCCTACTCCACCTCTTCCTCCATCATTCTTTAACTTTTTAGGTGCTAAACCATGTTTTAATGATATTCTAAGGTCTTTGGCAAAGTTTGGTGGAGTTTGGAGTTGGTTTGATATGTTTTTAAGAAAGTTAGTAAGGAGACAAGAGAGAAGTAGAAGCCACTAGAGAAGAGAAGAAGATGATGAAGAAGCTTGGAAAATAAAGAAGAAAAGGTATGGAAAAATGAGAGAGTGGAAGGTGTTATTTATAGGAAAAGAAAAAAGTGGTAATTTACCAAACTAACCCCTTTCCAAATTACCAAAATACCCTTGGATATTTCTCTTAAACTTCACATCACCCTTTTTCAACACTTACCATCATCACATCATATCTTCCTTACTTAATATAAATTAAAATATGCATTTATAGTGATTTCATGTTTGCTTTTCATAACTTAACTTTTAAGTACTCTTAATTTATTAAAAAGAAGAAACACACACACGCACACATATATCTGTGTGTGTGTGTGTGTGTGTTTGATTTGACTAAAGGTATACATAGTTTAAAATATGAGTTAATATGTGTTAAAATCATGTTAACAACGTTGTAATGAGCTGAAACAACATCTGTTCGACGAATGGTCGAAAATCCGAAAAACGATCGTCGGTCACATTTTTCAGTTTTGAATCAAACTATTTATTTTTGTAAACAAACTTGAAATTTTATTATTTTCATCTTTAAATAACTAAAAAAAGTTTATTTAAGCTATAAAACAATATTTAATAATATTAAAATCAAATTGTAAAAATACGACGTCGATTTGTCAAAGTGCGATGAAATTTGTCAATCTTTATAAAACAAGTATATATATAGTTATAAAACAAGTATATATATACTTATAAAACTTTTACCAACCAATTATTATCATTATATAACAATTTAAAAAGAGTTATTTATCTTTTAAAATAGTCATTGTATGTATATCACACTTTATCGTAAACCGACTTTTGACACTTTTCGACGAAAATCCAAACTTCTTGATTTTATAATCAAATTCTAAAAATAAGTTCACCATTCGTATTCATCACATAAAAATGATTATTTTAAGTTTTAAAATTCTATATATTAATATTTAATTAAATATTTTTAATTTCAAAGTGGTAAAAATTACGGGTCGTTGCATTCTCCTTCCTTAAAAGAATTTCGTCCCCGAAATTAAACCCTAAAAAAAATTTGCCCAGAGTATTATTTTTGAACTCAATTCCTTGGATATACGTAGATCATCTGCATGAAATATCTTATTCGATCTCCTATTGGAATACACAACTTTTCTTCTGTATTAGTATTGATCTCTCGATCCTCTAGTGCGGCCTTTGATTAAGCTTAGAAACTTTTATTTTCCTTGCATAGCTCTCAACTACGATAGAAAACTCAAATACCGAACCACAAACACTCATCAATGTTCGCCGTCAAGAATCAAGTGATAAATCCTTTTTTGGACCGGTGTAAACACCTTAAAGCTCTGTATTCGAATCTTAGATCAAATTCGTGTGACGAAATGAACTACGTATAACTTACGTATTTAGTTCATTCCCTTTGGTACTAATAACACTTAGGAATCCTTCCTTAAAATTTTACTAAGTTTATAAACACCTACAAACACAACTTTGGTTTAAATCAACACTTTAAAACTTACGTTTCATAACTATTCACTTCATAATAAATCCATTGTTTTGAATTATTTCTTACAACATTACTTAAGTGTATAAATAGTTTAAGACTTAAATCTATTTTTGTATAATACACCTTTACATCCTGTATATATATAAATCCCAAATTTTCAAATTGGTTTTACTTAAATCATTGTGTTTAACAAATTTAAAACTTGTTGTAATTTACTATCATCTCAAATTCATAAGTTATAAAAATCATTCCTCATATTTTATAAAGCACTTAGCTTCAATTACCATATCAAATTTTGGAAATCCCGGCTGTCCAAAGTCGCCGAAAATTCCATTGTATTCTATCAATTTATGATCCAAAATTATCTTTGGTTTAAACACTTTTATAAAGATGCTTCTTACTACTAATCAATTTATCAATTAATGATTCACATTATCTCTTAACTTATAAAATTATATAGTTCGAGTAACTCTAAAATGACACCAAGGAACTAGGCGCTACCAATAGTATAATATATCCCCTTAACTAGAAGGGTAATACTTAAGAGAAGTCTTTACCATACGAACACATCTCCTACCCAATTTTTTTGTTACTTTCGAATCACTCGAACTAGTTATCCTAGGATACTTCTTAGTAAATCCTTTATTTGAAAGAATACTATACGTATTTTTAACAAGTTATTGACTATTACTTTTTTTATATAAAAACCCCATTTATAAATCCATTTCTTAAAATCATCATAATTACTTTTAATCATATTAAATGTTCAAAATTCTTCTCCAAAATACCAAGATTTAAATTCTCAAAATTTATATAAAATACCTTCCACATTTAGTTTTTATAAAATCGTTTTATTTGAAAAACATGCTCATAAATTTGTCTTAAATAAACTTCTTAATCTTAAACCAATCTTATTATCAAAAACCTTATAGTCAAATTATGAAACTTAATTCACAATGTATTTATACTTTTTAATCAAACAATAAATTAATTAAAGATAATAACTGAATATTATCATTCCTTAACAACCAAATACTCAGTAAATAACTATCATTTTGAAAATATCTTTTATATCCGAAATATAATCCTAGGTAAAGTTATTTCATTTACCAATTTTTTTTCAAAACAAAAATCATTTTATATAACATTAACAAATACGTGCTCATATATATAATACTCTCAACTCATTCTAGGGTGCCACATACTGTATCTCTAATGAGTTACCCATCCCAAGGTATTACTAACCCTATCTTTGATAAGCCTTTATCCCTATTAGGCTCAAATGTTCGCTTAACTAAGCTCTGATACCACATGTAAAGACCCATTTCTTCGGCCTTTGGAAATCGACACTAATACATCATCGGTATTCGCGTGCCACAAATTCGAGCGCTGGAGACCCGGTTTCTTAAGGATAAAAATGAAAAAGAAGAAAGCATAGAATCTTACTCAAATGGAATAACATATATTATTGAATAATAATCTTTACAGGGGAAAATTTTAAACTACATATATTAGAGTCAAACTTAGATTCGGCTTGGATGGTTATAATACCTGTCCGAAATTTGCTGAAAAAAATCAACACACAATGCAGTGGAAAATAGAATACGTCCATATGTTGATGAAGGTCTCCAGATCTCCTCTGGGAACTCCAAGCATCTTCAGCTAATCCTGAAACTATTTAGATCTAACCCGAGTATAAAAATAACTGGATTATTCTGGCAAACCAGCGTGAGAAACACAAAATCTTAAATGATAGTGTCATAGATCAGAGATTGGTAACAAAAACCGTTTTGAAAAGAAAGTATTTCATATGACCCCACCGCACACAAACATAGATGGGGTTTTACCTTACGATAACTAAAACATTTTCATCAAATCATATGATATTATTTTTAATGACATTCTTTGAAAACACTTTTCAAGTAAACATATTCAAATAGTCAAAATTGTTACCATTGTTAATTTCTAGCATATTAGCCTCTACAATCAAAATGGCAAGCACATATTGGAGAATGGATTTCCAACAAATGACCAGGTAAAGGACTACTTTCTGGCAATACCTCTCTAGAGGAATGTACCAAAGGTCCAACTAATGGTCTGTAATGACCTAAAATTTCAAACACTTTGTATTTAAATATTTAAATTATTTAAATACTTGTGTTTAATATTTAATGTGATTAAATATAATTTTATAACCTTAATAAACACTTTTTAATTAAAAAACTAATGTTAGAAAAATTATTTTTGAAATGTTTTTACCAAAATATACACTTTGGATAAATACTGAAAATGTGACTAGAAAATTTTTGTTAAAAATCAACTTTTATTACAAAATAAATTGTGTAAATATTTTTCAACTTGAATAGTTACCATATGTAAACATATGATAAGAATTAAAACACATCCCTTTACTAGCTAAAGATTAATTAAACTAAAGAGTTAATAAGAAAACGTAAGCATGGACATTTAGTATAAAAGGACCCTTAAATCAAGGAAAGCATGCTTGTGTAAGGGTATGGCCTTACATGCTTTAGTCCTCTTTACTTCATGGATAATAAGGGGATTTTGCACACTTTTACCTCAAATTCATAAGCTTATAAATAGAGGGTAGAGGCCTCTTCGTTTCTACACAACTCCACTTCTAAAACAATGTCTTCTTCTTCCTCTTCCTCTCTAACTTTCTTAAACTCATGTCAGTTCAACTCTATTCTCTTCCAAACTCTACCGAAGTTCTTATATCACTTAGAGAACATACCTTAGCCTCTAAATAGTCAAAGGAAGATGGAACTATGGGGAAATGGCCTTGAGGCCGTGAGCATGAGGGGGCAAACATGCCTTGGGCTGTGAGTAAATGTTGATGGAGTGGAACCATGGATGTGTTCTTGGGTTATGTGGAAGTGATAGTACAAGTTTTGATAGATTAAATGTTGGTAGGAAGTATTTGGGTTAATGAAAAGTGAGTTATTCTCGCTTTAATTAGGGGAAAGAATTTTATAACAAGTTATGTCAAAAACTTGTTGAAATGTTTCTTAATAATATTGCTTGATATATGTTAGTAATTTTAGACACTAACTATTTAAATTAGTGATTGTAATAAAATGCTTTGAAAAGTATGTGATTTGATAAAGTATTGCTTTTTAAAACTATTAAAATGAGTGGTTTAAACTAAATGCATTTGTTAACCAGGTTTTTAACCCAATAAAACTCAAGAGAAGTTAGAACATTCACCCAAGTCAGAACAACTCAAGAATCAACCAAAAGGACCAGAAGAAGGAACTAAGAAAGACCCAAAGGGAAGGAAGCAAAAATAGGCCAAGATGATGGATCGCTAGCGAACCATAAGGGTAGCTCGTGGATCTTCCTAACCTCTGGCATCATAAAGCATTATCTTTGCTAGGGACGATTGTTATGTTGCACGATATTTCAAGCAAGCCAGATCAAGAAGTGGGCATTCATCTGATTCCAGTAATAGTTCAGTACAACTTGTACATGAATTATCATCAAAACAGGGCATCTAGTCATGAAATTACATGGAGAGCATCTACATAAGGCAAGAA
Source organism: Allium fistulosum (assembly GCA_030737815.1). Taxonomy (NCBI): domain Eukaryota; kingdom Viridiplantae; phylum Streptophyta; class Magnoliopsida; order Asparagales; family Amaryllidaceae; genus Allium; species Allium fistulosum. The sequence goes on from CM060906.1 coordinate 738,841,937, forward strand.
GCATGATCCAAGTGAAATGACCGAAAAATATTCTAACTACATGGATCGCTAGCGATCCATCAAATTGGCTCGGCTCACTATGGAATTTCTTGAGCATCTTTGTACCAATAAACGTGGGCTTCTGGCAAAGTGGCTTAGTCCGATAGCTCTCCAATCCCTATAAATACTCACCCATTTGCAACATAAAGAAGATCTTCTAGACTGACTGCTGAAACTCCACAGAAACTATTCTTCACTCTTCTCCTCCCATACAATAGTCATCTAAGGGGTTCACTGTGATTCTCCAGTGAACTCTAACACTGGTGACTTGATCTAACTTATAAAATCCAATCAAATTGTAATCAGATTCAACTTGTAACAACGGTCGGTCAAGAATAGAAAGTTATAAAGTGGATGTAGGCTTTATTAATAGCCAAACAATTATAACAATCTCTTCTCTTTACTTTCCCTACAATTTGCTATTGTTTGTTCTACTTTATTCAACTTAATAAACAAGGCTTGTGCTTTCACACTTAATCCAGGATATTGATCCATTTTTTGGGTTAATATTTTGGTGCTTTCACCGAGAAAACTGAATCTAGGCTTAGATCTAGCTATCTACTTTGGATCAGATAGGTTCAGAAGTTAGATCCTTAATCTATGTTCTGAAGATCTGCGGTTGAGAATCAATGGCACCTAGAAGAAGGAGAACTAGCTCTGAAAGATTCATAGGAGATACCATTGTTGGAGAAGAAACAAACCCTCAGCAAATTGAAGTTAACAACACAAACAATCTACAGTTAGGAGCTAACTCTGGAGATCGGGTTTAGGATCCTCTATTCAGCGTGAAGTTGCCACTAGAGATGAATTATATAAAATGGTTGACTGAATTAATCAGAAGATGGAAAATAGCCAAAGAGCTCTTATAGACAAATTGAATGCTTTATTGACCTTACAGTCACATGCTGCTCCAAGAACTATGATAGAGCTTGTGGTTTCTATGGAACAAGAAAATTCTTTCATCTCTGACCTAAACAGAAGAAACGGAAAACAACAGTAGAAAGGAGTGATAGGTGGAACCGTAGGAATTAATATGGAAGGAAATGCAAACACTCCACCAACTGCGAGGCAACCTGCTACAAACTTGAGTCTAGGAGCGAAAACCCCATGGGAAGATATAGCTTTGGATCTCTCCGACTCAGAAGATACTGAGCGACTTGACTACGACAAGTTAGAAGGTAATACCAACGCATTCAATGACGCCAGGGAGATTAAAACTGACCCTACTAGACCAACTACAAACCAACAGAACCCTGTAGGGGTGGCTCTCTCGAAGACAGGAGAGCCTAGGCTTCAGCCCACTTACCAAGATGGTTTGCAAAATAAAACACTTGGTGTAGTCGCTGACAGCCAACCCACAGACTAACGGACATCTGAGGCATATATCGTGGACATGGTCAAGCGACTAATGGATGAAAGTAAAGATAGAAGGGATGATGAATAGGGATCCACTCCAGGTCGTACTCCCTTCTTTAATGACATTCTGAATGAGCGGTACCATAAAAAGTTCACTATGCCGACTATTCCATCTTACGATGGAACGAGAGACCCGAAACCCCACTTGTATAAGTATAGATGGTACATGGATGGAGAAAATGCTTCGAATGCCGTTCGATGTAGATCTTTCTCGATTTTCCTAGAGGGAATTGCTTCCATATGGTTCATCTGGCTTCCGCCAAGATCCATCTTCACCTTCAATCAACTAGCAACACGATTCCTTGATCAGTTTAGACTTCACATGGCACAAACAAAAGATGTGATGTCCTTATCCGGCCTATTCCAGGGACGAGATGAATCTCTGAAGTCCTTCATGAGTCAGTTCAACATCGCGGTAACTAAAGTAAGTAATCCAAACAAGCATATGGTTTTCCTGGCCTTAGTCTGCGCAATTCACCTCGAAACTAAATTCGGGAAATGGATCAAAATGAAACAACCTACCACTAGGAAGGACTTCAACCGAAAGGCAAGCCAGTACTTGAGATTGGAAGAGGTACATGAATTAGAAAGGAAATCTACTAGCTTACAACCAACCAACATTGGGTAGAGTGGTAGACGACAAAACCAAGACATAAATACCTCCGGGACCGCTGAAGGGAACGTAGGAAGAAATGAGAATCATAAAAGGAAGAACCGGAATTCCAACAAGCAAAACGGAAGTATCAAGTGACTCAAAGGTCTGAGGCCCGAAGAATACACCCCGCTGAACGATACTTTAGAAAACATCTATCTCACGACACAGGGGACGGAAGAGTACAAGAAGCTGCCTAAAAAGGAAGCAACTAAATAGCAAAAGCATTCTGGAATGTACTCCGTTTCCATGAGACATATGGCCACAATATGAATAAGTGTCATCACCTAAAGAATTTGATTAAGGAGTTGATTCGGGAAAACAAGCTTCAGCAGTATGTGAGGAAACCACAAAATCCTGATCAACTCACAGCGCCACAAGCTTCTAAAGATCAAGGGAATCAAGCTGGAACCAGCAAAGAGGGAACTTGATAGACTGACCAAAGACTCATCATTGGAACAACATTTGGAGGACCTCATCCCACATAGAAGATTTGGGGAGAAATGGAGAGGTATGCGAGCTCATTAAAGAACGCACTGAAAGGTTCATGCTTTGCGATCGAAGATGGAACCCCTACCAAGCAGCAGAGAACCCTGAACGATGGCATAGTAGATTCATGATTTGTGATCGAAGATGGAACCCCTACCAAGCAGCAGAGAACCTTGAACGATGAAATAGTATTCCGGAACTAAGACACCGAAGGGGTAGAAGCTCCAACTATCAACCCCATGGTCGTGATAGTAGGAATCAGACCCGCCATGGTCCGATGAGTATTGGTAGAAAGTAGCTGTTCTGTGAATATCTATTTCAAATGCACCTTTAATCGGATGAAGATCAGTATAAAAGATGTATCCACCTACTGGACAAAGATTCTAGGATTCACTGCTGAACCCAAACAGCCTGTCGAAATGATTGACTTACCCGTAGAACATGGAGAAGGCAATCAAAGAGTCACCCTCATCCAAACCTTTGTGATCGTAGATGAAATTTGTGCTTACAATGCCTTCATGGGGCGGCCCGCCTTGGTAGATTTCAAGATTGCTTTTGCTCAATAGTGTCTAACTATGAAATTTTCGATGGAAAATGGAGTCGGGGTGATCAAAGGAGATCAAAGTGCCGCTAGGGAATGCTACATCGCAGACTATGCGAGTCTAAAAGGAAAGAAAATGGGAAGAATATGGGGAGAACTCTCCAGATTCGTGAACCTACCAAATAGCAACTATAGAGCCACCCCTAGCTTGGGGGTCATAGTCGATTTGATAAGGCTTTAGACCCTAGAAAAAAGAGTTTAGGGAAGGAATGTACAACACTAGCAGAATTGACGGTGTCTGTCCCAATTGATATGGATAGCCCAGCACGGGTCCTAAAAATTGGATCACATCTTGGAAACAAGATGCGACTTAAACTCATCAAATTTCTTCACGTCGATTTGGATGTATTCGATAGGATGCATTTCGATATATGCAGGGTATCGCTAGAGATTTCATGCCACGCACTTAATATTAATCCTATGTATACGCCAGTAAAGTAGAAAAGGCATAGCCTAGGACTCGAGGGGTCCAAAGCACTAAGAGAAGAAGTGGACAAATTGATGGCGATTGGTTTTATCCACGACGCAACCTAACCCAAATGGGTATCTAACATGGTCTTAGTCAAGAAGTCCAATGTGAAATGGCGAACTTATATCGACTACTCAGATCTGAACAAAGCTTGCCCAAAATATAGCTTTCCTCTGCCCAGAATCGATCAGCTTGTGGATGGGACGGCTAGACATGAATTGCCGTCATTCATGGATGCATATTTGGGATAAAACTAGATCATGATGCCCAAACCTGATCAAGAAAATACTAGTTTCATTAACGATCTGGGACTATCCTGCTACAAAGTGATGCCATTTGACTTAAAGAATGCTGGGGTGACCTGCCAACGACTAGTGAACGCCATGTTTTAGCATCAGATTAGGAAAACTATGAAGTTTTATGTAGATAGTATGTTGGTTAAATCGTGCATAGTTCAAATCATTTGGAAAATCTCACCGAAATGTTTGAAATACTCCGCAAATATGGAATGAAGCTCAATCCACTTAAGTGTCACTTTAGGGTAGCCGCTAGAAAGTTCTTAGGATTAATTGTAAGCGCCAGAGGCATCGAAGCAAATCCCAAACAAATAACCGCTTTACGGGAAGTCGAGGCCCCGAGGAAAAGGGAGGAGTTACAAAGCTTGAATGGAAAGGTTGTAGTGGTGAGCCGGTTCATCTCAAAAGCAACCGACAAATGTATATCGTTCTTTGATGCGCTAAAGAAGGGAAAGAAGAAACTTTAATGGAATCAAGCTTTTCAAACTGCGTTCGAAGAGCTACTGCAACATATGGAAACCCTGCCAATCCTATCCAATCCTATAGATGGAGAAGATTTATACATCTACTTAGCAGTCTCGCCCCATGCATTGAGTGCCAAGCTCATACAAGATGAAGCTATGATCTAGCGACCCATATATTACATTAGTAAACGGTTCACTGGAGCAGAAAAGAACTATCTGAAATTGGAAAACTGGCATATTGCCTCTTGATCGCATCTTGAAAGTTACGACCATATTTCCAGGCACACCCGATCAGAGTGCTGACAGATCAACCCTTCAAGCAAGTGTTATACTAGCCCGAGACCTCTGGATGACTTACCAAATGGAACATCGAATTGAGTCAGTACAAAATCATGTACCAACCTTGAAAGGCGATCAACGGGCAGGCATCGGTAGATTTTATTGCTGAATTTACAGTACGAGATAACGATGAAGAAATGACTCCATAAGTGGAGACACGTTGGAAGCTTTTCGTCGACGGCGCATCTAACAACTTCTGCTCAGGAGCAAGGGTAGTGCTCGAGACTCTCGATGGAAGATCCATTTCCTATGCCTTGCACTTGGAATTCCCTGCAACAAATAATGAGGCAGAATATGAAGCATTGATAGTTGGGCTAAAGATTGCGAAGGAACTCGAGATAAAATCCATACACATCTATAGTGACTCTTAGCTAGTCATCTATCAAGTGAAAGGCAAATACCAGGCTCGGGGGGAGAACCTTACCCTGTATTTGTCTAAAGTGCAGGAACTGCTGAACGACATCGGCCATTACATTATAACTCATATCCCCAGAGAACAGAACAAGAAGGCAGATTATTTAGCAAATCTGGCTAGTTCCGAAGAAGCTCAGTCATTGGGCTAGTCCCAATTGAAACCTTAACAACTCCAAGCATAAGCGAAATGGATATCGATTGGATTTTTGAGATAACTAAAGAACCAGTGGATGAAGCCGATCAAGGACTACCTGCTCACGAGTACTCTCCCCACTGATAGGAACAAGTGGAAAAAGCTTCTTCGAAAGGCACCGCGATTTGTAATATATGATGAGATACTCTACCGAAGGGGATTCTCTACCCCCTTGCTCAGATATATGACCAACGATGAAGCTCGAAGGATCCTAAAAGAAGTTCATGAAGGCGACTGCGGTGGTTATACCGGGGAACAAACCCTTGCAAAGAAAGTTCTCCAATATGGGTACTTTTGGCCAACAGTAAACCGTGATGCAGCGAATTATGCCAGACAGTGCGAGCAATGCCAAAGATTCATTAAGATCAAAAGAACCCCCTCGATGGAGCTAACACAGATGGTCAGCCCATGGTCATTCACAATTTAGGGAATTGATTTGATTGGTGTACTACCGATGGCTAAAGGAGGAGCCAAATATGTTATCATTGCTATTGACTATTTCACCAAATGGGCTGAAGCGGAACTACTGACCACTATTACCACAAAGAAAGTTATTAACTTTGTTACTAAAAGTATCATTTGTAGGTTTGATGTGCCATAGAAAATCATCACGGATAACGGGACTCAATTTGAAAGTGCTTCGATATCATCGTTAATTGAATGACCGGCTCATTCTTTCATCCATCCGTCAAGGGCTAATGGAAACCCCGGTTCTAGACATAACTCTGCACGTCGTCAAAACCCGTGCCTAGGACTATCGAATCTGCCTAGAGTACTCGACTACCAATCAGTAGCCTTCAGGGACTATCGAATCTTCCCAACGTACTCTTGCTTTGAGCATGCTAGAACCTTCAACAACGATGAGATCTCAGCCTTCTAGTCATCCTCCTCGACGACTATTTCCATACTAGCTCAAGCGCCTCTCGAGCAAACCATTATCCTCAAACTCGAACCATTTCACCGAGTTATAAACATGCTTGGAATGATCCCGTCTGGATTAGACCAAGACTATCTCATATCATGCCTCGCTTCATCACATCCTAGCAAAGCCTCATCTCAACATCATCATCATCAATCCTATCCATCTGAGCTTCATCATCTGCTACATATGCCACGAGCAGCTTTTCCAATTCAAGAGCCTTTCACTTAGCTTTTGAATCATCTTCGACCATCTTGTCTAAATGAAATCATCAATCATCTAATTCATAGCAATCAATCAAGTCAAACATTAATCCAAGAAATCAAGCATTCAAATATGATCTAATGAACAATTATAACAATAATGGCAATTTCGTAAATAAAGAGTCTAAAGTCTAACAAGCATGAAAACATGAGCAATATCTCTATAATCTTGATGAATGAACTTGCATAGGTTAACATGTAGTAAAATGGATGTCAAATCATCATGAACAATGGATCTATACTTAAGTTTACAAAAATGCATGGAAATCACTACTTTAACACCAAATCAAATCAACGATCCGATATACTCCTTTGGATCTGTGTGAGAGATAATCACCACTCACCAAATCACCTAAACACCTCAAAAGCAACACACTTCAGATCTGGACAGCGAAGGATCTAACTCGATCTATCACAAATCCGCTTCAAACGATGAAATCTCTCTTCGATGGATGTAGATCTTCAATCTAAGCTCTTGAATCTTCAATTCGATCTTCGATTTGGATGGAAGGAAGCACAAGATTAAAGTGGAGAAAAGAAGTGAAGAAGTGTAGAACTCGAGCTCTCAAAATGGCAGCACTTCGTCGCTTCAAAATCCGGATTTCAAAAATGAAGAAGAACCCTCCTATTTATAGGCTGATTTCACCTTAGGTCGTTCGCTCTTAGGTCGTTCACGACCTAAAAACCCCACGACCTAAAAACCCACGACCTAACAGATGCGCGCGACTTACAGATTCGCCCTTTCGCAACCTAACTAAGTCGCGACCTAACACACATGCACTTCCACGCGACCTACCCATCCTCACGACTTAGCGACTTAACACATAAGCGCATCCACGCGACCTACGACCTAACCCAGATGCAGCTTAGCTCTTACGCGACCTAACACACACACGACCTAACTGAACACAGGAGCTCACGACCTAACTATCTTAGGTCGCTTACGACCTAACTAACTTAGCTAGGATACGACTTAACACCTTAGGTCGTCTAACGACCTAACTACTCCACTACTGAACTTAGGTCGCTCATGACCTAACTACGCTAACTCGCTAACTCTTATACCGTTAGCTCTTTAGTCGCTAACTAATAGGTCGTCCACTTCCTTAGGTCGCTAATTCCTATAGGTCGCTCCAATTCTTAGGTCGCCAACTTCCTATAGGTCGCTAACTCCCTTAGGTCGCCAACTTCCTATAGGTCGCTAACTCCTATAGTTCGCTCACTCTCTTAGGTCGCTCCATCCTCTTAAGTCGCTCCTCCGACCTAACCTACCCCACGACCTAAGCCACCACACGACTCCTCTCCTCTACGACCTATCCCCAAAATCCTTAGGTCGCCAACTTCCTTAGGTCGCTCCACTTTCTTAGGTCGTCTACTCCGACCTAACCACTATACGACCTAGGACTTAGACTATGGATGACTTAGCAACAATGCGACCTAATGATAACTGTTTTCCGATGTTTCGATCCGTAAAAATACGGGTCATTACATTCTCTCCCCCTTAGGAATTTCGCCCCCGAAATTCCAAACAAACAAGAGCAAACATAGACTATTCTGCATGCCTACCATCCATAGCAATCAACAAACCATGCATCCAATTACTAGCCTAGCATGCAGAATTCTAAGACTAGAACAAGTTACAATGTCGTTAGATGACACGACACCTTAGGGCCATACTTTGAAGAGTTCAGGATGAGCTGCCTTCATCCTCTCTTCCACCTCCCATGTACAGTCGTTATCATCATCACTCCATTGTATCTTGAGCAACTTAACTACCTTCCTCCTAAGCTGTTTCGTGTCGGTTTCCACAACACGAAGCGGCTTACGAGGTCTCTTATCGACTGGATCAACTTCGAAATCTTCACAGCTATCAGCAGAAACCACTGTATTCGAGTCGTGCACATACTTCTGTAGATACGATACATGAAAAACATTGTGCACAACCGACATCTTCTCTGGTAACTCCAATCTGTAGGCGAGCTTTCCAATTCGCTCGATGATCGGGAATGGTCCGACAAATCTCGGAGTCAATTTTCCTTTCTTCCCGAATCGAATAACATTCTTCAGTGGAGAAATCTTCACAAAAACCATATCACCTACGTCGAATTCCAAATCCTTACGACGCTTATCAGCATAACTTTTCTGACGGTTTTTGGCTACCTTCATTCATTGCCGAATGATCTCTATATAATCTGAAGTCTGTCGAATCATCTCTGGCCCAAGTATCAACTTTTCTCCTGCTTCTAACCAACATGTCGGAGAGTTACACGGTCTTCCATACAATGACTCATACGGTGCCATACCAATGCTGGACTGGTAACTGTTATTATACGAAAATTCTACCAAATGAAGGTGATCTTCCCATGATCCTCCGAAATCTAAAACACAAGCTCTAAGGAGATCTTCCAAAACTCGGTTGACTCTCTCGGTCTGACCATCTGTTTGAGGGTGATAAGCTGTACTCAAACACAACTCGGTTCCCAAAACTTCCTGGAAGCTCTTCCAAAATCCACTAGTGAACAATGGATCTCGATCGCTCACTATACTCTTCGGAATACCATGGAATCGAACTATCCACTTAACATACAACTCAGCCAACTTTGATGCAATCCTAGTCGATCGAACAGGAATGAATCTTGCACTCTTAGTCAGACGATCTACAATGACCCAAATTCCTTCATTTCCCGTTCTTGTTCTAGGTAGTCCATCAATAAAATCCATCGATATTTGCTCCCACTTCCATGTAGGAACTTCTAATGGCTGAAGCAATCCACTTGGCTTCTTCTGCTCGGCTTTTACCAACTGGCAGTTCATACACTTGGAAATAAAATTTCCAACATCCTTCTTCATACCTTCCCAGTAATAGGTTCTCTTCATATCCCGATACATCTTGTTTCCACCTGGATGAATTGTCAACTTCGAGTGATGACTTTCCTTCAGAACTTCATTCCTCAATTCATCTATATCGGGAACAACTAGTCGTCCTTGCTTCCGAAGCCAACCCTCTCGATCGACCTCGAATCCTTTATCCTTTTCTGGACCCAATCCAGATTCCAAATCACGGATAATCTTGACAAGCTTATCGTCTCGCTTTTGGCTCTCGCCAATTCTTTCCACAAGAGTCGGTCTTATCGATAAGTTTGCCAACATCTCAGGTTCCAATTCACATCTGGGCCTGAAGTCAAATCCAGCTAAATACTCGAGATTCTTCCATTCTGAAAACATGGCTCCCAATCCCGCATGTCTTCGACTTAACGCATCTGCCACTGCGTTACCCTTTCCCAGAGTATAGGCTATATCAAAATCATATGATGCTAAAAACTCTAGCCATCGTTGCTGACGAAGATTCAAATCCTTTTGGGAGAAAAGATACTTCAACGACTTATGATCAGTAAACAACTCGAATCAAACTCCCAATAGATAATGTCTCCACATCTTCAGAGCAAATACAATCGCCGCTAACTCCAAATCATGAGTCGGGTAATTCCTTTCATGCGGCTTCAGTTGTCGACTTGCATACGCAACAACTTTATCCTTCTGCATCAGCACTGCTCCAAGTCCAGTACCACATGCGTCGGTGTAAACCACCATCTCATCATTTCCACTAGGAATAGTCAAAACAGGAGCACTTGTCAATTGCTACTTTAGGATTTCGAAAGCTTGCTCACACTTAGCATCCCATCTGAATACTTGGTTCTTTTTCGTCAATCCTGTCAATGGTGCAGCCACCTTGGAGAAGTCTCTGATAAATCGACGATAATATCCCGCTAATCCAAGAAAACTTCTCACATCAGATGCATTCTTAGGTCTAACCCAATCCTGGATTGCTGCCACCTTAGCGGGATCAACCGCTATTCCACTTCCAGAGATAATATGGCCTAAGAACCTCACTTCACTCTTCCAGAAGTGACATTTCAAAAACTTAGCCTTCAGCTGATGTTTCCGTAAAATTTCCAAAACAATACGCAAATGCGTCTTGTGCTCTTCTTCAGTTCTGGAATAAATCAGAATATCATCCACGAACACTAGCACGAACTTGCTCAACTGATCTCTGAACACTCTATTCATAATATCCACAAAATATGCTGGCGCATTAGTCAATCCAATCGGCATTACCAGCCACTCAAAGAAACCGGATGGTGTCCAAAAAGCAATCTTCGGCACACTATCCTTAGCCACTCTCAATTGTTGAAATCCCGTTGCCAAATCCATCTGAGAAAACACCTTAGCTTCGTGAAGCTGATCAAACAAGTCATCTATTCTCGGCAATGGATACTTGTTCTTCTTAGTCACTTTATTCAGCTCACGATAATCCACACACAACCACAATGATCCATCTGCTTTGGTTGCAAACACAACTGGAGCACCCCATTCGGACACACTACGCCGAATGAATCCTTTCTGTAAAAGGTCATCAACCTGCACCCTCAACTCTTGCTGCTCCCTAGGCGCCATCCGCCTAAGAGGCATCACAACAGGTCTGGCTCCTTCAACTAGATCTATACGAAACTCGATCTCTCTATGCGGCGGTAACCCTTTGACCTCGTCAAAGACATCCTCAAATCCATTAGCGATTGGCACAGATGATAGTCCATCCCGTGGAACAACCAGCGAATACATGAAGCTCATGAAGATGCCTTCTTCATGCTTACATCGTATTACAATCTTTCGCCCCTCCACATTCTCGACTGTCACCTCCAACCTTTCACAATCAACCTTTGCCGCATACTTCCTAAGCCAGTCCATACCCAAAATAATTCCGAACCCCGCAAAGTTCAAAACAAAACAATCACAAACAAAAGAGCAATCATGACTCGATACAATCAGACCACGGCATAACATACACAAACAAGACGAACCCTCAACTGGATTAGTCACAACCAATGGCCTATCAACGATATCCGGTTCTAAACCCAACCGGCCTACAAGTTCACTACAAACAAAAGAATGCGACGCCCCAGTATCAAATAGAACTCTAACTAGAACACCACATATGGAAAGAGTACCTTGAACCACCACACTCTTTCCTTTCTCTTCAACGGTAGGAGCTTTCAAAGATGATGGAATAGCTCCTAAAGCATAAGCTTGCACAATCTGCTTGTCCTTCCACGGTTCTGGACAATTCCTCTTAACATGCCCCAGCTTGTCACAATTGTGGCACTTCACTGGCACCTTCGGATTCTTGCAATCCCTGGAAAAATGGCCCTTCTGCTGACAATTGTAGCAGGTCACTTCGCCCTTTGGCTTCTTCTGACCATCCTTACCATTTTGCTGATGCTGCTTCCTCTTCTTGTTTCCACCCTGCTGTGGTTTAGATTCTTCCTTGGTCATAGCAACAACAGACCTTTCCTTAGGAAACAGATTCTCGTGCCTGAGAGCTTTCTCCACAAGCTTCTCAAATGAATCGTCCAAATGATCCACCAACTGCCTCCCAAGATAACTGTCCAAGCCTGTCACAAACTCCTCGTTCTTCTGATACGAAGATTCAATATACGACTGGGCATACTTGGACAAAGCTTCAAAGTCAGAAACATACTCAAGAACTGGTCTTCCATTTTGCTTGAGCTCCACAAACTTCTTGAACAGAACAGACTTCTGAGCCGTAGAAATGAACTTAGCTTCAAATATGACTTGGAATTGCTCCTAAGTAATTTCTTCCTCTGGAGTATCAATGGTGATAGAATTCCACCAATCAGAAGCCCTTCCTTGAAGCTGTCTTGATGCTAACTTCCTCTTAGTCGCATCCTCCATTCCCAAATCACCAAAGATCCTTCTACAAGCATCTATCCACCTCTGGACTTCAATGGTTGACTCTGTTCCTAAGAAAACCTTTCCTCCAAGAGCAGTATAATCCTTACACAGCTTAGCAAAATCCACCGGTCTTGGAGCCTGAACTTGAACTCCAACATCTACCGATGGCCCCGGGGCTGGCATCCTTCTCATGATCGAGGTCATCATAGCCTCGAACATAGCAGCATAATCTGCAGCCCCCTCAGTAGCATGGCCTTCCCTAGCAGCTGGTCTCCCTCTTCGACTCATTCTCAGTATCTATAAAAAGGAATGATTAACATACCTTGAGAAACAACTGCATAAAGGACTCAAATCTTTCTAAGCTACTATATTATATATAGTAATCATCCATCAAAATACAATTACGTCTCTCATATGTAGTTACGTCAGCGAGCGTTGGGTAAAATCGATTAACCAAAGCTCTGATACCAAATGTGACGACCGCCCATGACCCCCGCACTGAACCTAGAGATAGTGCGCTGTAAAGTGTGCCAGGCAGCCATGGACGATTGTCAGGGTAAATTAAAACAGCATAATTTATCGTATAACTCACAACGCATGGATAAAATACAATAGAACATATATATATATATATATATATATATAGTGAAGCTTCACAGAATAGAATGTCATCACATAAAACTTCATAATAGTTGAATACAACATCTGAATAGTCAATACATCAAGCCTCACTGCATATCACTCAGAGAATTATACAAGCAGCCGAACATCCAGTACATATAATAAGAAATAATATGCAAGCCTCCAGCTCGTCTTCATCATCAGCATCGTTGGAAGCAAGAACAACACCTGTCACCTGCTACCCAGTCTGCCCTTCCCAAAATGGACGAACAGCCCAAGGCAATAAGAGTTAAAACATAAAGCCTTGAGTCAGACAACAGTCTTAGTGAGCGGTAAATTAACTAACAACATACCAAAAGAGCATAAAGGAAAAAGGAATAGGAATCCAACCCTCCCACTCCACCTCTTTCTACAGTGATAGCCCCCGGACACACACTAAGCAGAAACAAACATAGCAAAGCAAACATTTAAAGTAAAGCAATTATCACTCGAGTCAAGGGCGATGTGTTCCAAGTACAAACCCCCAAGGCCTAAACCAAGATCAGATAAGCACCTACAAAATACTGCTCTTAAGACCGAATGACGTTACAACCAAACATCCATGACTCTGGCTATCACTGTTATCATTGCTTCGATATCATCGTTAATTGAATGACCGGCTCATTCTTTCATCCGTCCGTCAAGGGCTATTGGAAACCCCGGTTCTAGACATAACTCCGCACGTCATCAAAACCCGTGCCTAGGACTATCGAATCTGCCCAGAGTACTCGACTACCAATCATTAGCCTTCAAGTACTATTGAATCTGCCCAACGAACTCTTGCTTTGAGCATGCTAGAACCTTCAACAACGATGAGATCTCAGCCTTCTAGTCATCCTCCTCGACGACTATTTCCATACTAGCTCAAGCGCCTCTCGAGCAAACCATTATCCTCAAACTCGAACCATTTCACCGAGTTATCAACATGCTTGGAATGATCCCGTATGGATTAGACCAAGACTATCTCATATCATGCCTCGCTTCATCACATCCTAGCAAAGCCTCATCTCAACATCATCATCATCAATCCTATCCATATGAGCTTCATCATCCGCTACATATGCCACGAGTAGCTTTTCCAATTCAAGAGCCTTTCACTTAGCTTTTGAATCATCTTCGACCATCTTGTCTAAATCAAATCATCAATCGTCTAATTCATAGCAATCAATCAAGTCAAACATTAATCCAAGTAATCAAGCATTCAAATATGATCTAATGAACAATTATAACAATAGTGGCAATTTCGTAAATAAAGAGTCTAAAGTCTAACAAGCATGAAAACATGAGCAATATCTCTATAATCTTGATGAATGAACTTGCATAGGTTAACATGTAGTAAAATGGATGTCAAATCATCATGAACAATGGATCTATACTTAAGTTTATAAAAGTGCATGGAAATCACTACTTTAACACCAAATCAAATCAACGATCCGATATACTTCTTTGGATCCGTGTGAGAGATAATCACCACTCACCAAATCACCTAAGTACCTCAAAAGCAACACACTTCAGATCTGGACAGCGAAGGATCTAACTCGATCTATCATAAATCCGCTTCAAACGATGAAATCTCTCTTCGATGGATGTAGATCTTCAATCTAAGCTCTTCAATCTTCAATTCGATCTTCGATTTGGATGGAAGGAAGCACAAGATTAAAGTGGAGAAAAGAAGTGAAGAAGTGTAGAACTCGAGCTCTCAAAATGGCAGCACTTCGTCGCTTCAAAATCCGGATCTCAAAAATGAAGAAGAACCCTCCTATTTATAGGCTGATTTCACCTTAGGTCGTTCGCTCTTAGGTCGTTCACGACCTAAAAACCCCACGACCTAAAAACCAATGACCAAACAGATGCGCGCGACTTACAAATTCGCCCTTTCGCGACCTAACTAAGTCGCAACCTAACACACATGCGCTTCCACGCGACCTACCTATCCTCACGACTTAGCGACTTAACACATAAGCGCATCCACGCGACCTACGACCTAACCCAGATGCAGCTTAGCTCTTACGTGACCTAACACACACACGACCTAACTGAACACAGGAGCTCACGACCTAACTATCTTAGGTCGCTTACGACCTAACTAACTTAGCTAGGATACAACTTAACACCTTAGGTCGTCTAACGACCTAACTACTCCACTACTGAACTTAGGTCGCTCACGACCTAACTACGCTAACTCGCTAACTCTTATACCGTTAGCTCTTAAGTCGCTAACTAATAGGTCGTCCACTTGCTTAGGTCGCTAATTCCTATAGGTCGCTCCAATTCTTAGGTCGCCAACTTCCTATAGGTCGCTAACTCCTATAGGTCGCTCACTCTCTTAGGTCGCCAACTTCCTATAGGTCGCTAACTCCTATAGGTCGCTCACTCTCTTAGGTCGCTCCATCCTCTTAAGTCGCTCCTCCGACCTAACCTACCCCACGACCTAAGCCACCACACGACTCCTCTCATATACGACCTATCCCCAAAATCCTTAGGTCGCCAACTTCCTTAGGTCGCTCCACTTTCTTAGGTCGTCTACTCCGACCTAACCACTATACGACCTAGGACTTAGACTATAGATGACTTATCAACAATGCGACCTAATGATAACTGTTTTTCGATGTTTCGATCCGTAAAAATACGGGTCGTTACACTATCATTGCTATTAACTATTTCACCAAATGGGCTGAAGTAGAACTGCTGACCACTATTACCATAAAGAAAGTTATTAACTTTGTTACTAAAAGTATCATTTGTAGGTTTGGTGTGCCATAGAAAATCATCACGGATAACGGGACTCAATTTGAGAGTGCTGAGTTCAAAGACTTTTGCAAATGCTTCCGAACCGAGAAAAGATTTTTCACTGTCGCACATCCACAAGAAAATGGGTAGGTGGAAGTAGTAAATAAGATCATCAAATTCACCATAAAAAATCAGCTAACAAAAGCAAAAGAAAATTGGGTCGAGGAACTTCCAATCGCACTATGGGCTTATAGGACAGCGCTCAAATTTGCAACTGGGCACTCTCCTTTTGCCCTAGCATATGTTCAAGAAGCAATGATCCCAGTTGAGCTAGAAGTCCCTTCTCATCGAAGGAAAAACTTCGATCAAAGGAAGAATGAGCGACTCTTACTTAAGTTGCTTGATATAGTCGATGAGAAGAGGGAAGAAGCTGAATTAAGGACTACCACTCACCAAAAAAGGGTCGCATGGTACTTCAACTCTGAATTTCATAACCGCACCTTCAAATTGGGAGACCTTATCCTTAAGAGGGTCTACCCTGTACCATGAGCATTCAGACCAAATTGGGAAGGACCTTATGTAATCAGTCAAAAGCTAGGGGATGGCACATTCAAGCTAACAACCATCGATGGAGCCCAAATTCCCCGAGCATGGAACAATGAATCACAACGTCCTTACTTTATCTAAGACTATTTTATGTATTTCCTATTTCCAACAAATAAGCCATCTTGGAATACCGGAGGCATTGTAAATAGGCAAAACTTGCTTAACTTTTATTAATAAAATTGCTTTGCTTTCTCGAACAATAAAACTGCATTCACAAAAGTAACCTGCTGAGTCGACGAGGTCAAATCGACTCAAAACCATCCGATTATTACTTGAGATAGTGGAACCATGCTCAAGTATGCCTCATCTACCCGTCGGGTCGACGGATGTAAATTGACTCAAACCGTTGGATCAACGGAACTCAATCCCTGCCTTCTAAGAACCGGTGTTGCTCCGGCAACACCGGGAAAGCCCCAATCAATGCCGCATGCCTCCATAAGCCATGCATTTCTTATTGAGTCATAGAACCACACTCTTGAAACATGAACTCCTCACGTTGCCCGAAGATTAGTAACGTCAAGAGATTCCAAACCGTTCCGGATCAACAGGTCATATCGATCCCAAAAGCCGTGCATCCCATAAGCCCCGCACGCTCCCAAAAACCGTGCATCTTATAAGCCATGCATACTCTTAAAAGCCACGCACACTTTTAAGTACCAGCATTGTTCCGATAGTGCCACGAAACACGTATATTGTAGGACTCACAAGAATCAATCCACTCCCACCATCAAGAGTAATCGACAAAGAATTCCAATTGTTGACCGATAGAATCTTTGGAATTGAGATGCCTAAATCACAAGTTTCTGAAGATAAGAACCGCAAAATAGACTCGTTATAGATATCCAAAGAATGACATGGATCAATTGGTCATTTGTCAAGTGTTTGAAGTAAATAGCCCTGTGAACTGGGGAACACACACCAATAATCAAAAATAAAAACCAAGTATTTCATAATTCTGTTAGTCCAAACAAAGAATTTTGGCGGTAATTACAGGACTGGATAAAATAGCAGTAAACAAAATTGACATAAGTGCATGAATCATAGATAAGTAGACAAATAAAGTTAGAATCAAAATGTCAATATTGTATTACTTATAGCATTTTCTATACAATGTCAAAATGTGGGGGGGCCATACCCACACAATTTTGGTGAACATAAAGGAAAATACAGATTCAACAACAACAAAAGTAATAAGTGCAGACTCTGTAGTAGTACAAAACACGTATCAAACAAAAAGAATGTCCCAAAATCTGGCTACACTGTTACTCGAGCCTACCAATGTTTCTTTCCACCGCTCTCTTTCCCACCTTTGGTCGGAAGTTTCCTCTTCTTCTCAGAATCCCTGCCAGGAGTTGCGTCGTTGCCTGAAATATCAACATCTCCCTCATGCCAGCATCTCCTTCCTGTTCTTTGACCTTCTCGGAAGACTTCCCCTTGGTCTTGCGCTTTTGGGACTTGCGGGAGCTCCTCGAAGACTTTCTCTCCTCGATCTTTTCCTTCTTAACGGCCACCATCTACTGTTTAGTTTTACTTAGTTGACCAGTTTGGTCTTTCTGCTCTCAAGCTTCAGTTACCATGAAATCACCCTCCAGGTATATGGAAGGGTCGTCCAGACCATGCAACCTGTGCAGTTAAAGCGCTCGGCAAATTCAATGTGGTGGAGGTGAAAAAAGTCATAGCGGGAATACAGCGAGGATATGACGGGATATAGCGGATGACTCTAAAATAGTATATAAAACTCGTACTGAATGTTTTTACAAATATATAAATGGTAATTAAATGAAAAATTAACATTCAATTTAATTATATTTAATACATAAATAATATTAAATAAAAACATGTGCGAATATACTGTAAATAAACGTAAAACTGTTATATAACATAATTGAATTTGGTAAAATATTATAGTATTTTCATTTTTGAAAATATATTAAAAATTCAATTAAATAAATTAATTTCATAATTTTTATAATGTATAAATGTCATTTTTCAATTCATTTCTTTTAAAGAAGATATAGCAGAAATAGCAGAATATAGCGGGAATAACGGGATATAGCAGAAATAGCGGGGCTTAAAGCGGAAGGGCTATATATGGGGCTATATGGAAAAATCATAGCGGTAGAAA
The DNA here is from genome assembly GCA_030737815.1 of Allium fistulosum. NCBI lineage: Eukaryota > Viridiplantae > Streptophyta > Magnoliopsida > Asparagales > Amaryllidaceae > Allium > Allium fistulosum. The sequence goes on from CM060906.1 coordinate 738,860,363, forward strand.
TCCGCTATGAGATATAGTAGCGTTATAGCGTGGTAATTGCGGGGAATTAACTGCACAACGTGCAACGCAACAATCTTCTCGGATACTGGCCCTAGTTTTGAGCCAGACACGGGCACAACAATCGATGCAGTTACAGAAACAAGCGTCGAGGCAGTTGAAATAACATGGCTCAGGGACCAAAGAGATTGGAAGGTCGGCAGGTAAAGAAGACGGACCTATAAGATCAAAAATAAAAGCATTCAGTTGGTCTTGTTCTTGTGGCATGAGCTGAAATTTCTCAAACTCTTGGGGAAACAAGAAGGTTATATGCATCATAAGAGTGGTCAAAAATTTCAATCTCATACTCCCACCTTCTCTTTCTTTGGATGGTGGCATGATCTTTGGAATAGTTTTGGGACCACCAGAGACCTCAGAGACAGCTGCCGGAGGGGCAGACAATAAGGCGGCACCGGCCGAACTCACTAACTGATTACGAGGCTATTTTGATGATTCGCTAGGTCTGGTAATGAAGGCTTTGGTAGCACTTTGGCAGTTGTAGTTGTAGCAGCATCGGCGGCCTCTTGTTCCATCTCAATTCGAATGATCTCCTTACCCTCTATCAAAGCCTTCTTCGACTCTTCGTTGAGATATGCATCCTCCAACTCTTGCTTGGTATATAGATCCTCATCTCTCGAAAATGGGCCAAAACTTCCTCCCAACCCACAATAAGAGTACGTGGTAATTTGGGAACTAGATAGTTGAGGCTCCACTAATGCAGAAAGGAGTTAACATAGAAATTCAAGATGGTGTCATCCATCTTCTCCATTTTCCTTTCAAAAGCATGCTACAACTCCAAGTAGTCCATTGTCATGGCAGCCTTCTCAACTTCAACCAGGGTCTTCTCGATGTTAAGTTGCGTAAATCTTTCCTGGAGCAAAGCAGCCATTTGAGTCTGATCAGAAAATGGTCTTGTCACAGGATTCAACCATTCCCACATAATCACCAATTGTCTCTTTTTATAGGCTTTGACAACTTCGTTATGACCGACGATGGTTTTCTTCTAAGCTTCGATGATCTCATCACAAGCTTCAAGCTCCTCTTTCAGCTTAACCTCATCCGCGTAGGCCTTCTTGATTTTGTCTCAAAACATGATTTCTATTTTTGTGTGGGCCTCTTTTAATTCCTTCAGCAAACTAGCATTGCTCTTACTCTCTCGGAGTGCAGCGTCCCTCTCCTTTGTCAACTGCTCGAATCTGGCATCACGTTCTGTTAGCATCCTCTTATAATCGTCCTTTTCTGAATCGAAGGAGGATCTCTTGGTAATTGTTATGGTTGGTGTCTACCAGTTGCTTGCATAACTTCTCTCATCCTTCAACTTGATCCAAATCGCTATGAATCGTCGAGATATAGGGCATATAAGAGTCTTTGCAGATTGGGCGTAGGTCGTGATCAAATGTAACTCCCTTTAAAAACCATCAAGGGAGCGCAACTTCGAGTTTAAGGGGATCAGATGGGAGAATATAAGCCGGCCTCCTACGGGAACGTGAAGAACTAGAAGCAGGCACTATGTGAGTTGATATGGCTTGGGATGAAGGTGAAACTTGAACAGTGGAAGCCGGAACTTCAATTCCAATAAAGACTAGAGCCAGGGAAAATGCTTGGTGCTCGGAGGGATGAGAACCATGATCTACCTTCGACTTCTTAGGCGGCTCTTCTCGGTCGTCAGGAGTTTTTCTCTTCTTATAATCACTCCTATAAACTCTCCCCCGTTCTCTATCATTCCGATGACGTACTTCGGCTTCCAAATATTTCCTTCTCCTCCAATCTTCCTCGATTTCATAGGGCTAAAGGCTGCTTATAGTCCGTCTTGACCAGCATTGTGAATCAGTAAATTATTCTAGGTACTCGTAAAGTCCACAGCCTCTCATAGTACCTGATATGAAAAATAAACAAAGAGCTTTAACGATAGAAAATGAACCTAAATAATGCATAAACATGACCCCAGTGAAATGTATAACATGTCATAGGTGGCCTAAAAGGACGTCATAAACCAGATTGGGAAGTCACCACAGTAGAAATCGGGCTGACTCTAGTGTCTAGACACAATATGACCGGGGCGAGGAGACAATCTCTAGAACTCAAAATCTTCTCCCATGTGTTCATCGATATCTACATAAACGTTGCTCAAATCCCCAAAGTCAATACGGTTTCCTTGAGTGGGGAATCATGAAGTCGCTTGGCTACCGGGGAGCATCTTTAACATAGATCTCTTAGGGAGGCGAACCCGAGAGAACGGGACTCTTTTTCGGAGTTTCATCACACGATTCAAAGTTCCCATCATCAGAAATTGCATCGAATTCATCATTACTAGAGGAGGAATCATAACTGCTGCTGGTCTCAATTTCACCCTCCTCCTTTCCCGTTGTCACCGCAGCCTTTCCTCACATTCCTTGAATTATTCTTCCTCCTCGTCCAGAATCAAGGGCATCCTGGATGGGCTGCTGGCCTCAGTCATAACATCTCTTCCTTCATGAATTTCTTTGGTTGATCCGCCAGATAGGCCTTCTCCTTCTGAGAGGTCGCCCATTACGGAGCCGTGTGATGAAGAAGTGGAACATGTTCGAATTCTGGAACGGGAAGGAGACGGAACTTCAACGGCTACGGTAGATCTCCTGGGATGCAACAACCCATACCGAAGAAATTCTCATCCATTTGCAAAAACATCAATGATCTCTCTTTGGCATCTACGGTCTTTAGAGTATGGAATATTGGATCGAGTAATGGATCTTTGTTCAATCTCAGAATGACTGCAAGAAGTATTCAATCTATCAAAAACCCCATAGCGACGTATTAAATTTCAACGAGTAAAAGAGTAGGCTTACCCCCCGTCGTCCAAAGACGATTAAATCCCTTAGGACACCTAACGAAAAAATATTGGGTCTTGAATTTAGACAAGTTACTTTGAAGCTGTAGCACGATCTTGCAGTTTCTTTGAGCCTCGATGACCACAAGGGATGGACATTCGACTCTCTTCTTGAATGAGAGAAAATATCTTAACTCATCAAAAATTGGGGCACGATTAAATGTCCGTGTAAACAAGACGTGAAGAAAAGTCAAGATTTTGTATCCATTAAGGTAAATCTGAAATGGTGTAGTTCCCAAGTTCAGAAGAGTTTCTCTCAAGAAGTGATTGAAGGGAGGCACTACTCCATTCAAGCACATATATCGATGTCAAGCGGTGTACCCCAAAGGTAGCATATGTGCAAACTCATTCTTCGACGGAAGGCGTACGTCATTGTCTGGAATGCCATGTTGTAAAAAAAATTTATGCAATACTTTAGCAAATATTAAAAAGGAAGCTCTCTCCTGAGGATTGAGTAGAACTCTAAAATTTGGAGGAGTCTGATCTATAACTGGACCAACCGGAACAAATTGACCATATTCAGCTCGCGGTACTGAAGAAGTAGGCTCTACTAAAACTGTTTGTTAAGGCGCAACTAATGACGATCCATCTTCTGAAAGTGTCGGACTTCCTCTACTGGATTTACGACGGGATGACATGTGTTTCATTCTACACAACAGAACTTGTACCTAGTGTGGTTAGGTAATTCTATTTTTAACTAAAAGTCCCCATACGCTTAACACTTGAACTCCAAAAAATATCAATTTATGCTGACACATCAGGTTCCAAGTGATGACTAGGACAAGTGCAGTGTGTTATCTATGTGGGATGGGCTCGGTGTCCTAAACACTACAAACGCTCTATCCTGTGTAGATAGTTCACTTACAGCAAAGAAAAAAAGAGCTTCTCATATCATTCGTTAAAGTTATTTCTCCTACACTTACCCATTATCGACCAACGGTCGATAACGTATCCGCTGTCCGAAGTGACACGGGCAGCTCTTCCCGTTCCAGGTACACCGATGTGCAATGACTGGACCAATCCGAAGTGAGAAACTATAGATTGATGGGTCCGAATCGAGTAGAGAATTCTAAGCATGAGTCGATTTCAACTCTCTGGAAGGTGATAACAGCATAAGCTACACATAAGACGCTATCTTAAGCTATCATCACCTCTTAGAAAAACCAAAATCAATCTGCAAAACGTCGTGCCGGATTAACAATGTAACTCGGTGCAAGTTAATTTTGATTCTATGGACGAAGATAACAAAACTTGTCAAGCACCAAGGTGAGACCCAAGCTTCGTTCCGTGGAGAACTCAAGACTCGATTTACTATCTTCTTCCACAATATCGCAATCAAATCGAATTTTCCATTATGTTCATTACCAATACAACCTCATCACCAAATCGCTAAAACAAAATGCCAAAAATCCATACCACCCACCTCAAGTCAAAAAGGTGAATATGGTCGAACTCTAAGTCGTAAGTGACCCAAGGTGGATAGGTCAACGGCGATCCAAGTGGGTAGGGTCGGCGGCAATCCAAATTGACGAAGTTTCAAGAGCTAGAGGTAAGGTCAAAGCAGCGGCGAAGTCCAGTAGCATCGATGGCAAGAAACTCTAGCGTTGGAGATAAGCGGCGGCGATGGTAGAAGTGGAGCTAGGGTTTAAATGCTTTGGTTTGGATCACGAGGTGGAAGGATCGAGTCGCAAGAGAAAATAAGGCAGAGAAGGAAGGGTTGGCTCAAATGAGTAGTTAAATAGAAGATTGAGAAAAAATTGCTAAGTCCTTGGATCGCTAGCAATCCATCAAATTGCAACCAAGCTCCTCCAAACTTGCTAAGCATGATCCATATGTTATTTGCAAGCATTGTGAATGTTATGGGATCAAAATTGATTTATTGTTATGGGCAATTAAAATTCACATCGGAACTCAATAGACGGCTGAATAATCAAAGCCAAATTCGCATGATGGCCTCAACACGATCATTTGAACCTCACTAAACGGAAACTCAAAGGCAGTTACTTCTAGAGCACGCCTTGTTTCCAATGAAAGCATACTATAGGGGGAAAATGCTAACCGGGTTTTTAACCCAATAGAATTCAATGGAAGTTAGAACAACCACGCCAAGTCAAAAGAACTTAAGAATCAACCAAAAGGACTAGAAGAGTTAACTAAGAAAGATCTAAAGGGAAGGAAGCAAAAATAAGCCAAGATGATGGATCGCTAGCGATCCATAACCTATGGATCGCTAGTGATCCATAAAGGTAGCTCGTGGATCTTCCTAACCTCTAGAATCATGAAGCCTTATCTTCGCTAGGGACGCTTGCTAATTTTCACGATATTCTAAGCAAGCTAGATTAAGAAGTGGGCGTTTGTTCTATTCCAATAATAGTTCAATACAACTAGTATATGCATCATCATCAAAACAAGGCATCTAGTCATGAAATTACATAGAGAACATCTACATAAGGTAAGAAGCATGATCCAAGTGAAACGGCCGAAAATTATTCTAACTACATGGATCGCTAGTGATGCATGCCCTATGGATCGCTAGCGATCCATCAAGTTGGCTCGAGTCACTATGGAATTTCTTGAGCGTCTTCATACCATCAAATGGGGGCTTTTGGCAAAGCAATTTGGTCCGATAGCTCTCCAATCCCTATCAATACTCACCCATCTACAACACAAAGAGGATCATCTGGACTTGCTACTGAAACTCTGTAGAAACTATTCTTCACTCTTGTCCTCCCATACAATAGTCATCTAGGGGGTTCACTGTGATTCTCCAATGAACTCTAACACTGGTGACTTGATCTAATTTACAAAATTCAATCAAATTGTAATCAGATTCAACTTGCAACAACAGTCAATCAATAATAGAAAGTTATAAAGTGGATGTAGGCTTCATTAACATTCGAACCACTATAAAAATCTCTTGTCTCTTTACTTTTCCTGCAATTTGCTATTTTTTTTCTACTTTATTCGCCTTGATAAATAGGGCTGATGCTTTCACACTTAATCCAGGTGTTGATCAATTTTTTGTGTTAACAGCATTCAAGTGCTTAAAATGGACATGTTAACTTGTTTGTATTTTGAAACATGTTTAGTAGTAATATGGATTGAATATGGAATCTTATTTGTGTATAAATATGAGTGACACTAAACATTGGATATTGAATTGAAAATGGAATCATCCATATAGTGATAGTCGCTATAAACGCACTTTGAATCCCTTAAACTATAATTTGTAAAAATGGTGATTTAATAACATACCTTAATAATAACTTGTTGGGTTATTATCTACACTTCTATAAGTGTTTGTAAAAGCAAAGAATATGTTTTGGAAAGTTATAGAAGAAGTAAATCAAAGTAACAAAAGATTGAAGTAAAAAGGTCGCTATGGTGGCACTTTTAAAAATAGTACGGCTTTTAAAATAACATGCATTTTTATGGAAACATTCTTAAGGGTTTCTTTAGCAATTAATCAAGTAAATAATATATTATTCTTATTGAGAATGTTTTAAGCTTAAATCATTTGATAGCTGATTGAATGAAGTGCAAAACGTTATAGCGAAATAGCCGCTATAAGGGCAGTTCGATAAAATACCCTATTTTCGGGAAATTCTTTAAAATAATTAAAAGATGTTCTTTGAGATCCTTCCTCATGGTTTTCAAGTACCCATAGTATAGTAACTATTGTATGAAGAATGGATTAAAAATCATTTGTTAAGACGTCGAAATCTAGGCGCAAAGTTGTAGCAAATTCACCTTAAAAGAAAGCCTAGGACTTTTGGTGGCACTTCTGTAGTGCTGTCTTTGCTTATGAAACACTTTTAAATTGTTGCGAATTATTTTAAGCATTTACGGAATGCTATCTTTTCTATTTGAAATTATAATTCGTTTTAAAATGATATATAAATTTTGTGTTTTTCTCTAATCTTTATAGGGTTGTTTTCTGACTTATAATAGAGTGTTTTAAAATTGGTTTCAAGTTTCAACATATTTTTAGTAATTATATAAGTTCTGAAAAAGGTAATTGACTTTGCTTAACACTAAAAGTCAACGAGTAGACTTATCTATTTGTGAGATTCAAGAATGAAGTGTCTAGGCAATGCATTGATGCAACCAGTGCTCTAACTTACCTGGCTTCACTCTTGGGCAAGGAGTAGTATAAGTTGAAATATTGCAAACGAGTAAAGTATACTTCATTAATGACATTTATTTAGCAGAATAAATTCTTGTTCTGCTAATATATAAATTTGGACATATATTTACATATAGCAGTTAATTCTGATTTTTGTGTTATTATTCAGTTTGTTAAATTGTTGATAACAATGTGTTGTTATTACTGTTTGTTTGAGTATTTGAATTGTGCTCCACCAGTTTATGAGCAATTAAAATCTATATGCATGGGTTGGGTAGATACGAACACCTTGTGATTAGAATTTCACGGTTTGACTATAAGTTGTTCGATAAAAATATCTGATTAAGTAATTGTTATAATAAAAGATGTTTATTATAGTTTTAAAGATTTTTATCTTTTAAATGAAATGGTTCCTTTGAAAAGAAATAGAAATATTTGACACTACATACTTTGAAGTGACTTTATATAAAGGTGTTTATATCATATTTGGAAATCAATATTTTGGAAGTGACTTTATATAAAAGTGATTTATATAAAAGTGATTTATATATAAAGATCTTTACAAAATGTTTTTTTATGAATAACGATAATTTGGAGAACATAAATCCCAGTGGTTTGAAATTGATTTCGAAAAGATTTTGAGGAAATAAACAATAGTGTATTTGAAAGTATTTGTGATTATTAGTGCCAAATGATTTATCACTTCGGGGAACAAAATGATTGGTTATGTTACCGATGATTCGGGTAACCCGTAACTAAAAAGTGGGCAAAAGGTAACCCTCAGTATAGTCTACTCTTTGTATAAAGAGATATACTTTGTTTATTTATGTTGTGAAGGCTGGGACCCAGTTTCCTTTTTATTGGGGGAAACCTCCTGATTTGGTTGCATATATTTTGATACGCTTTTATTGTAGAGTATTTTTGGATTTTCAAATAAATATATCAAATACAACACTATATTATTATACAGAGTAATTGATACCGGTTTTGAAAAGGTGTTGACTTAAATCCCGAAGAAAAGTGTAATTTGGTATAAAAAATATATATATATTTATTTCAAAAGGATTTGAAATAAAACTGCAAATTTCGTTCGAAGAAATTATTTTCAAAAAGGATTATATTTTGAATATAATAAAGTTAATTAGATTTCATAAATCTAACTATGAAGATTAAGCCTAAGTTGGTAGTTTGGGAATTGCATATTTGTCTGTTGCATCGTAGGCTCCTTGAGTCCTATCTGTGGTAGGACAACTGCGTTGGCTTGATCCTAAATCTAATTGGGTACCCAATTAGATAGAGGTACATAGGTAGTCATAAGTGGTAGTGATGCAACCCTAATAATAATATATCTTTTTCTTGTTTATTTTTTTGCTAATTATCTTGTGTTGTTGAATCTTTCCCGCTTAACATTTTATTCCTCACTTGACATGTTTATTGAGTTTGTAGGAATGGCTATTGTTGTCTCTCATTTTAGAGCCGTGCAATGTAGATTTATTGTATATTGAGTCTCCTTGTATTTAAGCACACCTGTAGAATAAATAATTAAAACTTTGATAACTTGTGTAATTTAAAGATGTATCCTATATAAATAGTTATATTGAATATTTATCAAATAATATTGTGTATTAAGTTGGTAATTTTCATTAGTAGTTTTAGAACGGACGGGGTTTTGGCAGTTTTGACTGATCCGAAAATCCGGGTCATCACAGATGGTATCAAAGCTTAGGTTAGGTGCATAAGTAAAATTGTCTAGGATAATAAACCTAGGAAATTTTAAAATGAAACTACCTTAATTTGATAAATAAAAATGGATAGGATAAGGCACCGTACCTCCGACCGCGGTTATGGGCGGTAATATTTTTGGTGTGCTTAACTTTTGTTGATTGTTTGTCTTTCGTTATATTTTTTCATCCTTAGAATTTCGGGAACGAAATTCTTTTAAGAGGGGAAGAATATAACGACTCATATTTTTGGGTCTTCAAATTTGAATATTTAATTTGTTTAAATATTCGGATTTAAATTTAAATTATAATAAAATCTATGTTTCAGATTTAGACCTAATTTTTGATGACATATTTTTAATTTTAATTTATAGGACTTTTCCATAATTTTTAGTTTGGAAAATAATTAAATTTTCATTTGACGTTTTTTACGGCAAACGTCGGCACTTTTGAAACTTAACCTAATAAATTAACTTGTCTATTTTATTATTATTTTGTGATCGTGATACATTATTATGCACGATCGTATTTTTATTTTTGTCGTTCGCGGCTCGTACGTAAACAGAATTTTGTATTGTGTGGTATCGCAAAACTTTATTTCAATAATCCAAACACACACGTACATAATTTCTCCCTTCTTTGTTTCCTTGCCTTATACAAAGTTGTTTTAAAAACTTATCAGAGAAAAATATGAAGACATTTACATTTACATTTCTTCACAACAAATTGAAAATGCACAACACTATCTTTTAACCCTTACCTTTGCCATATTCACTCACACACGTTCTACATTCCTTATATTCTTTGCTTTTGACTTACTTTCCTTAACCTTGAAGTATTTTTATTTTTACATATGTATAAACGCGTGGCTGGGGAGAAGTACACAAGCACCATCACTACATTTGCCTATATATATTTGCACTCACGCATGGACACGGGACATTCACTTTTTCACAATTCTTCCATGTAAATGCAAACTGAACACAAGCACTTTCGCCTTTTTTTATATTCTTTTTCGCTGCAAAATGAAAATACATAAATATGGGTAAGAGTAGATATGAAAGTGTGTGGGCGAGGGTGTGTAGCGGTTGCAGGTTGGCCTAGAGGCGGAGGCAGGCTTAGGCGGAGCTCGTGCAGGAGGCGTCTGCAGCGGTGGGTGGCTGGGCAGCGGCGTAGGGGATCAGCAGTGATGAGTTGCGCATGAATTAAAAGAGAATTGGTTAAAGGCGTGAAGATTGGCATGCGGGTTTGGGTAATGTTTTCTTTATAAGTTAATTTGTTTTTAAAAATTTAGTTTACTTTAAACTAGTTTAATCAGTTTAAAACGATTTGAGGGAAAGCAGCAGGCTTTTTGGAAATAAGTGTTTGGCTAGTTTAAATAATTAGTTAGGTTTAAAATGTGTTTTAAACTTTAAAATGGAATGACCTATCCATACGAAGTTCGTTTAACCCATGGTCTTCAACGCTAGATTCGTATAGACGAATAAAATACATTAGTGTAAGTTATTGACACTTTTAGAGAAGTATAACATATTTTAATAAAATATTTGTGATATTTTATTAGCAAAACAAATCTTCATTCTTCTATTATAAACTGTGTAGATTTATTATTATTTGATAATTGATCTATTTGATATTGATTGTTAATTATTTAATGAATAGATGCGTTGCTATTTATTATTGTTGTTTATTGATTATTTGGTTGTTTCGATTGCGCTCGGCCAGTGTATGAGCACTGATTATTATTTATTGATTATTGACTTTGCTCGACCAGTTTATGAGCAATTAATTTCCATTGTTTGCATTGGTTGGGTGAAAATCAATTGTTGGCTAACACCTTGTGATTTATTTCACAATTTGACTATGTATAGCGATAATATTGGTTAATTAAATTATTGTAATTAGTTATAATAATTTAACATTTAAGTTTGAACTTCAATTTAATGAAGTTGTTTTGAAATATGTTTTCACAAAAGATTTTGGAAATATTTGATTAAGTAATTGTTATAACAAAGAATATTTATTATAATTTTAAGGATGTTTATCTTTTAAATGAAATGTTTTCTTTTATAGGAATAGAAATATTTGGAAATAAATATTTATTAGTTATATTATAAAAAAGTGATTTATATAAAAATATTTATAAAATATGTTTTATAAATAAAGAATTTCAAGAACTTATAATCCGGTAGTTTATAATGACTTTCAAAAGGTTTTGGGAAATGAAAATACTATGATTGAAAGTATTTGTGAATATTGGTGAAAATGATTTATCGCTTCGGGATATAAAATGATTTGTTATGTTACCTATGATTCGGGTAAGCCGTAACTAAAAGTGGACTTTGAAGGGTTTCTGTAACCCTTTGTATAGTCTGCTCTTTGACAGAGAGATATGCTTTGTTTATTTATTCATTTGTAGAGAAGCAGGGGCCCAGTTGCCTTGTTTATAGGAGAAACCTCCCGATCTGGTTGCATATACTTTGATATGCTTTTATAGTGGTATTTTGGGATTTCCAAATAAATATTCCAAAAGTGATTTGTTTTAAGATCCCAAAGTAAAGTATAGTTTGGTACAAAAGATGATTATATTATTATTTTAAAATGATTTGAAATAAAACTGGGAATTCAGTTCAAAGAGGTTATTTTCAAAAACGATTATAATTTGAAAATAATAAAGTCAATTAGATTTGAGAAATCTAAATGTAAAGATTAAGTTTAAGTGGGTAGTTTTGGGAATTGCACATTGTTTGTTGCATCATAGGCTCCATGAGTCCTATTTGCGGTAGGAGCACTACGTTGGCTTGATTCTGTATCTAATTGGGTACCCAATTAGATAGGGGTACGTAGGCAGTCATAAGTGGTAGTGACGCAGCCCCAATAATAATATAACTCTTTCTTGTTTATCTGTTTATCAGTTGCTATTTGTCTTGTATTGTTGTATCTTTCCTGCTTACTATTTTATTCTGCATTTGACATGGTTATTATTGAGTTTGCAGGAGTAGGATATTGTTGTCTTTCCCATCAGAGTTGTGCAGCGGTAGTTTTATTGTATGTTGAATCTTCCTTGTATTTAAGCACACCTGTAGATTAAATGATTACTCTGATAACTTTTATAATTGAAAGTTTTATCCTATACATTTAGTAATGTTGAATATTTACCAAATAATATTGTGTATTAAGTTGGTAGTTTTCATTCGTAGTTTCATAACGGATGGGTTTTCGGTGATTTTTTACTGGTCCGAAAACATAGATCGTCACATGGTCCTCTACCAATACAAAACCAGCCTACCTCTAACTATATATGTGACGCCCTATATCTATACTCACGATAGCCAAGGACACTACGGGGTAATGCCGTCGACTAGCACGAATAATAAGGCTGTTGAGGTGCGACCATCTGTGTAATTGCTTTGTGCGAGTACCGATATGTCAGATCATATAACTTACATTTCATTTCAAGAGGAAATCCGACATATCAAATACAAACTCAAAGCTACCACACAGTGGCTATGTGGACTTCGAAAACAAATATTGAAATAAACATAACACAAATCAGTCATAGATATTCATATCACAAAGGCGGAAACATATATGAATATAACACATAGAAGTGTACATCAAAGTAGTGGTCAAACTAGATCCACTACATCATAAAAGAATATATACAAGTGCTAGACAAAAGAATAAGTATACAACAAGGAGTCTCTATCTCAAATGTATACTAACAAAAACTACTATGCTAAAGTAGTTAGCCAAAAGTCCGGTGAAGGACCCTGATAAGAAGTCAAGCAGGAGCACCTGAAATACCTCAGTCTGACCCGAGTATTATTTAAGAAGAAAATAATAAACGGATCAGTCTAGCTATAAATATCAGATAAAATGAGATAGGATAAGAGATATGACAAAAACATATGATAACAAAAATGCCATACTTTGACAAGTATACATCCGATAACAACAAAAATCATACAACATCTCAAATATTCTTAATAAACCAAAAAGAATGTCATATTCTTTAAATAATTCACCAAAACACAAATATTGATAGAGCTTATCAATGCCAATCCACGAAAATTTGTGAAACACAAATTCTAGAAATCATCAACCAGAAATTCAGAAATCACAAAGGGGGAAGGCCTATCACAAACGGGAGCATAAAAACTCACCAACACGTGTATCACAAATGGAACACTATTCCATGGTCGCTAACCATAAAGCTGGTGAAACGACGTAGTGCAATAATGGTACGCCCGAGGAACCTGAAACTCAAATATTTTGAAACAACGACGTAGTGCAATAACGGTATGCCCGATGATCCCGAAACTCAAATAATTCGGAACAACGACGTAGTGCAATAACGGTATGCCCGATGAACCTGAAACTCAAATATTTCGGGACAACGACGTAGTGCAATAAAGGTACGCCTGATGATCCCGAAACTCAAATAATTCAGAACAACGACATAGTGCAATAACGGTACGCCTGATGAACCCGAAACTCAAATAATTCGGAACAACGACGTAGTGCAATGACGGTACGACCGATGAACCGAACCCCATAAAGCCCGTAGGTCGCTAGCCTATAAAAATGAGATGAAGCTCAATAGAACTGGGTACAGCCCCCCACGCGGTCAAAGAGACATCGCACATCACTAGTCTAAACCATAAAATGATCATCATTGATCGTCAAGAAGTGTCGATTACACTAAGCTAGTAAATAAATGAGTTTAGCTTCATGTCCCATAACCACAGGTTAACTTAAATATTTACAAACAAATTGTATATTTCCACTCGAAAATTGTCACAAAAGTTTAATCGGACAAGTCCAAAAATTTACCGATGAAGTAAACGCAAGCGTTTCATACCACTTGTTTTACTAAGCCGTTTAATTAGATTTCTCATACGAATGAGATAAAGGTTTGTATATACTAATAGATTAGAAATACGATTTTATAAACGAGATTTCTAATATTTATAGAGTTGGAATCATCTTTGTGAAAGAGATTGGATATTTACTACTAGTATAGAAAACCTTTATATTTTAAAGTGACAAATCACAGAAATGATTGTAGAAACAATCAATCACCAAAATCCACATTCGAAGACGTGAATCAAATCCATATAAATCGATACTGAATCCATCAAAATGGATATTCCCAAAAATCCCGAAGAAGAAGTCATCAAAGTCGATAATAAATGACAACAAATCGGATCAACACGAATCGAATAAAATTGGAAACCCAAGCAAAATAGGCAAATTGGGCTGAGACAAGCAAATCAGTCGACTGAACCAGGTGGTCAGTCGACTGATACTATGCTTGGAAACTTTTGGTTTCCAGGTCAGTCGACTGATACTGGTACAGAGCATTTTCTGTCCCCTGGTTCAGTCGACTGACCTCCTGGTTCAATCGACTGAACCTGCTCTACAACATTATCGGCCTAGCCCCCAAGTGGGGCAAAATTCTATCCAGAGGCAAATGGACGAGCAACGTAGACTAAGGATTTACGCCAAGCGGCAACCCAGCCTAGTATGGCTCTTCGAAACACCCCAAAAACGTATTCAAACATCAAAGATAGGATTTTTAAAGATTTGACCTCAAAACACCAAAAATTGGAATATTCATCAAACCAATTCAATCCAAAAGCAAATGGACAAGAAAGAGATGTTAGGAATTACTACATAACGACTATCAAAGATATAGACATAGATGTGAGTTCAAAAATACACCTTTAACTCAAAAACTCAAGTGAGAAGCTCAAAAACAAGCTAAGATTAATTCCTCTTCAACAACAACTCAAGAAGCTACAATCTAAGCTCATAAGAAGAATATTTCCTAAGTTAGGTTATAGGAATTTTCTGAAATTTGAAGAGGGATTGAGATGGAGAAGATGAAGATGATGCTTACCTAAGCTTCTCCTTGATTTCTAGCTTGAAGTTGATCCTTCCTAAGAGAATTAGGGCTTAGGAAATTTTAATTTCCCATTCCTTTCCCCATTTTTGCTTTAGCTTGAGTGTTAGGAAAATAATAGTATGAATGAAGAGGAGAGGGGGGGTGGAGTTTGGGTATTAGATAGGTTGGGTGTTAGGTTATTGGGCTGAAACCCAAACCCAAAGCCCAAGTAGAAAAATAGCAAATTCTACTCAACTCTAAACATATCGATGTTTATACTCAAAAAGGTCGCAAACACCATTTTGGACTCAATGGAAGTGGTCTCGAGTCCTAATTTGATTGTTTGCTAAAAGTAGCTTTTTGGACTTTAATCCGATTAACGATGTTATATTTAAATAAAACATTTAAATATACAATCGTAAAATATGCGGGTTGTTACAATATACTATCGAATATGTCACTACCCCGGTCGTTGCCGACCCATCCGAGCGCACTCTAGCATACACCACATAATTTAAACCGGAATGTCATAGCGGGTAGAAATATGTCTAGAAGGGGATGATCATACCCTAATGGCTGCACACCATATAGTCTTGCTGCATCTACCCTGTTTTAGTCATTTTCGGGGGCGAGTCCTGAGGTAACGATTACCTTTCACAGAACATCAACTTTTCACTTTGAATGCCACATTACCATTCTATAATCACACAACTAATTTATACAAACATATAACTCCTAAGCTCATACGTCGTAGGAAAGTGTGTCAAGCTAAGAGTAGTTGTCTTCTCCACTACCAAACAGATAATACATTAATTGAGATCAACCATAGTGATTTAAAATGCAACGTCAGACATTCGTCCATACAAGTTGTCCAGGAACAGGATAAACCGAATGCACTCTCCTACCACATCCAGTTGGGAATTACCCCTAGGATTAGTAGCGATTAGTCCTTGCAAATCGAAGATTTTCATAACAAAACACTCCTGCCACCATAATATATAATATGGTAAATTTCACCGAGGGTCTAGTGGCAAGTAGCCCTACATCATAAAGGTCTTCGTCTTCAATGATCTTCGTCTTTAATATGTTCTACTTTGAAAACATAAATTTGGTTCGAAGCTAGATAAGAATCACCCATATTAGATCCTGGTCTCTTCGAAATCCAATTGTCGATGAAAATGTGAATATGAATATACAGGATTTGTTACACCTCTTTTCATTTTAACTTTTTACAGGTTAATCAAAACCCTTTTAACTTTGGAAATCTTCAAGTCATTTACTTAGGAAAATTTAATTTCTAATCTAATAAAAATATTCATCTTTTTAAAACATGTCTTAATTGGGTCAAAAATAATGTTATTTAAGACATCGTTTATTGTAAACCCAAAACCAATTACATTGAGTAAAAAAGTAGACTACTCATACCCAAATTAATTTCCGTATTCAAGTCACAGAATTCGTGGAATAACGGTTTTTATCCGGGGTTTTAAGCCAGCAGAATTCAAAGGAAGTCAGAATAGCTTCGTCAAGTCAGAACAGCTCATGAGCCAACCAAAAGGACTAGAAGAACCAACCAAGAACGATCAGAGGAAAAGTAAGCAAAACATGAAAAGGTGATGGATCGCTAGCTATCCATCTCCTATAGATCTCTAGCGATCCATAAGGTTCGCTCGTACGTCCACCAATCCTCTTGCATCATGATCCAATAGGTATTCTACGAATGATGGCTAAGTTTGATGGAATTCCAAGCTAGTTAGATCGAGAAGTGAGCATTCGTCCAATCCAATCAATAGTCTAATGCAACCAATGTATGGATCATCATCAAAACAAGGCAACAAGCTAAGAAATTACATGGAGAACACCAACACGAGACAACAAATGCAATCAAAAGACAAAGTTCAAAAATCCACTTAGTAATTGGGTCTCTAGCGATCCATGCACTATGGATCGCTAGCGATCCATATGATTATGCCAGATTGCCATGAATTTTAAAGAAGAGGATGAAGGAAAGCATCACAAGCAATTAAATCATCAGCAAACCAAAAGCTATGGATCGCTAGCGATACATCAGATTGACTTGGTTCGTGTAACATCCCCTACTTGGAGGCCTAAAACTAACGGCTACGGATGCTACAGTCACCGTAGTTATTAATCCTCGGTGACCAAATACGGTAATGTTAGATACATTGATATAACATAAACACATGGATATGGAAAAAATTTAAAATCACCAAACAGCTTTCTCATTCCATTTCAAAGCATTTCAAATTCATTACATAATCCCAATATGAGAACCACGTTCAGAGAAAATATAATTATTACAACATACGCCAAGAGCGACATATGAAGATGCCCCCTTGGATTATTAGAGTATATAACTAGGCAATTAAACGTCTTTGCCTTTACAACAACATACAGCGGAATCAAAATAGAAAAGAACTCTAAATAGCTATCATGCCTCCTGCACGTCTCCGGAAGCTTATTCATCTAAAGAGGTACCCAAAAACCTCAACTCTCAAACTACTCAAAATCAATTGAGCACCCGAGAGTTTACGGAGAAAACATAAACTTCGAGTCAGAAATAAAGCCTGGTATGAATAATAATCTACCATCTCAAACCATTTAGATATCTAGTGAGATCACGCCGCTTAGCGGAATGGGCTTTCCCCTCACTAATATCTTATTCAAAACTTTATAAAACCATATACTGTGCTCCTACATCCACAATGGTTAAAACATAACAATTTAAAATATTATGATGATATGCAAACAAGTAAATCAATTCTGGATTTCCCATCCCCATTCATTCTGACTACCTTTCTTAGTTATAGTTTCTAGGGTTACTATTAACCTATTAGTTTTCATGGGCTGACTAATAACCCGTTTAATGTTTATGGACTCCCTGTCCGATTTTGTAGTTTTCATGGGATTAATAAGAACCTATTGGCCCCTACCAATAACTTCATTGTTTCATGGGTTCTCCTTGAACCTATTGGTATCTCCAATAACTTGCCTCTTATCCTAGTTTTCATAGGTTGACTAGGAACCTATTGACATCTATCAATAACTTAATCCGGATATAGTTTTCATGGGTTCACTACAAACCTATTGGCCCCTACCAATACTCTTTCTAACCATAGTTTTCATGGTTTACTATGGACCTATTAGCACGTGCCAATAACTTTTCCAAAACATAGTTTTCATAGGATTACTATGAACCCATCTATTTGACAACTTCAATATTTAGGCATCCTAGATTCTAGTCTATCTGACCTCCTGGATACAATTCTACTCATTCATTATTTAATTCAATTTATATTCACTACTAGGTCAACCTAGCTGGTTATTTAGCCCTTTCTGCCCAAAATGCAGTTATGGGTCCATTATAATGTGAATATATCTATATTAGAAGAAGCAAACATATTAACATAATAATACCAATACATGTGGTTTAATATCCTTGAAATCAATTTCATATAAAACATGCTTAATCCCTTTAACCTATTATTTTATCAAGGAAAGCTTGTTCAAAAACTCCAATTTAAAAGCATTTAAAAGCTCATTTAAAATGCCATGTGTTTTGCCTTTAAAAATTGAGATTGGGTTCTTTGTTTTGAAAAATTACTTTCGAAACCATTGGAAAACTTCCTTTCAAAAGCATTCAAATCTTCTTTTCAAAACACTAGGCACTTGCCTTTCGAAACACTTTAAAACCTTTCTTTTGAAACCTTTCAAATTCATTGAAGTATCACCATTTAATTATAGAAGCATAGCTTCGGGACCATTTGAATGTACCCCGTTCGAAACCATTGGGTTTAAGTTAAAACATATCTTATTGGGTCTAAGTGAATACAAGCGAAAGTACCCTTTCCGAAACCATAAAAAAAAGTTTAGGGAAATACAGATGGCTTCGACACCATCCTTTCGAAAGCTCAAACCATTTAAGTAAAACATTTGAAGGATAACTTTGAAACCCCTTTGAAGTCATTGCCTTCGAAACCATTAAACCCTTTCGAAAGCTTTAGGAAGTGGCTTAGTACAGGTTTAAAACAAAAGCTACCTTTTGAAAGCATTGATGACTTCAATCCCTTCGAAAGGCACAGGAACGGCAGAAGGGTTTCGACTTGATCGAAACTACTCTTTTCGAAATCATTGATTTTTAAACCAAGTAACTCATTCGAAAGCTACTATTTAAACAAGAAGCAGCAACCCCTTTCGAAAGCAATTTAAAAAGACCCCTTCGAAACATATGTTTCTACTTCTTCGAAAGCATTTAGTAAAACAGACAAGCGCATTTCTTTAGAAAGTAAAAAAAAAATTCGACCCTGTCGGAAGAAGGGCTTTCGACACCATGCCTTCCGTCTTTCTCCAATCCACTACATACCAATGTATTGATACCTTGTGTATTGGTTTTGGCTTGGTTGGTTTCGACTTGGTCGAAGCGGAAGCATAAGTTCAAAAGGTGCTTCTGAAAGAGGTGGAACCAACTTTTTCTGGGTAAAGGCTGAACTAATGCTATTTTAAGTAATAACTTTATAACTAATCTGCCTATTTGTAAACATTTAATTGGTTGCCTTAATCTTTTTAAATTCTTCACAAAAATAACTACCTTAATTACTTCATACTAATTAACACTATTTTAGCAAATAAGCCCTTATTTAAGCTAAGCAAATAAAACATATAAGTCCTTCTTCGAAAATAATTTAATTTTCCATAATAATTCACTTAGGAAAAATCCCCAAAAGTTATAGAAATTTATTTTCAATATGTTATCTAACATATAATAATTCCAGACCCAAATTCTTCATAAAATAATCGAAATAAATTTCTAAACCCAATTATTCATATTTTCCTTTGAAAATTCATAATAAATTTCCATAGCTTGGAAAATTATAAAAATTGGAACCCATCTCCAAATCATGTTTTACATAACATATAAATTCCTCATGGCATTCAAAATTCAATTCAAATGATTTTAGCCTTAAAACCGTGTATAAACAATTACCAAACAATCTTGTTTGAATCAAATATGTTATAAATCCAAGCATATTATCATCAAAAATCATCATAATAATGGATTTAATCTTAAACATGAAAAAAAAGATCATAAAACAAAATAGAGATCACCTAGATTATTATTCACTTTGATTAGGATAAGGACTTTAAGATTTGATTGAGGTTAATTTCCCCTAGCTTGAATCCTTAGCCTTTAATTAATTTTGTCCTCTTTTCTCCTAATGGCCGACTTTGCTCTTCTTTTTGTTTACTTTTTATATTTATAAAATGAACGTGAATGGGATGAAACGAGAATATAAGGGTAATATAAATGTAGGCGAAAATTACCCTAATACCCTTTTTTTAATTAATTAATATATAAGCCATTTATAAGCCCATTTAGATAATTAAGCACGACCTTTAATTATTTATTAAAATCTCAATCCCCTTATTGCTCCACATTATTCTATTTAATTTATCTAATTAAATCTCCTGAATAATGTTATAAAAATGAGGGGTGTTACAAGCTCCCATCCTTAAAGAAATTCATCCCCGAAATTCAGTAAGGACTAAATACTAAACATAGCAATCATCTGTAACAACTCTTAACAAACATACTAGCCTACCTGACTAGCAACTATCTATATAAATCTAATACAGACATACCCTCAAAGCAGATTAGGATAAGAATCTTCAATCCTGTCTTCTGTCTCCAAAGTACAGTCCTTCTCGTTGTCGCTCCACTGAACTTTCACCAACTTAACTATCTTGTTCCTCAACCTTTTCTCATCTCTCGCTACAACCCGAACTGGTTGTCCAACAAAAGTAAAATTAGGCTCTACTATCAAATCTTCCAACCCTGTCGGAGGAATAGTAGTCTCTGGATCATGCACATACTTGCGAAGACGAGACACATGAAACACATTATGGACACCTGTCATACATTTCGGCAACTCTACTCTATAAGCGAGCTTTCCAATCCTCTCTATAATCTAGAATAGACCAACATATCTCAATGCTAGTTTCCCTGACTTTCGAAATCGTACCACACCCTTCATCGGTGATAACTTAATGAAAACCTTACCTTCAACTGAGAACTCTACGTCTTTATGCTTCCTATTTGAATTAATCTTCTGTTTGGACTGAGCTTCCTTCATCCTTTTCGGATCAACTTAATCTTCTCTGTCGCCTCTCTAACCAGAGCTGGACCTAAGACCAATCTGTCTCCAGTTTCCAACCAACATGCTAGTGATTTGCATGGCCTTCCATACAAAGCTTCAAAAGGTGTCATTCCTATACTAGTCTTATAACTATTATTATAGGAAAACTCAACCTAATATAGGTGATCTTCCCAAGATCCACCAAATTCCAATACACAAGCTCTTAGTAAATCCTCGAGTACCTTATTGACTCTCTCTGTCTGCCCATCCATCTGAGGGTGATACGCAGTACTCATCTTAAGCTTGGTACCTAATACCTCCTGTAAACTCTTCCAGAATTCACTAGTGAACAAAGCATCTCTATCTCTGACTATACTACTAGGAATTCCATGTAGTCTAACTATGTTCTTCATGAACAACTTAGCTTAAATAGGTGCCATCCTGGTTGACTTAACTGGAATGAAATGGGCACTTTTGGTCAACCTATCCACTATAACCCATATACTTTTATTTCCTTTATTTGACCTTGGTAACCCTTCAATTAAATCCATAGATATCAAATCCCATTTCCAAACTAGAGTCTCCAAAGGTTGAAGCAATCCACTCGGCTTCTAATGTTCGGCTTTCACTTATTGACAGTTTGCACACCCTAACCCATAAGCCAACATCCCTCTTCATACCTTCCCAATAGAAGCTCCTCTTCATATCTGATACATCTTGGTCCCTCCAGGATAAATCGTAAACTTGGATCGATGATATTCTCTAAGAACTTCTTTCCTTAAGTCCTCAATATTCGTAACACACAATCATCCCTTCTTTCCCAACCATCCTCTCTAGTCAAGACTAAAATTCTTTAGATCATCGATCTATGATCCTACCTCAAGCCTTCTAATCCTCTCGGCAAATACAGGTTCCTCTCTCTGTCTAGAAGCAATCCTTTTGATCATCACTAGTCGAACTTCTAAACAGGAAAACATGGCAGTGCTCCAACTAGAACTAGCAGTCGACTTTAACTGCACACTACAAGTAGTCAAAGCTTCTAAACCTTTCCATTCTGCCAACATAGCTAACATCACATTCTGATGTCTTCTACCAAGAGCATCCGCTACCTTATGACCTTTCCTAGATGTATACTCTATCCCAAAACCATAAGCGGCCAAAACTCCAGCCACTTCTGCTATCTTATATTCAACTCCTGAGAGAATAAATACCTTAAGGACTTATGATTTGTGTATAGCTCAAATCTCTCCCCTAAGAGATAATTCCTCCAAACCTTCAATGCAAAGATCACCGTAGCCAACTCCAAATCATGGGTAGGATATCTTGCTTCATGCGGTCTAAGCTGTCGTGATGCGTAGGCAATAACTTTACCCTTCTACATCAACACAACTCCTAATCCAGTTCCACATGCATCGATATACACCACCAACCCTTGATTTCCATCTGGAACTACTAACATAGGTGCATTCGTCAACAAATGCTTTAACTTAAGGAATGCTTCCTCATATTTGTCGTACCAGACAAACTTCACCTCCTTCCTGGTTAACTTAGTCAAAGGTGCTGCTATCCACGAGAAATCCTTGATGCATCTCCGGTAATAGCCAGCAAGTCCAAGAAAACTTCTAATCTCAGTCACCGTCTCTGGTCTCTTCCAATTATTAACAGCTTCGATCTTATCTGGATCGACTGGCAACCCCTTCTCTGATACCACATGACCAAGAACTTAACATCTTTCTTCCAAAAATGACACCTGGAAAACTTCGCCTTCAGCTGATGCTACCTAAGCGCCTCAAGCACCACTCTAAGATGATCCTCATGCTCTCTTTCATCCTTAGAATACACTAAAATGTCATCTATAAACACTAACACGAACCTATCCAAGTACTATAGGAAACTTGGTAAAATCCATGAAGAAAGTAGTTGCATTCGTTAACCCGAATGGCATTACTAACCACCCATATGAACCATACCTGGTTCGCAATGCTGTCAATGGAATACTGTCCTCTACTACTCTTAACTGATGGGAACATGTCGCTAAATCCAACTAGGAAAACACTCTGGATCCACACAACTGATCAAATAGATCATCTATTCTCGATGAAGGTTACTTATTCTTAATCGTCCTCTCGTTCAACTTACGATAGTCAATACACATTCTCAATGACCCATTTGGTTTCATTACAAACACCGCGGCCGCTCCCCAAGGCGAACTACTTGGTCTAATAAAATTCGTTCCTTCTAGATCCACTAGTTAAACCTTCAATTCCTTCATCTCGGTCGGTGTCATCCTGCTAGGTGGTCTACTTACACGTTCAGCTCCTGGCACAAAATCTATTCAAAACTCAACAGCTCGTTTTGGTGGTAGTTCCATAACCATCTCAAAGACATCTACAAAATCTCTTGCTACTCAAACCTGACTTAACTCTTCTCCCACTTACATAGCACTTGAAAAATCACAATTACTCCGGTCAGATTTCTCCACTGAGAATATGATTCGGTTATGACTAGCAGGGTGTCTTAATGATATCTCCCCATCCTGGAAAAATATCATAGCCTCATACTTACTCAACCAATCCATACCCAAAATGATTTAGAAATCTACGAAATCAAAAACAAACATACTACATGCAAACTTATGACCTAACAAGTCTAGTTCTAACTGGTCACATATCATCCCTAGAGTTGCATACCCTCCTATTGGATTTGCAACCCTTAAGGAAGTAACAATGTACGTGGGTTCTAAGCATACCTTCCATCAAAAGCATACTCTGAATCAAATATCAAATTCTGAGATATAAATGAATGTGATGCACCAATATCAAATAGTATCCTAACTGGTATACTCTGAATCAAAAGCATACCTTCCATCACAGTCTTTCCTTTTTCAGCTGTAGTTGGCTTAGCAGATGAAAGTCCAACAACAAAAACTTTTCCCTTGTCCACCCTGACTGGCTCTGGATACTGATTCTTATAATGCCAAACCTGGTCACAGTTGAAACATTTCACATTCTTCTTTTCTGTAGTCTTCTTCCCCTCGCTTGAATGACACTCATGAGCATAATGACCTTTCTTGTAACACTTGAAGCAAACTAAATCAACCTTTGCCTTCTTGGCAGCCTTCCCCTTCTGGGCTCCCTTCTTCTTAAAGAACTTCCTCTTCTTTCCCGGAGGGCCCTGGGTTTCAACCGGCTTTTCTCTAGCACAAATAGCTAGCATCTCCTCATGTCGGATTGCCATATCCACAACTACATTACAAGGATCATGGATATGTGTCAGGGTCGCCCTGGCAATCTCAGGCCTCAATCCTCGAATAATCCTCTCATTCCTTCTGATGACGGTGTCTATAGTAGCATGCCAATATCGGGACAACTCATCAAACTTAGTAGCATACTCAATTACTGACATCGCTCCCTGCACCAAATCCATAAACTTTCTCATCAACGCTGACTTAGCAACTTCAGATAAAAACCTCCGTACAAATCTTCTTCTAAAATCTGCCCAAGTCAACTCCTCCTCTAGAACTCCGGTAGTAACACTATTCCACCAATGAAGTGCTGCCCCTTGCAACTTCCTAGAGGCCAGCTCCTCTTCTACTTATCGTCCAAACCCAAATTAATGAAGGTCCTCTTACAATGCAACAACCAATTCTCAACTGCTATAGCATCCTCCATTCCCATAAACAGTTTCCCTCCAAGACTAGTGTAGTCTTTGCTCAACTTAGCACAGTTATTCCTAATTGGAGCCATATGATTAGCTCCTCCAAAGTTCCCAATAACTCCAGCAGCAGCCCCAGCTTGCATTATATTGACGAAAAACTGATACATCACCCCCATATTCACATATGGATTTCCAGCACCCATATCGAGATAACTCATCAAACTTAGTAGCATACTCAATTACCGACATCTCTCCCTACACCAAATCCATAAACTTTCTCATCAACGCTGACTTAACACCTTCAGATAAAAATCTCTGTTCAAATCTTTTTCTAAAATCTTCCTAAGTCAACTCCTCCTCTGGAACTCTGGTAGTAACACTATTCTACCAATGAAGTGCTGCCCCTTGCAACTACCTAGAGGCCAGCGTCCTCTTCTGCTCATCATCCAAACCCAAATCAGTGAAGATCCTTTCACAATGCAACAACCAATTCTCAAATTCTATAACATCCTCCATTCCCATAAATGGTTTCCCTCCAAGACTAGTGCAGTCTCTCCTCAACTTATCATAGTTATTCCTAATTGGAGCAACATGATTAGCTCCTCCAACATTCCCAATAGCTCCAGCTTGCATCATATTGAAGAAAAACTGATACATCACCTCCATATCCGGTGGTGGATTTCCAACACCCACATTAACATCTGCATTTTTGTTAGCATTAGCCTGTCAACCCGGGTTCCTCTTGGTAGGTCGAACATTTTCGTTGGTTGTGGTGCTTCCTTCACCGAGCTTTCCTCTTCCATTTCTTGCCTCCATATCTTCTTTCTCGTAAATCTGCATACGAGCCTTAGTAAGATACAGAAGAACGATCTAAGAGAGATGGGAATACATACTTATATATATATATATATATATCTATATCAAATACAAGTATGTTACTATAACGTTATCCCAAAACCTGATCTTATTTTCTGATTCATTGGATTATGTTTGCAAATCTTTTAGGTTTAAATTTCTTCTAAGTTTCATAAACCTATGCTCTGATACCAACTTATAACATCCCCCACTTGGAGGCCCAAAACTAACGGCTGTGGATGTTGCAGTCATCCATAGTTATTAATCCTCGGTGACCAAATACGGTAATGTTAGATACATTGATATAATAGAAACATATGGATATGGAAAAATTATAAAATCATCAAACAACTTTCTTATTCCATTTCAAAGCATTTCAAATTCATTACATAATCCTAATACGAGAACCACGTTCAGATAAAATATAATTATTACAACATACACCAAGAGCGACATATGAAGATGCCCCCTTGGATGATCAAGGTATATAATTAGACAATTAAACATCTTTGCCTTTACACAAAACACAGCGGAATCAAAATAGAAAAGAACTCTAAATAGCAAACATGCCTCCTGCACGTCTTCGAAAGCTTATTCGTCTAAAGAGGTACCTAAAAAGCTCAACTCTCAAACTACTCAAAATCAATTGAGCACCCGAGAGTTTAAGGGGAAAACATAAACATCGAGTCAGACATAAAGCCTGATATGAATAATAATCTACCATCTCAAATCATTTAGATATCTAATGAGACCACGCCGCTCAGCGGAACGGGTTTTCCCTCACTAGTATCTTATTCAAGACTTTATAAAACCATATACTATGCTCCAGCATCCACAATGGTTAAAACATAACAATTTAAAATATTATGATGAATGCAAACAAGTAAATCAATTCTGGGTTTCCCTCCCCATTCATTCTGACTACCTATTGATGTGCACGTAAATGTGCATATTTTTACTTCCATATTTTATCTAATTTAATTAAATAAATGAGCATATATTGTATTTTAACATGTTTAAACCAATATTTCAATCATTTCCAAATCATCATTTATTCATCTTCATATAGGGGCAAAATGGTCATTTTTGTGCTTATATCAATTTGAGAATTTTTACGTAGACATTTTTATGTTATTTTATAGGAATTTGGATTCAAATGGAAGAGTTTTTCATGGAAAATATGCATGCACAAGAGATTACAAGCAAATGAAGAAGGAAATAATTCATTTCATGAATCATGGAGGACCCCACCTACACACTTACCATGATCACCTACTTAGGAGCTAATGCACATGCTAATGAAGCTTAAAGTTTTATGCACATTTAAATGGAGGATTATCTCATGATAATGATAACTTGGTGGCCACACTTCCTAGAGGGTTGGTTTGGGTAGTTCCCAAAAATAGGATTAGAGTTTCAAAGGAAGTATAAATACCCTATATGTTCATGTAATTAATCTCTTAGCCTCCTTTGAGCCTCCTTAGCCTCCATTTTAGTTAGTTTAGTTTGAGGCTCAAAAATAAACAAAGCTCTATTTTCTCTACCATGGCTACTTTACGATTTTTCTTCATTCATGTAACTTTCTTTTTTATGTAATTTTAGTTCATGCTCTTTCTTATTTACATGCTCTCTTTCCTCTTATGTTAGTCGCTTAGTTTTATTTTTTATGTAAGTAGATTAGATTTTATTTCATTTTAATTAACTCTCTTTACCTAGCTTGCATTTTCTTCTTGTTTTTATTTCATGTTGAGTGCTACATTTGTTGAAATGATTACAAATAAGAGAGGCTAAACCCCTTCAATTTAGGGGTAATGAAGCTCTCTAATTATGTAGATTCAACATAATTTACTAACTTGTGATCTCTTTTTGTGCTTAATGACAATGTTTGATGTGGTTTAATTTTGTTGTTTTAGCTTTGAATTTGATAGCCTATGTTGTTGACACTAAATAGGCTATGCTTAAACAAACTATCAACACAAATTATCTCTTCATCTACATATGATTATGGTAATGAAGTGAATATTAAAATCAAAATTTGATGGTTTATTTTTCTAACCAATAGTTAATAGATCATGCTTAGAATAGATTTTATTTTCAAGTTCATTGTCATTTTCATGAGAGTTAAAAAGTGATTTAATGGGTGTGTTATAGTTTGATGGTTTATATTGGGCTAATTAATAGCACAAATATTCCATACTTATGATAAACACATCAATTAAATTAACTAATGACCAAAAAAGAGAGATCATAATTTCATGTTGTGTTGATTTATGTGATCAAGAGAGTGGATTTATCTCTAAATTGCCATCAAACTCTCATATTTTTATCCATTTTCTTCTACTAGTTTATTTACATTTTTTAGCTTAACACAACTTCAAATCTTGGTTTAATTTGATTGAATAGAATTATTATGAAAAATCTCCAAAAATTACAGAAATTCACTTTCAATATGTTATCCAACGTATAAAAATTCCAGACCCAAATTCTACATAAAATAATCGAAATAAATATCTGAACCCATTTAAGAATTACAGAAATTCACTTTCAATATGTAGGTGGAAATTGCCTTAATACCCTTGTTTTAAATAATTAATATATAAGCCATTTATAAGCCCATTTAGATAATTAAGCATGACCTTTAATTATTTATTCAAATCTCAATCCTTTTATCACTTTAATGTTTCCATTATTCTATTTAATTTATCTAATTAAATCTCCTGAATAATGTTATAAAAATTAAGGGTGTTACGGTTTGCTATGAAACTTTCAGTGCACTTTCGTATGTTCATTTGCAAGCATCTAACAAGGTGGCCTAGCCCAATAGCTTTCCAACCCCTATAAAAACAATCCTACCTACATCATAAACAGGATCTTCTAGACTGACTGCTGAAACTATGCAGAAACGACTCTTCATTCTTCTTCTCCCACACAACGGTCATCTACGAGGTTCGCTGTAATTCTCCAGTGAACTCTAGCATTGGTGGCTTGATCTAACTTACATAATTCAATTTTGTTGTAATCAGATTCAATCTGTAATAGCAGTCGGTCAATAAGAAAAGTTATAAAGTGGACGTAGCGTTTGTTAACAACCGAACCATTTTAAAAATCTCTTGTTCATTTTCTCTTTTCTGCGATTTACTATTGCTTTTTCTATTTTATTTGCCTTGATAAATAAGGCTGGTGCTTTCATACTCAATCCAAGATGTTGATCCATTTTTTAGGTTAACATTTTGGTGCTTTCAATAAGAGGCCAACTTTGTCTTAGATCTAGCTATCTACTTTGGATCAGATTGGTTCAAAAGTTAGATCCTTAATTTCTATTTGAAAGATATGCTGCTAAGAATCAATGGCTTTGGGAAGAAAAGAACTGCTTCTGAAAGATCCATTGGGCGGTAATTTCCAGAGAAGAGATGAATCCTCAACAAATTGAAGTAAATGATGCTAATGTTGGAGATCAGGTGCCAAGATCCTCTAATTAATGCGAAGTTGTAACCAGAGATGATTGAATAAAATGGTTGACGAAATCAATCAGAAAATGGAAAGCAGTCAGAGAGTTCTTCCATTTCTTACAATCACATCCTACTCCAAGAACGATGACAGAACCCGTGGCTGTCGCAGATTAAGAAAATTCTTCCATTTCTGGCCTAAATAGAAGAACGAGAAGCAGCCGTAGAAAGGAGTGATAGTTGGAACCCTGCGAATCAACGTAGAAGGAAACACATGCACTCCATCGACCGCGAGAGCAGTTACAAACTTAAATCTAGGAGCAAAGACCTCACAAGAGGATATAGCCATGGACCTCTCCAATTCGGAAGATGGATAGCAACTTAACGATGACAAGTTGGAAGGAATGCCAATGCATTCGATAATGCCAGGGATATCCAAACTGCCCCAATCAGGCCAACCAGAAGCTAATGGAATCCCGAGGGAGTGGCTCTTCCGAAGACAGGAGAGACTAGGCTTTAGCCCACTCACCAAGATTGTTTGCAAAGCGAAACACCCGGTGTAGTTAGTCATAGCCGACCCCCGGATTACCAGATATATGAGGCATATATCGCGGACATGGTCAAGTGACTGATGGATAAGAGTAAGAATAGAAGGGATGATGAATGGGGATCTGCTCCAAGTCGGACTCCTTTCACTGATGAGATTTTGAATGAGCAATACCAAGAAAAATTCACTATGCCAATTATTCCGTCCTATGATAGAACAAGAGACCCGAAACTCCATCTATACAAGTACAGTTGGTACATGGACGGAGCGAATGCTTCAGACGCCGTTCGATGTAGATGTTTCCCGATTTTTTTGGATGGAAATACTTCCATGTGATTCACTATGCTTCCATAAAGATCCATCTCCACTTTTGATTAACTAGCAACAAGATTCCTTGATCAATTCGGACTTCACATGGCGCAGCCTAAAGATGTGATGTTCTTGTCCGGTTTATTCCAGGGATGAAATGAATCCCTCAAGTCTTTCATGAATCGGTTCAACACCGTGGTAATAGAAGTAAGCAATCCGAACGAGGACATCGTTTTTATGGCCTTGGTCCGCGCCATCCACCCCGAAACCGAGTTTGGAAAATGGATAAAAATGAAACAACCTACCACTAGGAAGGACTTCAACCGTAAGGCAAGTCAATACTTGAGATTAGAAGAAACGTAGGAGTTAGAAAGGAAGTCTACTAGCTTGCAACCAATGAACGTTAGGCTGAGTGGCATGGTGATGAACCAGGACATAAATGCCTTCAGGACCGTTGTAGAAAGTGTGGGAAAAGACGGAAACCAAAAAAGAAAAAAATCAAAATTCCAACAAACGAAATGGTAATAATAAACGACTTAAAGGCTTCAGGCCTGAAGATTACACTCCGCTCAATGATACTCTAGAAATTGCAACATAGGGGATGGAGGAGTACAATAAACCCCGAAAAAGGAAGCAATCGAACAACAAAAGCGTTGTGGGAAGAACTATCGCTTCCACAAGACGCATGGCCACAACACGAACGAGTGTCGTCACCTAAAAAACTTGATTTAAGAGCTGATCTAGGAAAATAAGCTTTAGCAATATGTGGGAATCGCAAAATCCCGACCAACCCGTGACTCCCCAAGCTCTTAGGGATTGAAGGAACCAAGCTGGAACCAGCGAAGAGTGATCTAAACAAACTGACCAAAGACTCTTCATTGGAACGATATCTGGAGGACCTCATCCCACACAGAGGAGTTGGGGAGAAATGGAGCGGTATGTGAGCTCGTTAAAACATGCTCTGAAGGATTCATGCCTCGTGACCGAAGATGGAGCCCCGACCAAGCAGCAGAAACTCCGAACGATGATATAATATCCTCAAATTGGGATACCAAATGGATTGAAGCTCCAACTCTTGATCCCATGGTAGTGACAGTGGGGATAGGACCCGCCATGGTCCGACAAGTATTGGTTGACAATGGTAGTTCTGTGAATATTCTTTTTAAATGCACCTTTGACCAGACGAAATCAGCATGAAAGACGTGTTTGCCTGCTAAACAAAAATTCAAGGATTCACCGACAAACCCAAACAACCCGTCGGATGATTGACTTCCCTGTAGAACTTGGGGAAGGCGACCAAAGATTCACCCTCATCCAAAATTTCGTGATTGTAGACGAAACTTCCGCATACAATGCCTTCTTAGGATGACCCGCACTTGTGGATTTCAGAATTTCTTTAGCCCAGTGGTGCCTTACCATGAAATTCCCAATGGAGAACATAGTTGGGGTGAGTAAAGGAGATCAAAGTTCCAACGGAGAATGTTATATCGCAGAACTACGTGAATGTAAAAGAAAGGAAAAGGAGAAGAATGTGAGGAGAACTCTCCACATTCGTGAACCTGCCGAATGGCAACTACAAAGCCACCCTGACTTGCGGACTATAGCCGATTAGACAAAGCTTTGGACCCTAAAAAGAAGAATTCAGGGAGGATCGGGTAGCATCGACAGAATTGATGGTGTCTGTCCTAGTCGACATGGATGTAACAACCCAGAGTTTTACAACAAGTATTTATCGTTAAAATGACGATTAAACCGGTTGTTAATTGCTATTGCAATTTTGAATCGATTGAAATTATTTTTAGATTTGTATAATTCTTTAATAAAAGATTGGGTTAAAATTCTTTAATAGATTGTTGAACATTGGTGGGCTTTAAAAATTTAATCGTGGCCCTTGTTTATTTGGATGCCGTTATAAGAATTTGACCCGTTCCCCATTTTCGTTTCTCATTCAATAACCCTAGAGAATACATACAAAAGGAAAAACAATGGCGCCTCGATCAAAATTCTCGTTCGTCCCTCTTTTTCAAATTAGGGCTTCTGCTGATGGTATTCATTTGCTTTCGTGATGCCACGACGTCGACTCCGCCAGGTTGCTCGCGGCTGCCTCTTCGAAGAAGGTGAGTGAACTACCACTCACATCTAATTCATTCGTAGTGCTATGCTCGCGTTCGATTTTGTGTTAATATCTGGGTTTTGAAATTTGCTGGGCTTTGGCCATTTGATTTGTTTTGATGTCAAGGATTTCGCTGACTTGTCGTATGTATTTTGCTTGAGTGCATTTGTCACCACGGTTTCGAAAATATTTTTCCAATGTTGATTTTTCTGGCCATCAGTGCTTTTGATTCTGGCAATTCAATGACGTCGTTCATTCGAAGTGATCTACTTTGTTTCGATATTGATGATTTTGGACTTGGTTCGACTTCGGCCTTCTCTGTAATATTGAACTGTCGTCTTCGACCACTTGACTTTTGTTAGTGAAATTTATTTGGTATCGGCCCGATCCCTTTTTGTTTGAGATAATGGCTTCTGAAATTAGGGCTTCGATTTTCTTTCTTTTTGCTGGCGAATCTGGAATTGGGGCTTCGGCTCGATCTCTGGCGATTCTCTGTGTAACTAAACTAGGGCTTTGGCTCGATCTCCTTTGTAAGATAATTGGGATGCTGTTGCTCTGTTGATTCGAGATGATTGAGTTGCTTGATCGTTGGCATCGGTATGTGATTTCTGCTTTGTTGCTTTTCTTTGATTTATGCTTGAATTCGATTGCGGCTTGTCAATGATGATCTGGGTTTTTCTTCGCTCTGCTCATTTTGCTTTGCTCACCGTCTATGATGATTTTGGGTTCTGTATTTATACGGTTTTCGAATCCCTTAAACTTGCCTGATTTGATTTACGTAATTTCCACGTTGTTGAATCTTTCCATTTATGCTATGTTATTTTGAGAAATTACTTCATACCCACGGTTTTGAATTTTTAAACGTTCGATCCTTTCTTTGAACGATACAGTCAAAACTTTCCCTTTTTGTTTGGATTTCTGATACTTTCCCAAAATCTGACTTTGACATTATCAATTCGTAAACGTGATTAAAACATACGGCTTTGACTTGAATTTTCTTGACTTTGATCATTCTGGCTATCTGTGTTTATGTGATTTTGGCTACTTGAATTATATTCATTTTGATTTCTCTGGTCTCATATGCATACTGCCTATACCTGCTTGGTTCAGTTGAACTTGATTTGGTTAGTGATAATATTCTGATATGTACTGTAACCTTTTGGAGGCAGTTGACTTAACTTCTGCATTTTGAACTTGTTATTGTTCAATCTTGTTTCATTGATGTAGTCTTGTTGAGTTCACTCTGGCTCCTGTATTTATTGAATTAGTGTACATGTTTTCACCACTTGATACTGTTAGTTGTTGTGCATCGTTTTCATGTCTGTAGTCTTTGTGCAGTCTGGTATCACCTGTGACTTGAGTTCATTTTAGTGCATTTGTCACTTGAACTTTGGTCTGTGATATTTGTACTGCCTGATCTTTGATCCCTGTTGCACTCACTTCTGGTCTTTGATAATTGTACTACTTGGTCTGGTCATTTGTAGCATGTTGTTCATTTGAGTTTCAGGTGCATTGACTTATAGCTGTGCATTCATGTCATTTGTGCATTAGTTTGTTGCCAGTTCCTTGGTCATTGATTAAAGTTTGTTTTGCATGCTGTTGCCTTCATACTTGAACTACTCTCATGTTATCCAGACTTGTTCATGTTACTTGTAGATAGTCCACTGTTTTGACTATAGCTTGACTTGAATATGCATTAGAATTGTGTATTGCACTGTCTTTGATCAGTTGACTATCTCTGTTTGTCTGATTCATTTTGCCATGTGCAGTTTGTTATGTACATTCATTTGTGTACATATTTCATATTCACTTGATTGCACAGTGAAATCTTTATGCACTGGTCATCTCCTTTGCACTCTGTGCTACATATAGCCTGCACTTGCATTGTCTACTTTGGTTGTACACTTCACTTGAAATAGCACCGTGAAGTCTGCTCTTTCCAATACTGATCTGCATTGATTTGAGTCACCATATATGTTTCTTTCTTGTGATCCTGGGTCTGGTTTCTTGACCAGGCTTGTTTGAGTTGCTTTGGGTATTGCCTGCGGTCATGGCTTGTTCGATATCACAGTTTTGATCTGAAGCGTGAACTTGTTCACCGCTTCCTTTTTTGCTTGAGTTGGTTGAGTTTGGTTTGTTGGTTCTTGATTGTTTCAAGTTGATTTGTGAGATTTTACAGCGAGTTGAATCCGGTCTCAAAGACTTAGGTTTGACCCTGTACACGAATATAAACTTTCAGTGTACATTCGTGTGTAATTCGTTCCTCTTGATTTGAGTTAGTGCCTGTTGTTTTTGGTTCATTTATATTGACCCCTGCAGTTTTGATTGCTGTTAGTATTCACTGTTGTGATGCTTTTACATACTGTGTGGCGAGGCAGTGCACGCGTGCGTGTACTGCAGCCACACAGAAATTTGGTTGGATTGATCATTTTGGGATTTCTAATTATCTATTTAATATTTGGAATTTGTTGTAAATTGCTGTCTAGGCAATTCTGGAGTTTTCGTATTATCTCCATTGATAATTGTTTTATTCATCTTGCTGATGATTTGGATTGCTGATTTGTGTTTAACACTGTTTAGTGTTATATCTGCCGTTATCCGACTCTCTTATCGAGAAGTTGGATATATGAGATTTCCGTTGCTGTCGTCTATTTGATATTTGATTATTATTGCTTCTGTGCATTAATAACTAAGCTTGAATTAGACTGACCAGTGTATTATTTTCTTTTGAATTTAATACTCGGGTCAGACCCGAGTTATTTCAGGTTGTAGATTTCCTGCTTTGAGTTGTTGTTTGAGCTATGAAGACTTTTCACATCTTTTGGAGTAGTCGTGTCATAGTATAGGTTGATATGTATTCATGTATATTAGTTGATAATGTACGTGTATATATAACTTCCAGAGTCGACAGTTGTAGTTGTATCATATGTATTGTGTCAACTGTATTGTAACTGACATCAGTTATATATATATATGAGACTTTTGTTATCTGTGTTCCGCATTCTTTTGTATCTGTGTTATTATTATATATATTGTCCTAAACTATTATGAACCATCGTAGTTCGTGTTATACTGGTAATTGGGTATGTCGATGGTAGTAAATAAATAAGAGATGGAGCATGAAAAATATATACCACTCCTATCGAGGTAACCAATACTAGTGTAAGGCCAACTACGGATGGCCGCTCCTATCCAGCCTTATTCTTCGCAATAACAGACAGTATTTCTTTTATACTCTTTGTTATTGTGAGCATAGAGGTGGGGCGTCACAGTTGGTATCAGAGCTTGGGGGTTTATGGACATAATATAAAACATAACTTAGATGGAACATATGTTACAACTATTGGTCGATGTTTTTATTTGTGCTTTGAATCAAGACTAAAGTTTTGAAATTTTGTTGAAATTTTTAAATATCTTTATTTAAAAATAAAAGTGAAACTGTGTTCTGTTGATTAATTAATTTTTGTTTTGTTTATCAGAGTGCGCAGCGGAAACAGTGAAACTGTCTTTGCCGAATACAGCTGATAATCTTTTTGATTTAAAAATCAAAATGTGAAATTGAAATAAATTTCATTTGTTGTTTACATAGCTGTGTTTATTTTGTTTCTTTGAGAATTTCGAATCCGAATTGAGGATTCGAAACGATTGCAGTTAGGTGATTCTTGTTGAGATTTTTGCTGATTTTCTTTTATCCTAATCACATGTTGATTAGATTTTTGCTGTTTTAAATTATCTTCATTGAAGATAATAGAGTGATTTCTTTGTATATATTTCAGTGTGCGTGCAAATATGAATTGCACGTTACTGCATTAATTTTACGTTGAACCGATGCTTGGTTATGAAACGTATTTTGTTGCCGTTATTTTTATAACGGGATTTTTACACCAATGCTAAATTTTTGGACCACGGTGTTTTGTGGCATTTTTGATAAATGAAAATTCACTGATATTACATTTTGATGTAAATTATTTTGATGAGATTTTGACGTTTAAAAATTACTGTCGCTTTGGCTTCAGTAACAGTCAAATTTTAAAAGTGGGTTTTCAAGCGGTTATTCCGCAATGCTGATTTGAGATTCGTTTTATGATGTTTTGAGAAGTACAATTCCCTTTTTGAATTTTCTACTGATGTTGTTGCTTTAATCACGTGGTTGGAAAATCGTTTTAAAATGAAAATTGTTTTATAATTTTTTTTACAATTTGCGCTTTCAAAAGAATGAGGAAGCAACTTAAACGATTCAGCAAAATCGAGGACTATGACCCCTTTTTTTTACTGATTCGCTTAACTCCGTACTTGTCCAGTTGAGAATGTGAATTGTTATTTTATAAAATAAATAAAATTGTTTTCAGGAATTTTACAATTTGCGCTTTCAAAAGAATGAGGAAGCGACTTAAACGATTCAGCAAAATCGAGGACTATGACCACTTTCTTTTACTGATTCGTTTAATTCCGAACTTGTTTGTTTGAGGATGTAAAATGTATTTTTACAAAATACACAAATTTTGCACTTTCAAGGAAACGATGAAGAGAATCAAACGATTTAGTAAAACACGTGGTATGGGACATGTGCGTTTGCTATTTCGGTTAATTCCGGACTCGTTAATTGAAATATTTGATGTTTTGATGATTCTGATGTTTTGTGTGCTTTCGAGCCACTATGTTGGACCTTCGGGTCATTTGTTGGACCTTCGGGTCATTTGTTGGGCTTTCAGGCCACTCTGATGGACCTTCGGGTCAAATACCAGTACTAGACCTTCGGGTCACTCTGCGGACCTTCGGGTCAATTTGTTGGGTGCCAAAATTATGTTGAGTACTTGGTAGGTTTCGGCCATTTGTTGATGCACGTGCGGCGAATTAAAAACTCGCCATCTGATGGGATCGATCCAAGCTTTTATGTTGATTTTCTAGTCTTCTTAATTGATTTATAGATATTTGTTGTTTCTAATTATCTGCAGGTAATTAGATATCTGACGTTATGAGGTTTAATTATCGTATCGATAATTAAATATTTGAGATTTCTGATTATCGTTTTTGATAATCGAATATTTGTTGATTCTGATTATCGTTTTTGATAATCGGATATTTGTTGTTTCTAATTATCGCTTGGGATAATTAGATATTTGTTGATTCTGATTATCGTTTTTGATAATCGGATATTTGTGTCTCTAATTATCGCTTGGGATAATTAGATATTTGTTGATTCTGATTATCGTTTTTGATAATCAGATATTTGTTGTTTCTAATTATCGCTTGGGATAATTAGATATTTGTTGATTCTGATTATCGTTTTTGATAATCGGATATTTGTTGTTTCTAATTATCATTTGTGATAATTAAATGTTTGTTGATTTGAAATTTGATTATCGTTTTTGATAATCGAATATTTATTGATTTGAAATTTGATTATCATTTGTGATAATTAAATGTTTGTTGATTTGAAATTTGATTATCATTTGTGATAATTAAATGTTTATTGATTTGAAGTTTGATTATTGTTTTTGATAATCGAATATTTGTTGATTTGAAATTTGATTATCGTTTTTGATAATCGAATATTTGTTGATTTGAAATTTGATTATCATCTGTGATAATTAAATGTTTGTTGATTTGAAATTTGATTATCGTTTTTGATAATCGAATATTTGTTGATTTGAAATTTGATTATCATTTGTGATAATTAAATGTTTGTTGATTGGAAATTTGATTATCATCTGTGATAATTAAATGTTTGTTGATTTGAAATTTGATTATCGTTTTTGATAATCGAATATTTGTTGATTTGAAATTTGATTATCGTTTTTGATAATCGAATATTTGTTGATTTGAAATTTGATTATCATTTGTGATAATTAAATGTTTGTTGATTTGAAATTTGATTATCATTTGTGATAATTAAATGTTTGTTAACTTGAAATTTGATTATCGTTTTTGATAATCAAATATTTGTTGATTTGAAATTTGATTATCGTTTTTGATAATCGAATATTTGTTGATTTGAAATTTGATTATCGTTTTTGATAATCGAATATTTGTTGATTTGTGTTTCCTGATTACCGTTGTGATAATTAGATATTGGTTGATTGTTGATTTTATTGAATTACTATTTCTATCTATTTCTGTTCATATTGTCGTTTTCTGATTATCTATTGATAATTAGATTTCGCTGAAAATTTGCAAATTTCTTCTATGAAAATAAAAGATTTCTTTGTCATTTGTATTCTCGATCTTTATTTTTCTAGCTTAACCAGTTTAGGTTAGAAAAATAATTGTTATAGACAACTTGAATTATGAAAATTGCGGGGACGCAATTTTTTATAAGGAGGGGAGTCTGTAACAACCCGGAGTTTTACAACAAGTATTTATCGTTAAAATGACGATTAAACTGGTTGTTAATTGCTATTTCAATTTTGAATCGATTGAAATTATTTTTAGATTTGTATAATTCTTTAATAAAAGATTGGGTTAAAATTCTTTAATAGATTGTTGAACATTGGTGGGCTTTAAAAATTTAATCGTGGCCCTTGTTTATTTGGATGTCGTGATAAGAATTTGTCCCGTTCCCCATTTTCGTTTCTCATTCAATAACCCTAGAGAAAACATACGAAAGGAAAAACAATGGCGGCTCGATCAAAATTCTCGTTCGTCCCTCTTTTTCAAATTAGGGCTTATGCCGATGGTATTCATTTGCTTTCATGATGCCATGACATCGACTCCGCCAGGTTGCTCGCGGCTGCCTCTTCGAAGAAGGTGAGTGAACTACCACTCACATCTAATTCATTCGTAGTGCTATGCTCGCGTTCGATTTTGTGTAAATATCTGGGTTTTGAAATTTGCTGGGCTTTGGCTATTTGGTTTGTTTTTATGTCGAGGATTTCGCTGACTTGTCGTATGTATTTTTCTTGAGTGCATTTGTCACCACGGTTTCGAAATGATTTTTTCAATGTTGATTTTTCTGGCCATCAGTGGTTTTGATTCTGGCAATTCAATGACTTCGTTCGTTCGAAATGATGTACTTTGTTTCGATATTGATGATTTTTGACTTGGTTCGACTTCGGCCTTCTCTGTAATATTGAACTATCGTCTTCGACCACTTGACTTTTGTTAGTGAAATTTATTTGGTATCGGCCCGATCCCTTTTTGTTTGAGATAATGGCTTTTGAAATTAAGGCTTCGATTTTCTTTCTTTTTGCTGGCGAATCTGGAATTAGGGCTTCGGCTCGATCTCTGGCGATTCTCTGTGTAACTAAACTAGGGCTTTGGCTCGATCTCCTTTGTAAGATAATTGGGATGTTGTTGCTCTGTTGATTCGAGATGATTGAGTTGCTTGATCGTTGGCTTCGGTATGTGATTTTTGCTTTGTTGCTTTTCTTTGATTTATGCTTGAATTCGATTGCGGCTTGTCAACGATGATATGGGTTTTTCTTCGCTCTGCTCTTTTTGCTTTGCTCACCGTCTATGATGATTTTGGGTTCTGTATTTATACGGTTTTCGAATCCCTTAAACTTGCCTAATTTGATTTACGTAATTTCCACGTTGTCGAATCTTTCCATTTATGCTATGTTATTTTGAGAAATTACTTCATACCCACGGTTTTGAATTTTTAAACGTTCGATCCTTTCTTTGAACGATACAGTCAAAACGTTCCCTTTTCGTTTGGATTTCTGATACTTTCCCAAAATCTGACTTTGACTTTATCAATTTGTAAACGTGATTAAAACATACGGCTTTGACTTGAATTTTCTTGACTTTGATCATTCTAGCTATCTGTGTTTATGTGATTTTGGCTACTTGAATTATATTCATTTTGATTTCTCTGGTCTCATATGCATACTGCCTATACCTGCTTGGTTCAGTTGAACTTGATTTGGTTAGTGATAATATTCTGATATGTACTGTAACCTTTTGGAGGCAGTTGACTTAACTTCTGCATTTCGAACTTGTTATTGTTCAATCATGTTTCATTGATGTAGTCTTGTTGAGTTCACTCTGGCTCCTATATTTATTGAATTAGTGTACATGTTTTCACCACTTGATATTGTTAGTTGCTGTGCATCGTTTTCCTGTCTGTAGTCTTTGTGCAGTCTGGTATCACCTGTGACTTGAGTTCATTTTAGTGCATTTGTCACTTGAACTTTGGTTTGTGATATTTGTACTACCTGATCTTTGATCCCTGTTGCACTCACTTATGGTCTTTGATACTTGTACTACCTGGTCTGGTCATTTGTAGCATGTTGTTCATTTGAGTTTTTGGTGCATTGACTTATAGCTGTGCATTCATGTCATTTGTGCATTAGTTTGTTGCCAGTTCCTTGGTCATTGATTAAAGTTTGTTTTGCATGCTGTTGCCTTCACACTTGAACTACTCTCATGTTATCCAGACTTGTTCATGTTACTTGTAGATAGTCCACTGTTTTGACTATAGCTTGACTTGAATATGCATTAGAATTGTGTATTGCACTGTCTTTGATCAGTTGACTATCTCTGTTTGTCTGATTCATTTTTCCATGTGCAGTTTGTTATGTACATTCATTTGTGTACATATTTCATATTCACTTGATTGCACAGTGAAATCTTTATGCACTGGTCATCTCCTTTGCACTCTGTGCTACATATAGCATGCACTTGCATTGTCTACTTTGGTTGTACACTTCAATTGAAATAGCACTGTGAAGTCTGCTCTTTTCGATACTGATCTGCATTGATTTGAATCACCATGTATGTTTCTTTCTTGTGATCCTGGGTCTGGTTTCTTGACCAGGCTTGTTTGAGTTGCTTTGGGTATTGACTGCGGTCATGGCTTGTTCGATATCACAGTTTTGATCTGAAGCGTGAACTTGTTCACCGCTTCCTTTTTGCTTGAGTTGGTTGAGTTTGGTTTGTTGGTTCTTGATTGTTTCAAGTTGATTTGTGAGATTTTACAGCGAGTTGAACCGGTCTCAAAGACTTGGGTTTGACCCTGTACATGAATGTAAACTTTCAGTGTACATTCGTGTGTAATTCGTTCCTCTTGATTTGAGTTAGTGCCTGTTGTTTTTGGTTCATTTATATTGACCCATGCAGTTTTGATTGCTGTTAGTATTCACTATTGTGATGCTTTTACGTACTGTGTGGCGAGGCAGTGCACGCGTGCGTGTACTACAGCCATAAAGAAATTTGGTTGGATTGATCATTTTGAGATTTCTAGTTATCTATTTAATATCTGGAATTTGTTGTAAATTGCTGTCTAGGAAATTCTGGAGTTTTTGTATTATCTCCATTGATAATTGTTTTATTCATCTTGCTGATGATTTGGATTGCTGATTTGTGTTTAACACTGTTTAGTGTTATATCTGCCGTTATCCGACTCTCTTATCGAGAAGTTGGATATACGAGATTTCTGTTGCTATCGTCTATTTGATATTTGATTATTATTGCTTATGTGCATTAATAACTGAGTTTGAATTAGACTGACCCGTGTATTATTTTCTTTTGAATTTAATACTCGGGTCAGACCCGAGTTATTTCACGTTGTAGATTTCCTGCTTTGAGTTGTTGTTTGAGATATGAAGACTTTTCACATCTTTTGGAGTAGTCGTGTCATAGTATAGGTTGATATGTATTCATGTATATTAGTTGATAATGTACGTGTATATATAACTTCCACAGTCGACAATTGTAGTTGTATCATATGTGTTGTGTCAACTGTATTGTAACTGACATCAGTTATATATATATGAGACTTTTGTTATCTGTGTTCCGCATTCTTTTGTATCTGAGTTATTATTATATATATTGTCCTAAACTATTATGAAACATCATAGTTCGTTTTATACTGGTAATTGGGTATGTCGATGGGAGTAAATACATAAGAGATGGAAAATGAAAAATATATACCACTCCTATCGAGGTAACCAATACTAGTGTAAGGCCAACTACGGATGGCCGCTCCTATCCAGCCTTATTCTTCGCAATAACAAACAGTATTTCTTTTAATACTCTTTGTTATTGTGAGCATAGAGGTGGGGCGTCACATGGATGTCCCAACGTGGGTCTTGAAAATTTGACCATGCCTTGGAAACAAGATGCGGTTGGAACTCATTAAATTTCTTCACGTCAACTTGGATGTGTTCGCCTTGACACATTCCGATATATGTAGGGTATCTCCGGAAATTGCATGTCACGCACTCAACATTGATGCCATGTACACACCGATAAAGCAGAAGAGGCGCAGCTTGGGCCCCGAACGTTCTAAGGCGTTGAGGGAAGAAGTAGTCAAGCTGATGGCCAAAGGTTTTATCCATGATGCGACCTACCGCAAATGGGTATCTAACCCAGTTCTGGTCAAGAAGTCCAATGGGAAATGGCGAACTTGTATCGACTACTCATACTTAAACAAAACATGCCCGAAAGATAGCTTTAACCTGCCCAGAATTGACCAACTTGTGGACGGGACTGTCGGACATGAATTGTTATCATTTATGGACGCATACTCGGGATACAACCATATCATGATGCATGAACCTGATCAGGAAAACACCAGCTTCACCACTGATCTAAGATTATACTACTACAAAATAATGCCATTCGGTTTGAAGAATGCAGATGCAACCTACCAAAGATTAGTAAATGCCATGTTCAAGCGTCAGATCGAAAAACCATGGAAGTAACTGGGAATAGCTGCTAATCACTTGGATAATCTCACCGAAATGTTTGAAATACTCTGAAAACATGGGATGACGCTCAATCCACTCAAATTTCACTTCGGGGTAGTGTGACATCCCCCACTTGGAGGCCCAAAACTAACGGCTACTGATGCTACAGTCATCCATAGTTATTAATCCTCGGCGACCAAATACGGTAATGTTAGATACATTGATATAACAGAAATACATGAATATGGAAAAAATTTAAAACATCATACAAGGTCCACATTCCATTTCAAATCATTTAATATTCATTACATAATCCCAATACGAGAACCACGTTCAGAGAAAATATACTTATTACAACATACGCTAAAAGTGACATATGAAGATGCCCCCTTGGATGATCATAGCATATAAATAGGCAATTTAACAACTTTGCCTTTACAACAACAACACAGCGGAATCAAAATAAGAGAAAACTCTAGATAGCTATCATGGCTCCTGCACGTCTCCACAAGCTTATTCGTCTAAAGAGGTACCTGAAAACCACAACTCTCAAACTACTCAAAATCAATTGAGTACCCGAGAGTTTAAGGGGAAAACAAAAACTTCGAGTCAGACATAAGCTTGATATGAATAATAATCTACCATCTCAAACCATTTAGATATCTAGTGAGACCACGCCGCTTAGTGGAACGGGTTTTCCCCTCACTAGTATCCTAAAACCTTTATAAAGCCATATACTATGCTCCTGCATGCATCCACAATGGTTAAAACATCTCAATGATGATATGCAAACAAGTAAATCAATTCTGGATTTCCCATCC
Organism: Allium fistulosum; assembly: GCA_030737815.1. Taxonomy (NCBI): domain Eukaryota; kingdom Viridiplantae; phylum Streptophyta; class Magnoliopsida; order Asparagales; family Amaryllidaceae; genus Allium; species Allium fistulosum. The sequence continues at coordinate 738,903,536 of CM060906.1, forward strand.
CCATTCATTCGGACTAACTGTCTCATTTATAGTTTCTTGGGTCACTATTAACCTATTAGTTTTCATGGGCTTAATAATAACCTGTTTAATGTTAATGGACTCCCTGTCTAGTTTCATAGTTTTCATGGGATCACTTAGAACCTACTGGCCCCTACCAATATCATCATTGTTTCATGGGTCCTCCCTAAACCCATTGGTAACTCCAATAACATTTTTTTCTTATCCTGGTTTTCATGGGTTGACTAAGAACCTATTGACTTCTATCAATATCTTAATTCGGATATAGTATTCATGGATTCACTACAAACCTATTGGCCCCTGCCAATATCAGATCAAATTTTCATGGGCTAACTATGAACCTGTCTTCCTGACATCTTCGTTTATACATAGTTTTTATGAGCTTACTATGAACCTATTGGCCCCTGCCAATATCCTTTCCTATACATAGTTTCATGAGCTTACTGTGAACCTATTTGCCCCTGCCAATATCTTTAATTATTATTTTAGCATCCTATACTCTGGTCTTCCTGACCTCATGGATGCAATTCTACTCATTCAGGAGTTGATTAAATTTATATTCACTACTGGGTCAACCTAACTGGTTATTCTACCCATTCAAAAATTACAGTTATGGGTCCATTACAATGTGTGTTAGTCCCTGAGGAGTTGGTTTTGATGACAACAACCTTAGAATAGATTATAAAATATAAATACTAACATTACAAGTTTAGATATATATGTATATGCAGGATCTAACCATGAAGGTATCAAGAATGAAGACTGTACAGTATAGAGATTCAAGATATAGAGGTAAAAGACTCATGAGTATCAAGATTATCAAGAGTTCAAGATTTCAAGGTTAAGTTTGTTTTATTAGGAATATTTGTTAAAACTCGTAGAAAAGCACTGGCATCTTAATATCCAATTTATTCGTGGAATGGAATCCACTTCGAGCCCGTTAAAGGGATGGAACCCTAAGTAGGATTGAACCTACGAAAATCTAGTGGGACATTGTTTTGTATCCACTAATTTTAATTCAAATGATTTTACAAAATTATCTTGTTTTCAAAATGATTTCAAAACTTTTCTTTTAAAAGATTCAAAACTCTCTGTCCTGATTTTAAATAATTATAGCCTTAAAAACATCTTTAATTTCAAAATCGAATTACTCCTGATTTTAAACTATCTTTTCAACTAATATATTTAACATTTAAATATTTATACTTAGATTTAAATATAAAATTATAGTTAAATTATGTATATATTGTTCTTTACATTTACTTATGTATTTTAACTATAGTTAAGTATATTTATAAAGTTTAAAATAATTTTAATATAAAATATAGGTTATTTTCAAAGAAAATCAAAACACCAAAAATCCCTTTGGGATGTCAAAATGTCCATATACCCCATGTCGACATAGTGTTCGTTGGTTTCAAAATTCAAATTTCAAAAGAAGTGTCTATTCGCCATAACTCTTCATGAATGGTCATGGCTGTTGCTCTTCTATAAATAGAGGTCAGTTTCAATGAATTTTCAATCACATTTTTCTGATTTTCACTACTCTTCTTCTTCCAAATTTCTTAATACAAAATTATACCATTACTCTGCCGAAATCAACATCGAATCATACTCGATTACTTCTAGTGTGGTTCTCCATCATTATCTCTACAAGATCCAAGTGCTATTCAAAGTTATAGACTTCTTTGTAATCAATCGAGTGAGAAAATGTGTAATTGTAGGCTTGGAAATCAATTGAGCGAGAGAAGGTGTGATTGTAGCCTTGGAAATCAATTGGGTGAACTTGTTGCCCCGGAAATCAAGTATCTCTACCCAGAGGATTGTTATTCTGGAGGGTGTACCTCGTAGCCTTGAAACCGAGGGTTGTAATTGTTGAATTGGCTTTGAAAGGAAATCCGTACTTAGTTGTGCGGGACTGGATGTAGGGCAACTCCGAACCAGTATAAAATCCGGTGTGTTCTTTCCTTTACTTCTTTTACTTTATATTTGCATCTGTGTTTTATTCTGTGTTCATATCTGTGTCTGATTAGTGCATACATTGTTAACAAATTAAGATAAACTCAAAAAGATTAATAGATTTCTTAAAACACTATTCACCCCCTCTCTAGTGTTAATTCTAGCCTTAAGATCCTTAATCCGCATTTCTCACATTTGGTATCAGAGCTTTGTTTTCAAAAGTTTCATAATCTGAATTTTGAAATTTTTTAAAATGGCTACTAACACTAGTACTGCTATTTCCACCAACACTAGTTCATTTGTAGAAGGTCGGTCTACTGCCATACCACCACTTTTTAATGGCAGTAACTATGCATATTGGGCATGTAGGATGAAAATATATTTACAATCTGTAGGATTAGAAACATGGAATATCACACAAATTGAATATTCTGAACCCACAACTAATTTTGCACAGTGGACCACTGAGCAAAAGACTATTGCACAAAATAATTCTAAAGCAATGAATATTCTGTTTTGTTCACTTGAAAGAAATGAATTTAATAGAGTGTCAGTTTGTAAGTCTGCATATGAAATCTGGAAAACTTTGCAAGTAACTCACGAAGGAACAAGCAACGTTAAACAGACCAAAATTTCCATGCTCACAAATCAGTTTTAGTTATTTAAAATGAACACTAATGAGTCTATTTTAGATATGTATAGTCGATTTCAAGATATTGTGCATTCTTTAATATCTTTGGGAAAGGAATTTTCGGAAGAAGATCAAGTCAGAAATTTTTTGAATTCTCTCACTCCAGAATGGGATCAAAAGACACTTGCAATTGAAGAGGCAAATGACATCAGTACTGTAAAGATAGAAGAATTGATTGGAAATCTAATGTCTTTTAAAGTTCAAATGATCGGGAGAAGAGAAAGCAAAGCATCTGAAAAGAAATCAATGGCATTCAATGCATTAACCAATGGATCAGATTCAAACAGTGATAATGATAAAGAGATAACATTTATGACCAGGAATTTTCGGAAATTTCTGAAATACAGAAAGATGAATAATCTCAAGAGAAATAACTTTAAGAATTCCGGTAATCAGACTACAGTACCAAACTTTATCAAATGCTTAAATTGTGACGAACTAGGCCATATCAAAAGAGATTGTCCGCATCCAGATAAGCAAAACTCTCCTACAAACAATGATTCTGCAAAGAAACGGAAACGTGCATTCACTGCTACTCTAGATGACTCTGACTCATCCTACAGCGACGATGAACAAAAGAAAGATAATTCAAATTTATGCTTCACAGCAATTCTCGATTTAGTCGATACCAAAGACACAGACTCTGAAAAAGGTACACGTTTACAATACATTGGCTGAAATTGCATGCTTGAATTGATTGATTGATTGGTTGTTTTTGAATTGTTTAAATTGATTTATTTTGAATTGATACGATTGTTTGAATTTTAAAATTTATTTTCTATTTTTTACTATTATTTTATTATTATTTTTATTATTTTTGACACATTCTGAAATATATTATAAGTATAATAATATTTTAGAAATATAGACATTAATAATAATATTTATTTATATATATGTATTAGATAACTTAGGAAAAATCATGTCATGAAAATTCAAAGGCACATGTCGACATGGCCCCTACCACGATGTCGACATGCCTACCTGAATTCGAATTTCAAATTTTGAATTCAAATGTTTGAATTTCCCTCCACCTTTTCACTTCATTTATTTCTCTGAAAAGATACCTTTTGACCAGAGAATATGTCCATTGAAAGTCTATTTATTCACTATCTTTTATCATATCTTTTCACTTTCTTTTTCAAATTCAAACTCTCTCTTCATATCTTCAAGCTCTCTACTCTCTACTCTAATGGCTTCCTCAAGCAACCCCTCAACCATGAGAATTTCCAGAAAAATCAAAGAGCAATTACTCAATGATCCGAAGGCAATTAAAGCATACATCAATTATGCTAATTATGCAAAGTCCATCCCGGAAAATTTGCTATTTTTCAAGATTTTTCTTCTTATGAAATTGATTCTCTTTTTGCAAACAATGATGTTTTAAGTCTTATTGACTCATCTCAAAATGATTTTGTTTGCTATCCTAATCTTGGCAAAATCTTCTATGCTAATTTAAACTATGGTTTTTATATTGGAAATGAGAATGAAATTTTGGAGTAATGTCAAAGGCACTCAAATTGTTTTGAATTGTGACCTTTTGGGTACCATTCTCAATTGCAAAAGCATGGGAATAGATCTTTCTAGTTTTCAAATCGATGAACATGATCGTGAGACATTTCATCATATTTTTGAAGGAGATGAAAACTTTGAATTTAAGAATCGAAACTTTCGTCCTAAAGCAAGAATTGTTAATCTTCTCTTACAACATACTTTGACCCCAAGATCGGGAAATTTTAACAATCCTACTTCAAAAGTGTGAAAAGCTCTTTTTGCTATTTTCGAAAATTATGATATCAATTGGGCGCAAGTTATTTTGGATGAACTTCGTCCTAAAAATTTTGAAATGGGAGAAAACACTTTATATCATAGAATTTATCTTACTCGGATTTTCAACTATTTTGGAGTAAATTTCAAAGGAGAAGAATTTATTTCAAGAGAAGTATTTAATATCTCAAATATTTCTCTCATGAAAATCCTATATTTTTTTCAACCTTATGAAACCCTTACCGAAAAGGAAAAGTGTTTGGCTCATGAGGAAATGGAAGAAATGGAAGAGGAAGAAGAAGAAGAAAGGGATGAAATGGAAATAGAAGAAGAAGAAGGTGAAACATCTCTAGAAAGTATTGAATATCCATCTAACCCTTCCAACAAAACCCTTCTCAAAAACCAAAAGATAATTGTGGAGAATCAACGGATTTTAAAACGATCCGTTAGTAAGAAATTGGATAACATTTCTTCGAAGATGAACAAGTTCTTTTCAAAAGTTAGCAAGAAACTTGGACTATCTTCATCATCTTCATCTTCTAACTAATTTTATCTTTTAGTATCTTATTGTATTTGTCTTAGTTTGTTTTTCTTTCGAATGTTCGTGTAGTTCATTATGCTTAATCTTTGTATTATCGTAATGAAATTGAATTTCCTTTCTGATATCTAGCTTATCTTATCTCCTGAATAAATATTAGTATATTATAAATTTATATATATACACAATTATTCACAAAATCAAAGTTGTCATAAATTTTCACTAACTCATGTCGACATCCCCTAGTAGACCATGTCGACATATACTGGTCAGAAGTGACTATTGATTTTGAATTTGAAATATGAATAACTACAAGGTGTCTATTCATTTCAAACGAATTTCTACACCTATATATACCTGTTTCTTCCAGAAATCTTCACTGAAATTTATTTCTCATTATCTTATCCTTCATTTCTTTCTCTAATTCAAGTATGGCCAATCCTATTCACAATCTATCTGAAATTCTTGAAGAAACACTCAATTCTTTCAAGAATATTCTCTCTTTTATTCTATGAAACCAACGCCACTTAGAGTTGAGTCAAATGCAGATGATCAAGGAGCAAGAAAGCCATTTCGATGCCATTCGATGGATGATCTCCTCTCTACACAAGGATGATAATGAAGTACATCCTCCTGTCTCTCTCACCAATGACAATGAGAATTGGGATGCAATTAAAGCAGACCATATATTTGGAGAAGATGGATGCGTAGATGTTCCCCGAAACGTTTAATTTTCTTTCTTTGTTTATTTAATTAGTTTGAATTAATTTGTTTGATTTGGTTTGATTTGATACTTCTTGTGGATTGATTTTATTTGGTTTGAAGTTTGATGTGTGAAACATATATATATATATACATATACACTGAAATGAATATAGTTTTTAATTAAGTTATTATGCTCATAAGTATCATTATTTCTTAATCTATATAGTATATATTCCGTTGTATAATTTATCAATGCAGGTATTGAAGTCCAAGAATAAGGATGAGTAAGTTTTTGTTGATGACAAAGGGGAAGAAATTTAAAATAGGGTAGTTAGGCATAGATTAATGGGGAGTTGTTAGTTTTAGGGGAAGTTATTAGGATAGAAGTGATATTTTATAAACAAAGGTTGTCATCATCAAAAAGGGGGAGATTATTAGTCCCTGAGAAGTTGGTTTTGATGACAACAACCTTAGAATAGATTATAAAATATAAATACTAACATTACAAGTTTAGATATATATGTATATGTAGGATCTAACCATGCAGGTATCAAGAATGAAGACTGTACAGTATAGAGATTCAAGATATAGAGGTAGAAGACTCATGAGTATCAAGATTATCAAGAGTTCAAGATTTCAAGGTTAAGTTTGTTTTATTAGGAATATTTGTTAAAACTCGTAGAAAAGCACTGGCATCTTAATATCCAATTTATTCGTGGAATGGAATCCACTTCGAGCCCGTTAAAGGGATGGAACCCTAAGTAGGATGGAACCTACGAAAATCTAGTGGGACATTGTTTTGTATCCACTAATTTTAATTCAAATGATTTTACCAAATTATCTTGTTTTCAAAATGATTTCAAAACTTTCCTTTTAAAAGATTCAAAACTCTCTGTCCTGATTTTAAATAATTTTAGCCTCAAAAACATCTTTAATTTCAAAGTTGAATTACTCCTGATTTTAAACTATCTTTTCATATAATATATTTAACATTTAAATATTTATACTTAGATTTAAATATAAAATTATAGTTAAATTATGTATATATTGTTCTTTACATTTACTTATGTATTTTAACTATAGTTAAGTATATTTATAAAGTTTAAAATAATTTTAATATAAAATATAGGTTATTTTCAAAGAAAATCAAAACACCAAAAATCCCTTTGGGATGTCGACATGTCCATATACCCCATGTCGACATAGTGTCAGTTGGTTTCAAAATTCAAATTTCAAATTTCAAAAGAAGTGTCTATTCGCCATAACTCTTCATGAATGGTCATGGCTGTTGCTCTTCTCTAAATAGGGGTCAGTTTCAACGAATTTTCAATCACTTTTTTCTGGTTTTCACTCCTCTTCTTCTTCCACATTTCTTAATACAAAATTATACCATTACTCTGCCGAAATCAACATCGAATCATACTCGATTACTTCTTGTGTGGTTCTCCATCATTATCTTTACAAGATCCAAGTGCTATTCAGAGTTATAGACTTCTTTGTAATCAATCGAGCGAGAAAAGGTGTAATTATAGCCTTGGAAATCAATTGAGCAAGAGAAGGTGTGATTGTAGCCTTGGAAATCAATTGGGTGAACTTGTTGCCCCAGAAATCAAGTATCTCTACCTATAGGATTGTTATTCTGGAAGGTGTACCTCGTAGCCTTGAAACCGAGGGTTGTAATTGTTGAATTGGCTTTGAAAGGAAATTCGTACTTAGTTGTGCGGGACTGGATGTAGGGTAACTTCGAACCAGTATAAAATCCGATGTGTTCTTTCCTATACTGCTTTTACTTTATATTTGCATCTGTGTTTGATTCTGTGTTCATATCTGTGTCTGATTAGTGCATACATTGTTAACAAATTAAGATAAACTCAAAAAGATTAACAGATTTCTTAAAACACTATTCACCCCCCTCTAGTGTTAATTCTAGCCTTAAGATCCTTAATCTGCATTTCTCATAATGTGAACATATTCAAATACATATATAAAGAAGCAAACATAATAATACCAACCCCTATGGTTTAATAATCTTGAAATCATTTTGTATAAAACTTGGTTAATCCCTTTAACCCATTAATCAAGGAAAACTTCATCAAAAACTCCATTTCAAAACACCCATTAATCAAGGAAAACTTCATTAAAAACTCCATTTCAAAACACTTTATTTATGCCATGGTTTTTCTTTAAAATGAGATTGGGTTATCTGTTTTGAAAACTAACGCTTTCGATACCTTAAAACATCACTTTTGAAACCGCTGGATAACCTCCTTCGAAAGCATTGAAAACCTCTTTTCAAAACATTACATATAAACCTTTCGAAGCTCTTTAAATCAACTCTTTCGAAACTAAAATATACCTTTCGAAAGTATCAAAACATTACTTAATAATCCTTAGATCATAGCTTCGAAACCAATGAAAGTACCCCTTTCGAAACCATTGGGTTTGCTTTAAACATATTTTGGGTCAAAGTGAATATATACGAAAGTATCCCTTTTGAAACCTTTAATCATCATATAAAATTATTTGGGGAAAGTATGATGGCATCGGCACCATCCTTTCGAAATCTTCAAAACATTTAAGTAAAACATTGAAGGTTAGCATCGATACCCCATTTCGAAGCCACTATCTTCGAAACCCCTAATCCCTTTCGAAAGCATTTAGGAAGTGGCTTTGTACATCTTTAAAACAAAAGCTATCCTTCAAAAGCATTGATGACTTCAATACACTCGAAATGCAAAAGAACGACAACAGGATTTCGACTAGGTCGGAACCACCATTTTCGAAAACATTGTTTTATAAACAAAGAAATCATTTGAAAGCTTATACTTAAAAGTGAAAGATGTCAACCTTCTTCTAAAGCTATTTAGAAAACAACTTTCGATAGCATACGTTTCGACTCCTTCGAAAGCTTTAGTAAAACAAAGGCAGGCGCTTAACATTTAAAACTAAAGCAAACGTTTCGTTCCCATCGGAAGTTATGTGTCGACACCGTGCATTCCGCCTTCCTCCAATCCACTACGTACCCATGTTGATACCTTGTATATTGGTTTCGGCTTTTTGGGGTTTTGACTTAATTGAAGGCAGAAGCTATGAGTCAAAAGGTGCTTCTAATAGAGGCGGAACCCACTTTTCTATGTAAACCTAATTTAATACCAATTAAAGCAAACATTTTCTAACTAACCTGCCTACGTGTAAGCATATGATTGGTTGCCTTAAACTTCTTAAATTCTTTACAAAAGTAACTGCCACATATTTTCAGATCTAAACCAAGGAAATTTTAACAATTAAGCACTTCCATTAAGCAAAACCAAAATTGCACTTAAATCCTTCTTCTAAGATAATTTATTTTCCAAAGTAAATCTCTTAGGAAAAAATCTCCAAAAATTACTAAAATTCACTTTCATCGTTTTATCAAACATATCAAAATTTCAGACCCAATTTCTTCCTGAAATAATTGAAATAAATTTTTAACCTAATTTTTATCATATTTTCCTTTGAAAATTCTTAAAAATCTTTTCCTAGCTCGGAAAATTGCCATAATTAATACCCAACTCCAAAATCATGTTTTACGTAACATAAATTTTTCATGGCATTCAAAAATCAATTTCAATCGGTTTTGCCCTAAAACCGCATAAATCCCCATTTAAACAATTTTGTTTAAATTAAACAAATATAATTCAAGCATATCATCATCCAAATCATCATAAAAATGAATTTAATCTTAAATTCGAAAACATATGATCATAAAACAAAATAGAGATGGTATAAATTATTATTCACCTTGATTAGGATAAAGAGATTGGATTGAGATTAATTTCCCCTAAGCTTGAATCCCTAACTTTTAATTGAATTCTTCTTTTCTTTCTTTGTTAATGGTCGGCTCCTCTATTAGTTTGTGTTTTGATTGTTTTCATGAAAATGAGAAAAATGAACGTGAATGGTATAAGGAACGAGAATATATATAAGGTTAAGGGGTTATGTGCGGCAATTTCCCAATGTACCCTTGTGTAATTTTATTAGCTTACAAACCATTCTTAAGCCCATTTAATTTATTAAGCATGGCCTTAATTTATTTTCATATATCAATCCTCTTATCACTCTAATTATTTACATTATTCCATTTAATTTATCTAATAAAATCTCCTGAATAATATTATTAAAATTCAGGGGTGTTACAGGCTCCCCTCCTTAAAGAATTTTGTCCTCGAAATTCGGTAAGGAATAAATACTAAACATAGCAATTATCTATAACGACTCCTAACAACCATACTAGCCTACCTGACTAGAATTATCTATATAAAGCTAATATAGACATATCCTCAAAGCAGATCGGGATAAGTATCTCTAATCCTGTCTTCTGTCTCCCAAGTACAATCCTTCTCGTTGCCGCTCCACTAAACTTTCACCAACTTGACTGTCTTTTCCTCAGTCTTTTCTCATCTCTCGCTACAACCCGAACTGGTTGTCTAACAAAAGTCAAATTAGGCTCTACTACTAAATCTTCCAACCTAGTCGGAGGAATAGTAGTCTTTGGATCATGCACATACTTGCGAAGGCGAAACACATGAAATACATTATGGACACCTACCACACTGCTCAACAACTCTACTCTATATACAAGCTTTCCAATCCTCTTTATAATCTGGAATGGACCAACATATCTCGGTGCCAGTTTCCCCGACTTGCCGAACCGTACCACACCCTTCATTGGTGATACTTTAATGAAAACCTTATATCTAACTGAGAACTCTAGGTCTTTACGCCTCTTATCTGCGTAACTTTTCTGTCTGGACTGAGCTTCCTTCATCCTTTCCTGAATCAACTCAATCTTCTCTGACGCCTCTCTAACCAAATCTAGACCTAAGACTAATCTGTCTCCGGTCTCCAACCAATATGCCGGTGAGTTGCATCGCCTTCCAAACAAAGCTTCAAAAGGCGCCATTCCTTTACTAGTCCAATAACTATTATCATAAGAAAACTCAACCAAACGTAGGTGATCCTCCCAAGATCCACCAAAGTCCAATACACAAGCTCTCAGTAAATCCTCGAGTACCTTATTGACTCTCTCTGTCTACCTATCTGTCTGAGGGTGATATGCAGTACTCATCTAGAGCCTAGTGCCTAATACATCCTGTAGACTCCTCCAGAATTCACTAGTAAACAAAGCATCTCTATCGCTGACTATACTACTAGGAACTCCATGAATTCTAACTATGTTCTTTATGAACAAATTAGCTAAAACAGGTGTCGTCTTGGTTGACTTAATTGGAATGAAATGGGCACTTTTGGTCATCTTGTCCACTATGACCCATATACTTTGATTTCCTCTATTTGACCTTGGCATCCCGTCTATAAAATCCATGGATATCGAATCCCATTTCCAAACTGGAATCTCTAGAGGTTGAAGCAATCCACTTGGCTTCTGATGTTCGGCCTTCACTTGTTGACAGTTTGCACACTACTTAACCCACAAACCAACATCCCTCTTCATACCTTCCCAATAGAAACTCCTCTTCATGTCTTATTACATCTTGGTCCCTCAAGGATGAATCGTAAATTTAGATCGATGACATTCTCCAAGAACTTCTTTCCTTAAGTCCTCAAAATTTGGAACACATAATGATCCCTTCTTTCTCAACAATCCCCTTTGGTCAAGACTAAAATCCTTCAGATCATCGATCTCAGTTCCAACCTCAGGCCTTCTAATCCTCTCGGCAAATACTGGATCCTCTTTCTGCTTAGAAGTTATTCTTTCGATCAATACTGATCGACCTTCTAAACAGGACAACATGGAAGTATTTTGACTAGAACTAGCAGTGGATCTCAACTGCACACTACAAGTAGTCAAAGCTTCTAAATCCGTCCATTCTGCCAACCTAGCTAACACCACATTCTAATGTCTTCTACTAAGAGCATCCACTACTTTATTTCCTTTCTCAGGAGTATACTCTATACCAAAATCATAAGCAGCCAAAAACTTCAGCCACCTATGCTGTCTCATATTCAGCTCCTTCTAAGAGAATAAGTACCTTAAAGACTTATGATCTGTGTATAGCTTAAATCTCTCCCCTAAGAGATAATGCCTCCAAACCTTCAATTTAAAGATCGCTGCAGCCAACTCCAAATCATGAGTAGGGAATCTCACTTCATGCGGTCTAAGCTGTCATGAAGCATAAGCAATCACTCTACCCTTATGCATCAACACAGCTCCATAGCATCGGTATACACCACCAACCCTTGGTTTCCGTTTGGAACTACTAACACAGGTGCACTGGTCAACAAATGCTTTGACTTAAGGAATGCTTCCTCACATTTGTCAGACTAGACAAACTTCACCTCCATCTTGGTTAGCTTAGTCAAAGGTGCTGCTATCTGCGATAAATCCTTGATGAATCTCCGGTAATAACCAGCAAGTCCAAGAAAACTTCTAATCTCAGTCACCGTCTCTGGTCTCTTCCAATTATTAATTGCTTCGATCTTATCTGGATCGACTGACAACCCTTTCTCTGAAACCACGTGACTAAGAAACTTAACCTCTTTCTTCCAAAAATGACACTTAGAAAACTTCGCCTTCAGCTGATGCTGCCTCAGAGTCTCAAGCACTAATCTAAGATGATTCTCATGCTCTCTTTCATCCTTAGAGTATACCAAATTGTCATCTATAAACACCAAAATGAACCTATCCAAATACTCTTGGAAAACTTGGTTCATCAGATCCATGAAGAAAGAAGGTGCACTCGTTAATCCGAATGGCATTACTAACCACTCGTATGAACCATACCTAGTCCAAAATGTTGTCAAAGGAATACTATCCTCCGCCACTCTTAACCGATGGAAACCTGTCGCTAAATTTAATTGGGAAAATACTTTGGCTCCACTCAACTGATCAAATATATCATCTATTCTAGGCAAAGGATACTTATTCTTAATCGTCTTCTCGTTCAACTTATGATAGTCGAAACACATCCTCAACGATCCATCTTGTTTCATCATGAATTCCGCTGCCGCTCCCAAGGCGAACTGCTTGGTCTAATAAAATTCCTCATTTCTAGATCCATTAGCTGCACCTTCAATTCCTTCATCTCGGTCGGTGTCATCTTGCTAGGTGGTCTATTCACAGGTTCAGCTCCTGGTACAAAATCTATCTGAAACTCAACAGCTCATTTCGGGGGTAGTCCCTTGACCGGCTCAAAAACATCTGCAAACTCTCTTGCTACCCAAACTTGATTTAACTCTTCTCCCACTTCCATAGCACTTAACAAAGCACAACTACTCCAGTCAGAATTATCCACTGAGAATATGATTCGGTTATGACTACCAGGGTGTCTTGGTGATATCTCCCCATCTTGGAAAATTATCCTAACCTCATACTTACTCAACCAATCCATACCCAAAATGATTCTGAAATCTACGAAATCGAAAACATAGAGACAGCATGCAAACTTATGACCTAACAAATAAAGTTTTAACTAGTCACATCTCATCCCCAGAGTTGCATACCCTCCTATTAGATTCGAAACACTTTAGGAAGTAACAAGGTATGTAGGTTCTAAGCATAACCTATCAACCAAACATGGGGATATGAATGAATGTGATGCACCAGTATCAAATAGTATCCTAACTGGTATACTCTGAATCAAAAACGTACCTTTCGTCACTGTCTTACCTTTTTCAGCTGCAGTTGGCTTAGCAGATGATGGTTCAACAGCAAAAACCTTTCCCTTGTTCGCCCTAATCGGTTCTGGACACTGATTCTTATAATGCCCAACTTGGTCACCGTTGAAGCACTTCACATTCTTCTTATCTACAGCCTTCTTACCCTTGCCTGACCGACACTCATTTTCATAATGACCTTTCTTGTCACACTTAAAGCAAACTATGTCAGCCTTTGCCTTCTTGGAAGCCTCCCCCTTCAGGGCTCCCTTCTTCATAAAGAACTTCCTCTTCTTTCCTTGAGAACCCTGGGTTTCAACTGGCTTCTGTTTAGCACAAACATCAAGCATCTCTTCATGGCAAATTGCCATCTCCACCACTACATTACTATGATCATGAAGATGTAGCAGGGTCGCCCTAGAAATCTCGGGCCTCAATCCCCTAATGAACCTCTCATTCCTCCTGATGACGGTGTCTATAGTATTATATCCATAATGGGACAACTCATCAAACTTAGTGGCATACTCAACAACCGACATCTCTCCCTGCTCCTGATCTAAAAACTTCCTCAGCAGTGCTGATTTAGCAAACTCAGACATAAACTATTGGTCAAATATCCTTCGAAAATTAGCCCAAGTCAATTCCTCCTCCAGAACTCCAACAGTAACACTGTTCCACCAATGAAGTGCTGACCATTGCAACTGTCTAGAGGCCAACCTTCTCTTCTACTCATCTTCTAAACCTAGATCAACAAATATTCTCTTACAATGCAACATCCAATTCTCTACCTCTATGGTGTTCTCCGTCCCCATAAATGGCTTCCCACCAAGGCTGGTGTAATCTTTGCTTAGCTAGCATAATTATTCCCAACTGGAGCCACATGATTAGCTCCTCCAACATTTCCAGCAACACCAGCAGCAACTCCTGCTTGCACCATATTGACGAAGAACTGATACATCGCCCCCATATCCACTGGTGAATTTCCAACACCCAAATTGGCATCAAAATTTTGGTTAGCATTAGCCTATCGACCAGGTTCCTCCTGGTGGGTCGAGCATTTCCTTGTGGTGTTTCCTCCACCGAGATTTCCTCTTCCTTTTCCTGCTTCCATATCTTCTTTCTCATAAATCTCCATACAAGCCTTAGTAAGATACAGAAGAACGGTCCAAGAAAGAGGGGAATACGTACTTATATATATATCAAATACAACTACGCTACTGTAGCATTAACCCAAACCCCGATCTTATTATCAGATTCATTGGATTATGTTTGAAAATATTTTAGGTTTAAATTCCATTTAAGTTTCATAAACCTATGCTCTGATACCAACTTGTAACATCCCCCACTTAGAGACCCAAAACTAACGGCTACGGATGCTGCAGTCATCCATAGTTATTAATCCTCGGCGACCAAATACGGTAATGTGAGATACATTGATATAACAGAAACACATGAATATGGAAAAAAATTTAACATCAAACAAGATCCCCATTCCATTTCAAAGCATTTAATTTCATTACATAATACCAATACGAGAACCACGTTCAGAGAAAATATACTTATTACAACATATGCCAAGAGTGACATATGAAGATGCCTCTTTGGCTGATTAGAGTGTATATATAGGCAATTTAACAACTTTTCCTTTACAACAACAACATAGCAGAATTAAAATAAATGAGAACTCTAGATAGCTATCATGCCTCCTGCAAGTCTCCGAAAGCTTATTCGTCTAAAGAGGTACCTGAAAACCTCAACTCTCAAACTACTCAAAATCAATTAAGTACCCGAGATTTTAAGGGGAAAACATAAACTTCGAGTTAGACATAAAGCCTAGTATGAATAATAATCTACCATCTCCAACTATTTAGATATCTAGTGAGACCACGCCGCTTAGTGGAACGGGTTTTCCTCTTACTAGTATCCTAAAACCTTTATAAAACCATATACTGTGCTCCTACATCCATGATGGTTATAAAATCTCAAATAATATGATGATATGCAAACAAGTAAATCAATTATGGATTTCCCATCCTCATTAATTCTGACTAATTGTCTCATTTATAGTTTCTAGGGTCACTATTAACCTATTAGTTTTCATGGGCTTACTAATAACATGTTTAATGTTTATGGACACCCTGTCCAGTTTCACAGTTTTCATGGGATCATTAAGAACCTATTTACCCATGCCAATATCATTATTGTTTCATGGGTCCTCCCTAAACCTATTGATAACTCCAGTAACATTTTTTTTCTTATCCTGGTTTTCGTGGGTTGACTAAGAACCTATTGACTTCTGTCAATATCTTAATCCAGATATAGTTTTCATGGGTTCACTACAAACCTATTGGCCCCTACAAATATCAAATCATAGTTTTCATGGGCTAACTATGAACATGTCTTCCTGACATCTTCGTTTATACATAGTTATTATGGGCTTACTATGAACATATTGGACCCTGCGAATATCCTTTCCTATACATAGTTTTCATAGGCTTACTGTGAACCTATTGGCCCCTGCCAATATCTTTAATTATTATTTTAGCATCCTATACTCTGGTCTTCCTGACCTCCTAGATGCAATTCTACTCATTCAGGAGTTAATTTAATTTATATTCACTACTGGGTCAACCTAACTGGTTATTATACCTTTCCTCAAATTAAAGTTATGGGTCCATTACAATGTGAAAATATTCATATACCTATATGAAAAAGCAAACATAATAATACCAACCCCTATGGTTTAATATCCTTGAAATCATTTTGTATAAAACTTGGTTTATCCTTTGAACCCATTAATCAAGGAAAACTTCTTCAAAAACCCCATTTCAAAACACTTTATTTATGCCATGGTTTTCCTTTAAAATGAGATTGGGTTATTTGTTTTGAAAACCAAGGCTTTCGAAACCTTAAAACATCACTTTCGAAACCCCTAGATAACCTCCTTCGAAAGCAAAGAAAACTTTCTTTCAAAACATTACATATAAACCATTTGAAGCTCTTTAAATGTTCTCTTTCGAAACCAAAATATACCTTTCGAAAGTATTAAAACATTACTTGATAGTCCTTAGAACATAACTTTGAAACGAATGAAATTACCCCTTTCGAAACCATTGGATTTGCTTTGAAACATCTTTTGGGTCAAAGTGAATATATATGAAAGTATCCCTTCCGAAACCTTTAATCATCATATAAAATTGTTTGGGGAAAGTTTGATGGAGTTGGCACCATCCTTTCAAAAGCTTCAAAACATTTAAGTAAAACATTAAAGGTTAGCATCGATACCCCTTGTCAAAGCCATTGCCTTCGAAACCCCTGATCTCTTTCAAAAGCATTTAGGAAGTGGCTTAGTACATCTTTTAAAATAAAAGCTATCCTTCGAAAGCATTGATGACTTCTGTACACTCAAAAGGCAAAAGAAAGGTAGCAGTGTTTCGACTAGGTCGGAACCACCATTTTTGAAAACATTGTTTCATAAACAAGGAACTCATTCGAAAGCATATAGTTAAAAATGAAAGATGGCAACCTTCTTCAAAATCTATTTAGAAAACCCCTTTCAATTGCATACGTTTAAACTCCTTCGAAAGCTTTAGTAAAACAAAGGCAAACGCTTAACGTTTAAAAGCAAAACAAAGTTTTCGTTCCCATCAGAAGCTATGTGTCAACACTATGCCTTCCGCCTTCCTCTAATCCACTACGTACCATTGTTGATACCTTGTGTATTGGTTTTGGCTTTGTGGAGTTTCGACTTAATTGAAGGTGGAAGCTATGGGTCGAAAGGTGCTTCTAATAGAGGCGGACTTTTCTGGGTAAACTTGATCTAAGACAAATTAAAGCAAATACTTTCTAACTAACCTGCCTACGTGTAAGCATATGATTGGTTGCCTTAAACTTTTCAAATTCTTTACAAAAATAACTAACGCATATTTTTGGATCTAAACCAAGGAAATTTAACAATTAAGCCCTTCCATTAAGCAAAACCAAAATTGCACTTAAATCCTTCTTCTAAGATAATTTATTTTCCAAAGTAAATCTCTTAGGAAAAAATCTCCAAAAATTTCTAAAATTGACTTTCATCATGTTATCAAACATATCAAAATTTCAGATCCAAATATTCCTAAAATAATCGAAATAAATTTTTAACCCAATTTTTATCATATTTTGCTTTGAAAATTCATAATAATCCTTCCATAGCTTTGAAAATTATCAAAATTAATACCCAACTCCAAAATCATGTTTTACATAACATAAATTTTTTCCATAGCATTCAAAAATCAGTTTCAATCGGTTTTGCCCTAAAACCGCATAAATCCCCATTTAAACATTTTTGTTTAAATCAAACAAATTATAATTCAAGCATATCATCATCCAAATCATCATAAAAAAGAATTTAATCTTAAATCCAAAAAATATGATCATAAAACAAAATAGAGATGGTATAAATTATTATTCACCTTGATTAAGATAAGGAGATTGGATTGAGATTAATTTCCCCTAAGCTTGAATCCCTAGTTTTTAATTGAATTCCTCTTTTCTTTCATTGTTAATGGTCGGCTCCTCTATTAGTTTTCGTTTTGATTGTTTTTGTAAAAATGAGAAAAATGAACGTGAATGGTATAAGGAATGATTATATATATATAAGGGTAAGGGTTTATGTGCGGCTATTTTCCAATATACCCTTGTGTAATTTAATTAGCTTACAAACCATTCTTAAGCCCATTTAATTTATTAAGCAAGGACTTAATTTATTTTTATATCTCAATCCCCTTGTCACTCTAACTATTTACATTATTCCATTTAATTTATCTAATTAAATATCTTGAATAATGTATTAAAAATTAGGGGTGTTACAGGTAACCTCTAAAAAGTTCTTGGGATTCATAGAGCGCCAGAGGCATCGAACCAAACCCAGAGAAAATTACCGCCCTACGAGAAGTTAAAGCCCTAAAGAACAGGAAGGAGTTACAAAGCCTGAATAAGAAAGTCGTAGCACTAAGCCGGTTCATCTCAAAAGCCACTGACAAATGTATATCATTCTTTGATGCACTAAATAAAGGAAAGAAGAACTTCGAATGGAATGAGGCTTGTCAAACCAGATTCGAGGAGTTGTTGCGACACATGGAAACCCCGCCAATCCTATCAAAGCCAGTAGACGGAGGGGACTTGTTCATCTATTGTAGTCTCCCCTCATGCAAAAGCGCTGCTATTGTACGTGAAGAAGCTAGGATCTAGGGACCCGTGTATTACATCAATAAATGTTTTACAAGAGCCGAGAAAAATTATCTGAAATTGAAAAAGCCAGCGTATTGTCTCTTGATCGCATCCAAGAAGTTACGACCATATTTCCAGGCACACCCGATCAAGGTATTGACCGATCAACCCTTGAAGCAAGTATTGTACCACCCCAAGACTTTCGGGTGGCTTATCAAATGGATATTGAATTGAGTCCATATAAGATCACTTACCATCCGAGAAGTGCAAACAATGAGCAAGCGTTGGCAGATTTCATCGCCGAATTTACCATACGGGATGATGAAGAAGAAATACCACTAGAAGTGGAAACACGATGAAAAATCTTCGTCGATGGTGTGTCAAATAACCTCTGCTCGGGGGCAGGGGTAGTGCTTGAAACCCCCAAAGGACAGGCCATTTGCAACACCCTATGCTTGGAATTCCCTGCGAAAAATAATTAAGCGGAATTCGAAGCATTGATAGCGGGATTGAAAGTCGTGAAGGAACTCGGAATAAAATCCGTTCACAAGTACAGCGACTTTCAACTAGTCGTCTGCCAGGTGAAGGTGAATACCAGGCTTGAGGGGAGAACCTTGCCCCATATCGATCTAAAGTGCAAGAGTTGCTGAACGACATCAAACATTACACCATAACTCACATTCCAAGGGAGCAAAACACGAAGGCTAACTACTTAGCTAAACTGGCCAGCTTCGGAGAAGCTTAATTGTTGGGACTAGTCCCGGTTGAGACCCTGATCACTCCAATATAAGCGAAATAGATATCAACTGAATTTTTGAAACCACCATTGAACCAGAAACGTGGATGACGCCAATCAAAGTTTACTTTCATACAGGAACTCTTCTCGCTGATAGGAACCAGCGGAAAAGCTTTTCGAGAATGCATGATGATTTATAATACAAGATAGGATACTCTATCGAAGGGGATTCTCTACTCCCTTACTCAGATGTGTGATCGACGACGAAGCGCTACTAATCCTGAAATAAGTTCATGAAGGCGACTGCGGAGACCATACCGGGGAGAAAACCGTTGCAAAGAAAATCCTTCGGTACGGATATTTCTGGTCAAAGGTAAATCGCGATGCAGTAGATTACGCTAGACGGTGCGACCGATGCCAAAGATTCAGTAAGATCAAAAGAACTCCCTCAATAGAACTAATGCAGATGGTCAGCCCATGGTCGTTCACGATATGGGGAATGATCTGATTGGCATATTGCCAATAGCTAAAGAAGGGACTAAATATGCTATAGTTTCCATTGACTATTTCATAAAATGGTCCGAACCAGAACCGCTGGCCACCATTACCACAAAGAAAGTCATTAATTTTGTAAATAAAAATATTATTTGTAGGTTTGGTGTGCCACAGAAAATCATTACCAATAACAGAACCTAATTCGAAAGCGCGGAGTTCAAAGACTTTTGCAAACCCTTCCAAATCGAGAAGAGCTTTTCCGCAATCGCTCATCTACAAGTAAAATGGCAAGTGGAAGCAATAAACATGATCACCAAGTCCACCATCAAAAAGCAGCTAGCAAAAGCTAAGGGGAATTGGGTTGATGAACATCCACTCGCACTATGGGATTACAGAACAACACACAAAGCAGCAACCGGGCATACCCCATTCACCTTGGCATATGGTTCAGAAGCAATGATCCCCATCAAAATAGAAGTCCCCTCTCGTCGAAGGCAGAATTTCAATCAGAGGGAAAACGAGCAGCTCCTACTCGAGTCACTCGATATGATTGACGAGAAGAGGGAAGAAGCCGAGTTGAGTCTGCTGCTCATCGGAAAAGGGTTGCACGGTACTTCAACTCCAAAGTTCACACCCAAACCTTCGAAGTGGGATACCTCGTCCTCAAATGAGTCTATCCCATACCGGGAACCTTTGGACCAAACTGGGAAGGGCCGTATGTGATCAATCAAAAGCTAAGGGATGGAACTTTCACACAGACAACCGTTGACGGAATTCAAATTCCCCGAGCATGGAACAATTAATCGTTGTGTCTTTACTTTATCTGAAGCTATCTTATGTACTTCTTGTTTTTTAGCAAATAATCCATCCTGGAATACCGGGGCATTGTCAATATGCAGAACTTGCCCAACTTTCCTTAATATAATTGCTTTTCTTTCTGAACCAATAAAACATAGTTCATAAAAGTAACCTGCTGAGTCGACGGGGTTAAATCGGCTTGAAACCATCCAATAGTTTTTTGAGATATTGGTACCACGCTCAAGTACGCCCCACTCACCCGCTGGGCTGACGGAAGCAAATCGACTCAAACTGTGGGATCGGCGGAACCCGATCCCCACCTTCTAAGAATCGGTGTTGCTACGGCAACGTTGTGAAGGCCCAAATCAAAGTCGCGCACTCCCATAAGCTGCGCAATACCTTTTGAGCCATGGAATCATGCCCTCGAAGCATAAACTCCTTACGTTGCTCGAAGATTGGCAACGTCGAGAAGTTCCAAACCGTTTCGGATCGACGGGTCATATCGATCACAAAAGCCGTGCATCCCATAAGCCGTGCACCATCTCAAATTCCACGCGTTTCATAAGTTGCCACACTTTTAAGTACCGGTATTACCCCGGCGAAACCGGGAAACTCCTCATGTTGCCCGAAGATTGGCAACGTCGAGAAGTTTCGAACCACTCCGGATCGACGGGTCATATCAATCACAAAAGCTGCGCACCATATAAGCCGCACGCACTCTCAAAAGCTACGCATACTCTTAAGTATCGGTATTGCCCCGACGATACTGGGAAACTCGTCCATTGCAAGAACAACAAGAATTAACCCACTCCCACTATTGGGAACAACGAGTACGAATCCAATAATGGAAAACTACTATGAGTCAGCAGAAAGTTCCAATTTTTCACCGACAATGAATCCAAAATCAAGCCGTACAAATCATAAGTTCCCAAAGATAGGAACCACAAAACAAGTCCGATTACGAACATCCAAAAAATAAGAGGAAAAAATCACTCGGATCAACCGGTCATTCGTCAAGTGTTTGGAGTAACCAGCCCCATGAACTGGGGGACGCACACATCGATACTCAAAGAAAATACTCAAAAAGAAAAACCAAGCACTTCACAGCTCTGTTGCTCCAAACAAAGAATTTGGCGGTAATCACAGGACTGGACAAAATAAAATAGTAGTAAATAAAGTTGGCACAAAAACATGAAACGCAGATGAGTAAACAGATAAAGTTACAATCAAAATGTCAACATTGTATTACTCATAGCATTTTATGTACAAAGTCAAAACTGTGGGGGGCCGTACCCACACAATATCGGCCAACAAAAAGAAAAATACAGATGTTACAACAATCAAAGTAGTAATTGCAGACTCTGCACTTGAAAAAAACACGTATCAAACAAAACAAAATGTCCCAAAAATGGCTCCACTACTATCCGGACCTGTCAATGCCTCTTCCATCGCTCCCCTTCCCACCTTTAGTTGGAAGCTTCTGCTTCCCCTTAAAATACTGGCCAGGAGTAATGTCCCTGCCCATGATATAAACTATCTCATCGGTGTCGGCATCTCCTACATGCTCTCCAACCTTATTGGAAGACTCCCCCTCGTCCTTGTGCTTCCGAGATTTGTGGGAGCTCCTCGAAGATTTTATCGCCTCGACCTTTTCCTTCTTAACGGCAACTAGTTGATGTTTAGATTTATGCAGCTGGCCAGTCTGGTCCTCCTACTCTTGAGCTTCAGCTGTCGTGAAGTCGCCTTCCAAAGATAGAGAATGATCGTCTAGACCATGCGATGCAAAAATCTTCTAAGATTCTGTCCCTGGTTGCGATCCAAACGTAGGCACAACAATTAGAGAGGTTATGGAAATAAGCGTCGAGGTAGTTGAAATTGCGGCAAGCTCAAGCACCAAGGAAACCGCCGGGTCAATAGGTAAAGAGGATGGACCTATAAGATTAAAAATGAAAGCATTAAGTTCGTCTAGTTTTTGCGGTGTGAGCTTAAAATTCTCAAACTTAGGAGAAACAAGAAGGTTACCTGCATCATAGGAATGACCGAGAATGTCAACCTCATATTCCCTGCCTTCTCCTTCTTTTGATGGTTCCACGATCTTCGGAGAAGTTTCAGGGCGACCTAAAGTTTTAGAGACAGCCGTCGGAGGAATAAACGACAAAGCAGCACAGGTATAACCCACCAATTAATCGCCAGGCTGCCTTAACGATTCGCCAAGCCCAGAAACGAGGGTCTCCGACAACGATTTGGAAGTTGAAGTCATAACAGCATCAGCAGCCTCCTGTTCTTTCTCAATTTGCAGGACCTCTCGACCCTCTATTAGTGCTTTCTTCGATTCCACATTAAGGTAGGCATCCTCCAACTCTCGCTTAGTATAGATGTCCCCGTTCTTTGTAAAATGGGCCAGGATTTCTTCCCAAACCACAGCAAGAGTAAGTAGAAATTTGGGGCCTAAATAACCGAGTCTCCCCTGATGCAACAAGGAGTTGACATAGAAATTTAAGACGGTATCATCCATCTTCTCCATTGTTTTTTCAAAGGTGTCCTGCAACTCCAAGTAGTCCACTGTTATAGTAGCCTTCTCAACTTCAACTCGAGTTTTCTCCTGGCTGAGCTGCGCAACCCTTTCTTGGTGCGAAGTAATCGTCTGAGCTTGGTAGGAAATGGTGTTGTCGTGGGATTCCATCATTCTAGCGTATTCAATAATAGTCTTGTTGTGCCCTTTAACAATTTTTCCATGATCAGCAATAGTCTTCTTTTGAGCTTCAATAATCATGTCGCAGGCTTCAAGCTCCTCTTTCAGCTTAACTTCATCCGCATGGGCCTTCTTAATTTCATCCCAAAATACGATCTCTATTTTTGCATGGGCCTCTTTCAGTTCCTAAAGCAAGCTGGCGCTGTTCTCACTCTCCCGGAGTGTCGCGTCCCTCTCTTGTATTAGCCGCTCAATTCTGGCGTCACATTCCGCTAATGCCCACTCGAAATCATCTTTCTCCAATTCAAAGGAGAGGATCTCCTAATAATTATTGCGGTTCATATCGGCCAGCTGCTTGCATAAATTTTCCCATCCCTTGGCCTGCACTAAATCACTTTGAATCGCCTGAAGTTGTGGCATATAGGAATCTTTGCGGACTTGGCAAAGGTCGCGGTCCAACTTAACTCCCTTTAAAAACCACCCAGGGAGCGTAGTTTCGAGTCTAGGGGGCCGGACGGAAGAATGTAAGCCGGCCTCTTGTGAAGACACGAGGAACCAGAAGCGGGCACTACATGAGTCGATTGGGCTTGAGATGAAAAACGCAGCCGAGACGGAAGAAACTGGAACTTCAAGTCCGATAGAAACTAGGACCGAGGCAGATGCCTGATGCTCGAAAGGATGAGAACCATGATCAACCCTTGACTTCTTGGACGATTCTTTTCGGTCATCAAGGGTTTTTCTCTTCTCGTAGCCACTTTTATACATCTGACCCTATTCTTTGTTATCATGGCGATGAGCTTCGGCCTACGAGTCTTTCCGCCTTCTCTAATCCTCCTTAGTCTCATGGGGCTGACGATGGCTTGTAGACCGTTTTGACCAACATTGCAAATCAGTGAATTGCTTAAGATTGCCGTAAAGTCCACGGCCTCTCATGGTACCTAGCATGAAGAATAAATAAGGAGCTTTAACAATGAAAAATAAGCATAAATAATGCATGTGTAAGTGAACGTGACCCCAGTGAAATGTGTAATTTGTCTTGTGGGGCCTAAAAGTGCGTCAGAAATCAAATCGGAAAGCCACCGTGATAGAAATCGGGCTCACTCTAGACACGATATGACTGAGTTGAGGAGACGCTCCCTCAAATTCAGAATCCTCCCCTATAAGTTCGTCGATATACATATAAACGTTGCTCAAATAACCAAAGACTATGCCAGCATTTTTGATCAGGGAACCCTGACGTTGCTCGGCTGTTGAGGGAGCATCTTTATTACGAATCTCTCGAGGAGGCGAATCTGGGAGAACG
This sequence comes from Allium fistulosum, assembly GCA_030737815.1. Lineage (NCBI taxonomy): Eukaryota > Viridiplantae > Streptophyta > Magnoliopsida > Asparagales > Amaryllidaceae > Allium > Allium fistulosum. The sequence goes on from CM060906.1 coordinate 738,928,102, forward strand.
AGACTCATTCCCAAAGTCTCATCACATGATTAGAAGTCTTCGTCACCGGAGCGTGCATCGAAATCATCATCACTGGAGGAGGAATCATGACCACTGCTGCTCTCAACTTCACCATCCTCTTTTTCGGTTGCCACTGTAGCCTTGCCCTCGCTACTTGAATTCTTCCTCCCTTTCTTCTAGAATTGGGGGAATTCTGGTCGGACAGCTGGCTTCAGTCATGACATCCCTTCTTTCATCAGTCTCTTCGGTTGACTCGCCAGACAGACCTTCTTTTTCTAGGAAAACAGCTTCTTCAGTGCCATGCGATGAAGAAGTGGAGCTTGCTCATACTCTGGAACGGGAAGGAGACGGGACTTCAACGGCCACAGCAAATCTCCCAGGAAGCAGCAGCCCATACCAAAGCAAGTTTTCGTCTGTTAGCAAAAATTTAACTGATCTCTCCTTGGCGTCCGCGGCCTTCAGAATTTGGAAAATCTGATCGAGTGATGGGTCCTTATTCAACCATGGAATAACTTCAAGGTGTATTTGATCAATTAGAAATCTCATAGCGACATATCGAAACCCAATAAGTAAATGTGAGAGCTTACCCCCCGTTGTCCAAAGGCGGTTAAATCCTTCGGGACATCTAACAAAGAAATACCGAGTCTTAAAGTGAGACAGATTGCTTTGGAGTTGTAGCACGATCTTGCGGTTCCTTTGGGCCTCGATGATGATAAGAGATGGGCACTCATCTCTCTTCTTAAATGAGAGAAAATATCTCAACTCATCGAAGCTCGGGGCACGATTAAATGTAAGCATAAACAAGATGTGAAGGCTAGTCAAGATTGCATATCCATTAGGATGAATTTGGAATGGAGCAATTCCTAAGTTCAAAAGAGTTTCTTTCAAGAATTCATTAAAGGGGGCACTGCTCCATTTAAGCATATATATCAGTGGTAAGCTTTATATCCTGAAGGCGGCATATGGGAAAACTCATTCTTCTTTGGAAGGTGCACATCATCCTCCGAAATGCTGTGTTATAAACAAATGTTATTTAGAACCTTAGCGGAGATTACAACGGAAGCTCTCTCCAGGGGGTTAAGCAGAACTCTGAAATACGGAGGAGTCTGGTCTACAACCGGGCCAACCGGAACTAGTTGACCGTATTCGGCTCACAGAACTGAAGAGGAAGGCACAACGGATGACGATTCAGCTTTTGAAAGTGCTGGACTTCCTCCATTGGACTTACGGCGAGAAGACGGATACTTCAAACTATATAATAGAACTTGCATCCAACGCGGTCACGTAATTCTATCTTTAACTAAAAATTTCCCTACAACACTTGAATTTCGAAGGAATATCGATTTACACCGACACATTGGATTTCAAGTATATACCGGGGCAAGCAGTGTGTTATTTATGTTGGGTGAGCTCGGTGTTCTAAACACTACAAACGCTTTATCCCATGTAGATAGTTCGCTCACAGTAAAGAATGAAAAGGGCTTTTCGTATTATTTTTTAATTATTTCTTCTACACTTACGTGTTATCGTTCAATGATCGATAATGGATCCGTTGTCCGAAGCGACGCCGAAAGCTCTTCCCAGTTTAGGTACATCGAATGTGCAATAATGAGATCAATTCAAACTCCCCAGAAGGCGATAACAACATAAGCTGCATGCGAGACGCTATCCTAAGCCATAATTCCCCTCCGCAAGGATTAAAACCAATTCGTAGTATGTTATGTTGTATCAACAATGTAACTTAGTAGAAGCCAATTTTGATTCTACAGATGAAGACAACAAAACATATCGAGCACCGTGGCAAAGCCCAAGTGTCGTTCCATGAAGAATTCAAGACTCGATTTACTATCTTCTTCCACAAAATCACAATCAACTCGAATTTTCCACGACAATCATCACCAATACAACCCCATCGTCGAATTTCTAAACGAATGCCAAAATCAACATTACCGACATATAATCAAGAATAAAAAAAGAAGACGTGAATGGACTTAGAATGATAGGCGGTCTGTGGTAAGAAGGGTCGGTAGAAATCCAAGGCAAGTTCGGTGGCGATCTATGGAAAGCAGATCGATGGCAATCCAAATGGGTGGGGTTTGCGGCAATCTAAAAGATGAGGTTTCAGGAGCTAGGGTTGAAGTCTAAGCGACGACGAACTTTAGAATGGTCAACAGCGAGAGGCTTCGGTGGTAGATGGTCGGCGACAGCGATAGAATGGATGGACTTAGGGTTTTGTCGAGTTTGGATCGAGTCATAAGGAATTAGCTCGGCCCACAAAAGGAAGGTAAGGGTATAAGATAGGTCGACTCGATTGAGTTAAGTAGGAGATTGGGCTTTAAAAAATGCTAATACTTTGGATCGATAGTGATCCATGGACTATGGATCGCTAGCGATCCATCAAATTGAATCTAATCTCCACAAATTTTCCAAGCATGATCCATATGTTATTAGCAAGCATCTTAAAAGTTGTGGAATCGGAATTGATTTGCTATAATGAGCAACGTCAATTCATGTCAAAACCCAACGAGCAGCTGAACAGCCAATGCTAAATTCGCGTGATGGCTTTAACACAATCACTTGAACCTCACCAAGCGTGAACTAAAAAGCAATTATTTCTAGAGCATGCCTTGTTTCCAGTGAAGGCATACTCTAGGGGGCAAATGTTATCCGGGTTTTTAACCCAGCAGAATTCAAAGGAAATCGGAACAGCTTCACCGAATCAGAACAGCTCAAGAGCCAACCAAAAGGACTAGAAGAACCAACCAAGAAGGATTAGAGGAAAAGAAAGCAAAAACATGCTAAGGTGTTGGATCGCTAGCAATCCATCTCCTATAGATTGCTAGTGATCTATAAGGTTCGCTCGTAGGTCCACCAATCCTCTTGCATCATGATCCAATAGATATTTTAGGAATGATGGCTAAGTTTGATGGAATTATAAGCTAGTTAGATCGAGAATTGAGAATTCATCTAATGCAATCAGCAGTCCAATGCAACCAATGTATGGATCGTCATCAAAACAAGGCAACATGCTACGAAATTACATGGAGAACACCAGCATGAGACAATAAATGCAATCCAAAAGACAGTGTCCAAAAATCCACTAAGTAAATGGGTCGCTAGCGATCCATGCACTATGGATCGCTAGCGACCCATATGATTATGCCAGATTGCCATGAAGTTTAAAGAAGAGAATGAAGAAAAGCATCACAAGTAGTTGAATCGTCAACGACCCAAAAGCTATGGATAGCCAACGATCCATTAGATTGACTCGGTTCACTATGAAACTTTCAGTGCACCTTCGTTTGTTCGTTTGCAAGAATCTGGCAAGGTGGCCTAGCCCAATAGTATTCCAACCCCTATAAATAAAATCCTACTTGCATCATAAACAAGATCTTCTGGATTGGCTGCTGAAACTAGGGCTATCAATGGATACCCGAAAAATCTGAAATCCGTTCGCATTTGCACCGAAAAGCGGATAAATATTTGATATCCGAAAAAAGGATGCGGATGCGGATATGAAGACATATGCATCCGAAAATTATCCGTCCGGTATTTTTCAAGATTATAGTTTAATTTATGTGTATTTTAGTATAGTGAAAGATATTTATTTATGGTATTATTAAGTTAGAAGTTAATATTATACGCATTAAATGCTTATAAACTGCTCAAAACTACTTATTATCATTACATTTGTTTATTTTGAATACTTCATAATTAATGGAACTGAAAAAAGTTTATGTTAAACTAAAATTTTCCATTTATATTTCTTAATTTATCAGTCGTTAGCGGATAGGATAATTATCCGATATCCGAAAATGATTTCGGATGCGAATGCGGATATAGTACTATCTGCATCCGAAAGTATCTGTTGATAGGCCTAGCTGAAACCCTGCGGAAACGACTCCTCATTCTTCTTTTCCCATACAACGATCATCTACGGGGTTCACTGTGATTCTCCAGTAAACTCTAGCATTGGTGACTTGATCTAACTTACAAAATTTTATTGCATTGTAATTAGATTCAACTTGTAATAGCAATCAATCAATAAGAAAAGTTATAAAGTGGACGTAGGCTTCATTAACAGCCGAACCACTATAAGAATCTCTTGTTCATTTACACTTTTCTACGATTTACTATTGTTTTTTCTATTTTATTTCCCTTGATAAACAATGTGACGATACGGGTTTTTCGCGTTCGAAAATCGACATCCATACTTTACATCGTACTCGAATGCCATAGATTCGACCGTTCAAATCCGAGTCGCCGGAGCTTATAACACAGTTAAGTAAATAACACAGCGGAATAAAAGAATAAAACATTGATATACAGCATTGATACAATATCCGATACAACAGAGTGATACAATGAATATCAATATACATCAGAGATCTGATACAAGAAATAGCAGCGGAAAAGAAAACGATAACACTAGCAGCGGATAATCTCCATCTCCAAAGCACCCATCCAGAAATGGCTCGAACTCCCAATAACGATGCATCAAGATAAGCAAGTGCAGTCCGATCCAAAGACTGAAGTAGCTCCAGAAAATCTACTAATCCTGACTATCTGAAAAACCCAACTCTAGACTGCTCGTGTAGAAAAATTTTGAGCACCCAGAGTTTAGGAATGAAACAATAAACTCCGGATCAGTCATGGGACTGGTGTGAGCAACAAAAACAGTTTATCTTTTTAAAAACGAACATCAAGAGAATTTTTAAAGTCAATTCGCAATGCCTTTGGAAAATGAAACTACCATAAGGCCTCCCGCCACACACACAATGCAAGCGCACACTTGGAGGAGATTTCTCCTTATGATAGTTAAACATGCTTGATACGCAGATTCTTTTTATTATTACTATAAGAGAAAAGTGTGGAAAATATTTCAAAAGTAGAATATAAATCTTAGCCAGCATAGGTACAATTATATTATGCCTACTATAGCTGTCATGTTAAATGACAGGTCCTACAACTAAAACCGTACAAGGCTCGTATTGTTTCTTTGGATTTCCAACAAATGGTCAGGCCAAGGAACTTCCCATTGCCACATGGAAACGCCTCTGGAAGGACGTCCCGAGAACCTAACCGGATCTCTGCCAACACAAGGCCGGGTTACCCCTAATTGGGTAACTACTGACACAAGTATGCCATCCCCCAGTTGTAACCAACCTTTATCCGGGGCCCCAGCAACAAATCACAAAGTAAGATATATATATATATATATATTTGCGACATCCACATAAGTTAAGTATCTGGGCTCCATACCATGATACCACTTCTGTCCAGAAGGAAACGCACATACCCTAAGGGGCGCTACCCCCAATAACCTTGCTGCATCTTTTTTGTTTTGACCAATCCGGGGTGTGAGGTTCGACGAAGTCTCGTCCACAAAGCTACGCTTTGGCACAAAGCCATGCTTTGGGTCAACAGATGATCAAAGTAACGATCACAAAGATAAATGATCAAACAAATGATCATATCACAAATGATCAAACAATGATCATCACATAACAACACTCAGCATGTCACATTACCAAATTGGGAGTACATCGCTGATAACCTTCAACTACATAACCTCTGAGCTCGTACGTCTCAGAGAAGGGTGTTAAGCTAAGAGAATAAATTCTCCATCACCAAACAGAAATGTATTTGAAAGAAATCTGCTTTATATCTCAAAATGTAATGTCAGACATGTAACCATACAAGTCTGTTCTCGGTTCGAACAGAACCGATGGCACTTCTTACGAAGCCCTTGCAATCCGGGTATCCACAATCCCGATTGGACTTCCCATCACTTAGGAAATCTCTATACCAGCGCGAATCAGTGCAGAGACAATCGACCAGTTATCCTTTTGTTCTCGTGAATATCCGGTCTTCACCACCGATCTTCAATTGCTATCCATATACGACGTATCATTATTCGGAATGGGTTGTATGACACAAAGGTCCTCTCCCGGCTAATCCGAATAATGAGCGCAATATTTAAAAACATATGGATAATAGGATTTGAATTAAGTCACAACTTAGTACTTCAAAACTTTCTTTCAAATGGTTTAAACAAATTACCATTTTAAATCTTTTTAAATAAAAGATTCATTTCACAGATATCACCCAATTTCACAAAGATTCATTCATAGATTTCAAAACAATTTCCATTTCAATTGGATTAACTCGTTTAAAATCTTTAAATTAAAGATTTAACTTATAGCTTTCAAACTGTTTCCATAACTTGGAAAATCATTTTAATTTTTAACTTGAAATCCTTTTTAACATAATTTGGAAGTTCACTTCTTATATGAAAGCTTTTATTATTTGAAACAGAATAGTTTCATTTTAGAAAGATCCAATTTTATTTGCACGAGGTAAAGCCCTTGAATTATATTCACATTCCCAAATCAATATTTTTAAAATGGTTTAACCCATATATAACTAGTATAACATCTTTAATTCCTAGTTTCAAATCATAGAATTCAATTTCAAATCTTGAATTTAATTTTAAATCAAATTATTTAAACTTTAAAACTTTATCAAGTTATTCAAAATAAATTTCATCTTTGAATTTCCATTTCAAAAGCTTTTCACTTTAAACCCAAATTTCTAATTTCAAAATCAATTGAAATTAAAATTTCAATTTCAAAAACATTAAATTTAAATTATCTGCGACTTAACCGATTTCCACGTGAAATCCATATTTGTGTGTGTAAAGGTGTAGTCCAGGGGTTTCACACAGTAGTGCAATATCATTTAATCATCACAGATTAGAATACAGAAATATAGTTGATAAGCGGTATTAACTATCACGCTTATCGTTCATTCATAGATCACAGATATATATCATAGATAAGTAAATTCCAGATCACAACATAAATCGGGATGTATCACAAAGCATCACATATCAGGGATATCAAACAATTCACATCCAATAGAATCCAAACATTCATAAGTAAGGTCAGTTAATTGTCTGATTAATTCAAATCAGATTAATTTCTTATGAATTACTAATCCTGGTTAATCAACATCGATAAATTACAAATTATTTTGATTAATTATTCTTTAATCATTTATTAATTAACCATTTATAATAAATTAATTAACCTTTAATTATAATTCATCAACCTTTAATTATTAAATAATTAACAGTTATTTATTTAATTCACCATTTAATTAATTATCTTTAATTAATAATTTAACCCTTAATTGACTAATTACCATTTACTTAATAAAACTCCAATAAGTGATCATCCCTAACCACTCACATTAACTAATTAATCTTTGATTAATTATCTTCAAATTAATTGCTTTAAATAAATTAACCTTTAATTAATCTTTAATCAATCATTAATTAAGTAATTATTCTTTAAGTAATTATCCTTTAATTACTTATATAAATAAATGGATCATTAATAACTTAAGATCTTAATTAACTAAAAGATAAACCATTTTATCTTTATAAATCACTTTAATTATCATTTAAACCTTATTTAAATAAATCTTGTAATAATTTAACTTAGACTTTAAAGTTAATTAACAATTAAAACATCTCTTCTAAATTAACTTCTTAATATCATTAAGTTTATTTAAAATAAACTATTAAAAAAAATAAAGGTTATGTATATTTCAAACCATTTTAAAACTTGGTTAATTTAAAACAATTTTATTTAAAACCTTCTTAACCAATTTTTTTTACTTGGATTTAAACTTATTTTAAAACTTTTCTTTTCATTTAAACTTAGCTTTTTGAATTTTATTTTAAAATTTTAAAACAGTGTAACAGGTTTCAGTAAAACCTGTAGCTCGCCATCAACCCGAGAACACACCAAAATGCTTCGAGTCCAACCATCGTTTTCTCGAGCACATCTCCGAGTTTCACCTTTCTTCCCTAAACTTCAACAATACCAGATATCTGTGCACACGCGTGCACATGCATCCAAGCTCCGACCATCGATGATCCATGCCGTGACCACCCTCAGATCGACAACCACCCACACAAACGATCTGATCACTCGGCTTCGTCCAATCGCCTGTGATTCGAGATCCAACACCTCAAAGCAATAGGCATTCGAAACTAGATTGACCCAAACACCTACCGCCGACTATCAAGGCGACTGGAATCCTCATCCTTCAGACCTCAACCTCATTATCGACCCTCGCAACCATCCTATCACTCGCAATAACTCGATGCTTCAAATTAGACGAGATCGCCTCGCCATTAGTCGCGACATAACAACCTCCATAAACCCTAGTCTATCTTTGCCAAGCAACCCTGATCACCAGAAAAATCTTAAACTATTTTTCCATGAATCCCCAAACCACCATCTTCCTCCAGAAACAATCCCAAGATTTTACGATTACGTGATCATCAGAAATCAATGCATTTAACTTTTCCGTTCAACTTAAGATATCTTAATGATTATCGGCTTAAAAATCGTGAATTGATTTCCTAAATTCATATTTTTGCAACACGAATTATTTTATATGATCGAAGACTGTAAACTAAACCACCAAATTTTTGACATGAATTGATTTTCTCTGATAATTCCATCTTCCAGTAAGATTTCTTACTATATATACTTTAAAAAATATTTTTTTTAAACTAAGATCTTGTCATTTTAAACACATTTTGTTTAAACATTATCAGCAATAAGAGATTAGAGGAAGAGAGATTGAATCTTAAAGTAAATCTAAGTTTGTAATCTTAGAACAAAGCAAATATACTTGTTCACAGACAGGCATCAAATTATCTATAGATATGCAGATATATTTCACATCTATACAAATATTATCACTTCAAGAATTTATCACATTCATCAGCATATGATCAGTAAAACAGATGTTTACTCACAATTGTTTCCAGAAATGAACAGAACTTTTCTGTTGAACCAGGCTTTTGAAAATGCAAGTTGAAGCTCTTCACTTGATCTTTGGCTTTCATGAATTTGTATTGTTGTTTTATGTGAGTTATTGTTTGAGTTTTATAAATGATGATGTTTACTTCAAATTTTCCTCAGCCTTTAATGATCGAACTGAATTGGAAAGTGGATAAAAGAAGTTGATATAGAGGAAGAGTTGTACAGGGAGCAAGAAGGTTGTTTGTACTAAAGTTATGGGCTGAGATGATCTTTCATTAATTGCCTTGGTATGTTGCATTAATGACTTAGTACTTTAGGTTTTCATTTGCAAGTTATTAATTATACTTTATTTAGGTTCTTACTTCTTATATGAATGTATGTTGTTTCTTTTACTTGCCTTAATTATCTTTTTCTATTTCCAATTACATATGTATTTATTTAACTTAATATTTTATATCAATTTCCAATTATTTCACAAATTTTTATTCAAAAATTCATTTAAATTATCAATTTAAATTCATAAAAATCCGGGGTCGTTACAGACATCCCCCTTTAAAAGAATTTCGTCCTCGAAATTGCCAGGAGACACAGAGATAGATGAAGAATATTTCATCAAATCAAACTGAGCATCTATTCTGCATTTGGCTTACCAAATCAGAATATCAATAATTGATATAAAACCGAATCTATTTAACACTTCACAAGGTACTCGGGTTATCCAGATCTACGAAATATGCAGGGCATGGGTTAGTTCGAAGGGATAACTAACCGTTTGTAGAATATATCGAGACCCAAACAATAGATAGATGGATCAATCCTCCAAAATTTCCAAACATCAGATATGGATTCCAAACTCAAATCGAAATACTTATCCTTTGGGATATATATAACTTGTACCTCTTCGGACTTTGATATACCTAAGAAATTTCAATAAAATTTCAATTTATGTTTTAAACGAAATCGTTTTATCAATACAATTCAAATTTAGCTTCATATTCTATTAATCAATTTAACTCAATTTAAAATTTCCAATTTATTTAAAATTTTAATTCCAAATTTTCAAATTCATATTCATTAAAGTTTAAATCAAAAACTGATAAGAAACCGATGAAGATACGAAATAAAAATTTCCTACAACGGTTCGTAGGGCCACCATTACACCGAAACTTCTTTTTAAAGCTGCCACGAAGAAATGAAAAGATTTTGGAAACGAATCAAAGAAAATTGATAGAGAAAATTATTTCCACTGTTGTAGGGTATTGACCATTTATAGTCGTATTTCTCTGTCCCCTATCTCGTCCTCTTCTTGCACTCATACTCACTATTAGTGGATAGCAAGAGAATTTACTGAGACATTCAGGCGGATATCTTAGGGATACTCATTCTAGGGATACTTCACCCTATCTCCAATGAGTTATTTAATGTGTTATACTCCTGAGCTAAAGTTCAACCTTAGCTCTGATACCAAATGTGACGATACGGGTTTTTCGCGTTCGAAAATCGACATCCATACTTTACATCGTACTCGAATGCCATAGATTCGACCGTTCAAATCCGAGTCGCCGGAGCTTATAACACATTTAAGTAAATAACACAGCGGAATAAAAGAATAAAACATTGATATACAACATTGATACAATATCCAATACAACAGAGTGATACAATGAATATCAATATACATCAGAGATCTGATACAAGAAATAACAGCGGAAAAGAAAACGATAACACCAGCAGTGGATAATCTCCATCACCAAAGCACCCATTCAGAAATGGCTCGAACTCCCAATAATAATGCATCAAGATAAGCAAGTGCAGTCCGATCCAAAGACTGAACTAGCTCCAGAAAATCTACTAATCCCGACTATCTGAAAAACCCAACTCTAGACTGCTCGTGTAGAAAAATTTTGAGCACCTAGAGTTTAGGAAAGAAACAATAAACTCCGGATCAGTCGTGGGACTGGTGTGAGCAACAAAAATAGTTTATCTTTTTAAAAACGAACATCAAGAGAATTTTTAAAGTCAATTCGCAATGCTTTTGGAAAATGAAACTACCATAAGGCCTCCCGCCACACACACAATGCAAGCGCACACTTGGAGGAGATTTCTCCATATGATAGTTAAACATGCTTGATACACAGATTCTTTTTATTATTACTGTAACTGAAAAGTGTGGAAAATATTTCGAAAGTAGAATATAAATCTTAGCCAGCATAGGTACCATTATATTATGCCTACTATAGCTGTCATGTTAAATGACAGGTCCTACAACTAAAACCGTACAAGGCTCATATTGTTTCTTTGGATTTCCAACAAATGGTCAGGCCAAGGAACATCCCATTGCCACATGGAAACGCCTCTGGAAGGACGTCCCGAGAACCTAACCGAATCTCTGCCAACACAAGGCCGGTTTACCCCTAACTGGGTAACTACTGACACGAGTATGCCATCCCCCAGTTGTAACCAACCTTTATCCGGGGCCCCAGTAACAAATCACAAAGTAAGATATATATATATATATTTGCGACATCCACATAAGTTAAGTATTTGGGCTCCATACCATGATACCACTTCTATCCAGAAGGAAATGCACATACCCTAAGGGGCGCTACCCACAATAACCTTGCTGCATCTTTCTTGTTTTGACCATTCTGGGGTGTGAGGTTCGACGAAGTCTCGTCCACAAAGCTACGCTTTGGCACAAAGCCATGCTTTGGGTCAACAGATGATCAAAGTAATGATCACAAAGATAAATGATCAAACAAATGATCATATCACAAATGATCAAACAATGATCATCACACAGCAACACTCAGCATGTCACATTACCAAATTGGGAGTATATCGCTGATAACCTTCAACTACATAACCTCTGAGCTCGTACATCTCAGAGAAGGGTGTTAAGCTAAGAGAATAAATTCTCCGCCACCAAACAGAAATGTATTTGAAAGAAATCTGCTTTATATCTCAAAATGTAATGTCAGACATGTAACCATACAAGTCTGTTCTGGGTTCGAACAGAACCGAAGGCACTTCTTACGAAGCCCTTGCATTCCGGGTATCCACAATCCCGATTGGACTTCCCATCACTTAGGAAATCTCTATACCGGCGCGACTCAGAGCAGAGACAATCGACCAGTTATCCTTTCGTTCTCATGAATATCCGGTCTTCACCACCGATCTTCAATTGCTATCCATATACGACGTAACATTATTCGGAATGGGTTGTATGACACAAAGGTCCTCTCCCAGCTAATCCGAATAATGAGCGCAATATTTAAAAACATATGGATAATAGGATTTCAATTAAGTCACAACTTAATACTTCAAAACTTTCTTTCAAATGGTTTAAACAAATTACCATTTTAAATCTTTTTAAACAAAAAGATTCATTTCACAGATTTCACCCAATTTCACAAAGATTCATTCATAGATTTCAAAATAATTTCCATTTCAATTGGATTAACTCGTTTAAAATCTTTAAATTAAAGATTTAACTTATAGCTTTCAAACTGTTTCCATAACTTGGAAAATCATTTTAATTTTTAACATGAAATCCTTTTTAACATAATTTGGAAGTTCACTTCTTATATGAAAGCTTTTATTATTTGAAACAGAATAGTTTCATTTCAGAAAGATCCAATTTTATTTGCACGAGGTAAAGCCCTTGAATTATATTCACATTCCTAAATCAATATTTTTAAAATGGTTTAACCCATATATAACTAGTATAACATCTTTAATTCCTAGTTTCAAATCATAGAATTCAATTTCAAATCTTGAATTTAAGTTTAAATCAAATTATTTAAACTTCAAAACTTTATCAAGTTATTCAAAATAAATTTCATCTTTGAAATTCCATTTCAAAAGCTTTTCACTTTAAACCCAAATTTCTAATTTCAAAATCAATTGAAATTAAAATTTCAATTTCAAAAACATCAAATTTAAATTATCTGTGGCTTAACCGATTTCCACGTGAAATCCATATTTGTGTGTGTAAAGGTGTAGTCCAGGGGTTTCACACAGTAGTGCAATATCTTTCAATCATCATAGATCAGAATACAGAAATACAGTTGATAAGCGGTATTAACGATCACGCTTATCGTTCATTCACAGATCACAGATATATATCACAGATAAGTAAATTTTAGATCACAACATAAATCAGGATGTATCACAAAGCATCACAAATCAGGGATATCAAACAATTCACATCCAATAGAATCCAAACATTCATATGTAAGGTCAGTTAATTGTCTGATTAATTCAAATTAGATTAATTTCTTATGAATTACTAATCCTGGTTAATCAACATCGATAAATTACAAATTATTTTGATTAATTATTCTTTAATCATTTATTAATTAACCATTTATAATAAATTAATTAACCTTTAATTATAATTCATCAACCTTTAATTATTAAATAATTAACCTTTAATTATTTAATTCACCATTTAATTAATTATATTTAATTAATAATTTAACCCTTAATTGACTAATTACCGTTTACTTAATAAAACTCCAATAAGTGATCATCCCTAACCACTCACATTAACTAATTAATCTTTGATTAATTATCTTCAAATTAATTACTTTAAATAAATTAACCTTTAATTAATCTTTAATCAATCATTAATTAAGTAATTATTCTTTAAGTAATTATCCTTTAATTACTTTTATAAATAAATGGATCATTAATAACTTAAGATCTTAATTAACTAAAAGATAAACCATTTTATCTTTATAAATCACTTTAATTATCATTTAAACCTTATTTAAATAAATCTTGTAATAATTTAACTTAGACTTTAAAGTTAATTAACAATTAAAACATCTCTTCTAAATTAACTTCTTAATATCATTCAAAGCAATAGGCATTCGAAACTAGATTGACCCAAACACCTACCACCGACTATCAAGGCGACTGGAATCCTCATCCTTTAGACCTCAACCTCATTATCGACCCTCACAACCATCCTATCACTCGCAATCGAACTCGATGCTTTAAATTAGACGAGATCACCTCGCCATTAGTCGCGACAGAACAACCTCCATAAACCCTAGTCTAGCTTTGCCAAGCAACCCTGATCACCAGAAAAATCATAAACTATTTTTCCATGAATCCCCAGACCACCATCTTCCTCCAGAAACAATCCCAAGATTTTACGATTACACGATCATCAGAAATCAACGCATTTAACTTTTCCGTTCAACTTAAGATATCTTAATGATTATCGGCTTAAAAATCGTGAATTGATTTCCTAAATTCATATTTTTGAAACACGAATTAGTTTATATGATCGAAGACTGGAAACTAAACAACCAAATTTTTGACATGAATTGATTTTCTTTGATCATTCCAACTTCCAGTAAGATTTCTTACTATATATACTTTAAAAATATATTTTTTAAACTAAGATCTTGTCATTTTAAACACATTTTATTTAAACATTATGCAATAAGAGACTAGAGGAAAAGAGATTGAATCTTGAAGTAAATCTAAGTCTGTAATCTTAGAACAAAGCAAATATACTTGTTCACAGACAGGCATCAAATTATCTATAGATATGCAGATATATTTCACATCTATACAAATATTATCACTTCAAGAATTTATCACATTCATCAGCATATGATCAGAATTCAAGTTTTTAAAATAGATGTTTACTCACAATTGTTTACAGCAATGAACAGAACTTTTCTGTTGAACCAGGCTTTTGAAAATGCAAGTTAAAGCTCTTCACTTGATCTTTGGCTTTCATGAATTTGTATTGTTTTTTTATGTGAGTTATTGTTTGAGTTTTATAAATGATGATGTTTACTTCAAATTTTCCTCAGCCTTTAATGATCGAACTGAATTGGAAAGTGGATAAAAGAAGTTGATATATAGGAAGAGTTGTACAGGGAGCTAGAAGGTTGTTTGTCCTAAAGTTATGGGCTGAGATGATCTTGCATTAATTGCCTTGGTATGTTGCATTAATGACTTAGTACTTTAGGTTTTCATTTGCAAGTTATTAATTATACTTTATTTAGGTTCTTACTTCTTATATGAATGTATGTTGTTTCTTTTACTTGCCTTAATTATCTTTTTCTATTTCCAATTACATATGTATTTATTTAACTTAATATTTTATATCAATTTCCAATTATTTCACTAATTTTTATTCAAAAATTCATTTAAATTATCAATTTAAATTCATAAAAATCCGGGGTCGTTACAAACAAGGTTGGTGCTTTCATACTCAATCCAGGGTGTTGATCCATTTTTTGGTTAACAACGGTGAAATCACCTTTTAAATTCATACTATTAAAAATCTAGTTTAATTAACTCCTTTGAAAATTTCTTACTTTTGGAAAAACATAAATGAGATCTTTTGTCAGAGCATTCTGGTTTTCCCTTCAATCTGTTCCACCCCTCACCTGGAAAGAGAAAATAGAGGTTACGTAAGGTTAGGGCACTGGTTGCTCCATCGCTAACCTTAGTTACACAACTTGTTTATCTTTCTAGATCTCTCAGGCGGGACAAATGTACTAGTCATTTCTGCATACTTAGTTTGTTGTTACATTCAAGGAAATGATTACAATTATATTATTTAAGTGTTATAAACAATTTCTCTTAACCATTTATTCAAACTCTGATGCAGGCCAAGTACTAAGTCGTGACCGACTTAACGAGCTCGTAACTCGGGACCGACCTAACGAAGCTTTTAAGTCACCCCAACGACTTAATGAAAACCTACGAGTTAACAAGCTAAAACGTATCGGGTTACGCAGTGAAAAGGCAGAGCAAGTGTTAGGTCGTATGCGACCTAACGAATCAAGAGAAAGGTCGTTTACTATAAGTCGCCCACGACTTAACAAAGAAACTATAGGTCGCTCACGACCTATCGAAGAAGATCTAAGTCGTCCATGACTTAACTCAAGCGGGTCACGACCTAAGGAAGAAGATTTAGGTCGTCTACGACCTAAGGGGGAAGTTTTAGGTCATCTACGACCTAACGTGTATGCTAAAGAAAGGATCTCATGACCTAAGTTAGGTCGCCAGTAAAGTTAGGTCGCCAATGGCTACAGTTCGCTGAAGTTTGATGCCGTAGATTCTTTATGCCACCTTAATCTCCGCCGTTGATTCTTAAGTCGCTGATGGATGCTGCTGATAAGTCGTTACCGACTTATACTCTTATACTAAGTCGTAGGTCGCATCTTTTATAAGTCGTAAGTCGTTGTATTATAGGTCGTTACACTGTCTGTTTTAGGTCGCTTGTACATTGTAGTTGTACCTTGTAATGCTGCTAAGTCGTTTGTATGGTTAGGTCGTTACCGACCTTAGTTACGTCGTAAGTCGTATGTTTAGGGTCGGAACCGACCTAAGTGTTGTGCGAAATTGGATGTGTGTTTTGTAACTTCTATAAATAGGCCGGTGGTGCCATTTGTAATAGTTTAGTTGATTTGAAATAAAACTCTTGTTTTGTTAGCTTTGTGCTTTCACCCAATTGGTAGTTGAGTGTAATCTCCTATCTCCACTCTCGGATAATCGAGTGCGCTCGATTCAACGATAGCTGAAGCCGATTCACGGAATCTAGTGCGCTAGATCAACGTGTGAAGAATCGCAGATCTTTGAACCCGGTATCGTGCGCGATCAACGAGTTCGAGATAGCTAGAATTCGGCATCTTCGGATCAACGAATTCGGGCATTTCAGTATTCATCAATCCATCGATTGCTACTTTCATCGATCTACATTGTTTTGATTAATCCGCTGCGTCAGTTTTGGTATCAGAGCCTGTTTTAGCCAATCATAGCTAAATCGAGTCTTGGAGCCGAGAATTTGAAGTTTGAAGCTGTTGTTCATCGTGTTCATTGCAAATTGCAACAAAGGGGGAGTTTTCGATCCATTTTATTTTGGATCTAAGTTCGAAAGGTGTTTGAAATTTTGAAGTGGGCAAGTTAGAGCTTCGGCCGAACTAAGGGAAGCAAGGAAGGCCATGTACATCACTTTGAAAGTCAAAGCCGAGAATTGGAGAGTTTGTAAAGTTTCAAATCATGCCGCCAAGAAGAGCTAATCGTCACCAAAACGTGGAAGATTTGTATAAACGGGAAGATGCCGAGCAAATGGAGCAACGTATAAGTGATAAATTCAATGAGAAGTTGGATGAAGGCATGGGGCGATTAGAGAAGCTTATGACGGAGATGAATCGAAATCAAAGAAGGGTTTCACCTGAATCTAACCACGAGAGAAGTAGAGTTTCACCACATTCTAATCAAGGGAGAAGTAATGATAATGATCATAGAAGTGTGAGCCGAGACAGTTATAGAAATGTTGATGACCGAGATCGTGTTCGGAGGAATGTAGACAGCCGTGATGGTAGTAGAGATGTTGGTGGTCAGAATCGACATCGATATACATCTGATTTTGAAGAGGAGTATGATGGTGGTAGTATTCAAGGACGAGGCAAGGAAGAAATTATTCAGAGTATGATCACAAGTGGGAGTCTGGGATGAAGACGGAAATATCGGAGTTTAAAGGTGGTATGCAAGCTGAAGAGTTTTTGGATTGGGTAGCTAATATTGAAGAAATTTTTGATTTCAAGGAAGTTTCAGAACGTCGTAGAGTGAAGTTGGTTGCTACAAGGTTGAGGGGTAGAGCTTTGGCGTGGTGGCAGCAAACCAAACTTACACGTGGACGAATGGGAAAGTCAAAAGTTGAATCTTGGGAGAAGATGAAGAAATTGATGAAAGCAACGTTCTTACCTTATAATTACCAATCTCTGATGTATCAACGTTTGCAGAATTTGAGGCAAGGCACAAAGACTGTTAATGATTATGCAGATGAGTTTTATCAGCTTATTGCGAGGAATGATATTATGGAAACGGAAGAGCAGCTGACATCTAGATTCATTGGGGGATTGAGAATGCAGATTCAGGATATGGTTAATATGTTCGATCCAAGATCTGTGGCAGAAGCACATCAGAAAGCGTTGGCTTGGGAGAAACAGGGACGCCGAGGAGGTGGTGTGTTTACTAATTCCAACAATCAAGTGAAGGGTGTTCGTGGGAGTTCTAATGTTTCTAAACCTATCAATAAACCAGTGGTGAAGGAGGCTGAGAAGGCAAAGGTTAACAACGGTTTCAAATGTTACAATTGCCAGGAATTGGGTCATAAAAGCAATGAGTGTCCAAAGCCAAAGAAGAGAACCATGGTTGCAAAAGTTGAGGAGGTTGATGGAGATTATTCTAGTCCAGTTGAGGAGGATGAACAGGATATTGCATCGGGAGATGAAGGTTGTAATCTAATGCTGAGAAGATCATGTTTGACACCGAAGCAGGAAGAAGCTAGTTGGTTGAGGAGTAATATCTTTCAGTCGACATGCACTATACTAGGAAAGGTGTTTAAATTTGTGATTGACGCAGGAAGCTGTGACAATATCGTTTCAACCGAGGCTGTAACAAAGTTGAAATTGAAGACAGAGAAACATCCGAATCCATATAAGTTAGCATCGTTGAGAAAAGGAGGAGAAGTGAAAGTGGATAGACGAGTTCGTGTTCCATTCTCTATTGGGAAGAAATACAAAGACAAGATCTGGTGTGATGTAGTAGAGATGGATGTTTGCCACTTACTTTTGGGAAGACCATGGCAGTATGATCGAGCAGTACAGCATGACGGTCGGACCAATAGCTACAGTTTTATGTTTGAAGGTACGAAGATTATCTTAGTACCAAAGAAGAGACAACAAGGAGAAAGTAAGTCAGAAAAGATTGAAGAGCTGAAAACTTTATTATCCTTGAAGGAGTTTGTTAAGGAGATTGAAGAGGAGCCCGAGGTATTCTTGTTGATTGGGCGTGAGAGCAGTGAAGAGGTTGAAATTCCAGAAGAAGTGAAACCAGTTTTGAAAGAATTTGAGGATGTATTTCCGGATGAGTTACCGAAGGAGTTACCGCCACTGAGAGGCATTCAACATCAAATTGATCTGGTTCTGGGAGCAATGTTGCCACATAGACCACATTATCGAATGATTCCGAAGGAACATGAAGAGTTGCGGAAGCAGGTAGAGGAATTGCTTGAACAGGGGCTTGTGCAGGAGAGTTTAAGTCCTTGTGCTGTACCAGCTTTATTGGTACCCAAAAAGGATGGAACGTGGAGGATATGCACAGATAGTAGAGCATTGAATAAGATCACAGTCAGATACAGATTTCCGATGCCGAGGCTTGATGATTTATTGGATCAAATTAGTGGGTCCGTAATCTTTTCTAAGATTGACTTGAAGAGCGGTTATCATCAGATTCGCATTAGACCAGGGGACGAATGGAAGACAACATTCAAGACAAGGGAAGGATTGTATGAATGGCTGGTAATGCCGTTTGGTCTATCGAATGCACCAAGTACATTCATGAGGGTGATGAACCAAATTTTCAGGCCGTACATTGGGAAATTTGTGGTGGTCTACTTTGATGATATTATAATCTACAGTGCTAGTACAGAAGAGCATGTTCAGCATTTGAAGAAGGTGTTAATTAATCTTCGTGAAGAACAATTCTATGCTGCTACAAAGAAGTGTGTTTTTATGGCAAGGAGTGTTTTATTTCTGGGGTATGTTATGTCGGAAGAAGGAATACAGGTTGACCAAAGTAAAGTCGAAGCAATTAGAGATTGGCCGCAACCCAAGACGATAACGGAAGTTCGGAGTTTTCATGGGTTGGCTTCATTTTATCGGAGGTTTATTCCACACTTTAGTAGTGTGATGGCGCCTGTGACTGATTGTATGAAGGGTAAACAGTTTTCATGGTCAAAGGAAGCAAGGGATGCTTTTGGGAAGATCGAGGAGTTGCTGACATCTGCACCAATTCTAGTATTACCAGATTTTCAGTTGTTGTTTGAGCTACACACTGATGCGTCAAAGGTTGGGATTGGAGGAGTGTTGAGTCAGAGGGGGCATCCTATTGCATATTTCAGTGAGAAGTTGTCAGGAGCAAAGATGAGATACATCACATATGATGTGGAGTTCTATGCTGTTGTGCAAGCTATTAAACACTGGAGACATTATCTATTTCAGAAAGAGTTTGTTCTTTACACTGATCATGAAGCATTGAAGCATTTACAAGGGCAAGACAAGATTTCAGCGAGACATGCATCATGGATTGCCTATTTGCAACAGTTTCCTTTTGTTGTTAAACACAAGTCTGGAGTTATGAACCGTGTAGCGGATGCGTTGAGCAGAAGGAATCATTTGTTGACTACAATGAAGGTCGAGGTGACAGGTTTTGAATTACTGCCAGAGCTGATTGCAGAAGATCCTTACTTTACAAAGTTTGTTGGCAAAGTCAAGGAGGGAAAGACGGATGAGTTCGTAATGATGGATGGGTTTCTTTTTAAAGGAAGTCGATTGTGCATACCGGAGGGTAGTTTGAGAATGAAAATTGTGAAGGAGCTACATGAAGAAGGCTACGTGGGCAGAGACCGTACTTTGCAATTGATTTCGCAATCTTATTTTTGGCCATCAATGAGGAAAGAGGTTGAAAGGTTTGTGGAGCGATGTCATATTTGTCAAGTTTCGAAAGGAATTGCTACAAATGCAGGGTTATATCTACCATTGCCTATACCAACTAAGCCTTGGGTGGATGTGAGTATGGACTTTGTTTTGGGGTTGCCGAGAACGCAGCATGGTAATGATTCCATTTATGTGGTGGTTGATCGATTTTCGAAAATGGCACATTTTATTGCTTGTAAGAAGACGGCGGACGCTGTTCATTTTGCTCAGTTGTTTTTCAAAGAGATATATCGACTTCACGGATTGCCAGAATCTATTGTGTCGGATAGGGATACTAGATTTTTGAGTCATTTTTGGCTAAGTTTGTGGAAGATGGTTGGAACGAAGCTGAAGTTTAGTAGCGCTTACCATCCGCAAACTGATGGGCAAACAAAGGTGGTAAACAGATCATTGGGAAACTTATTGCGATGTCTTGTACAAGACAATCTGAAGAGTTAGGATATAAAATTATGCCAAGAAGAGTTTGCTAATAATCATGCCGTAAATCGTAGCACAGGGTTCAGTCCATTCCAGGTCGTGTATTCCAATTTGCCAAAGGGACCGTTGGACTTAACGGTAATACCACATTCGAAGGGGACAGTTAAGAAAGCTGCTGATTTTGTTGAAGGGTTGACGGAATGTCATAAAGTCGTTCTGGAACGATTGGAGAAAGCAAATGAAAAGTATAAATGATCTGCAGATTTGAAGCGAAGAGGCGTTGAATTTAATGAAGGAGATTTAGTTTATGTAGTGTTGACCAAGGATCGTTTTTCAGTTGGAACATACAATAAAATGAAAGCACGGAAGATTGGTCCAGTAAAATTTTTGAAGAAGATCAATGAAAACGCTTATAAATTGAGGCTGCTGGAGGATGTGTATACTTCCGATGTGTTTAATGTTAAACATCTCATACCATATCATGGGGATGAACTTACGGTGGAAGAGGATGGCGCAAATTCGAGGACGAATTTTTCTCAACCAGGGGAGGATGATGAAGGCCAAGTACTAAGTCGTGACCGACTTAACGAGCTCGTAACTCAGGACCGACCTAACGAAGCTTTTAAGTCACCCCAACGACTTAATGAAAACCTGCGAGTTAACAAGCTAAAACCTACCGGGTTACGCAGTGAAAAGGCAGAGCAAGTGTTAGGTCGTATGCGACCTAACGAATCAAGAGAAAGGTCGTTTACTATAAGTCGCTCACGACTTAACAAAGAAACTATAGGTCGCTCACGACCTATCGAAGAAGATCTAAGTCGTCCACGACTTAAGTCAAGCGGGTCACGACCTAAGGAATAAGATTTAGGTCGTCTGCGACCTAAGGGGGAAGTTTTAGGTCGTCTACGACCTAACGTGTATGCTAAAGAAAGGTTCTCACGAACTAAGTTAGGTCGCCAGTAAAGTTAGGTCGCCAATGGCTACAGTTCGCTGAAGTTTGATGACGTAGATTCTTTATGCCGCCTTAATCTCCGCCGTTGATTCTTAAGTCGCTGATGGATGCTGCTGATAAGTCGTTACCGACTTATACTCTTATACTAAGTCGTAGGTCGCATCTTTTATAAGTCGTAAGTCGTTGTATTATAGGTCGTTACACTGTCTGTTTTAGGTCGCTTGTACGTTGTAGTTGTACCTTGTAATGCTGCTAAGTCGTTTGTATGGTTAGGTCGTTACCGACCTTAGTTAGGTCGTAAGTCGTATGTTTAGGGTCGGAACCGACCTAAGTGTTGTGCGAAATTGGATGTGTGTTTTGTAACTTCTATAAATAGGCTGGTGGTGCCATTTGTAATAGTTTAGTTGATTTGAAATAAAACTCTTGTTTTGTTAGCTTTGTGCTTTCACCCAATTGGTAGTTGAGTGTAATCTCCTATCTCCACTCTCGGATAATCGAGTGCACTCAATTCAACGATAGCTGAAGCCGATTCACGGAATCTAGTGCGCTAGATCAACGTGTGAAGAATCACAGATCTTTGAACCCGGTATCGTGCGCGATCAACGAGTTCGAGATAGCTAGAATTCGGCATCTTCGGATCAACGAATTCGGGCATTTCAGTATTCATCAATCCATCGATTGCTACTTTCATCGATCTACATTGTTTTGATTAATCCGCTGCGTCAAACTCTTATTAAAACTTCCAAATCATCTTTCAAAATACTAAATTGTTTATTTAAAGACATATATAAAATATTCGGTAAAGAATAGTTAAGTTTAAATTTATATTTCTAAAGTTTATTAAAACTGTCGTAGAAAAGTGCTGCGGATAGCGTTTTAAAAGCTTATCTAATTAAAACAACTTTTCTATCACTTGTAAATCCATATTTATAACTCAAATCTCTTGTAAAACATTTTAAAATATTTATTAAATTTATTTCATATTTTTAAATATTTGAAATATTCATTTTAAAGAATTTTACACTTTGGTCACTTAACTGCAAAAGCACGATTTTCTTGAAAATTTTATTTAGTCATATCTTAAAATATACAAGATGAAATCTTGGTTTCTATTTTCCATTTGAAAACTATGGTTATGAGGATTCAGAAAATTCTTATTTCGAAGAATTTCGACTCCATTTCTATCATGCACATTCATTTAGCTTTTCCGATGCGAAATCGCAAACTACTGTTACGCGACGCGCCTTATTTTGACTTGGTTTTTTCACTGTTTTCCAAAACTTCTTCAAATTGGGTTTTATTATTTATAAAACATTCATAAACCATTTAAAAAAATATTTTACTAAACTATTTATTAAAATGCACTTTATTTTCAAATATTTTATATTACATTACTTTAATATTCAAACTTCCATTTCTTAAAACTTTTTAACAATACGAAACCATATGCTATTTATTTTTTTCAAAATGAATTCTTTTTCTATAGTTAATTTAAAAAGGGTCGTAACTATCCTTTGTATACCATATAGGATTTAAAATAAGTGTGGTTTTAAATCAACTAAAGATTAACTATGACTAATAAAGTAGTCATAACCAACTTTTAACTATGATGTTGATAAAATCAACACTAACAACCATGCATTCATCCATACAACCAAATTCATTCAAGCATCCATATTTTAACTAAATGGTGTCAATTTATCTTAAGGGTATGAACATGAATATCATAGCACCAAAAAAATAAGATTTTAAAAGATAAGAGCTCACTTTCATTTGATACGTTTAACTATATATATTAATTCTTACTTCTTAAGCAACCATCAAACATCATTAGTTAACCAACCAAATATCATAACTACTTTTAATATTCATGCTAACCATTTTATAATTAATTTCAAATTATAAGAAATATGTACTTAAATCGATTTCTCACCATTAACCAAATCGTTTCACTTCCTATCAACAATCATTATAACAACACTTCATTATCATTTTCAACTTCAACCAACCATCATTAAAACCATCCTTTTCCTCTTAAACTACATGCTTATGACCTCCTTTCCCTTCTTTACTCATGGCCACCTTCCTCTTTTCTTGATCTCGGCCATAGCCATCCTCCACCTTCCCCTAGGTTCGGCCTCCTCCTACTCCACCCCTTCCACCATCATTCTTTAACTTTTTATGTGTTAAACCATGTTTTAATGATATTCTAAGGTATTTGGAAAAGTTTGGTGGAGTTTGGGGTTGGTTTGATATGTTTTTAAGAAAGTTAGTAAAAAGATAAAAGAGAAGAAGAAGCCATTAGAGAAGAGAAGAAGATGAAGAAGCTTGGAAAAGAGAGAAGAGAATGTGTGAAGAAATGAGAGAATGGAAGGTGGTATTTATAAAAAAGTAAAAAGTGAGAATTTACCAAATTAGCCCCTTACCAAATTATCAAAATACCCTTGGATATTTCTCTTGAACTTCACATCACCCTTTATCAGCACTTATCGTCATCCCATCACATCTTCCCTACTTAATAATAAAGTAAAACATGCATTTATGGTGATTTGATGTTTGTTTTTCATTACTTAACTTTTAAGTATTCTTAATTTATAAAAATAGAAACATATATTTATGTATATGTTTGATTTAACTAAAGGTATACATAGTTTAGAATATGTATTAAGATGTGTTAAAATCATGTTAACAACGTTGCAATGAGTCGAAACAACTTCCGTTCGATGAAAGGTCAAAAATCCGAAAAACGATCGTCGGTCACATTTTCAGTTATAAATCAAACTATTTATTTATGTAAACAAAACTTGAAAATTGATTTGTTATCATCTTTAAATAATTAAAAAAAATTATTTAATCTATAAAACCCTATTTAATAATATTAAAATCCAATTATAAAAATACGACATCGATTTGTCAAAGTGCGACGAAATTTGTCAATCTTTATAAAACAAGTGTGTGTGTGTGTATATATATATAGTTATAAAACTTTTATCAACCAATCATTATCATTATATAACAATTTAAAAAGAGTTATTTATCTTTTAAAACAGTCATTGAATGTGTATCCCATTTTATCGCAAACCGACTTTTGTCACTTTTCGACGAAAATCCAAACTTCTTGATTTTGTAATCAAATTCTAAAAATAAGTTCATAATTCTTATTTATCACATAAAACATGATTATTCAAGTTTGAAAATTCTATATCTAAATATTTTATTAAATATTTTTATTTTCAAAGTAGTAAAATTACGGGTCGTTATGGATGTTGTTCTTGTGAGGTAAAATCCATTCTATGTTTAGCGCCATGGTCTCATAGAATTATTATGTGTTCACCATATTTCTTGAGTTTTCTCACGTTGGTTTTCCAGACTATCCGGGTGTTATTTTATTATAATGCTCGGGTCAGGTCGAGTTTTTTCCAGGTTGTCGTTGGTGGGACATGAAGTTGATGGAGTAGAGCTGGTTGTTCACCTGCCGTTGTATTTTTATTTTCCGCTGTATTACTATATACCCATTAGCAATTATAAGGTTAGGAAGTTATAACTATCCAGGCTATGAGGTTTGTTTTTAACTCTGATATACCATATATCTTGGAGTGACAGCTTTTACTATTTTTGTTATATTATATGTTGTCGTTCCGTTGTGAGATTCTATTTTCCCTGATCTTTTTTTCTTTTTACCCTAACAATCTACCTTTATAGCACTTGGATGCTTGGCATTTGAATACTATGGACATATTAAGTGTTGACTTTCATGGTCGAAAAAGCGGGTCAATGTATTTGGTATCAGAACTAAAGGTTAAGCGAGACCCTTGGCTTTGATGGGGTAAACTCATTTGAGATAAAGTAAGTTATGCCCTAGAGTGAGTTAAGAGTATTGTATAAACAAGAGCTTGTTTATTTTTGCTATAAAAAAGTATCATGTTAAGTGGTCTATTAAGTTTGAATTTTGAATTTTGGTTGAGAAGTGGGACACCACGGTATCGATAGGGATTTCAAAACATTTGAACAAGGCAAACATACATGATACTGATTTTTGAAAATTTAGTAAATGAAATATTTTATCTAGGATTATATATTTTATATATTCAAATTTATATAGTCATTTAAGGTATGTTTATTTGTTGATGATAATATACCTTTATTATCATTATTATTTGATTTGTCATGGTCGGATAGTTTAGGAGCATTGAATATTATTTATTGATTGTTAATTTATGCTTGACCAGTTTATGAGCGTTTATTATTTTGATAATTGTAAGTGCATTAAAATGAACCCCTTGTGAATTAAGTTTCACATTTTAACTATTAGGTCTTTAGAGAAAATGTTAAGTTAAAAGTCATCTTTTAATAAAATTGTTTAATATAATCTAAATGAGAAGCATTTAGAGGATAAATATTTGTGAAAGGTTATTATAATAAAGAAAAAGTTAATATAATATAAGATGATTTTAAGGGAACATTTTATATGAGTATGGTATATAAAAAGATTTATATGATTTATAAAAGGTGTTTTATAAATATAAAGGGCATTGTAGAATTTGAATTCTAGTATTGTTAAAATGATTTTAAAAAATTAAGAAAAGTAATAATGCTATAACATGGAAGTATTCATAAGTATAAGTATTTCGAAGAAATTTTCTAAGCAAGATACATTGTTCTTTAGGTAGTTCAGGGAAAATATCTCAACTAGTTTTGTGGTAATCTGAATAATCTTCTAAGTGACGATCGAATGTTTACTTAGTCGAACGTTTTAGTGCACTTAGTAAATTATTCTCTTTATCATTTTGCTATCGAATGAGTTTGAATCCGAACGAATCCAAAGTGAGTGTTAGTGAATAAATTGTTAAGTTATTCTGTATATAGAAATATATGTAATATGATTTTAAAAAGGGTTTTGATATAAAAACCGAGTATTTAGTTCTCAAGTTTCCTTAAAGGAAATTGATTTAAAATAAAAAGGTATTTTGATAAATGAAAATTTTAAACTCTTAGATAGAAAATATATAATTTAACTTAAGTTTTAAATGGATTAAACTGGATAGGAAGGTTTTAATAAGTGTTGTTTTATTAAAACCGTAGTTTTTAAAAAAAATCTAAGTTATGTAAACTATTTAATGTTATTGGGCTAACCCGTAAACATCTTTCCTTAGAACACTCTAAGGTAAAGAGGTCAAATGGTTGATTCGGTTTTAAGACCAATATTATGTTTGGGCCTCCATTTGAATTTAAAAAATAAAAATAAAGAATAAGTAAGTAAAATAAAATTGACCTTTTGTATATACTCTTAGGATGTACAAGAGTATTATATAAGTAAATAAACGTGGAGTAATTTTTTAATTTAATGTTTTATAAAGTTATGTCTTTATAAAATGTTTATAAACTTAAGTGAATTTATGGAGTAATTCATAAATAATTTTAGTATTGAATGAAATACTGTAAATAAAAATGAAAGTGATTTAGAAAGAAATTGGTGCACTTAAGAAACTATGGATTAAGTATGTAAGTTGTACATAGATCATTTAATTTGCTCGTTTCTCGATCTAAGATTCAAGTACATAACTATAAGGTGGTTCACACCAGTTCGGAAAAAGATTTCTCACTCGATTTTTGACAGCGAACACGTGATTCAAATTCTTGATATGATACTAAGGTTTTCTATCATCATATATGGCTATGCAAGGAGAACTAAGATTTCTAATCAAGGAACCTTATCAGAGTCCGCACTAGGAAGGTTGAGTGAGTGTTACTAGTTCGGTAGTAAAGTCTATGTACCCGAGCAAGTGGGCGAATTAAATATAGCATACAGATGACTTATGTACATCCACTACAACAAATACCCTTTTTATAACGGGTAATATCTGTTGTAGTATAGATTTCGCAATGGGCCGACACCGGTCTTATTATACGATGTTGTAATAGACCAAATGATTTTACAATGGTTCAAAATCGTTGTAAAAACCCGTTGTAGTAAACGGTTTTACAATGTTCCAAATCCGTTGCAGTATAATCTTTTACAACGGTTGTTGTATGTTGTAAATATGTAACATTCTCTAATTGCAATGCGTACTGACTGTTGTAGTAGATTATAATACAACTAGCCCAGCCTGTTGTAATAGGCCTCAACTACAATTGGCCTAAGCCATTGCAATAAGCCCTAACCACAACAAGCATTGACCGGTGTCTTTTTATCTTTTGCAACTGTTTTAGACCATTGCAAAATAAATGCAAAATAAAACAACAATTAACGGTAGTTTCTATACAATACACCTGTACCAATATTTAATAATTTGATGAGTGATAAATGTATCATAAAACAACCAAAATCAAACATACAAAAAGACTAAATCAAGCTACATTCATAAAGTTCTAGCACATTGCAAAAGGAGAAATATGGTTACATTTACAGAGTTCTAACGTACAACACAATCCATAAATATATACATATCGGTCAATTCCAAAAGGCTAAATAGTTATAAAATACATATCAAGTTCTAAAAAAAGGTACTAACACATAACACATAAAACCAAAATTCACATACCAAATAGAGTTCTAAAAAAGAATACTAACACATATCAAGCCTGAATAGAACCATGTAGTTATTGAACAGTTTCTCGTTGAGTTCGCTTTCCTTTACCAACCATTTCTTCACTGCTTGCTCCATAAATCTCGGGTAGTAGCCACCACAATCCAAATCGATACCTAAACATAAATTTTAATTGTCCAAAAATATTCCTAGAGTTCTATCGGATTTTATTTATAATTTGATCTAAATAGGAATTCATACCATCAAGCATAGCAAAGTAGTCACCTTCTTCACCAGTAGCATCCAAAAGCGTTACTCCTCTGACCATAGTTTTGATTGAGTCACAATCTAAGACGATGTAACTATATTTATGTGATGATTGCTAAAAAATGAAAATGTTATAAATAAAAGTAACAAAAATGTATAGTTGAAATTAAATTTACCCATGAAGATTCCAGTCTCCTCTTATAGTTTCCTTCAATAGCTTCCTATCAGCACAAGTAGGTAAGCCATTGACCTTATTATATGCACACATTACACTGCCAACATCTCCGTCTTTCACACACATTTTGGAATGGCTTTAAAAAAGACTCGACCATATCCTCTCAGTTGCTTACAAAATCAAATTTTCAAGTTCATCCATTCACGTTTATACTAAATAAAACACAAAAATAATAATTGTATGCATATATTAGCATTGTATGTGAATCTAAAAACAAGAAGATGTTCTGTTACAAACACACAATTTAAAGTGATGCTTGTTGTGATATTTCTGTAGTACTAATGCTTTACTTTCGTGTATAGCAAATAAATTTGTACGTGTCATTTAAATTGTATTACAATGCGATGGAAATTTTGTTACTTACATTTCTCCTGGAGATAATAATTTTCAAGTTAATTTTATTCTCATAAATATAACTCATTTAATATAGCTCCTAAATTGCTGCCACAATATCTCTGAAGCACTAATTCATTTCTTCCTTGCATAACAATTAAATTTGGATATGGTATTCACATTTTATATAATAATAAGACAATATCAAAGTGATATACCATGTAGTACAAATGTGAATATACCAAGTTATTTACTATTTGTAACAACCTTGGTTTTTACCTTTTATCTATTTTGGGATTTTCATGGAATTTTCATTTTAAATTTTTAGAAATGACATTAAAAATGTAAACTTTAATAAAAAAGATTATTTTTACTAGTTATCATTTTTATTGAATTTAAAGAGATTTTGGTTTTTGAAACAACAAAAGGTTGATTTACTTTTATATGTGTTTTTGGGCTTTTTGAAAAGAAAAATTAATCAAAGAAAGGATTATTGTATTAGGGCTAGAGAAGAAAAAAATTGATTAAATGGAAGTGTTTTTATTTTTAAAATTGGGCTTTGAGTAATCCAACCCACTTAGGAAAATGATGTTAGGCTTACTTCAATTCTACACTTCTTATTCTAGAAATCAAATTCATTTTTACTTCAAGAAAAAACCTCCTTCTCGGTTCTTCTTCTCAAACTCAAACATAGCCCTAGATTCATTAATACAAAATCAAATCAAATGCTGAAAATTCCAAGATAAATAGGTATAAGTTCTATTCATCTTTCTCTATCTTCTAGACTATTAAATTTAGGATTTTGACTCATCTTTCTCTTGTATGCTTGTCATCCTAAATTGAAGAAGAGGTTTTTTATTGGTTTTGAAGAGCTTTGGTGGATTGCATGTTGGGTAGAGGTGTTAGGTTGCTTGTTTGGAGTTTAGGTGAGAAACTCCTCTCACGATTCTTATTTTCATCTGATTGTATACAGTTTTTAATATGGATTTACAGTAAATAAAAATAGATGTTTGCAAAGTTGAATTGAAAAACTAGAATAAAAGTATAGTTTTTGTCACAAACACACTTTAATCGCTATATCTTCGTATGCATGTGTTAGTAAATTGACCATATCATTTTCATTTCTAGTCAGATTTCGATAATTTTTTTTGTTCCAGAAAGCTAACTTTGTGTGTGATAACTTTTATGTTGAACACATTTACAAATTTTGAGCATAGCTTAATCGAAAAATTGTTGCAAAATGTGATGCCCCAACTCTATGCTCATAATAACAAAGAGTATTAAAAGAATTACTGTCTGTTATTACGAAGAATAAGGCTGGATAGGAGCGGCCATCCGTAGTTGGGCCTTACACTAGTATTGGTTACCTCGATAGGAGTGGTATATATTTTTATTTTTCATCTCTTATTTATTTTCTCCCATCGACATACCCAATTCCAGTATAAAACGAACTACGATGGTTCATAATAGTTTAGGACAATACATATAATAATAACACAAATAATAAAAGTCTCATATATATATAACTGATGTCAGTTACACTACATTTGACACAATACATATGATACAACTACAACTGTCGACTTTGGAAGTTATATATACAAGTACATTACCGAATAATATACATGAATACATATCAACCTAGATCAGATACACTGACTATTACAAAATGACGATGACTACTCCAAAAGATATGAAGAGACTTCATAGCTCAAGCAGCAACCCAAAGCAAGATATCTACAACCTGTAATAACTCGGTCTGACCCGAGTATTAAATTCAAAAGAAAATAATTCATGGGTCAGTCTAATTCAAACTCAGTTATTAATGCATAGAAGCAATAATAATTAAATAACCAAATAGACGACGGTCACAAAAATCTCGTCTATCCAATCCTTTAACAAGGAAATCAGATAACGGTAGATATAACACTAAATAGTGTTAAACAACAAACCAGCAAATTCAAATCATCAACAAAGATAAGAGAAAGGATTCTCAATGAAGATAATATGAAAACCACAGAATTGCCTAAACAACAATTAACAACAAAATCTAATTATTAAATAAATAATTAGAAACTCATTATCTAATTATCAAATAGATAATTAGACAACAACAAAATAATCCAGTCAAACCAAATCAAAATACAATTTCAAAATATTGAATTGAACACATAAAACAATTCAAGTAATAGAAATATCAATAAAAACATCAATACTGATTGGCTGCAGTACACGCTCACGTGTACTGCCTCGCCAATGCAGCATAAGAATACAGTGGTCAATGCAATGCACAACCCACTCTTAACCATCCTTCAAAGATGAATGATGCATCAGTACACATGAGAATTAACTCAGTGCAATACAAACCAACCAGGGCAAAACTTCATACAAAATGAAACTGGGGCCTTCACTTGAATACAAGGGCAAACTGCAAACAAGAAACTACAGCCACCACTTGAATACAAGAGAGCTAGTACAAGGTACAACAACCTAAATCATACTATCCATGACCAATGGACAATGACAATGCCGAAGTCATCAAGGTCAGAGATATAAGGCCGAAGCCAATACACAAAGAAATGAAAAGTCAAAGCTGATGCCAACAGAAAAATGCGGTTCAAATCAAACTGCCATGAACTAGAAATCACAAAACCAAACATCAACTAAGTTCAAATGGTCAAGACAGCTACAACTCAAAGTGAACTGCTCATATACTCAAAACACAGTGCACAATAGTGACAAAACACCATAACTGCCTATACAACCAAGCAGTCAACAACTGAATCTCCAGCAAACCAGGCATAAAAACGAACTAATACAAATCAATCCAACAACATGAAACTTATAGTACAACTGGCCAGAGGTTCAAGTGCAAGTCCACTATCAGAAATGTAGACTACAATTAAACAGACCCAAATGCTCAAAGCAATTGCAAAGCCACTGTTCAATGAAGTCAATGTCGAACAACCCCAAATCATCACAGGAAGGACAAATTTGAATGGCCAAGATAAATCAAGTCGTAAGTCAATAACCAGAGAAATCGCAAGTTCGAAAACAATATCGAAGTTAACCAAGAACGAGAACGAACTGTTCAAAGCCAGAATCACAATGACAACAAGTAAACAAATACATTCGAATTAGATGTGAGTGGAAAGAATCACTCACGAGAATTTCAATCAAAAGGCTACCACTTCAACAACATATATACATATATGCACATATATGTATACATGTATATGAGCTCGAAGCAGTGACAGTAACCAAGTGAACACTATAAATGCAACATGTATACTACTGTAAACTGGACAGTACTAGCATCACAATCAAGAACAAGGCACAATGCTGAAGCAAAATGGCAAAGACCAGAACATGGAAATGAATCGAGCAAGTGCACACATAAATATATTGCCTTTTTCAAAACAAAATATTTGAATTCAAACAACTGTAGTTCAAAGTACTCCCGAAGTCACCAACTAAAATTGAACTGGAAAACGCCAATAGAGAAGTAAAATCAACCATGAACAATGTCGAAGTCACGGAACAGTTCAAAATCAATACCGAACCAAAATCAACATAAAGGTAACTAATAGTATCAGAAACCCAAAGCAACTCGATCTAGCTGATTGAACCAGCTCTCAAGTCCAGATGACACAAAGTATGAAAACAATGAACCAGTTAAATATGAACTACCTCGAATGAATCGAAGTGCAGACAGTATAAAATCAAGTAAATTACACAAGTGATGTACATGCCACAATCAATGATGAAGCAAGGAAATATGAACCACCCCCATGCACACTGTAGATACAAGGCAACAGTAGTGAACATACATATGACTCGAGTCCATAATGCAAACGACAGGGGTTAGTTCAATATGGTTGCAGTTACAACCTAAGCCATAAAATTTAGAACTCAAGTGAAACGAATGCAAACTGACTCGGTGGCTCAACGACAACAATATACACACATACAAATGAAAGCAGCCGTATACATGTTTGAGCAAAGCATAGTTCAAAGCAATGCAAGAAGACGAGTATGCTACAGGGATAACATAAATAGCCAGAGCCAAGCACAAAGGAAATAAACACTGTCAAACAAGGTCAAAGCCGAAGTTGAACAAGCAAATGCCGAGATCACAGTGAAATTAACATCATCAAAGCAAGTCAGAACTTACATCAACCAAGTCAGTGCCAAATCGAACCAGCAAAATTGAAACCATGATGAGCAAGGCAATTCAAAGCCGTAGTATCAAGGAATCGAACCAATTCAGAAATCATAACCGTGTGAATTGAAAATGTCAGAGAAATCATCAACAACAAAACAAAAATCGAACAATCAAAGCACTGTATTAGGAATGAATTAAAGATGTGAGTGTAAATCACTTACCTTCTTCGATGAGCAAGCAACGAAACCCAACGTTCGATCGAGCAAATCGAAGTCGGCTCCTTCAAAAATCAAAACCCCAATCTTCACAGCGGAATGAACGAGAATGAGCAAGCCTAAATTTTGGAGATGAACGAGAAATAGATCGAGCAGCCATTTTTTCTTTCGTTCATTTGCTTTAGGGTTTGATGATAAAGAGTAAAGGGGGATGGGTAGATAATTAACACGGCAACCAAAAAGAAAAATGGGCCAAAATAAATTTTAAAGCCCGCATAACCGCTAACCAATTTTTCAAAGAATTTCCACTCGACTAAAAATTCTAATAGCTATTTGATAGCAATTTTAATCGTCTAATGACGATAACTAACTGGGGTAAAACCCTGGGTTGTTACAGACTCCCCTCCTTATATAAATTGCATCCCTGCAATTTTCATAATTAAAGTCATCTAAAACAATTATTTTTCTAACATAAACTGGTTAAGCTAGAAAAATAAAGATCGAGAACACAAACACCAAAGAAACCTTTTAATTTCATAAAAGAAATTCACAAATCCTCAACAAAATCTAACTATCAAATAGATAATTAGAAAACAACAAAACTGAATAAATGTAATTATCAGCAATATTCAATTATCAACTAGATAATTAGAATACAGAAAATCACAAAACAACAATATCTAATTATCGATACGATAATTAGAAGATGGCAAAATCTAATTATCAACAAAGACAATTAGAAAACACAAATCGCAAATCGCAAAACCACAAATATCTAGTTATCCACAAATAACTAGAAAACACGAACTTCATAATCAGCAAACTCTAACTATCAACAGACATAGATAGGAAACAGCAATTCAATATAATCAACATAATCTAGAATCAATTAGAGACTAGGAATTCTCATAATCAGCAAAACTAGCAAATATCCAATTATCAAAACGATAATCAGAAAACACAAATATCTAATTAACAAAAACGATAATCAGAAAACATCAAATATCAGAAATCTTAAATCAACAAATATCTAATTATCAAAAACGATAATCAGAAATCAACAAATATCTAATTATCAAAAACGATAATCAGCAATCTCAAATCAACAAATATCTAATTATCAAAAACGATAATCATAACTCAAATCAGCAAATATCTAATTATCACAAACGATAATCAGAACTCAAATCAACAAATATCTAATTATCACAAATGATAATCAGAAATCTCAAATCAGCAAATATCTAATTATAATAAATGATAATCAGAAATCTCAAATCAACAAATACTAATTATCAAAAACAATAATCAGAAATCAACAAATATCTAATTATCAAAAACGATAATCAGAAATCTCAAATCAACAAATATCTAATTATCAAAAACGATAATCAGAACTCAAATCAGCAAATTTCTAATTATCATAAACGATAATCAAAACTCAAATCAGCAAATATCTAATTATCACAAACGATAATTAAATCTCAAATATCTAATTATCAAAAACGATAATCAGAAATCAGAAATATCTAATTATCAAAAACGATAATCAGAAATCTCAAATCAACAAATATCTAATTATCAAAAACGATAATCAGAACTCAAATCAGCAAATATCTAATTATCACAAACGATAATCAGAACCCAAATCAGCAAATATCTAATTAACACAAACGATAATTAAATCTCAAATATCTAATTATCAAAAATGATAATCAGAAATCACAAATATCTAATTAACAAAACGATAATCAGAAACAACAAATATCCGATTATCAAAAATGATAATCAGAAACAACAAATATCCGATTATCAAAAACGATAATCAGAAAAATCAAATATCCAATTATCAAAAACGATAATCAGAAACATCAAATATCTAATTATCGATAAGATAATTAAATCTCATAACAGCAAATATCTAATTACCTGCAGATAATTCGAAGCAACAAATATCTAGAAATCAATTAAGATGACTAGAAAATCAACATAAAAGGTGGATCGATCCCATCAGATGGCGAGTTTTTAGCTACGCCGCACGTGCATCAACATATGGCCGAAGCCTACCAAGTACTGTCATCATAATTTTTGGCGCCCAACAAATGACCCGAAGGTCCGCAGAGTGACCCGAAGGTCTAGTACTGGTATTTGACCCGAAGGTCCATCATATGACCCGAAGGTCCAACATATGACCCGAAGGTCTATCATAGTGGCTCGAAAGCACACAAAATCATCAAAATCATCAAAACATCAAATATTTCACGAGTCCGGAATTAACCGAAATAGCAAACGCACATGTCCCATAACACGAGTTTTACTAAATCATTTGATTCTCTTCATCGTTTCCTTGAAAGTGCAAAATTGTGTATTTTGTAAAAATAACATTTTACATTCTCAAACGGACAAGTCCGGAATTAAGCAAATCAGTAAAAGTAAGGGTTCATAGTCCTCGATTTTGCTGAATCGTTTAAATCGCTTCCTCATTCTTTTGAAAGCGCAAACTGTAAAATTTTGTATTTTAAATAAATAACATTTTACGTTCTCAAACGGACAAGTCCGGAATTAAGCGAACAGTAAAAGTGAGGGTTCATAGTCCTCAATTTTGCTGAAGCGTTTAAATCGCTTCCTCGTTCTTTTGAAAGTGCAAACTGTAAAAATTTTAAAACAATTTTCAGAACACGTGATTAAAACAGCAATATCTGTAGCAATTTCGAAAAGGAAATTGTACTTCCCAAAACACCGTAAAATCGGATCTCAAAATCAGCATTATGGAATTACCGCTTGAAAATCCACTTTAAAATTGACGGTTATTGAAGTCAAAGCGACAGTAATTTTTAAACGTCTAAATCTCATCAAAATAATTCGCATCAAAATATAATACCAGTGAATTTTCATTCATTGCAAATGTCAACAAAACACCGTGCTTCAAAATTTAGCACCGATGTAAAAATCCTGTTATAAAAATAATGGCAACAAAATACGTTCAAACCAACCACCGATTCAACGTAAAATTAATGTAATAACGTGCAACTCAAATCTACACGTACACTATAAAATGAACAAAGAAATCACTAGATTATATCTTCAATGAAGATATATTTAAAACAGCAAAATCTAATCAATATATGATTAGCATAAAAGAAAACCAGCAAAAATCTCAACAAAATCAAGACCACTGGTTAAACAACACAATGAAACTAATTTCATTTTAATATTCTGATTTTTAAATCAAAAGGGTTATCAGCTGTACTCAGCGAAAGCAGTCGTACTGTTTCCACTGCGCACTCTGATAAACAGAACACAAATTAATATCTCATCAAAACACAATTTCCCTTTTAATATTAAATAAGGATATTTAAAAATTTCTTCATAATTTCAAAACTTTAGTTTTGACTCAAAACACAATTTAAACATCAACAATTAGTTGTAACACATGTTCCATCTAAGTTATGTTTTATATTATGTCCATAAACCCGAAGCTCTGATACCAACTGTGACGCCCCACCTCTATGCTCATAATAACAAAGAGTATTAAAAGAATTACTGTCTGTTATTACGAAGAATACGGCTGGATAGGAGCGGCTATCCGTAGTTGGGCCTTACACTAGTATTGGTTACCTCGATAGGAGTGGTATATATTTTTATTTTTCATCTCTTATTTATTTTCTCCCATCGACATACCCAATTCCAGTATACAACGAACTACGATGGTTCATAATAGTTTAGGACAATACATATAATAATAACACAGATAAGTTAAATGCGGAACACAGATAATAAAAGTCTCATATATATATAACTGATGTCAGTTACAATACATTTGACATAATACATATGATACAACTACAACTGTCGACTCTGGAAGTTATATATACAAGTACATTACAGAATAATATACATGAATACATATCAACCTAGATCAGATACACTGACTATTACAAAATGACGATGACTACTCCAAAAGATTTGAAGAGACTTCATAGCTCAAGCAGCAACCCAAAGAAAGATATCTACAACATGTAATAACTCGGTCTGACCCGAGTATTAAATTCAAAAGAAAATAATTCACGGGTCAGTCTAATTCAAAATCAGTTATTAATGCACAGAAGCAATAATAATTAAATAACCAAATAGACGACGGTCACACAAATCTCGTCTATCCAATCCTTTAACAAGGAAATCGGATAACGGTAGATATAACACTAAATAGTGTTAAACAACAAACCAGCAAATTCAAATCATCAACAAAGATAAGAGAAAGGATTCTCAATGAAGATAATATGAAAACCACAGAATTGCCTAAACAACAATTAACAACAAAATCTAATTATTAAAAAAAAATTAGAAACTCATAATCTAATTATCAAATAGATAATTAGACAACAACAAAATAATCCAGTCAAACCAAATCAAAATACAATTTCAAAATATTGAATTGAACACATAAAACAATTCAAGTAATAGAAATATCAATAAAAACATCAATACTGATTGGCTGCAGTACATGCTCACGTGTACTGCCTCGCCAATGCAGCATAGGAATACAGTGGTCAATGCCATGCACGACCCACTCTTAACCATCCTTCAAAGATGAATGATGCATCAGCACACATGAGAATTAAATCAGTGCAATACAAACCAACCAGGGCAAAACTTCATACAAAATGAAACTGCAGCCTTCACTTGAATACAAGGGAAAACTGCAAACAAGAAACTGTAGCCACCACTTGAATACAAGAGAGCTAGTACAAGGTACAACAACCTAAATCAAACTATCCATGACCAATGGACAATGACAATGCCGAAGTCATCAAGGTCAGAGATATAAGGCCGAAGCCAATACACAAAGAAATGCAAAGTCAAAGCTGATGCCAACAGAAAAATGCGGTTCAAATCAAACTGCCATGAACCAGAAATCACAAAACCAAACATCAACTAAGTTCAAATGGTCAAGACAGCTACAACTCAAAGTGAACTGCTCATATACTCAAAACACATGCACAATAGTGACACAACACCATAACTGCCTATACAACCAAGCAGTCAACAACTGAATCTCCAGCAAACCAGGCATAAAAATGAACTAATACAAATTAATCCAACAACATGAAACTTATAGTGCAACTGGCCAGAGGTTCAAGTGCAAGTCCACTATCAGAAATGTAGACTGCAATTAAATAGACCCAAATTCTCAAAGCAATTGCAAAGCCACTGTTCAATGAAATCAATGTCGAACAACCCCAAATCATCACAGGAAGGACAAATTCGAATGGCCAAGATAAATCAAGTCGTAAGTCAATAACCAGAGAAATCGCAAGTTCGAAAACAATATCGAAGTTAACCAAGAACGAGAACGAACTGTTCAAAGCCAGAATCACAACGACTACAAGTAAACAAATACATTCGAATTAGATGTGAGTGGAAAGAATCACTCACGAGAATTTCAATCAAAAGGCTACCACTTCAACAACATATATACATATATGCACATATATGTATACACGTATATGAGCTCGAAGCAGTGATAGTAACCATGTGAACACCATAAATGCAACATGTATACTACTATAAACTGGACAGTACTAGCATCACAATCAAGAACTAGGCACAATGCCGAAGCAAAATGGCAAAGGCCAGCACATGGAAATGAATCGAGCAAGTGCACACATAAATATATTGCCTTTTTCGAAACAAAATATTTGAATTCAAACAACTGCAGTTCAAAGTACTCCCGAAGTCACCAACTAAAACTGAACTGGAAAACGCCAACAGAGAAGTAAAATCAACCATGAACAATGTCGAAGTCATGGAACAGTTCAAAATCAATACCGAAACAAAATCAACATAAAGGTAACTAATAGTATCAGAAACCCAAAGCAACTCGAGCTAGCTGATTGAACCAGCTCACAAGTCCAGGTGACACAAAGTATGAAAACAATGAACTAGTTCAATATGAATTAGCTCGAATGAATCGAAGTGCAGACAGTACAA
The DNA here is from genome assembly GCA_030737815.1 of Allium fistulosum. NCBI lineage: Eukaryota > Viridiplantae > Streptophyta > Magnoliopsida > Asparagales > Amaryllidaceae > Allium > Allium fistulosum. The sequence goes on from CM060906.1 coordinate 738,967,590, forward strand.
AATCAAGTAAATTACACAAGTGATGTACATGCCACAATCAATGATGAAGCAAGGAAATATGAACCACCTCGTGCACACTGCAGATACAAGGCAACAGTAGTGAACATACATATGACTCGAGTCCATAATGTAGACGACAAGGGTTAGTTCAATATGGTTGCAGTTACAACCTAAGCCATAAAATTTAGAATTCAAGTGAAACGAATGCAAACTGACTCGGTGGCTCAACGACAACAATATACACACATACAAATGAAAGCAGCCGTATACATGTTTGAAAAAAGCATAGTTCAAAGCAATGCAACAAGACGAGTATGCTACAGGGATAACATAAATGGCCAGAGCCAAGCACAAAGGAAATAAACACTGTCAAACAAGGTCAAAGCCGAAGTTGAACAAGCAAATGCCGAGATCACAGTGAAATTAACATCGTCAAAGCAAGTCAGAACTGACATCAACCAAGTCAGTGCCAAATCGAACCAGCAAAATTGAAACCATGATGAGCAAGGCAATTCAAAGCCGTAGTATCAACGAATCGAACCAATTCAGAAATCATAACCGTGTGAATTGAAAACGTCAGAGAAATCATCAACAACAAAACAAAAATCGAACAGTCGAAGCACTGTATTAGGAATGAATTAAAGATGTGAGTGTAAATCACTCACCTTCTTTGACGAGCAAGCAACGAAACCCAGCGTTCGATCGAGCAAATCGAAGTCGGCGCCTTCGAAAATCAAAACCCCAATCTTCACAGCGGAATGAACGAGAACGAGCAAGCCCTAATTTTGGAGACGAACGAGAAATAGATCGAGCAGCCATTTTTTCTTTCATTCGTTTTCTTTAGGGTTTGATGATAAAGAGTAAAGGGGGACGGGTAGATAATTAACACGGCAACCAAAAAGAAACATGGGCCAAAATAAATTTTAAAGCCCGCATAACCGCTAACCAATTTTTCAAAGAATTTCCACTCGATTAAAAATTCTAATAGCTATTTGATAGCAATTTTAATCGTCTAATGACGATAACTAACTGGGGTAAAACCCTGGGTTGTTACACAAACTCTCAGCTCTGTCCCTTTGAAATTTATATTCCCTAGGCTAAACACTATTAGTAAATTTACCATATCCTTTTAATTTTGGTCGAATTTTGATAATTTTTTATGTTATGGAAAGATAACTTAGGATGTGATAACTTTTATGTTAAACACTTTTACAAATTTTGAGCATAAGTTGACCGAAAACCTGCTGCAAACTCTCAGCTCTTTCCTTTTAAAATTAATATTCCCGAATCTAAACATTGTTAGTAAATTGACTATATATTTTTCATATCTGATTGGACTTTAATAATTTATGATGTTCAGGAAAGCTCATTTCGTGTGTGACAACTTTTATATCGAACACTTTTATAATTTTGAGCATAGAATAATCGAAAACCCATCGCAAACTCTCAGCACTATCCCTTTGAAATTTACATTCCCTGAGCTAAACACTGTTAGTAAATTGACCATATCATTTTCATTTCTGGTCGGGTTTCAGTCATTTATGATGTTCCGAAAAGCTCATTTTGTGTGTGATAAGTTTTATATTGAACACTTTACATATTCTTAGCATAGATTGACCAAAACCTATTGCAAATTCTCAGCTCTATCCCTTTGAAATTTACATTCCCCGAGCTAAATACTGTTAGTAAATTGACCATATCTTTTTCAATTCTAGTCGGATTTTGATAATTTTTTATGTTCTGAAAACCAGACTTTACATGCGATAACTCGTATGTTGAACACTTTTACAAATTTTGAGCTTAGCTATTTCAAAAACCTATACCCAATTCGATCAATTAGCCAAGATTTTTACCGGATACGAAATCTCTGGTGCTTGATCTAGTGGTAATTTTATGGGTATTCTATCTATCGCTGTAGGATCCTTAGATATTTACCTAAACCAATATGTCCTTTATCCCACTTTAGCCCCCTAATATAATGGGGTCTCTAACTTGAAAAGTAAATGCTTGAGCTTGAGAAGGGCCGATGGTCCATAGATCATTGGCCCTGCCAATTGTAGGTGTACCAAAACAGAGTCATTTGCTGCCTCGAATTAAAACTAAGTTAAAGCTCTAATCTTTGTTCCTTTGTTGTTTTTAATTGAACTTTCTTTCACTTGTTTTCTTACTTGGTTGTTGCATTTTAAATCATATGTTAGGTTTAATATAAAAAATCACCCTTAGCAAATAATAATGCATTTGATGATAAATGTTTATTTAATTTGATGTTTAATTCTATTTAAAATTGTGTAATCTTAAGGTAAAGTAATTAATGTAGATAATCGTATAATTCCTGCAAATTATTGTTAATTTTATTAAATTATGTATTATCCTGAAATATTAATGGTTATGTGCCATTAGTAATTTCTAACACAATACTTAACTTATTATTTTGAGTTTTATTAAAATAACTATGATATTATTATATCATGAAAAAAAAGATTTTGGAAACGAAGGAATAACTTTAACTGGCTAGTATCTATTACGCTAGCTGACCAATTTATCGGAATTACGGCAACTAGCCCTTGCCATAACAGTCAACGACTGGCTGCATGGCCAGTGTAAATTAATATTAACACAAACGATAGTTATATATCACTAACAATTTCTTTTATCACTGTTTGAAGCTGTGTTAGTACGCCTTCCGAAAGCACAGTATCATATTTCACAGGTTTGGACATTTATTCATCATTATGGGTGGCGATACCGTGAGATTTTTTTTAATAGACGGTAGATGATCATGTGGAGGCATCCACTTTGGTGGTGATAATTATACGTCATGGCAATGACATTTGACATAATCCAAACGTCGTCAACACAAAGCTATAAAATCACATGATCCTGGTTATTTCATCGTTACTTATCGTACTCTAAAAAGTTTAAGTAATTTCATTTACTAAAGAAATTTTTGGACTAATGAGATTAATTACTATTAATAAAGTCCTTCATTTTTATGACATTTTTAAAATATTAGAACTTGGTAGCTTCTATTACATTGTTTGTTCTCTTATTTGCATGTCATATTGCTGTATCTTTATGGTTATTATTTTCTGACACTAGTTTCATCCGGTCTGACCCGGATTTATATTTATTTATAATTCCCGAGTCAATTCAGGGATTGTAATTTGGCAAGTATAGATATTTTATGCTGATTTTGGAAGTTATCTTGGATCTCTCTTTTGAGGTGATAGCCTATTTTATATCCACAGTTGTTGTAGTATTTATGGACATGTATATTTATTGTAGGCAAACATTAGTTGCCTTATGTATATGTATATCTATAATTCTGATGTATCCCAAACTGGTTGTATTGCTTTTCTGATGGATATCTTTGTTATCGACTATTTGGATCATATACCTTGTATCCTTATTTCCTTATGTTGATCTAATCCTACATTAAAAGTCCATGTGCTACTATTTTGCGCCAACGCTAAAAAAAATCTCATGTGTTTTCCACCACTTCATATCAAATCATTGTTAGCATAAAAGCATAGTACATTGGATCGCCCCTAGTTGTAACATCCCCCACTTGGAGGCCCAAAACTAACAGCTAAGGATGTTGTAGTCATCCATAGTTATTAGTCATCGGCGACCAAATATGGTAATGTTAGATACATTGATATAACAGAAACACTTGGATATAGAAAAAATTTAAAATCAACTAACAACTTTTTCATTCCATTTCAAAGCATTTCAAATTCATTACATAATCCCAAAATCATTAACCACGTTCAGAGAAAATATAATTTTATAACATACGACAAGACCGACATACGAAGATGCCTTCTTGGATGATCAGAGTATATAACTAGGCAATTAAAAAAATTTGCCTTTACAAAAAAATACAGCGGAATCAAAAAAGAAAAGAACTCTAAATAGCTAAGGTTATTTGTCTAAAGAAGTACCTGAATACCTCAAGTCTCAAACTACTCAAAATCAATTGAGCACCCGAGAGTTTAAGGGGAAAACATAAACTTCGAGTCAAACATAAAGCCTGGTATGAATAATAATCTACCATCTCAAACTATTTAGATATCTAGTGAGACCATGCCGCTTAGCGAAACGGGTTTTTCCCTCACTAGTATCTTAATCAAAACCTTATAAAACCATATACTATGATCCTGCATCCACAATGGTTAAAACATAGAAATTCAAAAATATTATGAAGATATGCAAACAAGTAAATAAATTCTGGATTTCCCATCCCCATTCATTTTTGACTATTTGTCTCATTTGTAGTTTTTAGGGTCACTATTAACCTATTAGTTTTCATGGGCTAACTAATAATCCGATTAAAGCTTATGGACTCCCTGTCCGGTTTCATAGTTTTCATGGGATCACTAAGAACCTATTGGCCCCTTCCAATAACTTCATTGTTTCATGGGTTCTTCCAGAACCTATTTGTAACATCCCTAATTTTTGATAACATTATTCAAGAGATTTAATTAGATAAATTAAATAGAATAATGTAATAATTAGAATGATAGGGGATTGAGATTTGAAAATATAAATTAAGGTCGTGCTTAATAATAAGGTAAATGGGCTAAAATGGTTTTGAGCTAATTAATTTAGACATGGGCATATTAGTAAATAGCTATATTATACACGGATACACATTTTCATTTGCCCATTCATGTTTCATTTTCTCATTTTTCACGTTCATTCTGAAAAACCTAAAAACGCAAAGTATTATAGAGGAGTGGGCCATAATCAAAGAGAAAAGAGGAGAGATTCAATTTGAAGCTACGGATTAAAGCTAGAAGGAATTAATCTTCAACAAATCTCAAAGTCCTTATCATATTTAAGGTAAATAATAATTCATTCCATCTCTTTTTTTATAATCATGTGTTTTCGGATTTAAGATTAAATTTGTTTTTATGATGTTTTGGATGATGATATGCTTGAATTATTATATGTTTGATTTAAACCAATTCATTTACATATGAATTTTGCATGGTTTTAGGGCAAAACCGATTGTTATTGATTTGGAATGCCATGGTAAAAAATTATATGTTAGGTAAAATATGATTTTAGAGATGGGTTTTAATTTTCATAATTTTCCAAGCTATGGAGAATTTATTATGAATTTCAAAAGGAAAATATGATATATTTTGGTTTAAAATTTATTTCGATTATTTTAGGAAGAAAGTGGGTCTGAAATTTTAATATGTTTGATATCATAATGAAAGTATATTTCTATGACTTTTGGGGATTTTTCCTAATTGATTTGCTATGAAAAATAAATTATTTTAAAAGAAGGACTTATTTGCAATACTGGTTTTGCTTAATGGAAGGGCTTAAACGTTACTTTTTCTTTTGATTCAGATCTGATAAATGCGGCAGTTATTTTGTAAAGTATTTGAAAATTTTTAAGGCAACAAATCAGAGGATTACAAATAGGCAGGTAGTTATAAAGCAATTACTAAAAGTAGCTTAATTTCAGCCTTTATTCAGAAAAGTTGGTTCCGCCTCCTATAGTAGTGCCTTTCGACTCCAAAGCTTCCGCTCCAACTCAGTCGAAACCAACAAAGCTGAAACCCACGTAGTTGGAACCAATACACAAGGTATCACTTAGATGGTACGTAGTGGATTGAAGGAAAGGTGGAAGTCATGGTGTCGAAAGCAATGCTTCCGATGGGGTCGAAACCTTAAGTTTTGTTTTCTAATGTTAAGTGCTTGCTTTGTTATACTTGTAGCTTTTGATGTAGTCGAAGCATATGTTTCGAAAAGGGTTTTTTTTAAATAGGTTTCAAAGGAGGTTGCCATTTTATGTTTTAAAGGTACCGGCTTTCGAAGGGCTTACTTTGTTTATAAAAGAATGCTTTTGAAAGTAGTGTTTCCGACCCAGTCGAAACCCGGCCGCTTTTCTTTTATCTTTCGAGTATATTGAAGTCATCAATACTTTTGAAGGGTGCTTTTGTTTTAAACTTATGTTAAGCCACTTCCTAAATGCTTTTGAAAGGGGTCATGGGTTTCGAAGGCAATGTTGTTAAAAGGTGGTTTCGACGCTATCCTTCTAAGTTTTACTCAAAGGTTTTGAGTTTTCGAATAGATGGTTCCGACACCATCAAAATTTTCCCCCAAAACAATTTTATCAATGGTATCGAAGGAGATGCTTTGGCCTATATTCACTTTGACCCAAAAGATGCTTCTAAAGGTAAAACCTAATACTTTCGAAAGGGGAACTTTCATTGGCCTCAAGCTATGTTTTCAAAGATTTTTGAGTAATGTTTTGATACCATCGAAAGGTATATTTGGTTTTGAAAGTGATGTTTTAAGGTTTTAAAACAAACAACCCAATCTCATTTTAAAGGATAATCCATGGCATAAATAAAGATTTTTGAAATGAAGTTTTTAAAGAAGTTTTCCTTGAATAACAGGTTGAAGAGATTAACCAAGTTTTATATAAAATGATTTCAAGGATATTATCATAGGTATTGGCATTATTTTGTTGTTGTTATGATTGCTTCTTCATATATTTATTCACATTGTAATTAACCCATAATGGTACTTTGGGGAAGGGTAGAATAACCAGCTAGGTTGACCCAGTAGTGAATATAACTTAAGAAATGTTAAAATCTTAATTGAAGATATTGGCAGGGGCCAATAGGTTCACAGAAAGCCCATGAAAACTGTGTAAAGGAAAAGATATTGGAAGGGGCCATAGGTTCATAGTCAGCCCATGAAAACTATGATTTGATATTGGCAGGGGCCAATAGGTTATAGTTAGCCCATGAAAACTATATCCGGATTAAGATATTGACAGTTAGTCAATAGGTTCCTAGTCAGCCCATGAAAACTAGGATAAGAGAAAAGATATTGACAGTTAGTCAATAGATTCCTAGTTAGCCCATGAAAACTAGGATAAGAGAAAAGATATTGATAGTTATTTAATAGGTTCCTAGTCAGCCCATGAAAACTAGGATAATAGAAAAGATATTGGAGTTACCAATAGGTTCTTAGTGATCCCAAGAAAACTATGAAATCAGACAGGAAGTCCATAAACATTTAACAGGTTATTAGTAAGCCCATGAAAACTAATAAGCTGTGACGCCCCACCTCGAGACCCACATTAACAAGGGTATTACTGGGTAATACTGTCTGTTAATGTAGAGAATAGGGCTAGATAGGAGCGACCATTGAATTTTTTACGAGCAAAATATTCTTATTTTTTTTGTGGATTATTCATTCTGTTGTAGTCTTTCTGTCGCTGCTTTGATACCAAGTTGTGACGCCCCACCCCGAGACCCACATTAACAAACTCGAGGAATGGATTTCTATACTCTTATTTATTAAAACTCAATTTACCAAAACACATTTTAAAGTCATCAAATTTAGCTTTGAACAAAAATATTTAATTTCTATTCAAATATTCTCTAACCAATGTATTATTTTATCTCGAATACATCATGTTATTAATCAAAGCATCGTATGATTTCCAATTAAGACATACAAAATTATGATCAACTTTATGTAATCATCAAAAAAACAATTCATTAAAAGGAAATACTTTCATTACTTTCCATAATCTAACTTTAAAACAATTAACTTGAAAACTCATTTTGAAAGAGATAACTAATCTCTTCCATTTATAAGAGAGAATAATTCATCCAAAATAAATTTTGGATTTAAATATTAATTTTAAAATTGAAAGTAATGAAAGTATTTCTTAGATTAACAGTAAACCTAGAAACTATAATTGAGACAGATAGTTAGGATGAATCAGATGGGTAATCCAGATTTAATATACTTGTTTGTATATCATCATATTATTTTGAATTGTTTTAACCATAGTGGATGCTGGAGCATAGTATATGGTTTTATAAAGTTTTTAAGATACTAGTGAGGGGAAAATCCGTTCCGCTAAGCGGCATGGTCTCACTAGATATCAAAATGGTTTGAGATGGTAGATTATTATTCATACCTGGCTTTATGTCTGACTCGAAGTTTTTGTTTTCCCCTTAAACTCTCAGGTACTCAATTAATTTTGAGTAGTTTGAGGTTTAGGGTTTTCAGGTGTTCTTTTAGATGAATAAAGCTTCCGGTGACATGTAGGAGGCATGCTAGCTACTTAGAGTTCTTTTATTTCCGTTGTGTTTGGTTGTTTAGGCATACTTGTTTTATTGCCTTATTATATACTCTGATCATCCAAGGGGCATCTTCATATGTCGCTCTTGGCGTATTTTGTAATAAGTATATTTTATCTGAACATGGTCTAGGCACTGGAATTATGTAATGAATTCGAAATGTTTTGAAATGGAATATGGAATTTGTTTTGATGTTTACATTTTTTCCATATTTATATGTTTTTGTGTATCAATTCATCTAACATTGCCGTATTTGGTCGCCGGTGGTTAATAACTATGGATGACTGCAGCATCCATAGCCATTAGTTTTGGACCTCCAAGTAGGGGGATGTTACACTATTGGTATCTCCAATAACTTCCCTCTTATCCTAGTTTTCATGGGTTGACTAGGAACCTATTGACTTCTATCAATAACTTAATACGGATATAGTTTTCATGGGTTTACTACAAACCTATTGACCCCTGCCAATACTCTTTCTAATCATAGTTTTCGTGGGTTTACTATGAACCTATTGGCCCCTGCCAATAACTTATTATAAACATAATTTTCATAGGTTTACTATGAACCTGTCTATTTGACAACTTCTTTAACTAATATTTAGGCATCCTATATTCTGGTCTTCCTGACCTCCTGGATGCAATTCTACTCATTCAAGAGTTAACTCAATTAATATTCACTATTGGGTCAACCTAGCTGGTTATTCCCATTTCCCTAAAATGCATTTATAAGTCCATTATAATATGAATATATATATATATATTAAAAGAAGCAAACATATTAACATAATAATACCAACACATGTGATTTAATATCCTTGAAATCAATTTCATATAAAACATGGTCAATCCCTTTAACCTATTATTTTATCAAGAAAAGCTTCTTTAAAATCTCCAATTTAAAAGCATTTGTAACGACTCGGAAATTTATTGGTTTAAATTACATAATTAACTGAATTTTTCTAGAAAATAAAACAATTAAATTTAATAATGAAAATTTGATATATATAATACGTCTATTTAAACATAGCAAATGGCGAAATTTTATTTGAAAAATTGAAAGTTTGTTCAGTTGTGAGATTTTCAATTTAAATTTAAATCAGTTAAATTGGATGATAATAAAATAATTTTGAAATTTGAATATTTTATATAATAAAAATGTTAACAATGTCTGAGTGAGACGTCCTATTTCGTTTCGCCGAATTTGGACTGCTCTAGCCCCGTTTATCTTATTTTCAGCGTTTTAGCAGCAGTTTGGTAGCGAATACCGAGTTTTGATAGGATGGTCGTATCGCTCATATCTGCATACTATTCTGTTCGTCTTGTCGTGCTGATCTCCGACGTATATTCATTTGTGTATTTCAGCGTCCAATATGCGGCGGAATCTGTGAAACGGTTAGCCGTATCAGTACCCTTTTTTGAACCTTTTGATTTCCCTATGGCCTTTCATTTGTCTACCTGTTGAAATTTGAGTAGCCACTTGCCTTTAATATTTTCAGAAATCAATATCTGACCTTTGTCCTTCCCATTGTTGAAATTTATATATGGTTCGTCCATTTTCTTTTCTCTCTTTGGCTCTGTCATTATATAATTTTTTTTAATAATACTATAATGCGGTTGCAAATATGGTGAAAAGCTGCACAATCTCTTCTTCTCTCACCCGAGAAACTTGCTCAACTTCTTCGTGCAATTTGAATCATCTTTTCCTAGCCTTCTCCTTTTCGTTCGTTCACCACAGTCAGGCAAACTTCCGCCTTATTCAAACCGAACCACCCTCTAGAGCCGCAACACACCCTCAAATCCCTCCGCCTTTGCCCATAAGCGAGCACCACAACCCGATCTCACCATCTCCGCTCCTCCAACGCTGAGCAGCCCCTCCCTGACAGCAGCAACGCCTTGCCACTCACCCTTCGAATAGTCATCATTTCCTTTCAACCACAGCCCATCAGAGAGCTGCTCCTTCACCCACCATTCCCATCCACCTAGCTCCAGATTGGAAACCTCTTCCACAACCAGACCCGCCTCCGCCTCTTAAAACCGAAACCCCTATCGTCGCTTCTTCACACTACCATGCTTCACCCACTGGTTGAATGCCTCCTCATCTCCCTTCGAACCTCTACACCTTCTTTTCCCGTCCATCTCCCCTAATCCAATGACCAGCGACTCCGCTACCTGAACTGAAGCCTCCAACCCATGGCGACCTTGAACCAACCCATTTCCCCGAGCACTAGCAGCACTCTTTCGTGCAATAGCATCCGCCAACCCCTTCTCCTTCAGCCATTCCTACCACCTTCCCACGAAACTGCCTGTCCTCCCTATCCAGTGCTCCAACCTGTAAGTCTTTCCTGCTTGTTCAGCGCATGGCCGCCTTGCTTCATTCTAGAGAGCTTGAATATATATTTATACTTTGTTCTCCTCTTTTACATAATATATAGATATATAGATATTTTAATATATGTGTTTAACAAATATTGATTTTTAAAGTATAAAATGTTTATTTATTTAAATTTATATTAATATTTTGAAATATTTTTTTAATAAATTTAAACATATATATATATATATATTATGTTTAAGTATTTATTTAAAAAATTTTTGGAAAATATGAATTTTTTTATAAATATTGATTTAAAAAAAATAATACGTAGATTTTATTTTTAATATATGTTTTTAAACCGAGTATTGATTTCAAGAAAAAAAAATTTATAATATATATTTTGTTTCCATTTATATCAAGCTAGTTTTGATTTGTTTTTCCATCAATTCCAAACTACCAGCTTTGCTTCGATCGTCGAATTCGTGTTCGTCGTACTTTGCTGTGGAATTTGTTGCTCAGATTCGTAGCTCTGTTTGTTGTTAAATTTCTCTAGCCTCGAAAGGTGAGCGATCACTCACGATTAACATTCTTATATTTAGTAAATTCAATTCACATGAAATGACGATTGAAATATGTTGTTAAATTTAAATTGTTAACTATGATATGTTATTATCTGCAATTGTTTACCTATATAAATTAACATATGACACCATAATCTGTTATATATTTTATTTAAATGGTTAATTGGGAGTATATATATGCCTATCATTGATATATGTCATTTTATGCTATTGTATATTCTCACATTGCAAGTTCCTGTTAGTTAGAATTCCCTATGGGTTGAAATGATATATACCCGAACATTCTTATAGATTAGAGAAAATCGTTATGGGTTGAAATGATAGACCTAAGCGATTTTATTGAATTGAAATTTGGGATTGCGGGTTGAAATGATATACCCGTAAATATCAAGTTATCGCGGATTGAAATGATAAATATCTGTATCACTTGACCATTGGATAGAAAACTAAATACGGACATCGTTGGTCTATTTTTAAATGATTTCCAAAGTTTTGAAAGGAAAATATAGGCTTTAATAAATATTTATTTTTAAATATAATATAAAGATTTTATTTTAATATATGTGTAAAATTTTGATTTTTAAATTATATGTTTGAAATTTTAAATTTTAAATTTATAAGTTAAGTTTTGAAAAATGTTAATTTTTAAGATTTTACTCATGATTTTATTATTTTTAAATATATAAAATATAGTTTAATATAAAATAATATAGATTGAGTAAATTAGATTAAATTTAATAATATTTAATAAAATTAAATTTATTTTAATAGAATTTAATCAAATAGGTATATATATTATATTTAAAATATTTAGTTAAATTTTATATTAATATTTTGAAAATAGCTCTTATAATAACTTAAATTAAATAAGGTTGGGAAGATAGATTTATTTATTTGTAATTTAATTTGCTAAGAATGGAATTTAAATAAGAATTAATTTGGACTTATTGATTTTGAGATTTCAAAGATATGAAATTTATAACTTGATTTTGATTATAGGTGATTAAATGAATATTTTCAAAATTTAAATAAATTGAAATTGAATATTTAGTTTTGATTTAAATGTGTAATTTGAGATTTTATTTCAATGATATTAAAAATGATTATGTGAATATTTTCAAATTTAAATAAAATTAAAGTTGAATTTTGAAATATAACTGAAATTTATCAAATTGAGTTATGGTAAATGTTTGAATATGTAAACTTTGAAATCTATTGAATTGGGAATGGTTTAAATTTGTAGTTTCAAACCTGGATTTGAAATCGATATAAATTTAAATGGTTTTAATGAGAATTTGAAACTGTTGAACCGAGATTGATTTAAGTTGAATTTGGAACTAAAGTTGGTTTGAATTGATTTGTGAAATTGGAAGAAATGATTCTAATTTGAAACTATTTTCGATATAAACTCTTTATAATATACATACTATTTTTAATATAAATTATTTTAAATCTATAACTTATTTTAAATATAAACTATTTTATAACTATTTAAGTATATATAAAGTATATCAATATTTAAATTGTTTAAGTTGGAACTATTATGATTTAGATTTAATGGATTTAAATGCGAATATTTTGATATGATGGGTTTAAACTATTTGTGGTTATGATTTTGAAAGTGAATATGATCTCGAAAGTGATATAATTTAGAAATGAATATGATATTTTGATATAAAAGTATGAACTGTTTGAAATGAAAACGACCACGGTGTGAAATAAGTGTTTGGTTGTTAAACGGATCGGGATCTGATATTGTCATACTCTCTACAAATACCGAAAACCACTTTAACAACTGTGTATGTGTTGGAGATTCCAAAACAAAGTAGGATGGTTTGGCGATGTCTGTATGAGGTATGAACTCAGCCCTGACTCCCGCGAGTCAGCTTGATGTGGCTAAAACAGGAGCTATACCGGGCTAACTGAGGTCGCACCTCCGATCGAGCATGCTTCTTCGATACCATTCTATGACTTTGTGATTTGATTGGGTGCACCTTTGATTTGGTGTGTCTTGAGGTGGTCGGTAGTAGCTTCTGTGCGTTACCACCAGTCCGGGAGTGCAAACGGTAGAGTCTTACCCTGGCATTGCCTCGCATGCCTTGTCAAATGCCTTATCGTGCCTTCTACGAGTTTGTTTTGTACCGTACCGATGGAGTGCTCCCTGAGTAAACCACCGATTTGGCGGAGCTTACAATATCTGTATATACTACGGGAATATATAAAATTTGTTAAATGGGATATGGGTAACACCTTAATGCTATTTTAATTACTTTACTGTAGACATTATCTATGTAGCATTTTGTATTATGTATGTAGATAGTTTTCACGGATCCTTAAAGGATAGGAATCCCAAACATCCTTTAAGTTATATTGCATTTCACATGGACATTTCACTTGAGTTAAATTTACTTGCATAAAAATGTTAATCCTGACTCAAGTGTTTTGTGTTTTGCTTTATGCTCGGGTCGGACTGAGTGTCGCAGCATTTGAGACTCACCTTTGGAGCTTGGAGCTTGTTTGGAGATCTATCTTTTATTTGTTCATCTTTCCAGTTATTCCAGTTATTTCCAGTTGTTTATGTTCAGACTTGTCAGTTGATTTTGTATTAGTGGCTTCTTTGTACTTGAGATTCTATGTTGTATTTTGTTTTAAACTCTGATGTTTATGTAGTAGCTGCATGAGCTGCTATTTATTAATTCTGTTGCTTATTGTTACATTACTCTATTTTTGTGATTCTGTGATTGATTTATTTACAGTATATGTTGAGTTTTGCCAAATATAAATTAACAATCTGTTGTTTTAAGCAATTCAAGTCTGACTTGTGTGTCTGCTTGTCGATTTGAATGGTTTGAAATAGCGGGTTGTTACAGTTGGTATTAGAGCTCTGGTTTAGGCCAATCTTAGCATATGGTGTAAAAACTCATTAGAGCTAGGGTAGGAATACCTTAGAATGAGTAAAATTAATTACAGAATCATCTTCATTCGTGTAACGACCCGTATTTTTACGGATCGAAACATCGTAAAACAGTTGACATTTGGTCGCATTGTTGGTAAGTCGTCTAGAGTCTAAGTCCTAGGTCGTATGAAAGCTTGGAGCGACCTAAGGAAGATGGCGAGTTATGAGGTAGGCGACTTAGTGAAGTGGAGCGACCTAAGGATTAGAACGACTTAAGGAGTTAGGTCGTTTAGAAGATAGGTCGTGTGGTAGCTTAGGTCGTGGGGTAAGTTAGGTCGGTTGGAGCGACCTATAGGATGTTAGCGACCTAAGTTTTTGAGCGACTTAAGGAAATAGGCGACTTAAGTTAGTAAGCGACTTAAGAGATGGGGCGAGTTAACGACCTAAGGGATAGGTCGGTCGGCGACCTAAGAGAGTGAGCGACCTATAGGAGTTAGCGACCTATAGGAGTTATCGACCTATAGAATTAGGCGACCTATAGTAGTTAGCGACCTATAGGAGTTAGCGACCTAAGGAACATGCAACCTAAGAGTTAGAGGTATAGGAAACAGGGTAAGTTAGCGACCTAAGAAGGATAGGTCGGCAACGACCTAAGGAAGGAGTAGTTAGGTCGTATGACCTATGTGTAGTTAGGTCGCTAGGCCATTAGTCAGTTAGGTCACGTGTGTGTTAGGTCGCGTGAGTGTTAGGTCGCGTAAGGGTTTAGCAGTTATGTCGCTGATGCGCTATGTCGTTAGGTCGAAGAAGCGCTTAAGCGTTAGGTCGCGGATGCGCATCTGGTTAGGTCGTAGGTCGCGAGGAAGCGCATTTGGTTAGGTCGTAGAGGCTTGGGGCTGTTAGGTCGAAGGTTTTAGGTCGTGGGGTTTTAGGTCGTAGGTCGTGGACGACCTAACTCCGAGTGAACGACCTAAGGGGTATTTCAGCCTATAAATAGGAGGGTTCTTCTTCATTTTTGGGATCCGGATTTTGAAGCGACGAAGTGCTGACATTTTGAGAGCTCGACTTCTACACTTCTTCACTTCTTTTCTCCACTCTAATCTTGTGATTCCTTCCATCCAAATCGAAGATCAAATCGAAGATTCAAGAGCTTAGATTGAAGATCTTCATCCATCAAAGAGAGATTTCATCGTTTGAAGCGGATTGGTGATAGATCGAGTTAGATCCTTCGATGTCCAGATCTGAAGTGGGTTTCTTTTAAGGTGTTTAGGTGATTTGGTGAGTGGTGATTATCTCTCACACGGATCCAAAGGAGTATATCGGATCGTTGGCTTGATTTTGTGCTAAAGTAGAGATTTCCATGCATTTTCCTAATCCTAAGTATAGATCCATATAGATCCATTGTTCATAATGATTTGGCATCCATTTTACTACATGTTAACCTATGCAAGTTCATTCATCAAGATTATAGAGATATTGCTCATGTTTTCATGCTTATTAGACTTTTGACTCTTTAATTACGAAATTGCCATTATTGTTATAATTGTCTATTTAGATCATATTTGAATGCTTGTTTACTTGGATTAATGTTGACTTGATTGATTGCTATGAATTAGATGATTGATGATTTGATTTAGACCGAAGATGATTCAAAAGCTAAGGGAAAGGCTCTTGAATTGGAAAAGCTGCTCGTGGCATATGTAGCGGATGATGAAGCTCATATGGATAGATTTGATGATGATGTTGAGATGAAGCTTTGCTATGATAATGATGAGGCAAAGTATGATATGAGATAGCCTTGGTCTAATCCAGACGGGATCATTCCAAGCATGTTGATAACTCGGTGATATGGTTCGGGTTTGAGGATAATGGTTTGCTCGAGAGGCGCTTGAGCTAGTATGGAAATAGTCGTCGAGGAGGATGACTAGAAGGCTGAGATATCATCGTTGTTGAAGGTTCTAGCATGCTCAAAGCAAGAGTACATTGGGCAGATTCGATAGTCCCTGAAGGCTACTGATTGGTAGTCAAGTACTCTGGGCAGATTCGATAGTCCTAGGCACGGGTCACGATGACGTGCGGAGTAATGTCTAGAACCGGGGTTTCCATTAGCCCTTGACGGACGGATGAAATAAAGAACCGGTCATTCAATTAACGATGATATCGAAGCAATGATAACAGTGATAGCCAGAGTCATGGATGTTTGGTTGTATCGTCATTCGGTCTCAAGAGCGGTATTTTCTGGGTGCTTATCTGATCTTGGTTTAGGCCTTAGGGTTTGTACTTGGAAAGCATCGCCCTTGACTCGAGTGATAATTGCTTTGCTTTAAATTGTATGATTTGCTATGTTTGCTTCTGCTTAGTGTGTGTCTGGGGGCTATCACTGTAGAAAGAGGTGGAGTGGGAGGGTTGGATTCCTATTCCTTTTTCCTTTATGCTCTTTTGGTATGTTGTTAGTTAATTTACCGCTCACTAAGACTGTTGTCTGACTCAAGGCTTTATGTTTTAACTCTTATTGCCTTGGGCTGTTCGTCCATTTTGGGACGGGCAGACTAGGTAGCAGGTGACAGGTGTTGTTCTTGCTTTCCACGATGCTGATGTCAAAGACGAGCTGGAGGCTTGCATATTACCTTCTTACTATATGTACTGGATGTTCCGCTGCTTGTATATTCTCTGAGTGTTATGTAGTGATGCTTGATGTATTGATTGTTCAGATGTTTGTATTCAACTATTATGAAGTTTTATTGATGAGATTCTATTCTGTGAAACTTCACTATATATATATTCTATTGTATTTTGTCCATGCGCTGTGAGTAATACGATAGATTCTGTTGTTTAAATTTACCTTGGCAATCGTCCATGGTCGCTTGGCACACTTTACAGCGCACTATCTCTAGGTTTAGTGCAGGGGTCATGGGCGGTCGTCACATTTGGTATCAGAGCTTTGGTTAATCGATTTTACCCAACGCTCGCTGACGTAACTACGTATGAGAGACGTAATTGTATTTTGATGGATGATTACTATATATAATATAGTAGCCTAGAATGATTTGGATTCCTTATGCAGTTGTTTCTCTAGGTGTATTAATCATTTCTTTTTATAGATATTGAGAATGAGTCGAAGAGGGAGACCAGCTGCTAGAAAAGGCCGTGCTACTGAAGGGGCTTTTGATTATGCTGCTATGTTCGAAGCTATGATGACTTCGATCATGAGAAGGATGCCAGCTCCGGGGCCATCGGTGGATGTTGGAGTTCAAGTTCAAACTCCAAGACCGATGGATTTTGCTAAACTGTGTAAGGACTACACTGCTCTTGGAGGAAAGGTTTTCTTGGGAACAGAACCAACCATTGAAGTCCAAAGATGGATAGATGCTTGTAGAAGGATCTTTAGTGATTTGGGAATTGAGGATGCGGCTAAGAGGAAGTTAGCATCAAGACAGCTTCAAGGGAGAGCTTCTGATTGGTGGAACTCTATCACTATTGATACTCCGGAGGAAGAGATTACTTGGGAGCAATTCCAAGCCAGATTTGAAGCTAAGTTCATTTCTACGGCTCAGAAGTCTGTTCTGTTCAAGAAGTTTATGGAGCTCAAGCAAGGTGGAAGACCAGTTCTTGAGTATGTTTCTGAGTTTGAAGCTTTGTCCAAGTATTCTCGGTCATATATTGAACTTCGTATCAGAAGAATGAGAAGTTTGTGACAGGCTTGGAAAGTTATCTTGGGATACAGTTGGTGGATCATTTGGACGATCCATTTGAGAAGCTTGTAGAGAAGGCTCTCAGGCATGAGAATCTGTTTCCTAAAGAGGGATCTGTTGTTGCTGTGACCAAGGAGGAGTCTAGACCACAGCAGGGTGGAAACAAGAAAAGGAAGCAGCAGCAACAAAAGGGTAAGGATGATCAGAAGAAGCCGAAGAGCGAAGTGACCTGCTTCAATTGTCAGCAGAAGGGCCATTTCTCCAGGGATTGCAAGAATCCGAAGGTGCCGGTGAAGTGCCACAACTGTGACAAGCTGGGGCATGTTAAGAGGAATTGTCCAGAGCCGCGGAAGGACAAGCAGATTGTGCAAGCTTATGCTTTAGGAGCTGTTCCATCATCTTCAAAAGCTCCTACCGCTGAAGAGAAGGGAAAGAGTGTGGTGGTTCAGGGTACTCTCTCCATTTGTGGTGTTCCAGTTAGAGTGTTATTTGATACTGGGGCGTCGCATTCTTTTGTTTGTAATGAACTTGTAGGCCGGTTGGGTTTAGAACCAGATATTGTTGATAGGCCATTGGTTGTGACTAATCCAGTTGGGGGGTTCGTCTTGTTTGTGTATGCTATGCCGTGGTCTGATTGTATCGAGTCATGATTGCTCTTTTGTTTGTGATTGTTTTGTTCTGAACTTTGCGGGGTTCGGAATTATTTTGGGTATGGACTGGCTTAGGAAGTATGCGGCAAAGGTTGATTGTGAGAGGTTGGAGGTGACAGTCGAGAATGTGGAGGGGCGAAAGATTGTGATACGATGTAAGCATGAAGAAGGCGTCTTCATGAGCTTCATGTATTCACTGGTTGTTCCACGGGATAGACTGTCATCTGTGCCAATCGCTAATGGATTTGAGGATGTCTTTGACGAGGTCAAAGGGTTACCACCACATAGAGAGATCGAGTTTCGTATAGATCTAGTTGAAGGAGCCAGACCTGTTGTGATGCCTCTTAGGCGGATGGCGCCTAGGGAACAGCAAGAGTTGAGGGTGCAGGTTGATGACCTTTTACAGAAAGGATTCATTCGGCATAGTGTGTCCGAATGGGGTGCACCAGTTGTGTTCGCAACCAAAGCAGATGGATCGTTGAGGTTGTGCGTAGATTATCGTGAGCTGAATAAGGTGACTAAGAAGAACAAGTATCCATTGCCGAGAATCGATGACTTGTTTGATCAGCTTCACGAAGCTAAGGTGTTTTCTCAGATGGATTTGGCTACGGGATTTCACCAGTTGAGAGTGGCTAAGGATAGTGTGCCGAAGACTGCTTTTAGGACACCATCCGGTTTCTTTGAGTGGCTGGTAATGCCGTTTGGATTGACTAATGCGCCAGCATATTTTGTGGATCTTATGAATAAAGTGTTCAGAGATCAGTTGAGCAAGTTCGTGCTAGTGTTCGTGGATGATATTCTGATTTATTCCAGAACTGAAGAAGAGCACAAGACGCACTTGCGTATTATTTTGGAAATCTTATGGAAACATCAACTGAAGGCTAAGTTTTCGAAGTGTCACTTCTGGAAGACTGAAGTGAGGTTCTTAGGCCATGTTATCTCTGGAAATGGAATAGTGGTTGATTCCGCTAAGGTGGCAGCAATCCAGGATTGGGTTAGACCTAAGAATGCATCCGATGTGAGAAGTTTTCTTGGATTAGCAGGATATTATCGACGGTTTATCAAAGACTTCTCCAAGGTAGTTGCACCGTTAACAGGATTGATGAAAAAGAATCAAGTATTCAGATGGGATGCTAAGTGTGAGCAAGCTTTCGGAATCCTGAAAGAGCGATTGACAAGCGCTCCTGTTTTGACTATTCCAAGTGGGAATGATGAGATGGTGGTTTACACCGACGCATGTGGTACTGGACTTGGAGCAGTGCTGATGCAGAGAGATAAAGTTGTTGCGTATGCAAGTTGACCACTGAAGCCGCATGAAAGGAATTATCTGACTCATGATTTGGAGTTGGCGACAATTGTATTTGCTCTGAAGATGTGGAGACATTATCTACTGGGAGTTCGATTCGAGTTGTTTACAGATCATAAGTCGTTGAAGTATATTTTCTCCCAAAAGGATTTGAATCTTCGGCAGCAACGGTGGCTAGAGTTTTTGGCATCATATGATTTTGGTATAGCTTATACTCCGAGAAAGGGTAACGCAGTGGCAGATGCGTTAAGTCGAAGACATGCAGGATTGGGAGCCATGTTTTCAGAATGGAAGAATCTCGAGTATTTAGCTAGATTTGACTTCAGGCCTAGATGTGAATTGGAACCTGAGATGTTGGTAAACTTATCGGTAAGACCTACTCTTGTGGAAAGGATTAGCGAGAGCCAAAAGCGAGACGATAAGCTTGTCAAGATTATCCATGATTTGGAATCTGGATTGGACCCAGAAAAGGATAAAGGATTCGAGGTCGATCGAGAGGGTTGGCTTCGGAAGCAAGGACGACTAGTTGTTCCCGATATCGATGAATTGAGGAATGAAGTTCTAAGGGAAAGTCATCACTCAAAGTTGACAATTCATCCACGTGGAAATAAGATGTATCGGGATATGAAGAGAACCTATTACTGGGAAGGTATGAAGAAGGATGTTGGAAATTTTATTTCCAAGTGTATGAACTGCCAGTTGGTAAAAGCCGAACAGAAGAAGCCAAGTGGATTGCTTCAGCCGTTAGAAGTTCCTACATGGAAGTGGGAGCAAGTATCGATGGATTTTATTGATGGGTTACCTAGAACAAGAACGGGAAATGAAGGGATTTGGGTCATTGTAGATCGTTTGACTAAGAGTGCAAGATTCATTCCTGTTCGATCGACTAGGACTGCATCAAAGTTGGCAGAGTTGTATGTTAAATGGATAGTTCGATTCCATGGTATTCCGAAGAGTATAGTGAGCGATCGAGACCCATTGTTCACTAGTGGATTTTGGAAGAGCTTCCAGGAAGTTTTGGGAACCGAGTTGTGTTTGAGTACAGCTTATCATCCTCAAACAGATGGTCAGACCGAGAGAGTCAACCGAGTTTTGGAAGATCTCCTCAGAGCTTGTGTTTTGGATTTCAGAGGATCGTGGGAAGATCACCTTCATTTGGTGGAATTTTCGTATAACAACAGTTACCAGTCAAGCATTGGTATGGCACCGTATGAAGCATTGTATGGAAGACCGTGTAACTCTCCGACATGTTGGTTTGAGACAAGAGAAAAGCTTATGCTTGGCCAGAGATGATTCGACAGACTTCGGATTGCATAGAGATCATTCGGCAACGAATGAAGGCAGCCCAAGACCGTCAGAAAATTTATGCCGATAAGCGTCGTAAGGATTTGGAATTCGACGTAGGTGATATGGTTTTTGTGAAGATTTCTCCTCTGAAGAATGTTATTCGATTCGGGAAGAAAGGAAAATTGACTCCGAGATTTGTTGGACCATTCCCGATCACCGAGCGAATTGGAAAGCTCGCCTACAGATTGGAGTTACCAGAAAAGATGTCGAGTGTGCACAATGTTTTTCATATATCATATCTACGGCAGTATGTGCACAACTCGAATACAGTGGTTTCTGCTGATAGCTGTGAAGATTTCGAAGTTGATCCAGTCGATAGAAGACCTCGTAAGCCGCTTCGTGTTGTGGAAACCGACACGAAACAGCTTAGGAGGAAGGTAGTTAAGTTACTCAAGATACAATGGAGTGATGATGATAACGACTGTACGTGGGAGGTGGAAGAGAGGATGAAGGAAGCTCATCCTGAACTCTTCAAGGTATGGCCCTAAGGTGTCGTGTCATCTCACGATATTGTAACTTATTCTAGTTTTAGAATTCTGCATGCTAAGCTAGAATTGGATGCATGGTTTGTTGATTGCTATGGATGGTAGGCATGCAGAATAGTTTTTGATTGCTCTGTTTGTTTGGAATTTCGGGGGCGAAATTCATAAGGGGGAGAGAATGTAACGACCCGTATTTTTATGGATCGAAACATCGTAAAACAGTTGACATTTGGTCGCATTGTTGGTAAGTCGTCCAGAGTCTAAGTCCTAGGTCGTATGAAAGCTTGGAGCGACCTAAGGAAGATGGCGAGTTATGAGGTAGGCGACTTAGTGAAGTGGAGTGACCTAAGGATTAGAACGACCTAAGGAGTTAGGTCGTGTGATAGTTAGGTCGTTTAGAAGATAGGTCGTATGGTAGCTTAGGTCGTGGGGTAAGTTAGGTCGGTTGGAGCGACCTATAGGATGTTAGTAACCTAAGTTTTTGAGCGACTTAAGGAAATAGGCGACTTAAGTTAGTAAGCGACTTAAGAGATGGGGCGAGTTAACGACCTAAGGGATAGGTCGGTCGGCGACCTAAGAGAGTGGGCGACCTATAGGAATTAGCGACCTATAGGAGTTAGCGACCTATAGGAGTTAGCGACCTATAGAATTAGGTGACCTATAGGAGTTAGCGACCTAAGGAACATGCGACCTACGAGTTAGAGGTATAGGAAACAGAGTAAGTTAGCGACCTAAGAAGGATAAGTCGGCAACGACCTAAGGAAGGAGTAGTTAGGTCGTATGACCAGTGTGTAGTTAGGTCGCTAGGCCATTAGTCAGTTAGGTCGCATGTTTGTTAGGTCGCGTGAGTGTTAGGTCGCGTAAGGGTTTAGCAGTTAGGTCGCTGATGCGCTATGTCGTTAGGTCGAAGAAGCGCTTAAGCGTTAGGTCGCGGATGCGCATCTGGTTAGGTCGTAGGTCGCGAGAAAGCGCATCTGGTTAGGTCGTAGAGGCTTGGGGCTGTTAGGTCGAAGGTTTTAGGTCGTGGGGTTTTAGGTCGTAGGTCGTGGACGACCTAACTCCGAGTGAACGACCTAAGGGGTATTTCAGCCTATAAATAGGAGGGTTCTTCTTCATTTTTGGGATCCGGATTTTGAAGCGACGAAGTGCTGACATTTTGAGAGCTCGACTTCTACACTTCTTCACTTTTTTTCTCCACTCTAATCTTGTGATTCCTTCCATCCAAATCGAAGATTCAAGAGCTTAGATTGAAGATCTTCATCCATCGAAGAGAGATTTCATCGTTTGAAGCGGATTGGTGATAGATCGAGTTAGATCCTTCGCTGTCCAGATCTGAAGTGGGTTTCTTTTAAGGTGTTTAGGTGATTTGGTGAGTGGTGATTATCTCTCACACGGATCCAAAGGAGTATATCGGATCGTTGGCTTGATTTTGTGCTAAAGTAGAGATTTCCATGCATTTTCCTAATCCTAAGTATAGATCCATATAGATCCATTGTTCATAATGATTTGGCATCCATTTTACTACATGTTAACCTATGCAAGTTCATTCATCAAGATTATAGAGATATTGCTTATGTTTTCATGCTTATTAGACTTTGACTCTTTAATTACGAAATTTCCATTATTGTTATAATTGTCTATTTAGATCATATTTGAATGCTTGTTTACTTGGATTAATGTTGACTTGATTGATTGCTATGAATTAGATGATTGATGATTTGATTTAGACCGAAGATGATTCAAAAGCTAAGGGAAAGGCTCTTGAATTGGAAAAGCTGCTCGTGGCATATGTAGCGGATGATGAAGCTCATATGGATAGATTTGATGATGATGTTGAGATGAAGCTTTGCTATGATAATGATGAGGCGAAGTATGATATGAGATAGCCTTGGTCTAATCCAGACGGGATCATTCCAAGCATGTTGATAACTCGGTGATATGGTTCGGGTTTGAGGATAATGGTTTGCTCGAGAGGCGCTTGAGCTAGTATGGAAATAGTCGTCGAGGAGGATGACTAGAAGGCTGAGATATCATCGTTGTTGAAGGTTCTAGCATGCTTAAAGCAAGAGTACGTTGGGCAGATTCGATAGTCCCTGAAGACTACTGATTGGTAGTCAAGTACTCTGGGCAGATTCGATAGTCATAGGCACGGGTCACGATGACGTGCAGAGTTATGTCTAGAACCGGGGTTTCCATTATCCCTTGACGGACGGATGAAATAAAGAGCTGGTCATTCAATTAACGATGATATCGAAGCAATGATAACAGTGATAGCCAGAGTCATGGATGTTTGGTTGTATCGTCATTCGGTCTCAAGAGCGGTATTTTCTAGGTGCTTATCTGATCTTGGTTTAGGCCTTGGGGGTTTGTACTTGGAAAGCATCACCCTTGACTCGAGTGATAATTGCTTTACTTTAAATTGTATGCTTTGCTATGTTTGCTTCTGCTTAGTGTGTGTCTGGGGGCTATCACTGTAGAAAGAGGTGGAGTGGAAGGGTTGGATTCCTATTCCTTTTTCCTTTATGCTCTTTTGGTACGTTGTTAGTTAATTTACCGCTCACTAAGACTGTTGTCTGACTCAAGGCTTTATGTTTTAACTCTTATTGCCTTGGGCTGTTCGTCCATTTTGGGACGGGTAGACTAGGTAGCAGGTGACAGGTGCTGTTCTTGCTTTCCACGATGCTAATGTCAAAGACGAGCTGGAGGCTTGCATATTACCTTCTTACTATATGTACTGGATGTTCCGCTGCTTGTATATTCTCTGAGTGTTATGTAGTGAGGCTTGATGTATTGACTGTTAAGATGTTTCTATTCAACTATTATGAAGTTTTATTGATGAGATTCTATTCTGTGAAGCTTCACTATATATATATTCTATTGTATTTTGTCCATGCGCTGTGAGTAATACGATAGATTCTGTTGTTTAAATTAACCTTGGCAAACGTCCATGGTCGCCTGGCACACTTTACAGCGCACTATCTGTAGGTTTGGTGCAGGGGTCATGGGCGGTCGTCACAATTCGAGCTTGAAATTCTTCGTTCGGATCCTCTTTGATTTGGATTTTTTTGAATTTTTGGAACGTTCCCTTTGTTCTGAAATCCATTCTTGTCTTTTCTTGTTTGTGTTTTTCTTAATACTGGAACATCCCATAGATCTATTTCTATTGATCTCTGTAATAAATTTTAGCATATCTTGCAACCTAAATTAGAAACTTCATCCTCGGCGGTTCCGCCAACCTTAATATGGTTTGTAAAGGGGTGAAACTCCTTTACAACATGCATTGATTCACCGGAGATTTCTATGTCCTCAGTTTCGATGCATTCAATATCTTCCTTGGGGTGATTGGTTACAGCGTAATGATGATGTTATCCCCTGCAAAGCCCGAACCATTTCTCTAGTAGACGACCAGGGAATTCCTCTTGTGATAAAATGTCAAATGCCTCAGGATTTGCTGGCAGTTTCATTTTTTTTCGCTTGATTCTCAGCCTAATGATCTGGACTCCACCTCGATAGTCAGGGTTATCCTGATGTTATGGTGAAGTCGCTCTCCTTCCTCCCAAGCGGGAAATTGAATTCCGCATCGATCTATTTTTGGAGCTCGACCTGTTGTCCTTTCTTCCTGGCGAATGACACCTAGGGAGAAAGTGGTTAGTCATGCCCTTGGATTAACCAATGTTCCTAATTTCTTCGTCAATCTCAAGAATCGTGTTTCCGCGATGTTCTTAACAAGTTTGTCCCCATTTTCATTAATGATATTCTCGTCTTTTCTAAGTCTCGGTTGACCCGGTTAAGGTCGCCACGATTAATATGAGTCTATCCATCTTTCCTCTTTTGTAATTTAATTATATTATCTTCTTTCCGAGCCTATCTTCTTGGTTAGAATTCTCTTTGATTAGGGTTACTCTAAATTTGAATCTCTATCCTTGTTTTAAAATCCATTCTTGAATCATCATATGAGAGAATGTATTTGTAATTGATATAAAATGTTTTATATTGTGTTGTTTGAGTTGTTAAGTATGAATTTTGGGTTTCGATCGATTCGTCTGGCCAACGCTATCAATAGGAATTCCAAAACACTTGAACAAAGCAAACTGACAAAATATTGTTTTCGAAATTGGTAAATGAAATAATTTTCATGTATGATTATATTTTATATATGTATAAAAGTATAATTTTCTAAAATTAGATAGTTAAATGAATTTGTTGTTAGAAATGATAATACTAGATTATCATTTATTATTTTGTCAGCATTCCTAAACAATTTACTATTGTTGTATGCTATAGGAGATGAAACTTTTAAAACATGGTTTATAAATCTGATTTGCAAATAAAATGAATTTAAATTAAAGAATTTGAGAACTAAATTTCTAGTGCTTTTCAAAATTTAGTTTTCAAAGTTTTGATAAATATATATTATTTGAAATTATTTTTGAATGAAAATTTTTCCAAAAAATTTTAAAAGAAGAAAGTCAGTACTCTTCTCTTTTGTCGCTGGAAATAAGTTCGATGATGACTGCAGCATCATCGACATTCATTTTCGAGTCTCGAAGTGGAGAGACCACTCAGTAGCTTTGCTACACTTTTGTTTTGGAAAATGTATTTTGATTTCTTAAGTATGTTTTGATATATAAAAAATATATATACATATATTTATTCCAAATGGTTTGAAGTGAAACCGGAAATTCAACTCTTAAGTTTTATGTCAAGTGATGGTTTTCAATTATTGAAATGAAAAAAAAATTGAATAATTTGAGTGTCTAAAATGAGAAATGAAATTGAAGAGCTTGAAACAATTGAACTAGGTATTTGTATAATACTCAGCATTCTAAAACATATATAACTTACTTGAAAAATTCAAAAGTTAAAATGTTAATGTTAAAATGTAATTGAAGGTTATACAAGAGAAACTTAAGTAATAAGATGTTCAAACTAATTCTTGTTTAATAGAAATGCTGTAATAAGAGGTAAACTTGTATAGTGCTCAGTTATACTCAGAAACATTAATAAAACTTACCTGGAAATGTTGGAATGTAATGAGAACATGTACTTGAATAATATACGATATGATATATGTAATAGAATTTCCAAAATTGGATCTTGTTAAGGGAATTTATAAATAAAAATTTAGTTGTTATAATGAATGTTTAATTTATGTTATATGAAATGTAAGTGAAATAAATTGAATAATAAATAGAAAATGCTATTTATGTAAATAAATATGAACTTCATAATAGTTGAAATTGAATTACAAGTGGAATTAACTTAAGTGAAGTCAAATGGATTAAATAAATGAGTTAAATAAAATAATTTTGTTTAAAAGAGAATTTGTAACGAATATTAATAAGTTGAAAGCAAATCAATTGAATGTAAATACATTGAATTGAAATCAACAAAATGTGAATATAATGAATATTTATTGATTGAATAAAATGGATTAAAATCAAATTAGTTGAATATAAATCAATTTAAAACTAATGAAATTTATATGGTTTTGAATTTATTGTTGTATCTGATAATATGTATTTCAAATCTATCTTTCCTTTCCATTGCTCTATTCTTCTATCTTGTTCCTTTTTTAGGACGAAAAGTTTTAAGTGGGGGAGAGTGTAACGACTCGGAAATTTAACGGTTTAAATAATGTAATTAACTGAATTTTTCTTGAAAATAAAACAATTAAATATAACAATAAAAATTTGATATTTGTAATGCGTCTATTTAAACATAGCAAATGGTGAAATTTTATTTGAAAATTTGAAAGGTTGTTCAGTTGTGAGATTTTCAATTTAAATTTAAATCAGTTAAATTGGACGATAATAATAATATATTTTGAAATCTGAATATTTTATATAATAAAAATGTTTACCAATGTCTGAATCAGACGTCACATTTCTTTTTGCCAAATTTGGATTGCTCTACCCCCGTTTATCTTATTTTCAGCATTTTAGCAGCAGATAGGCATCGAATACCGAGTTTTGATAGGATGGTCGTATCGCTCATATCTGCATACCATTCTTTTCGTCTCATCATGCTAATCTCCTAGTATATTCATTTGTGTATTTCAACGTCCGGTACATGGCAGAATATGTGAAACGGTTAGCTGTATCGGTACCCATTTTTTTGAACCTTTTGATTTCCCTATGGCCTTTCATTTGTCTACTTGTTGAAATTTGAGCAGCCACTTGCCTTTAATATTTTAAAAAATCAATATCTGACCTTTGTCATTCCCATTGTTGAAATTTATATAAGGTTAGTCCATTTTCTTTTCTCTCTTTGGCTCTGTCATTATATAAAATAAATTATTAATATTATAATGCGGTTGCAAATATGGTGAAAAGCTGCACAATCTCTTCTTCTCTCACCCGAGAAACTTGCTCAACTTCTTCGTGCAATTTGAATCATCTTTCCTTAGCCTCCTCCGTTATGTTCGTCGAGCACAGCCTGGAAAACTTCCGCCTTCTTCAAAGCGAACCACCCTCTAGAGGCACAAAACACCCTCAAATCCCTCTGCCCCCGCCCATAAGCAAGCACCACTGCCCGATTCTCACCATGTCCGCCCTTCCAATGCCGAGCAGCCCCTCCCTGATAGCAGCAAAGCCTTGCCACTCACCCTCCAAACAGTCGTCATTTTCCTGCAACCACAGCCCATCAGAGAGCCACTCCTTCGCCCACCATTCCCATCCACCTAGCTCCAGATCTGAAACCTCTTCCACAACCAGAATCGCCTTCGCCTCTTAAACCCGAAACCCCTACCTCCGCTTCTTCACACTGCCATGCTTCACCCACTGACCGAATGCTTCTCCATCTCCCTTTAAACATCTACACCTTCATTTCCCGTCCATCTCCCCTGATCTGATGACCAGCGACCCACCACCTGAGCTGAAGCCTCCAACCCGTGATGACCCTAAACCAACCTGATTCCCCTGAGCAAGAGCAGCACTCTTCCGCGTAATAGCATCCGCCAACCACTTCTCTTTCAGTCGTTCCCACTACCTTCCCACAAAACCGATTGTCCTCCCTTTCCGGTGCTCTAACCAGCAAGTCTTTCCTGCCTGTTCAGCGCATGGCCACCTTGCTTGATTCCAAAGAGCTTGAATATATATTTATACTTTGTTCTCCTCTTTTTCCTTCTCTTCCTTTTTATTTATATATGTGAGTTATGATTCTTTGTTTTATATTTTCTTATTAATAGTTGTATAAGCTTAAAGTGTATTTGAAAAATATATATAATGATATTGTTTTAATAAAAAAATTTATGTTTTAAGTATTGTTTTTTTTACATAATATATAGATATATAGATATTTTAATATACATGTTTAATAAATATTGATTTTTAAAGTATAATATGTTTATTTATTTAAATTTATATTAATATTTTGAAATAGATTTTTGTAATAATTTTAAACATATATATATACTATGTTTAAGTATTTATTTAAAGAATTTTTGGAAAATATGGATTTTTTATAAATATTGATTTAAAAAAATATAATATGGAGATTTTATTTTTAATATATGTTTATTAATCGAGTATTGATTCAAGAAAAAATATATAATATATATTTTGTTTCCATTTATATCAAGCTAGTTTTGATTTGTTTTCCATCGATTCCAAACTACCAGCTTTGCTTCGATCGTCGAATTCGTGTTCATCGTACTTTGCTTTGGAATTTGTTGCTTGGATTCGTAGCTCAGTTTGTTGTCAAATTTCTCTAGCCTCGAAAGGTGAGCGATCACTCACGGTTAACATTCTTATATTTAGTAAATTCAATTCACATGAAATGCTGATTGAAATATGTTGTTAAATTTAAATTGTTAGTTATTTAAATTGTTAAGTATGATACGCTATTATCTGCAATTGTTTACCTATATAAATTGACATATGACACCATAATCTGTTATATATTTTATTTAAATGGTTAATTAGGAGTATATATATGTCTGTCATTGATATATGTCATTTTATGCAATCGTATATTCCCACATTGCAAGTTTCTGTTAGTTAGAATTTCGTATGGGTTGAAATGATACATACCCGAACGATCTTATAGATTAGGGAAAATCGTTATGGGTTGAAATGATAGACCAAAGCGATTTTATTGAATTGAATTTGGGATTGCGGGTTGAAATGATATACCGGTAAATATTAAATTATTGAAAATTGAAATGATAAATATCCATATCACTTGACCATTGGATAGAAAACTATATACGGACACCATTGGTCTATTTTTTAAAAGATTTCCAAAGTTTTGAAAGGAAAATATGGGTTTTAATAAATATTGATTTTTAAATATAATGTAAATATTTTATTTTTATATATGTGTAAAATTTAGATTTTTAAATTATATGTTTGAAATTTTAAATTTATAAGTTAAGTTTTGAAAAATGTAAATTATAAGATTTTACTCATAAATTTATTATTTTGAAATATATAAAATATAGTTTAATATAAAATAATATAGATTTAATAAAATCATATTCAATTTAATAATATTTAATATAATAAAATTTAATTTAATAGAATTTAATCGGATATGTATATATATTATATTTAAAATATTTAGTTAAATTTATATTAATATTTTGAAAATAGATTTTATAATAACTTTAATAAAATAAGGTTGGGAAGATAGATTTAATTGATTTGTAATTTAATTTGTTAAGAATTGATTTAGACTTACTGATTTGGAGATTTTAAAGATATGAAATTTATAACTTGATAACTTGATTTTGATTAAAGGTGATTAAATGAATATTTCCAAAATTTAAATAAATTGAAATTGAATATTTAGTTTTGATTTAAATGTGTAATTTGAGATTTTATTTAAATGATATTAAAAATGATTAAGTGAATATTTTCAAATTTAAATAAAATAAAAGTTGAATTTTGAAATATAAATGAAATTTATCAAATTAAGTTATGGTAAATGTTTGAATATGTAAACTTTGAAATCTATTGAATTAGGAGTGGTTTAAATTTGTAGTTTCAAATCTGGATTTGAAATTGATATAAATTTAAATGGTTTTAATGAGAATTTGAAACTGTTGAACTGAGATTGATTTAAGTTGAATTTGGAACTAAAGTTGGTTTGAATTGATTTGTGAAATTGGAAGAAATAATTCTAATTTGAAACTATTTTCAATATAAACTCTTTTTAATATATATACTATTTTTAATATAAACTATTTTAAATCTATAACTTATTTTAAATATAAACTATTTTATAACTATTTAAATATATGTAAACTATTTCAATATTTAAACTGTTTAAGTTGGAACTGTTATGCTTTAGATTTAATGGATTTAAATGTGAATATTTTGATATGATGAGTTTAAACTATTTGTGGTTATGATTTTAAAAGTGAATATGATTTCGAAAGTGATATGATTTAGAAATGAATATGATATTTTGATATAAAAGTATGAACTGTTTGAAATGAAAACGACCACGGTGTGAAATAAGTGTTTGGTTGTTAAAGAGACCGGGATCGGATATTGTCGTACTTTCTGCAAGTACCGAAAACCACTTTAACAATTGTATACGTGGTGGAGATTCTTGAACGAAGTAGGATGGTTTGGGGACGTCTATATGAGGTATGAACGCAACCCTGACTCCCGCGAGTCAGCTTGATGTGGCTAAAACATGCTCTATACCAGGCCAACTGAGGTCGCACCTCCGATCGAGCATGCTTCTTCGATACCATTCTATTACTTTGTGATTTCATTGGGTGCACCTTTGATTTGGTGTGTCTCGAGGTGGTCGGTAGTAGCTGCTATGCGCTACCACCAGTCCGGGAGTGCAAACGGTTAAATCCTACCCTGGCATTGCCTCGCGTGCCTTGTCGCATGTCTTGTCGTGCCTACTACGAGTTTGTTTTGTACCGGACCTATGAAGTGCTCCCTGAGTAAACCACCGATTTGGTGGTGCTTACAGTATCTATATAGACTACGGGAATATATAAATTATGTTAAGGGGGATATGGGTAACGCCTTAACGCTATTTTAATAGTTTACTTTACTATAGACATTATCTATGTAGTATATTGTATTATGTATGTAGATAGTTCCACGGATCCTTAAAGGATAGGAATCTCAAACATCCTTTAAGTTATATTGCATTTCACTTGGACATTTCACTTGAGTTAAATTTACTTGCATAAGAATGATAATCCTGACTCGAGTGTTTTGTGTTTTGCTTTATGCTCGGGTCGACTGAGTGGCACATCTTTTGAGACTCACCTTTGGAGATTGGAGCTTGTTTGGAGACCTATCTTTTATCTGTTCAGCTTTCCAGTTATTCCAGTTATTTCCAGTTGTTTATGATCAGACTTGTCAGTTGATTTTGTATTAGTGGCTTTTTTGTACTTGAGATTCTCTGTTGTATTTTGTTTTAAACTCTGATGTTTATGTAGTAGCTTCATGAACTGCTATTTATTAATTCCGCTGTTTATTGTTACATTACTCTGTGTTTGTGTCTGTAATTGATTTATTTACTGTAGATGTTGAGTTTTGCCAAATATAAATTAACAATCTGTTGTTTTGAGAAATTCAAGTTTGACATGTGTGTCTGCTTGTCGATTTGAATTGTTCGAAATAGTGGGTTGTTACAGCATTTAAAAGCTCTTTTATAATGCCATGGGTTTTACCTTTAAAAATGAAGATTGGGTTCTTTTTTTTGAAAACTAAGGCTTTCAAAACATTTAATCTATACTGTAACGACCCGATATTTTGGACCATTCGCATCCATTATAAGTGTATAGGTAGACACTCATGCCGGAGTTGAATTGCTCAAAATACCGCATTGTTAATTTAAATTTGGCAAAAATGAACATATACAGTAAATAAATAATCAAAGATCACAGACACAGAGTAATAAATGCAGCGGAAACAAAAGAGATAGTAGTTCATGAAGCTACTATATAAATGTATAAGTTACATCAGAGTTAAACCAGATACAACGGAAGAGTAATACGATACATCAGATACAAATCAGAATACATCACTGGAATCATCGAATACTGAAAGCAGAATAGATGGCTGGATCTTCAAGCAAAGCTCCAACTCCAAAGGTGAGTCACGAATACTGGCACACTCGGTCTGACCCGAGCGTAAAGCAAAACACAAAACACTCGAGTCAGGATTAACATTCTTATATTAATAAATCCAACTCAAGTGAAATAGCAACTGAAATACAAGTAACTCAGAGGATGTTTGGAATAACCATCCTTTAAGGATCTGTTAAACTATCTACTATGTAGTAGTGTACGATAAGTAGATAAAGTCTATCAGTAATATAAAGTATCAAAATAGTGTTAAGTCATGGCCCATTCCACCCTTAACACATTTTTATTCCCAAGAGCATATACAAGACCGTAGTTTCCCCAAAACCGGAAGTCACCAAAGGGCAATCCATATACTAAAGGTACAAAACAAATCGTAGTGGTCACGTATAGGGATACAAGTATGACAAGGCACATGAGGCAATACCCAAGGTAGTGAAGCTACCGTTTGCCTGATCCGGACTGGTGAGAACGCATCGCCGCAGCGACCGCAACACCGCGAAACAACACTCCCAAAATCAAGGGTGCACCAATCGACAACAAGTAATGAGTAGTTCGAAGAAGTGTGTTCGCTTGAGGTAGCTGACCTCCATTGGCCTGGCACGGCTCCTGTTTTAGTCATTTCCAATTTGACACAAGTGTCAAGGCTATCCATTATCGTTCTCTTTCTTCAGTCATCACGTACATCATTCCAACCACTTCATTCTGGATCACACTCCGCGTATAGTTATTAAAGTGGTTTTCGGTTTAGACAGTGAGTATGTCCCTAATCGATTCCGGTCTCTTTAATACTTCCGTAATTATTACACTGATTGGTCATTTAATAAATTTCAAAACCAAATCAATTTCAATTTCAAATAGAATTTGTAAACCAACATTTCATTTGTCTTTCTAAATCAATTTCCATAATTTACGTTTCAAAACTTCCAAATTAATCATTTCAAACTCTTATAATTCAACTTCAATTTCTATTTAAACAATTCAAATATTGATTCAAGTTCGTATATAAGTTTCATTCAGAAATCATTTAAATTAATTTAATTTAACATTCAAATCAATTTAAATTCATTTATCTATTTCATTCAATATTAAATAAATTTATCATTCAAAACAATTTCTATTTAATTTCTAATTCATTAAATCAATCACTTAAGTTCAACTTCATTATATCAAAACTTCAAATTTAATTGAATTAGATTCATCAAATCAATTCTTTAAATTACAAGTCTTACGTTAACTTCAATAAATCACATTTTATTTATTGTTAAAGAAATTAAATCTCACTTATTTACTTACTTAAATAATTTTCCAAAACTTAATTTTATTCATTTAAGAGGTTCAAATTTACTTATTCAAAGTTCAATTTCTCTTATCAAAGAATTCAAATTTTTATTTAATTATCAAATAATTCACTCTCATTTAATTATTAAATAATTCAAAACTTAATTATTAAATAATTTCAAGGTTTAATAATTTCAAACTTAATTATAATTTAAAACTTAATTATTAAATCATTTCAAACTTAATTCAATTATTTCTCAAATTAAACAACATTCTTTCATCAATTACATTGTTAATATTTTGTTTCATATGATTAAATATTAACATTTTCCTTTCATAAAATTCAAATTCCAACTTCATTTCAAAACCATTTTTATTTATTCAAATCAAATCTTCATTTTATTTTAAATCAAAGTATTGACCAATCGGGTTTTATTTAATTCTGTATCCTAGGTCCAAGTTAAATTTGGGTATTTATCATTTCAACCCGATTCCAATTCACTTCAAAATCATAGCATAGCAAAGGGAACTTGCAGTGTGATAACTGGGATGGTGTCAAAGTAAATAAACAAGCAATAACAACAATCAATATCAATCCAATAATCAATTCAAATAATCCTGAAATAATTGTATTAATTCACATTGTTGTTTGTGCAAATTAATATAATTATTTCTAGAATCTACACTATCATTTCATGTAGACTAATGATTATTACACTAATACTTATACGGTTCTTTATTTGATATCAATTTTTCAATTTCATACTACATAAATTTAAGCGACAAACATTTAAATGGTTCAAGGTGTTTTTACCAAATTTCTACGTGTCAATTAATTCAACATTTAAAGGGGTCATATTATGCAAATGTCATCAAATCAAATTTAACACATATATCAAATCTAACTATCCTACGTCAATTTCAATTCCAAATTATTTATCACTTACATCATTAACAATTTAACGTCCAATATAAACATAAAACAATCAATCATTTAACAACCAAGCTGGATTATCACTGCATATATAATAGATAATGGTGTCAGATGTCACAGGTGAACTGATACAGGTAATAACAGTGTAAATATCAAACAACATCATATTTCAATTGTCGTTTCAATTGAAATCAAATTTAATAAATAAAAGAACGTTAATCGTGAGTGAGTGCTCACCTTTCGAGGTTAGAGAAGCACGAAAACAAGATAGAAAGCACAGACACGGATACGCACACAGATACGCAAATGATGCAGAGACAAAGCTAGATCGGTTGCTCTGGATCTGGGCAGTGGAAAAACAAGGCAAGGTGAAATTTTAGATTCGATTGACCATGCATATATTCTAAACATATCATATATAGAATTAATACAAAATTAGCTTAGCATAACTGAACGAAATAATATTATAACTATATATCTAAATTACATATATATTTATTTTATAAAAATTTAAAAACCCAAACTTATGTATACGTTTACTATATAAATTAATATCTAAGTATATACAACTCACATACAGTAAAATCAGCATATATACATATTATAAAATTTGCCTAAAAATCAATTTAAAACATACAGTTAAAATAATATATATAAAGCTTATAAAATAGAACACTGAAGATACGATAATTACTTTACCAAGGCTACTATGCAAAATTACATATATAGGCTGTAACTAAGCAGATTCAAAATTCTAAAGCATGAATAATATAGTACTGTAAACTTATAAAATACTGTAACAGCTAGATCTATAAAATATATGAACCGTAAAGCATATATTTTACACCTTCTATATTATTAAATCTACTATAAACATGTGACTTGCATTCGTAAGATGTGTATAGCTCTTATAGTTATACAAGTAAATAACAGATTTAACAATTTCTATATAAAATAAAGCATCTCACCAGTTATAGGAAATCAGCCTATATATAAATAAAATATCAATAAACCTTCAAATGTTTAACGCCTAACTCAATATACATACATACAGTATAAAAATATCGGGACTTATAAACACTTATATACTTGGCCACGAAAGAGCTGCGGTCCTTTAAACAAAAGGAAAAACTACAAAATATAGATATTTATATATATGCTTACATGGTTATAGAGATTGCAAACAAAACAAATATCTAAACGTATACTTTTAAATAATGTAATATAATACTTCTATAATATAATATACTATAACTATATATAAAATGATATAAATTATAATAGCAGCCTATTCATAATTAACGTATTGGAAACTATACATATCTAACAGTCTGTACAAAATGAGCTAACCGACCACTTATAACGTATATATAACTTACACTGTCATATGCTATCAACAGCTAACATATATACAACTTCTAGAAACTTTTATATATAACAAATCTTATTATTTAACTTTATTATATATTAAAACTTATTTAATATATCTTAAAATCTATAAACACGTACAACACATACAAAACTAATATACTAACATAATATGAATATATAAAATACCTACTTCAAAAAAAATTTCTTTTCAAAGAGGAGAGGTGGCAAAGGGCTGCTGCCAAGGCCAGAGCTCGGCTGGACAGCAGGCGGGGAGAGAAAATGATCGGCAGCCTGGAGGTTTTGGAGGGCTTCAGCCGAGCAGTGGAAACGAGGGAAGAGGGTAGCTGCAGGCGGCCATGGTGGATGTGCTTGCTTGCGTGTGTTGATGGGTCAGGGGATGAGGTCTTCACATGCGGAGGAGGGAGTTCGAAGCATGTGACAGTGCGAGGGGAAGCATTGAAACCACGGTGAAGGGGAAGCTTGATCATGTGATGAGCTGTGGTTATGCGTGGGATTAGATTTAAGTACAACATGTAGAGCAATGACAACTAGGCTAAATATAACTTGGATCACTTTATATAATATATTTCCTTTTCAAAGTTAACAGAATAGAGATGAGAAAAGAAGAGCCTGGAAAGAAGTGAACGACCGTAATATAAATCGATACCATTAGAATGGCAAAAGTCATATATATTAAATTCTGGGAATTAAAAGGTTAGAAGTTGAATAGCTGGGAATATTAAATACAAGTGGCTATTAGAATTATTCACGTTAAATCTGAATGGACAAAAAGAAAACAAAAGGCAAAAAACTGTTACCGCTACGGGTAACCATTTCATAGTTTCCGCTACGAACCGAAGCTCAAAACACGGAATTGATTATACCGCAAAGATTAGCACGACAAAATGATCAAAACGGTATGCAGATATCAGTGACAGGATCATCCGATCAAAAGTCGATAATCGGTACCAAAATGCTGCTATTTTGCCGAAAATAAGATCGACGGATCAATAGATGTCCAAATTTGACGAAACGAAAAATGACGTCTTGCTCAGAAGACGGTTTAGAATTTTCCTATTTAAAAATATTTAAGTTTCGAAAATGTTTTATTTTCATCGCTTTTTAACTGATTAAATTGAAGTGAATTTACGTACGAAATAAACTTTCATATTTTCGGACGAAAATTTACCAGTTGCTATGTTTAACAAGACGCATTCCAAATATCAAATTATATTTCAAAATTTTATCATTTTAAAATTTTGCAAAATTTTAACTAATAACGTTATTAAAAGCCGGTTAAATTTACGGGTTGTTACATTCTCCCCCACTCAAAACTTTTCGTCCCCGAAAAGGAACGAGGTAGGAGAATAGAAACAACCAGACAGAAAATAGGTTGAAAACAGAGTAAAACAATTTATTTAGACCATATAAATTTCAATTTAAATAATTTACACTCAACAATTAACTTTAAATTCAAGATAATTCATTAAGTTGATTTTATTTCAAAAAAAAATTTTTGTTATAAATATTTGATTCCAAAGAATTTTCTTTTCAAACAAAATTTATTTAATTTATCTTATTTACTATTCAATCAACTTATTTTTCTATTTATCACTAATAACATCTTTTATAATTAAAATTTTAAGTGCATGACATTTATTATACCCTCTCAAATCTTATTTATAAAATCATTTCGTATTGTATTTTATCCAATTACATTTTTAACTTCTGAATAATTTAGGTAAGTTGTATCAGAATGAAATCGGATATTATACAAATAAAATTCTCCAATTCACTTAGCTTAAGCTTAAATGTTTATTCAAAATTTTGGCTTCATTTAATAATTTGAAATTATCCTTTATCCAAATTTTAAGAATTAAATTTCTGATTAACTTCAAACAATTAGAGATAAATATGTATATAGTATATATATCAAATCAAATTTAAAATCATATATCAATATATTTTATAAATTAAGTCGTACTTTAGAAATCTAAATCAATTTATTTTTCCAAACAAAAGTGTAGCAGGGCTACAGAATAGTCTCTCCACTCTGAAACTCGAAAATGAATGTCGATGATGCGGCCGTCATCACCGAAATTATTTTCCAGCGACAAAATAGGAGAGCACTGATTTAAACATTTAAAATTTCTTTGGAAATAATTTCTATTTGAAAATACTTTAGATAGTATAATTTAAAACCTTAAAAATCAAAGTTTGAAATTTTCGAAAATTAAATTCTCAAATTCCCACTTTAAATTCATTTAAATTTTCAAATCAAATTATAACCAAGTTTTATAAATTTATTTATTTATATTATGATAGTCAATGGTTTTCAAAACAATAAATGAAAATCAAATATTATCATTTTTAACAACAAATTCATTAAAAATTTAATTTCAGAAAACTTATATTTATATATAATATAATCATCCAAAACTATTTTGTTTACCAAATTTGAAAACAACATTGTGTCAGTTTGTTCTGTTCAAGTATTTTGGAAATCCTATCGATAGCGCTGATCAGACGGATCGATCGGAAACCCAAATCACATCAACAACTCAAACAACACAATATATAAAAACATTTTAACATAAATTTACAACTACACTTCCTCGCTCGACGATACAAGAATATATTTCAAAGCAAAGATAGAGGTTCAAATTTGATGGACTCAAATCAAAGAGAATTTTGATTCGAAGATAGGTTTGGAACAAAGACGAGATAATTAAATAACAAAATAAGGCGATGGATAAGTTTATATAAATCGCGGGCAATCTTAACCGGGTCGACCGTGACTTCAAAAATAAGATCGATGCAGAATTTCGAGGCAAATCTACATTCGATCTCAAGAAATAGAATTCAGGTATAGCAGGAGATAGAGAGCATCGTAAACCGAGGATACAGAAATCTCCGGTAAATCAATGCCAATTGTAAAGGAGTTTCACCCCTTTACAAATCATTCGAAGTTTGGCAAGACCGCCGATTCATTATAAGGGTTATTCGAAGTGGAGCTATGGGATGCTCCAGAATTGAAAGAAGAGGAATAGTGAGGGACCCGAATGAAATTTGGAACCGTAGGGAACGTTCCAAAATTCAAAGGAATCGAGTCAAAAGGAAGAGATTGAAACTCGAATGAGAGTGATTCTGTAAATACATTTACCCTATATGCTAAGTTTTGCCTAGAGCTACCAAAGCTCTGACACTAACTGTAACGACCCGATATTTTGGACCATTCGCATCCATTATAAGTGTATAGGTAGACACTCATGCCGGAGTTGAATTGCTCAAAATACCGTGTTGTTAATTTAAATTTGGAAAAACTGAACATATACAGTAAATAAATAATCACAGATCACAGACACAGAGTAATAAATGCAGCGGAAATAAAAGAGATAGTAGTTCATGAAGCTACTATATAAATGTATACGTTACATCAGAGTTAAACCAGATTTCTTATGAATAAGTAGGTGATACGGGTTGAACTTATGAATAAGTTTGGGAAGTTAAAAGATGATTAGTGTATCATTAATAAAAGATTGTTTGGGTATTGTTAAAACTGTTTGAATTTGGAAAATAGTTAACGGGGATTGAATCATTCTTCCTAACTAGTAATTTCGGGGACGAAATTCTTTTAAGGGGGGAGGAATGTGACGACCCGGAAATTTTGAACATTTGAAATATGAATATTTAATTAATTTTAAATATTCAAAGGTTAATTTTTAACTTGAATTTCAAATATCATTAATTATTGGATAATTAATTGTTGAATTTAATTATCGAAATTGGTAAATTATTGAATCTGGAGCTTTAAGCCTGTTAAAAATAATTTAAAGGATTGTAAAATTCATATTGATAATACTGAAGGTAATAGAATTTGTAAAATTGAAATTTATAGTGGTTTGTTCGGTTTTAAAATTTATACCGTTTAAATTGAATTTAAAAAAATAGTCTTCCGAGGCACAGTCTCGGAATTTGACGAAACCAGTTCCATTGGGTCCGTAATATTGTATTATTATCGGATTTCAAGTTTCATAGTAATTGGAGTTGTTGTGTGAGCGTACGACATACAAACACGTTGGAATTTAATCGAAAATTTAATATAAACAATATAAGCAAAACACTGTAGCTAGATATTTTTTCCAACTCATTCCATTGCATTCTCGAACACGCTATTCCCTTCCATCTCTGCTCGTTTAAAACAAATAGAAAATATACAGCTAAATAAAAAATCAAAGTTAAATTTCCAGAGAAATTCAATGGCCGAGCAAACATTCCCTTAAATCGCGTCTCCCCTCTTTTAATCAATTCAAACGAACGCAACTTTCTCCCTTCCTCTCAGCATGTTCACGAAATCAGCGTTTCCTTCCTCCCCCTCTTTCTATTTCAATTCGCCTCGAATCAAAGGAGTCGCGGCATGCCGATCGAGTCGATTTATCGACGACAAATCTCGATCTTCGTTTCGAGCTCTTCGTGATGTTGAGCGGGAATCCAGAAGGGCACGAAGTCGCGACATCTCTCAGGGTCGCGTGGGTCAGGAAGTAGGTCAGGAGACGAGGCCACGTGATGTTGTTCTTCGTGGGGGTTCGTCGTTGATGGAACGGAGTTCGAATCGAGTAGGGCTCGGGCGACGCTGTCTTCAGCAAGGCTAGGGAGTGGTTGGCATCGATCTGGAGTGTCATCGCGCGAAGGGAATTAGGGTTTCACCTAGGGGAGGTCGACGTGGGTCTCGAGCCTGGTATCGTGATAAGGTATAAATTTTAACCTTAAATTTAATTTTTAAAATAGATGTTAAATTGTTCACTGCTAAGAAAAAATATATATAAAACAGAGAGTTTTGAGAAATATAAGATTTGTTAAATAAATATAAAAAAAATTTAAATGTTGAAGGATTTGTATAAATTAGATTTTTATAAAGTTTACTTACCTTATTTTTATAGATAAATAGATGTAATTCAAAGTGAAAGGAAATAAATGTACATACACATCAATTTCCGATTACTAGTTTAATTTTAAAATAAATGGGTTTGAAGATTTAACTATTTTAGTTACAAAAAGGATTTTAAAGAAAGTTGGTCTAAATTAAATTATTCAACGAAATAAATTATTGGTTTAAACCCAACTTATTTGTGTAGAATGATTTATTGGTCAATTCAAATTTTAAAATGGAAAATAATTAAGCGGTAATGAATTGTTTGGTAAGTCCAAATAATAATAAATTGTGAATTGTTTATTCAAGGTCAAAATCTGAAGTGAACAAGTCGAGATGGGATCGGATTTCATATTAAAAATCAAAGGTGAGTTAATCTCACTCAGTTTAATTTTATTTAAATTTAATTGGTTAAATTTAAATATGGATGAATGATTGAATTGATTGATTTGATTGATATGGTATATAGTAGTATATACCAATATATATATTGGCATATGTATATATTGAAGTTGTTGATATTCCCGCATTATATAGCGGATGAGACCCTATGCGCCACATAATAGCGGATGATATTTTATAAAACCCATATACCGTGATATTCCACCTCGAAGTGGAATTGGTATTGTGCTAACGTTTGTGGATGCAGGGAAACAGGTTGGAGGGATCCAACTGGATTCCTCAAAATTATTAGATTATTTAATATTCTATGTTCTGAATATTTGATATCATGTGATGATTTGATATTGGATGATGTGGTTGATTTGGATTGTCCAGTATGATAAATTATAAAATCTATGGAATTGAATTTTTGAAAAGAATTAAAAGAATAAAAATTTAAGTAAATAATTCGAGGAATTGGGATAAAATTTATAACGAATTGAAATAAAAATAAAGTGATTTGGAATATTAACAAATATGAAATAAGGGGATTTTGAATTTACAAGGGATAATAAATTTTATACTTAAGTGATATTATTTGAAGAATAAAAGAAGTTATTTTTGAAATTAAGGATTAAAGTTTATTAAAGAATAAATAAGGAGTTTTGGAAATCTATAATTGATATGGGTAAAAGGGGTTTAACTCGTAATAAGGAATAAAAATCTAAAAGTTAATGTATTTTGGAATAAATGAAATAGTAAAGGAAATTTATTTCAAAGTAAGTAAAGTAAATGGGAAAATCAATTGGAAATTGATTTGGTTGTTTAAAATTGGAATTTTAAAGAGAAGTGAGATTTTGGAGTGTATAAACTGGGTTTATAAAGTAAAATAAAATATCAGTGGATATTTGAAAATATAAATTCAAGGTGGGAATTTATAAAGGGATATGAATTGGGTTAAAAATAAATGTTGATTTATTTTAAATGTAGAGAGGAATGTATTTCCTTGGATCGCCAAGTACGTTTTTCAAAGCAAATTTTAAATATAAGTTAAAAGTTTTAATATGTTTTAAAAAGCATGTTTAGGAAATTTATTATTTTTAAATGTTAAAATTTTAAAGTAAGTATTTTCAAAAATCTATTATTGTAGTAATTATATAAAAGTGATTGGGTATTATGTTTTAAAAGGAGAAATTTAGTTTATATTTATAAAGTGGTTTATTTTAAAGTATATATTTTTAATAAAGTATTAAAGTAGTTTAATTTCAATGTTATAAGATATATTTAAAATAAAGTGTTTTTAAATTATTTTAAAATTTAAAAGTATTTTGTACTTGGGGATTCAGTGGAAATAATTATTTGGGAAATGTATTCCGTAAATGGAAATTGTTTTCAAATGAGCTTTGAAAATTTGAACATATATCTTGGAAAGATATTTGGGAAAATAAATAATGTGGGAAATTATTTATTGTGTGATGGTTGCTTGTGGATGTTAATTGATAGTTAAATAACCGACTATCAATATTGGCCAAATGCGCTGATCGTTTCGAAGAGACCGGGATCGGGTTTCCGTATACCGGGATTCTAGGTCTGGAGACTCGAATACCACTTCGATCCGGTTTGTACGTTTCGTGTAACGTGTTCAGAGTCGAAGATGGAGCAGTGAAGTGCAAGGGCTAGTCGCTACTAATCCTGAGGATATTTCCAAAATGGATGTAGTAGGAATAGTGCCTTCGGTTCCGTTCGGACCCGGGACGGACATGTATGGACGAATGCTTTCGTGACATTGTCAGGTGGACGATGGGCATTCTAAGGGATATGTTCTGAAAAAGGTATCGTTTAGCCTCAAGCCTCATCAACCGGGAATGACTGAAAATCAGGGGTTATGTAGCAAGGCTTCGTGGGTAGCCCCCACTTGAGAGTAAAGTCATCCCTGTCTAGATGTCCCTTTATTTCGGCTTAGTGGTGCGGTTGCTGATCCCAACCGTGGGGTGATTTTATTTGGAATTATCCAGTAAGGGATGATTCCGGCCTTGTGTTGCAGGGGAGCGGGCGTACTCCTCGGTACTGTGATCTAGGCCACGTACTGTGACAGGTGGTACCCCAGTGCCTAGTCATTCGTTGGAAATCCATTCTCCCTACGTGCCTTGTACGGTATTTGTTTGTATACCTAGTATGCTGGAATTTAATCATATAACAATTTCAGCTATTTTAATAAGTATTTGTGAATAGACACTATTATAATATCAGAGGATTTTTATAAAAAGTGTTTTAGC
This sequence comes from Allium fistulosum, assembly GCA_030737815.1. Lineage (NCBI taxonomy): Eukaryota > Viridiplantae > Streptophyta > Magnoliopsida > Asparagales > Amaryllidaceae > Allium > Allium fistulosum. The sequence continues at coordinate 739,011,216 of CM060906.1, forward strand.
TATCGTAAGGTAAAAACCCGACATGTTTATTTGTGGCGTGGTCTTACGAGATGCTTTTATTTTCAAAGGGATTTTTGAAACTTTAACAATCAATTGAGTGTGATTTTCTCACGCTGGTATTCCAGACTGACTCGGGTATTGTTTTATATGATGCTCGGGTCAGACCGAGTATTATAGGTTACAGGATATGATGTTGTGGATCTCAGGAGATGAGCTGGATGGCGAGACGTATCTCCCGTACTTGTTTATATATATATATTCCGCTGTGTTGATTGTTGTACTCTGTTGTATTGAGGACATGATATGGTTATTGTCCAGTTGTATGTTATGTGTTCTCTGGTGTATACTCTGATGCTATATTATATAAAACTGATATAGTTTTGATTTGTGTAAAGATCTGTTAATATATATTATATTTTATTCCGCTGCGATGGTTAGATTCTGATGTTGTTTTCTATTTTTCTTCTTCTACCTCTTCTTCTTAACTAAAATGGTTCGATTTTTCGGGTCTGGAAAGTCGGGTCGTTACAGTTGGTATCAGAGCCAGGCTAGCGATAACCTTGGCTCTGGTGGGAATTTTGAGAGTACTAAAAAATATGAGCGCGTATTTGTTAGTGAATATAAAATGGTTTTATATTGTGTTGATTGATTTATTAAGTGGTATATGAACCTTCGTCGGCACAGCCTCGAAACTGGATCGAAGGGGTTTCTAAACACTCGAATAGAACAATTCGACACAATATTGTTTTAAAATGGGTAGATGAAATAATTTTACCCAAATTATTTTTGTATATGAAAGAAATAATTTTTATAAATTATTATAGTTATATTTGGATGTTTGGTTGTTAGATGATGATAATAAATTATTATCAGTAGAAGGAAATTGAATAAGAAATTGAATTATAACCAAAGTTAAAGAATAAATTTATATAACAAATGGAATTTGAGAAAATAAATTATATATGTAATTTATAAGTTGAAATAAAACTTCATATACAAATGTGATTCAAAATTTGAAATAGGATTCCAGAGAAATATTTGGAAATAAATCGAGATGGATTTCGAGTTTGAAATTTTGTGAAGTTTAAATTCCTTTGAATTTGAAAATGGTTTTCAAAGGGCTTTGGAAAAATAATGGTGACATTATTTCGGAAATATTTTTGGATTGAAATCGAATATGGAGAGATTTGGAAATTAAAAATATTTGAAATGTTTTTAAAGTGATAAAAGCACTAAACTCTCAGTGGTCGCTGGAAAATAATTCAGATGATGATCGCGACATCATCGGTGTTCATTTTCGAGTATCCAAAAGAGGAATTGCTACCTGGATGTTTTGGGCTGGTGTTTGTTTGCAAAACTGAGTTTGGTTTTGAAATTGAAAAGGGTTTGGATATAGTTGGTTTCAAAAATGATTTTGAAATTTTGGAAAATTGTTTAAAACTCTGGAATCTTATTTAAAGTTGTGTATGGAATAATAAAAATATTTATTGGCTAAATAAAATGTATAATTCTGAGTTAAAAGATAAAATGTGAATAAAATTTATTTTAAATAGATGGAAGTATGGATGTAAATGAGTTTGTGACTTATAAAATTCAGAAATGAAATTAATAATAGAATTTGAAAGTGAAGCTTGAGTTGTTAATAGAAATTCAACTTGAGACTATAAGTGAAAAATATGAATTGAAATTGTAGGGAATTGAATTAAAATAAAATGATTTGGGATGCAAATAAACCTTGTTCGAGTATGTATAAATTAAATATGAGTTTGGATAGTATGATTAATTGAATTAATGTGGTAATGTGTTTAATTATAATTGATTGGAAGTATACAAAAATATAAGTGTGTGGTTTATCAGAAATTGGAAGGTGGGAAAGAAGATTTGTTTAGTATGTTGGAAAATCCAAACTTGAGATATAAAATAAATTTGAATTCAAATAAACCAAGTAAAGTGGTTTAGAGATTAAAAAAAAAATCAAATATTGGGTATAAGATTTGAATAAATAAATTTAATGAAAATGAGCTTAAGTATTAACTTAAGTGGATTATGAAATAGCTTTGAATAGAACCTGTTGGATAATCAAAGGAGAATGAATGGACTGTGAACAAATTAAAAGGGTTTGAATGAAACTAGTGGGTTAATGAATTTAATATTGAATGGTAAACTAAAAGTGAATAGTAAATCACTTAAAACTGAAATTGATACTTTAAGTATTGGTTGTAAGTAATTGAAGTTAGTATCGAAACTTGAAAATGGCATTTGGGAATTGTTCGGTGTATGTTGCTTATGAAATGCATGTGTTTAGCTATTGAAATAAATTGAAATGATAACAAACTTTGAATATTTGTCACTAAACTGTTTAAATTGAGTTAGTACAGGTTCAGGGAAGCCGTTTGGTTGGATTTGATTTCGGAATTTGCTAAAATAAATAACCGCTTTGCTTAAAAATGCTAAAATAAAGGTACGCCTATACAAAAATTCAAATAGGAGATATGAACTGTTTATATTGATATATTGTGATTTCCGGCCTGAGGCCGATGTATATATACATATTTGTGCATCCTGCGATATCGCAGAAGTCCCTCCGTACAAGGGAGACTATGCCAAAATTTTCCGTAAATTTTGGGAGTTAGAAAAATTTTGAAATCTTTGAAAATTTTCGCTAACGACAAGCAATTTAAATTTGCTAACCAAATGGAATTGAAACTGAATAATTGAAACCTATTTGAAATATGAATGTAAAGCAAGAGAAATCAAAGGAACTAAAGAGAGTAAAGTTTGTAAAGAAACTGTTATTTGAGATTTAAATTAAATAGTAAGTGAAACTAATCCAATATTCAAAACGGAAGCCAATTTGAGTTTAAATGAAATTGTAAGGGCTAAGTAAATAGTAATGAAAATAAACTTCAATAGTGAAGTGAAAATAAGTGTAAGCAATATGTAAAATATTTATATTGAACTTAAGAAGTAGGGTGAGATTCTTAAGTAATTTGGTATTGAGGAAAATTATTCTAGATGAATAATTGAATGACGATTAAAATTTGAAATTGTGAAATGAGAAAATTGTGGATAAGTGAATGTAATCAAACTGAATGTGAATAAAAAGGAAATTGATATAATTGGTAATCAATTGGAATTTATACGTAGGATGTACGTATATTATTTTATTCGCATAGCTATTTGATCCAGATGTCGAACGCAGAATTTCGAGATAGTTTTATCGATCCGAATTAGGATTTTTTCACTCGATTTTCAACGGCGAGCCTGGATATGGATTGTTGATTGATTCTGGAAATTCTCTATCATAGTTTGTGGCTATGCAAGGAGAATGACGGTTTCTGATCGAGAAACCAGATCTGAGTCCGCACTAGGAAGTCGGGTGGACGATACTAGTTCGGAAGTGAAATTGTGTGATCGAGTGAGCGATCGAATGTGATATTGCGTACGGATGATATATGTGCATCGTACGGGTTTAAGTAAAACAAATATTGGAAATTTGTAAAGGAAAGTATAAAATGACTTTGAAATTGTGATTGAATATTATTGCTTAGAAGGATATACAAGTGTATAAAAGCAATGGATAAATTGGGATTTTGATTTTAGAAGATAAATTTAATGGCCCGACAAAAGGTATGTATTTGAATTTCTATATGAAATTTGATTGGGTTTTTGATCCAGCCACTTGGCTTTTTGTTTTCTTTTTTGAGATTGGGAGGCCGTAGAGCCATTTTGTAGTAGTACCGAGCTAGCCGCGCAAAGGAGACGCTGGCGAAATTTTTCGGAAATTTAGAGAGTTAGAAAAATTTTGGAAAATTTTGATAATTCAAAATTTGAATTCAAATTTAAATTTGAATGGATAAGTAGGTGATACGGGTTGAACTTATGAATAAGTTTGGGAAGTTAAAAGATGATTAGTGTATCATTAATAAAAGATTGTTTGGGTATTGTTAAAACTGTTTGAATTTGGAAAATAGTTAACGGGGATTGAATCATTCTTCCTAACTAGTAATTTCGGGGACGAAATTCTTTTAAGGGGGGAGGAATGTGACGACCCGGAAATTTTGAACATTTGAAATATGAATATTTAATTAATTTTAAATATTCAAAGGTTAATTTTTAACTTGAATTTCAAATATCATTAATTATTGGATAATTAATTGTTGAATTTAATTATCGAAATTGGTAAATTATTGAATCTGGAGCTTTAAGCCTGTTAAAAATAATTTAAAGGATTGTAAAATTCATATTGATAATACTGAAGGTAATAGAATTTGTAAAATTGAAATTTATAGTGGTTTGTTTGGTTTTAAAATTTATACCGTTTAAATTGAATTTAAAAAAATAGTCTTCCGAGGCACAGTCTCAGAATTTGACGAAACCAGTTCCATTGGGTCCGTAATATTGTATTATTACCGGATTTCAAGTTTCATAGTAATTGGAGTTGTTGTGTGAGCGTACGACATACAAACACGTTGGAATTTAATCGAAAATTTAATATAAACAATATAAGCAAAACACTGTAGCTAGATATTTTTTCCAACTCATTCCATTGCATTCTCGAACACGCTATTCCCTTCCATCTCTGCTCGTTTAAAACAAATAGAAACTATACAGCTAAATCAAAAATCAAAGTTAAATTTCCAGAGAAATTCAATGGCCGAGCAAACATTCCCTTAAATCGCGTCTCCCCTCTTTTAATCAATTCAAACGAACGCAACTTTCTCCCTTCCTCTCAGCATGTTCACGAAATCAGCGTTTCCTCCCTCCCCTTCTTTCTATTTCAATTCGCCTCGAATCAAAGGAGTCGCGGCATGCCGATCGAGTCGATTTATCGACGACAAATCTCTATCTTCGTTTCGAGCTCTTCGTGATGTTGAGCGGGAATCCAGAAGGGCACGAAGTCGCGACATCTCTCAGGGTCGCGTGGGTCAAGAAGTAGGTCAGGAGACGAGGCCGCGTGATGTTGTTCTTCGTGGGGGTTCGTCGTTGATGGAACGGAGTTCGAATCGAGTAGGGCTCGGGCGACGCTGTCTTCAGCAAGGCTAGGGAGTGGTTGGCATCGATCTGGAGTGTCATCGCGCGAAGGGAATTAGGGTTTCACCTAGGGGAGGTCGACGTGGGTCTCGAGCCTGGTATCGTGATAAGGTATAAATTTTAACCTTAAATTTAATTTTTAAAATAGATGTTAAATTGTTTACTGCTAAGAAAAAATATATATAAAACAGAGAGTTTTGGGAAATATAAGATTTGTTAAATAAATATAAAAAAAATTTAAATGTTGAAGGATTTGTATAAATTAGATTTTTATAAAGTTTACTTACCTTATTTTTATAGATAAATAGATGTAATTCAAAGTGAAAGGAAATAAATATACATACACATCAATTTCCGATTACTAGTTTAATTTTAAAATAAATGGGTTTGAAGATTTAACTATTTTAGTTACAAAAAGGATTTTAAAGAAAGTTGGTCTAAATTAAATTATTCAACGAAATAAATTATTGGTTTAAACCCAACTTATTTGTGTAGAATGATTTATTGGTCAATTCAAATTTTAAAATGGAAAATAATTAAGCGGTAATGAATTGTTTGGTAAGTCCAAATAATAATAAATTGTGAATTGTTTATTCAAGGTCAAAATCTGAAGTGAACAAGTCGAGATGGGATCGGATTTCATATTAAAAATCAAAGGTGAGTTAATCTCACTCAGTTTAATTTTATTTAAATTTAATTGGTTAAATTTAAATATGGATGAATGATTGAATTGATTGATTTGATTGATATGGTATATAGTAGTATATACCAATATATATATTGGCATATGTATATATTGAAGTTGTTGATATTCCCGCATTATATAGCGGATGAGACCCTGTGCGCCGCATAATAGCGGATGATATTTTATAAAACCCATATACCGTGATATTCCACCTCGAAGTGGAATTGGTATTGTGCAAACGTTTGTGGATGCAGGAAACAGGTTGGAGGGATCCAACTGGATTCCTCAAAATTATTAGATTATTTAATATTCTGTGTTCTGAATATTTGATATCATGTGATGATTTGATATTGGATGATGTGGTTGATTTGGATTGTCCAGTATGATAAATTATAAAATCTATGGAATTGAATTTTTGAAAAGAATTAAAAGAATAAAAATTTAAGTAAATAATTCGAGGAATTGGGATAAAATTTATAACGAATTGAAATAAAAATAAAGTGATTTGGAATATTAACAAATATGAAATAAGGGGATTTTGAATTTACAAGGGATAATAAATTTTATACTTAAGTGATATTATTTGAAGAATAAAAGAAGTTATTTTTGAAATTAAGGATTAAAGTTTATTAAAGAATAAATAAGGAGTTTTGGAAATCTATAATTGATATGGATAAAAGGGGTTTAACTCGTAATAAGGAATAAAAATCTAAAAGTTAATGTATTTTGGAATAAATGAAATAGTAAAGGAAATTTATTTCAAAGTAAGTAAAGTAAATGGGAAAATCAATTGGAAATTGATTTGGTTGTTTAAAATTGGAATTTTAAAGAGAAGTGAGATTTTGGAGTTTATAAACTGGGTTTATAAAGTAAAATAAAATATCGGTGGATATTTGAAAATATAAATTCAAGGTGGGAATTTATAAAGGGATATGAATTGGGTTAAAAATAAATGTTGATTTATTTTAAATGTAGAGAGGAATGTATTTCCTTGGATCGCCATGTACGTTTTTCAAAGCAAATTTTAAATATAAGTTAAAAGTTTTAATATGTTTTAAAAAGCATGTTTAGGAAATTTATTATTTTTAAATGTTAAAATTTTAAAGTAAGTATTTTCAAAAATCTATTATTGTAGTAATTATATAAAAGTGATTGGGTATTATGTTTTAAAAGGAGAAATTTAGTTTATATTTATAAAGTAGTTTATTTTAAAGTATATATTTTTAATAAAGTATTAAAGTAGTTTAATTTCAATGTTATAAGATATATTTAAAATAAAGTGTTTTTAAATTATTTTAAAATTTAAAAGTATTTTGTACTTGGGGATTCAGTGGAAATAATTATTTGGGAAATGTATTCCGTAAATGGAAATTGTTTTCAAATGAGCTTTGAAAATTTGAAAATATATCTTGGAAAGATATTTGGGCAAATAAATAATGTGGGAAATTATTTATTGTGTGATGGTTGCTTGTGGATGTTAATTGATAGTTAAATAACCGACTATCAATATTGGCCAAATGCGCTGATCGTTTCGAAGAGACCGGGATCGGGTTTCCGTATACCGGGATTCTAGGTCTGGAGACTCGAATACCACTTCGATCCGGTTTGTACGTTTCGTGTAACGTGTTCAGAGTCGAAGATGGAGCAGTGAAGTGCAAGGGCTAGTCGCTACTAATCCTGAGGATATTTCCAAAATGGATGTAGTAGGAATAGTGCCTTCGGTTCCGTTCGGACCCAGGACGGACTTGTATGGACGAATGCTTTCGTGGCATTGTCAGGTGGACGATGGGCATTCTAAGGGATATGTTCTGAAAAAGGTATCGTTTAGCCTCAAGCCTCATCAACCGGGAATGACTGAAAATCAGGGGTTATGCAGCAAGGCTTCGTGGGTAGCCCCCACTTGAGAGTAAAGTCATCCCTGTCTAGATGTCCCTTTATTTCGGCTTAGTGGTGCGGTTGCTGATCCCAACCGTGGGGTGATTTTATTTGGAATTATCCAGTAAGGGATGATTCCGGCCTTGTGTTGCAGGGGAGCGGGCGTACTCCTCGGTACTGTGATCTAGGCCACGTACTGTGACAGGTGGTACCCCAGTGCCTAGTCATTCGTGTAGGATCGATTTCACCCTAGAGGGGGGGGGTGAATAGGGTGATACTATCGATTATTAAAATTATTGCGGAAGTTATATCAATTTTAATACAGAACACAGCAGAATAAAAATAGCACAGATATTGCAGAATATAAATAACAGAAACAGAACAATACAGAATTTACCCAGCTTCGGCAAAACCCTGCCTACGTGCTGCCCCCAAGGTTTCTACTAGAAATTAGATAGTCAGACGCTTACACACGTAAACTTGCGACACCCGCTACCGACTAATCCTAACTCTACGCTCAAAACCCTGCCACAACTCAGCCACTGAGTTGCGAATTCTCAATCTACGCCACGTAGATTGTCCCCTAGTCACACGACTAGCAAATACAATTTACAGTGAAAAATATGATTTAAAAACAATTTAAATAAAACAAAACCCTAATTTATATTCTTGACTCTAACAAATTAAAGTGGCCGGCCCAAAATCAATGTCTTCAACAATTATAGCCGGCCCCTTTCATTTTTATTTCACCAATTTTAGTTTGCTTTGTCAAACAATGTTGGCCTCGTTCCTTTGTAAATCTCGTGAAAATGGTGGCTTCTCTTTATCGTTTCTCCTGATCAAAAATTAGGGCTTTGAATAAAATCAAAGTAGCCGTCCTTAATTTCTCGATCGAATGATGATTTCACGGTGTCTGCTCTGCCGATCGATGTCTCTTTGTAGCTTGGCTTCGGCTGCTTCTCTAATCAAGTTCGGTTCAAATACTTTGGTATGTAATTTGATTTTCTGCTTTACTGTCTTGCTCGAACTTGATTGATGATTCGAGTTGAGTGATTATGCTCTGTTGTTGCTTGTATTCGAATTCGTTGTACTCTTACTCGAATGATTAATTTGTCGATGATGTTCATCCTTTTATAGGGTTCTAATTCCCTAAATTTCGTTCGTACATATTATACGACTTCGTCTGATAGTTTAAATTGAATTTGTCAAATTCTTTGTTTCGACCGTATGATTTTGCTTGAGTAGTTTGGATGATTTCTGACCTTTTCCTATTTGTATATATTTGCTTTTATATTACTTGATAATCAAGGTATTGATATTTCTTGACTTGGTTTGATACTATGACTCTGACTTGTTCAATTGCTCTTGGTTTCGACTTGAATTTTGCAAATTCCTGACTTGATTTCGAACTGCGAAAATACTTGTTAGCCACGGTATTGTTTTCTCAATGACTTCGCCATTGACTTTGAGCTCTGGTCAACATGTTTGGTCATCATCCTGTTGTTGCCTCTTGTCATTGATACTGTCAGGTCTGAAGCTTGGTTACTTGTTCATGTTTTGATGTATTGTAGTCGACCACTGCTAACATATGCATTGTGATGAGTTCCATTTGATCTGTATGCTTGCCACTGACTTTTGTTGCACTGTGTTGCATTGAGCTATGTTTTACTTGAACCTGCTTTGGTCAGGTTGCATTTGTAGATTTCATTGTTGCAGTTTCCTTTGTGTACACGATATATTGTGTAGTCTGGTCTGTTGCTTGATGAAGAGGTTGAACCTGATAGTCGAGCTTGCATGTTGCCTTAATTTTTTGGTTGTTGCATTGAGTAGAGTTCACTGTCTTGATTCATGTAGTCGAGCTGCTTCACTTGAGCCTGGGCAGTTTAGTTCATGTGTACTCAAGTGTGTGCTTGATTTCTGGTTGACACTGTTTTAACACTACTGTCGAGTCTGATTTGTTTTCGACTGTTATTGCATTTGTACATTTGAATTTTGGTTGAGGCTGTGATTTATATGTCTTGACCATTTCATTTGATTTGCACCTGTGTTGAATCCGATAATCTGGGTTTGACCTGTGCTCACCTGTCCCTGTAAATTTATCAAGTGTATATATATCGGTGTGCACGGCCTTGTGGCATGTACAGTGATATACTGTGCATGTCACAATGTTCACTGTGCATGTCACAATGTTCGTGTGTGATGAATTCAAATGATGACGAACAACCCAAATAACTGAGGCAAATAATATTTTCAAAATCATCTTTTATTTCAAATTTCAAAAATATTTCTCTTTCAACTTTACTGCGTTTGAAAATATTTTTGCAGATTACTCGGATGCTGGAATCAGACTGGAATGCAGTTGAAGACAAAATACGAGTGTGAGTGATATGTAGTGAGGTTATTTATGTAAAAATGAACTGTGATGTATTCAGAAATTGTATAGTTATAGTGAGAGCCTGAATGTGTACTATTCAAAAATTGTAATAAAATTTGTTTGAATAAAATTTCTGTTTGAATTCAAATTCTGTGTTATTTATTTTTATTCAGCAAATATTTATTTATACTGTGAAAAATAAAATAGTACAATATCAAATACATTTAAATGAATATATATATGTTTATTATCATCAAACAAAAATCATATAGACGCATATTCAACAATCTCCCCCTTTTGATGATAACAAACATATATTTAAGATTTTGGCTTAAAATGTATTTGATTATTTAGTTTGCTCCCCCTATTTGAATGCTCCCTCTCTATACAATACTCCCCCTACATATATGCATGAGCAAAATATTCAAATGAGCTTTGATGCAATTAGAAAATATTTGACCTTTATTTTCAAAATCTTAACTTTTCTCTCCCCCTTTTGTTATCAGCAAAAGCATAATAGTGGTAGAAAAATAGAGATAAAGTGATTGACATTAAAATAATATTAAAGCTCAACCGAGTATAAATATTAAATTTCAATAAAAAATCAAACAAAAATCATAAATACTCTGTTTGACGCATATTCCACTTTAGAATGATAGGGATGATGTCATCATATAAAACCAAATAGTTTTGTCTATTTGTGGTATATTTTTTTCAAGAAATTGGAATATCTACTAACCATGCATAACCGTTAGGACTTTTAAATGAGATTAGTAGTATTCTAAATTTTTATTTTTAATTCAAAAATGAATTCAAGTATCTTCTAACCACGCATAACCGTGAGGACTTTTAAATGGGATTAGAATCAACTTATCTATTTAATCAATTAATTTAGATATGCGTTCCATACATGCATAACCGTGAGGACTTTTAAATGAGCATGGAAGCACATAATCAAAAATCCAAGTAATTCACCCATGCATAACCGTGAGGACTTTTAAATGAGAGTGAATATTTTGGATATTTTAATTTATTGTTAGAGATAAAAAAATGAAGCACAAATAATTTCCCGTTTAAACTACCACATATTGATATACTATATTGATTTTTGATGAGTGATGGTTGATAGAAAAATGATAGAAATAGAAATGATCATGGAATATTTATCAACAAAAAGTTTTTATAACTCTTGTTTAAATTTCTAAAGAAATTTTCTAGTTATACTTTCTCAAGTTATAATATATGATTAATATCAACACTCATCACTTTTTCAATCACTATTTATCTTTTCGATAATTAGCAGGGGGTCAGATTAGTTAAAGTAGTGATTTAAAATCAATTTCAAAAATAATTATAAAATCAATTTTTCTGAAACGAGGTCAAAAATGATTTTCTTGAAGGGTTTATTTAAGAAAAATATCTGTTAATTGGAAATTATTTGAAATGAAAACTATGCAGATACTTTCTTTGAAAAATGATGCAATTACTGAAAGTTAAATCACGATCTACTACTAATTCTTCATCAACTAGATTGCCAGTGTAATCTGCATCTGAGTTTTTGTTTCTTCACTCAACATTATCTTTGTTTATAGACCAGACTGTGAAGTTTCAACAAATTTCATCATCTTTTAAATGAAGTTCTCTTGAATTTGAATTTAAGCCGTTGAAATAAACAAGCAAACAAATTTATCTTCTTGTAGCATGAGTAATCAGTAATCAATCAACATCATAATTTATCCAAGCAATTCTATGATTAGTCACATTTTGAATAAGTCATCATCAATCATATAACTGGCTGATTTAATTCGGATAATGGTGCAGATTATCACTTTAAATGTATTGTTCAAAATAATTACTATTACCTGTTTTACCTTTACGACAATCTTTCGTTGTTTGCCCATTGTGAATCTGTCACCTTTATACTAGGCTAAGGAACTTTGATTTGTCGCCCGTTGTGTGTCTGGAATAGCCAGAATCCAGATAACACCGATGTTGTTCCTTAGCCTGCCACCACACCTACACGGTAAAATATTTTTGTGACCTATTTGTTTTTATAGGTCCATGGTTGTTAGTGGCAGAATTATTTGAAGAATAATTTTGTATAGACCCAAAACTATTAATATACGTTCCTTTTGGCACCCAAATTTGTTTAACTTTGAGGGATTTTATATTTGTGCCTTTTGGAACCCAAATTGAAATTGTTTTCTCGTGTTTGGGCCTATACCAACAATTATTTTGATTGTGTCCAAATTTTCTACAAATAGTGCACATTGAATTGTCTTGCTTAATTTCACTTTTATATCGTTCCTTTTGAGTATACCCAAGTCCTTGTCTATCAATATTGACCGATTGTTTCCCTAATAGCATATTCAATGATTTTTTACTTTTGGAAAACTTATCTAAAGTAGTAGACAATTGTTGGACTTGTGATTTGAGTGATTCGTTTTCATTTAACAATTGTGTGCACCTTTTGATAGAATTTTCTCTTCTCGTATTTTCACTTTCTTTTAAAATCAGAATTTCATTTTCAAGTGATTTTATATTGATTTCTGATTTTTTAATCTCATCTTCGAATGTTGGACACTTATCACACTTAGGGATCCTACTTTGATAGTTTTTAACTAATTGGTCAAGTTGTTTATTTAATTCTATCAAAGTATCTTTTTGTGATTCGAGTTTAGCGTATCTTTCCCTAAGTCGTTCAAAACGGCCGTTTACATCATGGAAATGAATAAGCAACTCAGAATGGGTAAGTTTTGATACCTCACTTGGCTCGTCGTCGTCACTGTCAGTTATTTCACCTTGAAGACACAATTCTGCTTTTTCACTTCCACTGCCAGTGCTTTGATCTTCCTCGTCTGTTTCATCCCAAGTGGCTGCAAAACTTTTCTTTTTCTGTTTCTTTCCACGGCTGAATTTATTTTGTGGACAATCGGGACTGATATGACCGGGTTTGTTGCATTCGTAACAGATGATCTTCTGTTTGTCTGGGCTGTCAAATATTTTTGCTATTCTGCTTTTTAACTTTTGGTTTAGAGCTGGATTTCCGTGTTTCTGATTCCACTTTTTGAATTTTCTTATTAACATCTCTAGTTCTTTTGCACCATCATCATCGTCATCATCATCACTTTCAGTTGTTCCTTTAAGAGCTATCGATTTCTTCCGAGTATCTCCTCCTTCACGCTCTTCTTTGAATTTCATCTCTAGCTCATATGTGGTGAGATTTCCGATGAGTTCTTCAACTTTCAACTGTTTCAAATCTTTTGATTCTTGAATTGCAGTCACTTTGGCTTCAAAGCTTCGTGGAAGGACTCTGAGGATTTTTCGGACTATTTCCAGTTCGGTGTATGATTTTCCGAGAGCTTTCGATTTGTATACGATATTGGAAAGTCGTCTGTACATCTCTTTGACATTTTCTTCCTTCGCCATTGTAAAGTTCTCATATTCGCTGCTTAGCATAGCAAGGCGAGATTCTTTGACTTGAGATGTTCCTTCGTGAGTCACTTCGAGAGTGTGCCATATTTCCTGCACAGATGAACAATGTGAAACACGATTAAATTCAATTTGATCTAATGAACAAATAATAGAATTCATTGCTTTGGCGTTAGTAATTTGTAATTTGTTTTCTAACTCTGTCCATTGATCCTTTGGTTTTTCTATTTCCTGATTGTTCACTGTTATAGTTGGTTTGTTATATCCAGTCTCAACTATATTCCAAGCGTCAATGGTTTCTAGAAAAATTTTCATCCTATTTTTCCAATAAGCATATTCACCATTGAACATTGGTGGTCTAACTATCGACTGACCCTCAGCAAAAGCATTATTAAAAGACGCCATTTTTTAAAAATTCAAATTTTTAAAACAAAAATTGATTTTAAAAAAAATCGAATTTTTATAAACAGCAAATAAATGACTCCTATTCCTAGCTCTGATACCACTTGTAGGATCGATTTCACCCTAGAGGGGGGGTGAATAGGGTGATACTATCAATTATTAAAATTATTGCGGAAGTTATATCAATTTTAATACAGAACACAGCAGAATAAAAATAGCACAGATATTGCAGAATATAAATAACAGAAACAGAACAACACAGAATTTACCCAGCTTCGGCAAAACCCTGCCTACGTGCTGCCCCCAAGGTTTCTACTAGAAATTAGATAGTCAGACGCTTACACACGTAAACTTGCGACACCCGCTACCGACTAATCCTAACTCTACGCTCAAAACCCTGCCACAACTCAGCCACTGAGTTGCGAATTCTCAATCTACGCCACGTAGATTGTCCCCTAGTCACACGACTAGCAAATACAATTTACAGTGAAAAATATGATTTAAAAACAATTTAAATAAAACAAAACCCTAATTTATATTCTTGACTCTAACAAATTAAAGTGGCCGGCCCAAAATCAATGTCTTCAACAATTATAGCCGGCCCCTTTCATTTTTATTTCACCAATTTTAGTTTGCTTTGTCAAACAATGTTGGCCTCGTTCCTTTGTAAATCTCGTGAAAATGGTGGCTTCTCTTTATCGTTTCTCCTGATCAAAAATTAGGGCTTTGAATAAAATCAAAGTAGCCGTCCTTAATTTCTCGATCGAATGATGATTTCACGGTGTCTGCTCTACCGATCGATGTCTCTTTGTAGCTTGGCTTCGGCTGCTTCTCTAATCAAGTTCGGTTCAAATACTTTGGTATGTAATTTGATTTTCTGCTTTACTGTCTTGCTCGAACTTGATTGATGATTCGAGTTGAGTGATTATGCTCTGTTGTTGCTTGTATTCGAATTCGTTGTACTCTTACTCGAATGATTAATTTGCCGATGATGTTCATCCTTTTATAGGGTTCTAATTCCCTAAATTTCGTTCGTACATATTATACGACTTCGTCTGATAGTTTAAATTGAATTTGTCAAATTCTTTGTTTCGACCGTATGATTTTGCTTGAGTAGTTTGGATGATTTCTGACCTTTTCCTATTTGTATATATTTGCTTTTATATTACTTGATAATCACGGTATTGATATTTCTTGACTTGGTTTGATACTATGACTCTGACTTGTTCAATTGCTCTTGGTTTCGACTTGAATTTTGCAAATTCCTGACTTGATTTCGAACTGCGAAAATACTTGTTAGCCACGGTATTGTTTTCTCAATGACTTCGCCATTGACTTTGAGCTCTGGTCAACATGTTTGGTCATCATCCTGTTGTTGCCTCTTGTCATTGATACTGTCAGGTCTGAAGCTTGGTTACTTGTTCATGTTTTGATGTATTGTAGTCGACCACTGCTAACATATGCATTGTGATGAGTTCCATTTGATCTGTATGCTTGCCACTGACTTTTGTTGCACTGTGTTGCATTGAGCTATGTTTTACTTGAACCTGCTTTGGTCAGGTTGCATTTGTAGATTTCATTGTTGCAGTTTCCTTTGTGTACACGATATATTGTGTAGTCTGGTCTGTTGCTTGATGAAGAGGTTGAACCTGATAGTCGAGCTTGCATGTTGCCTTAATTTTTTGGTTGTTGCATTGAGTAGAGTTCACTGTCTTGATTCATGTAGTCGAGCTGCTTCACTTGAGCCTGGGCAGTTTAGTTCATGTGTACTCAAGTGTGTGCTTGATTTCTGGTTGACACTGTTTTAACACTACTGTCGAGTCTGATTTGTTTTCGACTGTTATTGCATTTGTACATTTGAATTTTGGTTGAGGCTGTGATTTATATGTCTTGACCATTTCATTTGATTTGCACCTGTGTTGAATCCGATAATCTGGGTTTGACCTGTGCTCACCTGTCCCTGTAAATTTATCAAGTGTATATATATCGGTGTGCACGGCCTTGTGGCATGTACAGTGATACACTGTGCATGTCACAATGTTCACTGTGCATGTCACAATGTTCGTGTGTGATGAATTCAAATGATGACGAACAACCCAAATAACTGAGGCAAATAATATTTTCAAAATCATCTTTTATTTCAAATTTCAAAAATATTTCTCTTTCAACTTTACTGCGTTTGAAAATATTTTTGCAGATTACTCGGATGCTGGAATCAGACTGGAATGCAGTTGAAGACAAAATACGAGTGTGAGTGATATGTAGTGAGGTTATTTATGTAAAAATGAACTGTGATGTATTCAGAAATTGTATAGTTATAGTGAGAGCCTGAATGTGTACTATTCAAAAATTGTAATAAAATTTGTTTGAATAAAATTTCTGTTTGAATTCAAATTCTGTGTTATTTATTTTTATTCAGCAAATATTTATTTATACTGTGAAAAATAAAATAGTACAATATCAAATACATTTAAATGAATATATATATGTTTATTATCATCAAACAAAAATCATATAGACGCATATTCAACAATTCGTTGGAAATCCATTCTCCCTACGTGCCTTGTACGGTATTTGTTTGTATACCTAGTATGCTGGAATTTAATCATGTAACAATTTCAGCTATTTTAATAAGTATTTGTGAATAGACACTATTATAATATCAGAGGATTTTTATAAAAAGTGTTTTAGCTATCGTAAGGTAAAAACCCGACATGTTTATTTGTGGCGTGGTCTTACGAGATGCTTTTATTTTCAAAGGGATTTTTGAAACTTTAACAATCAATTGAGTGTGATTTTCTCACGCTGGTATTCCAGACTGACTCGGGTATTGTTTTATATGATGCTCGGGTCAGACCGAGTATTATAGGTTACAGGATATGATGCTGTGGATCTCAGGAGATGAGCTGGATGGCGAGACGTATCTCCCGTACTTGTTTATATATATATTCCGCTGTGTTGATTGTTGTACTCTGTTGTATTGAGGACATGATATGGTTATTGTCCAGTTGTATGTTATGTGTTCTCTGGTGTATACTCTGATGCTATATTATATAAAACTGATATAGTTTTGATTTGTGTAAAGATCTGTTAATATATATTATATTTTATTCCGCTGCGATGGTTAGATTCTGATCTTGTTTTCTATTTTTCTTCTTCTACCTCTTCTTCTTAACTAAAATGGTTCGATTTTCCGGGTCTGGAAAGTCGGGTCGTTACAATAAGTAGATAATGTCTATCAGTAATATAACGTATCAAAATAGTGTTAAGTCATGGCCCATTCCACCCTTAACACATTTTTATTCCCAAGAGCATATACAAGACCGTAGTTTCCCCAAAACCGGAAGTCACTAGAGGGCAATCCATATACTAAAGGTACAAAACAAATCGTAGTGGTCGCGTATAGGGATACAAGTATGACAAGGCACATGAGGCAATACCCAAGGTAGTGAAGCTACCGTTTGCCTGATCCAGACTGGTGAGAACGCATCGCCGCAGCGACCGCAACACCGCGAAACAACACTCCCAAAATCAAGGGTACACCAATCGACAACAAGTAATGAGTAGTTCGAAGAAGTGTGTTCGCTTGAGGTAGCTGACCTCCATTGGCCTGGCCCGGCTCCTGTTTTAGTCATTTCCAATTTGACACAAGTGTCAAGGCTATCCATTATCGTTCTCTTTCTTCAGTCATCACGTACATCATTCCAACCACTTCATTCTAGATCACACTTCGCATATAGTTATTAAAGTGGTTTTCGGTTTAGACAGTGAGTATGTCCCTAACCGATTCCGGTCTCTTTAATAACTTCCGTAATTATTACACTGATTGGTCATTTAATAAATTTCAAAACCAAATCAATTTCAATTTCAAATAGAATTTGTAAACCAACATTTCATTTGTCTTTCTAAATCAATTTCCATAATTTACGTTTCAAAACTTCCAAATTAATAATTTCAAACTCTTATAATTCAACTTCAATTTCTATTTAAACAATTCAAATATTGATTCAAGTTCGTATATAAGTTTCATTCCAAAATCATTTAAATTAATTTAATTTAACATTCAAATCAATTTAAATTCATTTATCTATTTCATTCAATATTAAATAAATTTATTATTCAAAACAATTTCTATTTAATTTCCAATTCATTAAATCAATTACTTAAGTTAAACTTCAATATATCAAAACTTCAAATTTAATTGAATTAGATTCATCAAATCAATTCTTTAAATTACAAGTCTTACGTTAACTTCAATAAATCACATTTTATTTCTTGTTAAAGAAATTCAATCTCACTTATTTACTTACTTAAATAATTTTCCAAAACTTAATTTTATTCATTTAAGAGGTTCAAATTTACTTATTCAAAGTTCAATTTATCTTATCAAAGAATTCAAATTTTTATTTAATTATCAAATAATTCACTCTCATTTAATTATTAAATAATTCAAAACTTAATTATTAAATAATTTCAAGGTTTAATAATTTCAAACTTAATTATAATTTCAAACTTAATTATTAAATCATTTCAAACTTAATTCAATTATTTCTCAAATTAAACAACATTCTTTCATCAATTACATTGTTAATATTTTGTTTCATATGATTAAATATTAACATTTCCTTTCATAAAATTCAAATTCCAACTTCATTTCAAAACCATTTTTATTTATTCAAATCAAATCTTCATTTTATTTTAAATCAAAGTATTGACCAATCGGGTTTTATTTAATTCTGTATCCTAGGTCCAAGTTAAATTTGGGTATTTATTATTTCAACCCGATTCCAATTCACTTCAAAATCATAGCATAGCAAAGGGAACTTGCAGTGTGATAACTGGGATGGTGTCAAAGTAAATAAACAAGCAATAACAACAATCAATATCAATCCAATAATCCTGAAATAATCGTATTAATTCACATTGTTGTTTGTGCAAATTAATATAATTATTTCTAGAATCTACACTATCATTTCATGTAGATTAATGATTATTACACTAATACTTATACGGTTCTTTATTTGATATCAATTTTTCAATTTCATACTACATAAATTTAAGCGACAAACATTTAAATGGTTCAAGGTGTTTTTACCAAATTTCTACGTGTCAATTAATTCAACATTTAAAGGGGTCATATTATGCAAATGTCATCAAATCAAATTTAACACATATATCAAATCTAACTATCCTACGTCAATTTCAATTCCAAATTATTTATCACTTACATCATTAACAATTTAACGTCCAATATAAACATCAAACAATCAATCATTTAACAACCAAGTTGGATTATCACTGCATATATAACAGATAATGGTGTCAGATGTCACAGGTGAACTGATACAGGTAATAACAGTGTAAATATCAAACAACAGCATATTTCAATTGTCGTTTCAATTGAAATCAAATTTAATAAATAAAAGAACGTTAATCGTGAGTGAGTGCTCACCTTTCGAGGTTAGAGAAGCACGAAAACAAGATAGAAAGCACGGACACAGATACGCACACAGATACGCAAATGACGCAGAGACAAAGCTAGATCAGTTGCTCTGGATCTGGGCAGTGGAAAAACAAGGCAAGGTGAAATTTTAGATTCGATTGACCATGCATATATTCTAAACATATCATATATAGAATTAATACAAAATTAGCTTAGCATAACTGAACGAAATAGTATTATAACTATATATCTAAATTACATATATATTTATTTTATAAAAATTTTAAAACCCAAACTTATGTATACGTTTACTATATAAATTAATATCTAAGTATATACAACTCACATACAGTAAAATCAGCATATATACATATTATAAAATTTGCCTAAAAATCAATTTAAAACATACAGTTAAAATAATATATATAAAGCTTATAAAATAGAACACTGAAGATACGATAATTACTTTACCAAGGCTACTATGCAAAAGTACATATATAGGTTGTAACTAAGCAGATTCAAAATTCTAAAGCATGAATAATATAGTACTGTAAACTTATAAAATACTGTAACAGCTAGATCTATAAAATATATGAACCGTAAAGCATATATTTTACACCTTCTATATTATTAAATCTACTATAAACATGTGACTTGCATTCGTAAGATGTGTATAGCTCTTATAGTTATACAAGTAAATAACAGATTTAACAAATTCAATATAAAATAAAGCATCTCACCAGTTATAGGAAATCAGCCTATATATAAATAAAATATCAATAAACCTTCAAATGTTTAACGCCTAACTCAATATACATACATACAGTATAAAAATATCGGGACTTATAAACACTTATATACTTAGCCACGAAAGAGCTGTGGTCCTTTAAACAAAAGGAAAAACAACAAAATATAGATATTTATATATATGCTTATGCGGTTATAGAGATTGCAAACAAAACAAATATCTAAACGTATACTTTTAAATAATGTAATATAATACTTCTATAATATAATATACTATAACTATATATAAAATGATATAAATTATAATAGCAGCCTATTCATAATTAACGTATTGGAAACTATACATATCTAACAGTCTGTACAAAATGAGCTAACCGACCACTTATAACATATATATAACTTACACTGTCATATGCTATCAACAGCTAACATATATACAACTTCTAGAAACTTTTATATATAACAAATCTTATTATTTAACTTTATTATATATTAAAACTTATTTTATATATCTTAAAATCTATAAACACGTACAACACATACAAAACTAATATACTAACATAATATGAATATATAAAATACCTGCTTCAAAAATAATTTCTTTTCAAAGAGGAGAGGTGGCAAAGGGCTACTGCCAAGGCCAGAGCTCGGCTGGACAGCAGGCGGGGAGAGAAAATGATCGGCAGCCTGGAGGTTTTGGAGGGCTTCAGCCGAGCAGTGGAAACGAGGGAAGAGGGTAGCTGCAGGCGGCCATGGTGGAGGTGCTTGCTTGCGTGTGTTGATGGGTCAGGGGATGAGGTCTTCACATGCGGAGGAGGGAGTTCGAAGCATGTGACAGTGCGAGGGGAAGCATTGAAACCACGGTGAAGGGGAAGCTTGATCGTGTGATGAGCTGTGGTTATGCGTGGGATTAGATTTAAGTACAACATGTAGAGCAATGACAGCTAGGCAAAATATAACTTGGATCACTTTATATAATATATTTCCTTTTCAAAGTTAACATAATAGAGATGAGAAAAGAAGAGCCTGGAAAGAAGTGAATGACCGTAATATAAATCGATACCATTAGAATGGCAAAAGTCATATATATTAAATTCTGGGAATTAAAAGGTTAGAAGTTGAATAGCTGGGAATATTAAATACAAGTGGCTATTAGAATTATTCACGTTAAATCTGAATGGACAAAAAGAAAACAAAAGGCACAAAACTGGTACTGCTACGGGTAACCATTTCGCAGTTTCCGCTACGAACCGAAGCTCAAAACACGGAATTGATTATACCGCAAAGATTAGCACGACAAAACGATCAGAACGGTATGCAGATATCAGTGACAGGATCATCCGATCAAAAGTCGATAATCGGTACCAAAATGCTGCTATTTTGCCGAAAATAAGATCGACGGAGCAATAGATGTCCAAATTTGACGAAACGAAAGATGACGTCTTGCTCAGAAGACGGTTTAGAATTTTCCTATGTAAAAATATTTAAGTTTCGAAAATGTTTTATTTTCATCGCTTTTTAACTGATTAAATTGAAGTGAATTTACGTACGAAATAAACTTTCATATTTTCGGACGAAAATTTACCAGTTGCTATGTTTAACAAGACGCATTCCAAATATCGAATTATATTTCAAAATTTTATCATTTTAAAATTTCACAAAAATTTAACTAATAACGTTATTAAAAACCAGTTAAATTCACGGGTTGTTACATATACTTTCAAAACCATTGGAAAACTCCTTTCGAAAGCATTCAAAACTTCTTTTCAAAACACTAGGCACCTGCCTTTTGAAACACTTTAAAACCTTTCTTTCGAAACCTTTCAAACGTATTAAAGTATTACCACTCAATTATAGGAGCATAGCTTTGAAACTACTCTAAGGTACCCCTTTAGAAAGCATTGGGTTTATCCTTAAAAATGTCTTTTGGATCAAATTGAATATAGACGAAAGTACCCCTTTTGAAACCTTTAATCTTCATATAGAATGGTTTAGGAAAAATTGATGGCTTCGGAACCATCCTTCCGAAAACTGAAAACATTTAAGTAAAATTTTTAAAGGATAGCTTCGAAACCCCTTTCGAAGCCATTACCTTCGAAACCCTTGAATCCTTTTGAAAGCTTTAGAAAGTGGCTTAGTATAGGTTTAAAACAAAGGCTACCTTTCGAATTGATTGATGACCTCAATCCATTCGAAATGTATAGGGATGGCAGCAAGGTTTCTATTGGGTTGAGACTACCTTTCGAAAGCATTAGTTTAAAACATAGGAACTCATTCGAAAGCTACACTTAAACAAAAAGGTGGCAACCCCTTTGAAAGCTATTTAGAAGACCCTTTCGAAAGCATTTGTTTTGACTCCTTCGAAAGCTTTTAGTAAAAAATAGGCAAGTGCATTTCTTTAGAAAGTAAAACAAAGGCTTTGACCCTATCGAAGGCAAGGGTTCCGACACCATGCCTTCCGCCTTTCCCCAATCCACTCGTACCAATGTGTTGATACATTGTGTATTGGTTTCGGCTTAGTTGGTTTTGACCTGGAAGGTTTCGACTTGGTTGAAGGCAGAAGCATAGGGTCGAAAGGTGCTTCTGAAAGAGATGGAACCTACTTTTCTGGGTAAAGACGGATTTAATGCCGTTTGAAGTGAATAGTTTATAACTAACCTGCCCATTTGTAAACATTTAATTGGTTGCCATTACTTTTCAAATTCTTTACCAAAATAACTGCTGTATAATTTCAGATCTAAACAACGATTAATTTAACAAATAAGCCCTTCCATTAAGCAAAACAATTAAATCATTTAAATTCTCCTTCTAAAATAATTTAATTATCCATAGTAAATCACTTAGGAAAAATCCCCAAAAATTACCGAAATTCACTTTCAATATGTTATCTAACATATAAAAATTTCAGACCCAAATTCTTTATAAAATAACCGAAATTAATTTCTAAACCCAATTATTCATATTTTCCTTTGAAAATTCATAATAAATTTTCTATAGCTTGGAAATTATAAAAATTGAAACCCATCTCCAAAATCATGTTCTACATAACATATAAATTCCTTATGGCATTTGAAATTCAATTCAAATGATTTTACCCTTAAAACCGTGTATAAACAATTATCAAACAATCTTGTTTGAATCAAATATGTTATAAATCCAAGCATATCATCATCAAAAATCATCATAATGGATTTAATCTTAAACCCGAAAATCAAATGGTTATAAAAACAAATATAGAGATGATTAGGATAAGGACTTTGAGATTTGATTGAGATTAATTCCCCTTGCTTAAATCCTTTAGCTTTAATTTGATTTCCTCCTCTTTTCTCCTAAGTAATGGCCGACTTCTCTCTTTTGTTTGCGTTATATATTTTGAGAAAAAAGAACGTGAATGGTTAGGAACGAGAATATAAGGTAATGGGATTTTGGTGCACAATTACCCTAAATTCCATTGCATTAATTACTCTCCCAATTAACATACGAAGCCATTTATAAGCCCATTTATATAATTAATTAAGCTCGGCCTTTTGAATTTTCAAATCTCAATCCCTTATCACTCTAAGATTTGCATTATTCTATTTAATTTATCTAATTAAATCTCCTGAATAATGTTATTAAAAATTAGCGGTGTTACAGGCTCCCCTCCTTAAAGAATTTTGTCCTCGAAATTCAGTAAGGACTAAATACTAAACATAGTAATCATCTGTAATGACTCCTAACAACCATACTAGCCTATCTGACTAGCAACTATCTATATAAAGCTAATATAGACATCCCCTCAAAGCAGATCAGGAAAAGTATCTCTAATCATGTCTTCCGTCTCCCAAGTACAGTCCTTCTCGTTGTCGCTCCACTGAACTTTCATCAACTTGACTGTCTTATTCCTCAATCTTTTCTCATCTCTCGCTACAACCCGAACGGGTTGTCTAACAAAAGTCAAATTCAACTCTACTATCAACTCTTCCAACCCTATTGGAGGAATAGTAGTCTCTAGATCATGTACATATTTGCGAAGATGAGACACATGAAACACATTATGGACAGCTACCATACTGCTCGGCAACTCTACTCTGTATGCGAGCTTTCCAATCATCTCTATAATCTGGAACGGACCAACATATCTCGGTGCTAGTTTCCCTGACTTTCCAAATCATACCACACCCTTCATCGGTGATACCTTAATGAAAACCTTATCTCCAACCGAGAATTCTAGGTCTTTACGCCTCTTATCTGTGTAACTCTTCTGTTTGGATTGAGCTTCCTTCATCCTTTCTTGGATTAACTCAATCTTCTATGTCATCTCTCTAACCGGATCTGGACCTAAGACTAATCTGTCTCCAGTCGCCAACCAACATGTTGGTGATTTGCATGGCCTTCCATACAAAGCTTCAAAAGGCACTATTTCTATACATAACTATTATTATAGGAAAATTCAACCAAATGTAGGTGATATTCCCAAGATCTGCCAAATTCCAATACATAAGCTCTCAATAAATCCTCGAGTACCTTATTGACTCTCTCAGTCTGCCCATCTGTCTGAGGGTGATGTGCCGTACTCATCTTAAGCTTGGTACCTAATACATCCTATAGACTCTTCCAGAATTAACTAGTAAACAAAACATCTCTGTCACTGACTATACCACTTGGAATTCCATGCAGTCTAACTTTGTTCTTCATGAACAACTTAGCTAAAACAGGTGCCATCCTGGTAGACTTAACGAGAATGAATAGGCACTGTTGGTCAACCTGTCTACTATGACCCATATACTTTCATTTCTCTTATTTGACCTTGGCAACCCGTCTATAAAATCCATGGATATCGAATCCCATTTCCAAACTGGAATCTCTAAAGGTTGAAGCAACCCACTCGGCTTCTGATGTTCGGATTTCACTTGTTGACAGTTTGCACACTGCCTAACCCACAAGCCAACATCTCTCTTCATACATTCCCAATAGAAGCTCGTCTTCATATCCTGATACATCTTGGTCCCTTCAGGATGAATCGTAAACTTGGACCGATGACATTCTCCAAGAACTTCTCTCCTTAAGTCCTCAACATTCGGAACACATATCCGTCCCTTCTTTCTCAACCATCCCCTCTGATCAAGACTATAATCCTTTAGATCATTAATCTATGATCCCACCTCAAGCCTTCTAATCCTCACGGCTAATATTGGATTCTCTTTCTACTTAGAAGCAATTCTTTTGATCAACACTGGTCGAACTTCCAAACAGGACAATATGGCGGTGTACCGACTAGAACTAGCAGTCAATCTTAACTGCACACTATAAGTAGTCAAAGCTTCTAAATCTTCCCTTTCTGCCAACATAGCTAATACTACATTCTGATGTCTCCTGCTAAGAGCATCCACTGCCTTATTTCCTTTCCCGAGAGTATACTCTATACCAAAATTATAAGCAGCTAAAAACTCCAGCCACCTCTGCTGTCTCATATTCAGGTCCTTCTAAGAGAATAAATACCTTAAGCACTTATGATCCGTGTATAGTTCAATTCTCTCCCCTAATAGTTAATGTCTTCATATCTTCAATGCGAAGATCACCGCAGCCAACTCCAAATCATGAGTAGGAAACCTTACTTCATGCGGTCTAAGCTGTCGTGAAGCATAGGCAATAACTTTACCCTTCTACATCAACACAGCTCCTAATCCAGTCCCACATGCATCGGTATACACCACCAACCCTTGGTTTCCTCTGGAACTACTAACATAGGTGCGTTGGTCAACAAATGCTTTTAACTTAAGAAATGCTTCCTCACATTTATCGGACCAGATAAACTTTACATCCTTTCTGGTTACCTTAGTCAAAGGTGCTGCTATCCGCGAGAAATCCTTGATGAATCTCGTGTAATAGCCAGCAAGTCCAAGAAAACTTCTAATCTCAGTCACCGTCTCTAGTTCTTCCAATTATTAACAGCTTTGATCATATCTGGATCGACTGACAAACCTTTCTCTGAAACCACATGACTAAGAAACTTAACCTCTTTCTTCCAAAAATCACACTTGGAAACCTTTGCTTTTAGCTGATGCTGCCTCAGCGTCTCAAGAACAACTCTAAGATGATATTCATGCTCCCTTTCATCCTTAGAGCAAACTAAAATGTCATCAATAAATACCAACATGGACTTATCCAAGTACTCTTGGAAGACTCGGTTCATCAAATCCACAAAGAAAACTGGTGCGTTCATTAATCCGAATGGCATTACTAACCACTCGTACGACCCATACCTAGTCTGAAATGCTGTCAATGGAATATTGTCCTCTGCCACTCTTAACTGATGGAAACTTATCGCCAAATACAACTGGGAAAACACTGTGGCTCCATACAACTGATCAAATAGACCATCTATTCTCAGCAAAGGATACCTATTCTTAATCGTCCTCTCGTTGAACTTACGATAGTCGATACACATCCTTAACGACCCATCTGGCTTCTTCATGAACACCGCGGCCGCTCCCCAAGGTGAACTGCTTGGTCTAATAAAATTTCTTCCTTCTAGATCCACTAGCTTCACCTTAAATTCCTTCATCCATGTCGGTGTCATTCTACTAGGTGATCTACTTACAGGTTCATCTCCTGGCACAAGATCTATTAAAAACCCAACAGCTCATTTCGGTGGTAGTCCTGTAACCAGCTCAAAGACATCTGCAAACTCTCTTGCTACTCGAACCTGACTTAACTCTTCTCCTACTTCCATAGCACTTAACTAAGCACAACTACTCCAGTCAGAATTCTCCATTGAGAATATAATTCGGTTATGACTATCAGGGTGTCTTAGTGATATCTCCCTATCCTGGCAAAATATTGTAACGACCCATTTTTTCAGTCATCTGAATTTAGAATATTTAATTGATTTTAAATATTGAAAAGTAAATTTAATAAGTTAAATGTTTAAATAATTGAATCTGGAGTATAATAAAGAATAAAAAAATGATTTCTAAAGTTGAATAAAATCTATTTAATTAGAATGGAGTTAGTGAACTTTTAAAAATTGATTTAAAAGTGAATAAGTGGAAATTGGAATTTATTTGATTTAATTAACGTGTAAAAATAGTCATTTTTGACACTGCCTCAGACTTCGATGAAACTAATTTCATTGGATCCATAATAGTGAGTTATTATAGGATTTCAAATTCCGTGGTGATCAGACTTACAGTTTGATCGTGGGAAGCTGAAACGCACAGAAATTAATCAAAGGAACGTTAATTAAAATAACTCGATTTGAAAACCTATCGTCCAAATACGATGGAATTGGCCTCCGATATATATTCCATTATGTTCGTAATAGGGGTAAAACATTATGAATGCTAGGCGGCACGCCTCGATTGGAGTTCGAATTTTTTTTGAGTGAATAGTGTTTTGAACTTGCCTATATAAGGATCCTAAACTACCCTAAACTCCCAAAACCATAGAACCAAATTAGGTCAGCCACCACCAAAATTTCAAAATCCAGAAACTACCGATCTTCCTCCTCCAATATCTCCTCATCCATGCAGGTTTAGGCCACGACTCCTAAATGAATATCGTAGAGGGTGGTGAGATCTATCGATCCAACGGTCGAGATCGACGATGGTGGCTTGGATTCGCCATAATTGGCTTGTGAAGGCGTGACGTTCGAATGGGTGCTGCGATGCGTAGAGATGGCCAAGCGTGATGACGCTTGGGGCGGTGTTGAAGTAGGCCATGGGCTTTTGTTTTGTGGTCGGCAATGGAGCTACAGGCGAGAGGTGGTGACGCGGCATACGGTCAATGACGAAAGACGAAGGGTTGGGTTTACTGGAGGAAAATCGCATGAAGGAGAAGAGGATGCAGGCGGCGCAGATTCAATGAAGCAGAAATGGGCCAAGATTTATTCTAGGTTAATAAAGGAAATTAATTTTGTGAATAAATTATATTATAATTCGTGTAAACTTTATAATGTTATAACTTGTTCATACGAGGTCCAAATAGAACGAAACGAATTGCATTGGGTATGTATCGGAAAATACTATGCTATGGAGTTAGATTGGAGTTGATTGGAGCTAATGGAAATTTTGGTTAAAATTAAATGCCTATTTAATTTTAATTCAAACCGGAACACGATTGCGACGACTACAACCAAAGTGAGTAAAACTCACTCTCTCTGGCCTGCTTATATTTTTATATAAGTGGGAATAAATTTATTATATGTTGTTTGATGAGTGTTTGGATGTTATGCTATATTAGTAGTAGTTGGATATATTCCTGCCTATTGGAGCAGATGAGACCATATACGTTCCCGTGTATGAGCGGATGACCCTTTGTACGCGCGTCTGCCTCAAAAACAAACATTGTACATATTTTCTTATATGTATATTGTTGCAGGTTACAGGTTGGATGGATCCAACTGGATTCCTCACCATTGTTGATTTTTATTTACACATATTGTTATATATGCTGTAGTATGTGATGTTTGATGTGATGGATTCCATGTTTGCTATTATTGATGTGAATCCCCTTATTTAGTGCATTTGCAGCATTGGGCCATATTTTTGGAAATTTAAAATATTAAAATGATGATTTCAATTTAGAAAGGATTTCAAAGTGATTTTGAAAATATATATATTTTTTAATAATTTTTGAATTGTTAAAGGAATGAATTTATTTTAAATGAATAAAAAGTTATAACTTTTATGTTATTAAAATTATGGCTTTGTGAAATATAAATAAATATGATTTTTGAAATATGAAGTGAACTATTTTGTAAAATAAGTTAAATTGAGAATTTTGAACTTATTATAAATGGTTTATATATAAGATTTATAAAATTGATATTTTATAAATAAATGTAATGGAATTATAAACGAAGTTTATAAGTGTTAAAATGAAAGTTTATAAAGGAATGTTATTAATAAACAGATTTAATGAAATGGATTTTTATAAACAGTGTTTTATAAATATTAGAAATGGATTTATAACCGAATTTGTAAATGGATTTGCAATTGAAATAGAAAAGAGATTATAACGGACATTATATATAATGTGATTACAAAAGAATGAATGTGTAAATAACGAAATTTATAAGTAAATGAGCTTATAATGGGATTTTGATATATAAATGAGATAAATAAGAAATTGGTTAATAAAGGAATTTTATAAATGGAAGATTTATAAAATAGAAATGTGAATTATAAACACTGTTTTATAAATGTGAAATCAATTTAATTTGATGAGCTAAATATTGATTTTTATAAAAGGAAATATTTTCACGTTTTTAATGAGAATATTCTTTAAATGAAGGTTTTGGAAAGTGATATTTTAAAATGGAGTTTAAATGGTTTGAAAATACAATAAGTTGTGAATTCACTTATTATTAAAATAATTTTATGAAATGTTTTCCAAATATTGAAATATTGAATGGTTTTGGAAATATACCTTCAAAGATAATTCGAAGTGAAAAAATTGGAAAGTGAATTGATTTATGAAAGATTAATAAATCAGGCCTAGTGATTGTTTAGTGCTAAATTATATTTTTGGCCATTTTAGTTTCATGACTTGATGTGGAAACTATTTAGTCATAAACTTAGTACGTTGCCATCTGTGATGACCGCCCATGACCCCTGCACCGAATCTAGAGATAGTGCGCTGTAAAGTGTGCCAGGCGACCATAGATGATTGTCAAGGTAAATTAAAAACAGCACAACCTATCGTATTACTCACAGCGCATAGACAAAATACAATAGAATATATGTATAGTGAAGCTTCACAGAAATAGAATCTCATCAATAAAACTTCATAATAGTTGAATACAACATCTGAATAGTCAATACATCAAGCCTCACTACACATCACTCAGAGAATACAAAGCAGCGGAACATCCAGTACATATAGTAAGAAGATAATATGCAATACTCCAGCTCGTCTTCGTCATCAGCAACGTGGAAAGCAAGAACAGCACATGTCACCTTCTACCTAGTCTGCCCGTCCCAAAATGGACGAACATCCCAAGGCAATAAGAGTTAAAACATAAAGCCTTGAGTCAGACAATAGTCTTAGTGAGCAGTAAATTAACTGACAACATACCAAAAGAGCATAAAGGAAAAGGAATAGGAATACAACCCTCCCACTCCACCTCTTTCTACAGTGATAGCCCCCAGACACACACTAAGCAGAAGCAAACATAGCAGAGCACACAATTTAAAGTAAAGCAATTATCACTCGAGTCAAGGGCGATGTTTTCCAAGTACAAACCCCCAAGGCCTAAACCAAGATTAGATAAGCACCCAGAAAATACCGCTCTTGAGACCGAATGACGATACAACCAAACATCCATGACTCTGGCTATCACTGTTATCATTGCCTTGATACCATCGTTAATTGAATGACCGGCACATTCTTTCAGCCGTCCGTCAAGGGCTAATGGAAACCCCAGTTCTAGACATAACTTTGCACGTCATCGTGACCCGTGCCTAGGACTATCGAATCTGCCCAGAGTACTTGACTATCAATCATTAGCCTTCAGGGACTATCGAATCTGCCCAACGTACTCTTGCTTTGAGCATGCTAGAACCTTCAACAACGATGAGATCTCAGCCTCCTAGTCATCCTCCTCGACGACTATTTCCAGACTAGCTCAAGCGCCTCTCGAGCAAACCATTATCCTCAACTCGAACCATTTCACCGAGTTATCAACATGCTTGGAATGATCCCGTCTGGATTAGACCAAGGCTATCTCATATCATACTTCGCCTCATCATCATCATAGCAAAGTCTCATCTCAACATCATCATCGAATCTATCCATATAAGCTTCATCATCCGCTACATATGCCACGTGCAGCTTTTCCAATTCAAGAGCCTTTCCCTTAGCTTTTGAATCATCTTTGTTGGGCGTGTTCTCACCCAGGAGACCTCAAGACTAAGAAGTTTGATCCATTCGGCATACCCCATTCGGCATACCCCATCCGGCAGACCTCATTCGAACTCATTCGGCAGACCAACCTCTCCTAACTCCATAACCGGACCAACCTTCCTAACTCCCACCGAACCACCTCCTGCCGAACCAACCGGACCAACCCTCCTGCAAAACCAACCGGACCAGCCCATGCCTAACCATCTCCACACCGGATCAACCTCACCATCCCACCACCGGTCCAAGCAACTGCCGGTCCATTCTACACTCCAACCACCTCCGAACCAAGCAATGACGAACCAAGACGTACCAGGCCAGATCACATCAGCCCAGGCCCATCA
This sequence comes from Allium fistulosum, assembly GCA_030737815.1. NCBI lineage: Eukaryota > Viridiplantae > Streptophyta > Magnoliopsida > Asparagales > Amaryllidaceae > Allium > Allium fistulosum. The sequence goes on from CM060906.1 coordinate 739,042,436, forward strand.
GCGACTATACACATCCTAGACCCCTACCCCCAGCCTCACTCTATAAATAGAGGGGCAAGGGTACAACAATGGGGACAAGTTTTTGAGAGCTCAAGCACGGATAGAACTTTCAAACAACTTTCTTTTACTTGTATCAAAGCTTTGTACTTGTAATTAAAACAAGAGAAGAGAAATAACATATAAAGTGGACATAGGCACATTCTGGCTGAACCACTATAAATCTGCGTGTCTTTTTACAGTTTAGCCCCTGCTTTTCATATATTTGCATAAATCACCCAAATCACTAAGAACAACATAAGATCTACTAAATCATACAACTTTGAGGTGTTTGTCCATTTTTTGTGCAAACATTTTTGGTGCTTTCATTGAGAAATAGAAGCTCGAAGCTTCAGCTTCATCCACTTAACAGTTTTCCTAACAGCATCGTCCGCCACTTGGAAAACATGCCTCCCAAATAGAGAAAAGATGTTAGCAAAGGAAAAAACATCGCATCCAGCAGTCTTCCAGATCCAGCTGTCGCGAATCAAGAAAATCGTCCTCCTCCAGCAACAGTAACAAATGAAGAACAGGCTAACCCAACTACTCCTGCCACAGAACAGCCTGCAGCAATTACTAGAGCAGATCTGGACAGAGTTGTGGTTGAAGTAACTAACCGCTTCACATCCCAGCAGGAAGCCTTGGTGGACCATCTCATGTCACGCTTAAGGGACGTTGAAGAATCCAACCGCAACACTGAATCATGGGGCGAGTCCCAGTCTGGAGGATCTCAGAGGCAACAAAGATCTTCCTTCTTCGAAGGAGCTAACGGCAGAAGTAGCTGTGGTAGGAGCCGAGACCGAGCACAGCCCGAAGTTAGGCCTGAGGAAGCGTTTGGTACCGAACCCAACAGGGAAGGTACCAGGCAAAGGTCAACTGTAGCTGAGCCTGTCATGCTGCCTAACCATAGAAACGCCAGTGAACGGGGCCGAGCTAGAGTCCAGCCCGAAGTTGGACCCGAGGAAGTGCTTAGATCAGAACCCAATAGGGGGAGATCAAGGCAAGGGCCAACTGTAGCTGACCCAAGCATGCTCCCAGAAGATCAAAGGCAGCCACTGGAAAATATGAGGAATGATAGACGATACCATCCCTACAGGTCATCTGGACGGAATCAATCCCACAGAACAGAACCAAACTCATTTCTATCTACTCCAAGTTCTGATGAAAGGATGGCACGCTTATTCAGAGAGTGTGTCCAACGGGAGCAAAGAGATCGAGGGATAGGCGCTAGGGTAACCAGCCCTTTCACCCGCAATATCGAAATTGCTATCACCCCCCGAGAATGGAAGATGCCAACAATGGAACCCTACAAAGGAACCTCCGATCCCGTTGTACACTTACAAAGGTACACGCAGCATATGCTCATGAGTGGAGCAACAGAGGGAGTACTGTGCAAATGCTTTCCGCTCTTCTTAGCAGATCTTGCTACCTCCTGGTTCTGTCATCTACCCCAAGGATCCATCAGCTCGTGGGAAATGTTGAAAGAAAAATTTATTAGTCAATTCCGCATTCATGTGGAGCAACCCAAGGACGCTTATTCCTTATCCAGCGTCAAACAGAAACCTGGAGAAAAGCTGCAGCAATACCTAACCAGATTCAACGCCGCAGCAGCCGCAGTCCAAGATGCCGATGAGAAGCTTATCCTAATGGCCCTCTGCAGTGGTGTGAATCCGGACACTAAATTTGCTAGAAGGTTGACAAAAGAAAAGCCAGCTACTTTACCCGATTTCTTCCATGAAGCCGGGAAATACATGAGGCTTGAGGATGCTGCCGTTGAGGGGCAGTCAGGACAGCAAAATAAGACAACCCATGGCAACGCCCCTGCTGTGGCAAGGGACGTTCGAAGAACTGATTCCAGAGACAATGCTGGGGGCAAGAAGGGAGAAAAGCGCCTATATCGGCCAGGACCAAGATTCGACACTTACACCCCTTTGAACGAGACCGTCAGAAATATCTTCCTTGCCACCCAAGGCGAAGTTAGATACAAACGCCCACCATACAAGAAAGAATCAGATAACGCACAGAAGTCTGGAAAATTCTGCCGCTTCCACGAATCTCACGGACATGATACCAACGAATGCAATCATCTCCGAGATCTGATTGAGGAACACATCAGAAGGAAGAAACTGGAACGTTATGTAAAAAGTCAAGACAGGACTCCAGCTCCTGCCAATGAAAACCCAAGGCTACCCTCACCGGGGACCGACAGAGGAAACCGCAACGCTAGCAGCTCTAGTCAAGAGAAGATAGTGGTCCATACCATCTCATGAGGTCCGCACATCGCAGACAGAAGTTGGAGAGAGATGGAAAGATATGGGAAGTCGCTTAGAGACAATAAAGACTGTGTCAATACGGTTATAGAAGAGCGCCACCCAAAGCGGAAAGAAAGTGATGACATTACATTCAGTAAGTGTGACCTAGAAGGAAGACAGTACCCTCACATGGATCCCATGGTTATCTCTGCCCGACTCGGTCCCGCCGAAGTTTACCGAATCCTGGTAGACACTGGAAGCTCGGTAAACATCCTGTTCAAACACGCATTCGACAAAATGAAGCTATCAATGAAGGATGTATCTCCCTGCAATAAACCACTACACGGTTTCACTGGAGATGCGAAGATGCCCCTCGGGCAGCTGGACCTCTTTGTTGAGATTGGAAGCCATCCCCACTCCGTTGTACGGAAACAGACGTTTGTGCTAATAGAAAACCATTCGGCCTACAATGCCTTCTTAGGAAGACCAGCCTTGTCTGACTTCCAAATTGTCCTAGCCCCATGGTGCCTGAAAATGAAATTTCCAACAGACAATGGGGTAGGGGAAGTAGAAGGAGACCAGGATATTGCACGAGACTGCTATGTAACCGAACTTCGCAACAACCACAGGAAGGATAAAGGGAAAGGTGTAGAGATTTCCCTCTGCACAAAAAGCCTTGAAGCATAGCAACTAAAGAAAGCCCCTCCTCTTCGATGCACCAGCGACCCTTTCAATGAATTAGACCCTAGGGACAAAGAGGAGGAGGCCACCGCCGAGCCTGCAGAGGCTATGGAGTTTATATCCGTAGACAAGCACGACTCAAGTAGGCTACTGAAAATTGGGTCCCAACTAAAAACCGAATTGAAGGAACAACTCATCGATTTTCTCCGCCACAACTTGGATGTATTTGCTTGGTCACACGCTGACATGACCGGAATCTCCCCCGACATAGCATGCCACGTATTAAACATTGATCCTACCAAGGCACCTGTAAAGCAAAGAAAGAGAAGTATGGGGGCAGAGCGATCAGCAGCCCTCGATGAAGAAGTAAAGAATCTACTCGCCAATGACTTCATACGAGAAGCTATCTACCCGGAATGGATCGCAAACCCGGTGCTGGTAAAAAAGGCTAATGGGAAGTGGCGAACCTGCATCGACTTTTCCAACCTAAACGACGCCTGCCCAAAGGATTGCTTCCCACTTCCCAGAATCGACCAACTTGTAGACAGCACAGCCGGGCACGAACTCCTATCCTTTATGGATGCATACTCAGGATATAACCAAATTCCTATGCATGCTCCCGACCAAGACCACACTAGTTTCATCACCGACCGGGGCTTGTACCGCTATAAGGTAATGCCTTTCGGACTTAAAAATGCAGGAGCCACCTACCAACGCCTCGTCAACAAGATGTTTGCGGGACTAATAGGATGAACTATGGAAGTATATGTGGATGACATGCTAGTGAAATCACGAGAAGCCAAAGATCACGTAAGCCACCTAGGCAAGATGTTTCAAGTACTTCGACAATATGGAATGAAGTTGAATCCACTAAAGTGCTCCTTCGGAGTGTCATCAGGAAAGTTCTTAGGATTCATCGTTCATGCCAGAGGGATAGAAGCAAACCCTGAACAAGTCCGAGCGCTAAGGAATATCAAGATACCTTCCACCCGAAAGGAAATGCAAAGCCTAAATGGAAAAGTGGCCGCCCTAAGCCGATTCATCTCCAAGGCAACGGACAAGTGCGTCCCCTTTTTCGAAGCTCTAAAGAAAGATAAAGGAAAGTTCGAATGGACGGACGAATGCTTAACCACTTTCCTTAACATAATCGAACACCTTCAGAAACCACCGATACTCTTGACTCCAAGCGAAGGCGAAGAATTATACCTATACCTTGCGGTGTCATCTCACGCTCTAAGCGCTGCCTTGGTAAGGGAAGACAACCGCACGCAACGACCAGTTTACTTTGTCAGCAAAAGGTTTACTGGGGCAGAAGTTAGATATCCTAAACTTGAGAAGTTAGCATACTGTTTACTGATCACATCACGAAAGCTGCGTCACTACTTCCAGTCCCATTCCATCAAAGTTCTGACCGATCAACCACTGAGGCAGGTACTCCATCGTCCTGACACTTCTGGGCGACTACTTAAATGGTGCATTGAACTAAGTCAATATGATATCACCTATCACCCCCGCACCGCCATCAAGGGACAAGCCATGGCTGATTTCATTGCAGAATTCACTACCAACGAAGATAAGGAGCAATTGGACATAGCAGAAGGTATCAAGTGGAATCTCTTTGTGGATGGTGCATCGAACGAACAAGGCTCGGGGGCAGGTGTGGTAGTAATCACTCCCAGGGGAAACAAACTGCACTATGCTATAAGGTTGGAGTTCGCTGCTACCAACAACGATGCAGAATATGAAGCAGTGATAGCTGGACTAGAGATTGCCATAGAAATTGGAGCCAATTCTTTGTGTCTTCATAGCGATTCTCAACTTATTGTTAATCAAATACTAGGAGAATTCCAAGCTCGAGAAGAACGACTCATAGCATATCTAAAGAAGACCAAGTTACTTCTCAGCCGATTGGACCACTACTTAGTCAAACACATCCCTCGGGAGGAGAACCGAGAGGCCGACGAATTGGCAAAGCAAGCAAGTGTGAGAGACACCACCATCTTCGGGGCAGTGACCATCTCAAAGCAACTGGCCCCAAGTTTTGAGCAAGTGAATCTGATAGCTGCAACCGAAGGAGTAACTTGGATGACTCCCATCCGAGACTACCTACAAAGTGGCACACTACCCGTCGGGCGTAACGAAGTCAAGAAAATCTTGAGGAAAGCGTCCCGCTACACAATACAAGGAGACATCCTCTATCGGCGCGGGTTCTCTAACCCATTGTTAAGGTGTGTCGCCGGAAGGGAAGCCAAGGAAATCTTATCCAACATTCATCAAGGAAGCTGCGGAGATCACACCGGAGGGCAAACGTTAGCAAAAAAGATACTCCGATACGGATATTTCTGGCCCACCTTAAGCAAGGACGCCTTAGATTTCGTCAAGAAGTGTGACAGATGCCAAAAATTTGCTAAGATCCCTCGGGTACCAACAACCGGGATTACTCAGATGACCAGCCCTTCGCAATATGGGGAATTGACTTAATCGGCGAGCTACCAATGGGCCGAGGCGGGGCCAAATATGCTATAGTTGCAGTTGATTATTTCACCAAATGGGTGGAAGCGGAACCTCTAAATAAAGTATCTTCAGCAAAAGTTATTAACTTATTGATCAAAAATGTTCTATGCAGGTACGGAGTCCCACTCAAAATCATATCAGACAATGGACTTCAGTTTGACAGCGAGGAATTCGCCAACTGGTGCCAAGAACACAAAATTCATAAAAGCTTCTCATCCGTAGCATATCCCCAGGCAAACGGACAAGTCGAAGCAGTCAACAAAATTTTGAAAGCTCTGATCAAAAAGACGCTCGAAAAGTCAAAGGGCGCTTGGGTGGATGAACTCCCTACGGCACTATGGGCCTACCGCACATCTTTCAGAACATCAACAGGGCACACTCCTTTCTCTTTGGCATACGGATCGGAGGCTATGCTCCCAGTTGAAACCATTGTGCCTTCCCACCGTAGGATCCACTATAACCCAGAAGAGAATGAAGAGCTCCTCAACATGTCTTTGGATCTAGTCGAGGAGAGAAGAAATGATGTAGTCCTTAAAGCAGCAGCCCACAAACAAAAAGTGGCGGCATACTACAACTCCGAAGTCAAGCATCGTACCTTACAGGAAGGGGATCTTGTCCTCAAGCGAATCTTCCCTCGCTCCGGAGCACTAGACCCAATCTGGGATGGACCATATGTAATTCATAAAGATCTCCACAACGGAGCCTATATTTTGTCAACAGTGGACGGAGAGGTGTTCCAGAGGGCATGGAATATCCAACACCTCCATCGATACTTTTCTTAACTTGTATTGCCCATATGAAGTGAATTAACAAAGAGAATCAGTGGACGTAGGCATTTTCGTGCCGAACCACTTTAAAAAACCTTGTCTCTTTTTTAACTTGTTCCTTTGTATCTTGGCTGCTTGTTAACTTTATCCTTTTCTGTTGAACAAAATCCTGAGTATATAGCATTTCTATTCAAAGCACTCCACAACGCAACTTCACCTGGACAAGACCCAACAGGTACTATGCGAATCTATGCCCTCGCCAATGAGACACTTTTGCTCCAGCATTCCTCTGCTGCGGGTTAACTCATTGCTCGCGACGGCCCTTAAAGCCAACTGTAATGAGCCGATTATAAGCCACCGAGAAGGCCGACTATAGCCGAGGCAGCTCATTACCGCCCATGACCCATGCACCGAATCTAGAGATAGTGCGCTGTAAAGTGTGCCAGGTGACCATAGACGATTGTCAGGGTAAATTAAAAACAGCACAACCTATCGTATTACTCACAGCGCATGGACAAAATACAATAGAATATATGTATAGTGAAGCTTCACAGAAATAGAATCTCATCAATAAAACTTCATAATAGTTGAATACAACATCTGAATAGTCAATACATCAAGCCTCACTACACATCACTCAGAGAATACAAAGCAGCGGAACATCCAGTACATATAGTAAGAAGATAATATGCAATACTCCAGCTCGTCTTCGTCATCAGCAACGTGGAAAGCAAGAACAGCACCTGTCACCTACTACCTAGTCTGCCCGTCCCAAAATGGACGAACAGCCCAAGGCAATAAGAGTTAAAACATAAAGCCTTGAGTCAAACAACAGTCTTAGTGAGCAGTAAATTAACTGACAACATACCAAAAGAGCATAAAGGAAAAGGAATAGGAATACAATCCTCCCACTCCACCTCTTTCTACAGTGATAGCCCCCAGACACACACTAAGCAGAAGCAAACATAGCAGAGCACACAATTTAAAGTAAAGCAATTATCACTCGAGTCAAGGGCGATGTTTTCCAAGTACAAACCCCCAAGGCCTAAACCAAGATTAGATAAGCACCCAGAAAATACCGCTCTTGAGACCGAATGACGATACAACCAAACATCCATGACTCTGGCTATCACTGTTATCATTGCCTTGATACCATCGTTAATTGAATGACCGGCACATTCTTTCAGCCGTCCGTCAAGGGCTAATGGAAACCCCGGTTCTAGACATAACTCTGCACGTCATCGTGACCCATGCCTAGGACTATCGAATCTGCCCAGAGTACTTGACTATCAATCATTAGCCTTCAGGGACTATCGAATCTGCCCAACGTACTCTTGCTTTGAGCATGCTAGAACCTTAAAAAACGATGAGATCTCAGCCTCCTAGTCATCCTCCTCGACGACTATTTCCAGACTAGCTCAAGCGCCTCTCGAGCAAACCATTATCCTCAACTCGAACCATTTCACCGAGTTATCAACATGCTTGGAATGATCCCGTCTGGATTAGAACAAGGCTATCTCATATCATACTTCGCCTCATCATCATCATAACAAAGTCTCATCTCAACATCATCATCGAATCTATCCATATGAGCTTCATCATCCGCTACATATGCCACATGCAGCTTTTCCAATTCAAGAGCCTTTCCCTTAGCTTTTGAATCATCTTCGACCATCTTGTCTAAATCAAATCATCAATCATCTAATTCATAGCAATCAATCAAATCAAACATTAATCCAAGTAAACAAGCATTCAAATATGATCTAAATGGACAATTATAACAATAATGGCAATTTCGTAATTAAAGAGTTGAAAGTCTAACAAGCATGAAAACATGAGAATTATCTCTACAACTTGATGAATGAACTTGCATAGGTTAATCATGTAGTAAAATGGTTGTCAAATCATCATGAACAATGGATCTATATGGATCTACACTTAGGTTACAAAAATGCATGGAAATCACTACTTTAACACCAAATCAAGCCAACGATCCGATATACTCCTTTGGATCCGTGTGAAAGATAATCACCACTCACCAAATCACCAAAACAACTCAAAAGCAACACACTTCAGATCTGGACAGCGAAGGATCTAACTCGATCTATCACAAATCCGCTTCAAACGATGAAATCTCTCTTCGAAGAATGTAGATCTTCAATCTAAGCTCTTCGATCTTCGATTTGATCTTCAATATGGATGGAAGGAATTACTAGATTAGAGTGGAGAAAAGAAGTGAAGAAGTGTAGAAGTCGATCTCTCAAAATGGCAGCACTTCATCGCTTCGAAATCCGGATCCCAAAAAGTGAGGAATGGACGAGTATTTATAGGCTGAAAACCCCCTTAAGTCGTCCGCCTCCTTAAGTCGTTACCGACTCAACTCTCCCTCCGACCTAACACCCCAGATGACCTACGACTTAGAAGAAATGCCACGACTTAGCGCCTCAGTGCACCCAAGCGACCTACGACCTACCACACGAGCGCTTACCGACCTAACACAGATCGCGACCTAACAATGCCATGACCTAACTGCTATGCCGACCTACGACTTAGCAACTCAATCACCTTCTACGACTTAACAGCTTTGCGGCTTAATAGGAGATACGACTTACGACTTAACTTATGTGCGCGACTTAACACTTGCCGAGTTAACTTCGACCTACGACCTATCGCCTCACGACATAACAACTTACGACCTAAAATCCTTAAGTCGCTCAAACGACCTAACTTCCTAACTAGCTTAATCCCTTAAGTCGTTAACTCCTTAAGTCGTCTATGTCTTAAGTCGGTCAATTCCTTAGGTCGTTAACTCGCCCATCCGACCTAACACTTAACTCACCAAAACTCTTAGGTCACCAACTTTCCTTAAGTCGTTTACGACCTAAGCCTTATAAGTCGTCCTAAACTGTCAAACGACCTAAACCACTACCCCTCTTCCTTAGGTCGCCAACCCCTATAAGTCGTCTACGACTTAACTGTTATACGACCTAAGCTCCAAACGATCTAAGCCTCAACATACGACTTATCCCAATCCTTAGGTCGCCTACGACATACTCCCCTTAAGTCGTCCCCGACTTACCACTTCTACAATATAGATGTCAAGATGCAACGCTTCAAGTAAGTCGGAGCTAAAGCATCATAAGTTGCACACGACTTACGACATACCCTAGGTCGTTCACGACCTAATACTTAAACTCTGGACAACTTATCAACAATGCAACCAAATGTCAACTATTTTACGATGTTTCGATCCGTAAAATACGGGTCGTTACACCATCTGTGTAGGCTTGATTATCATTTGGTGTAAAGGATGTTGATTCGAGTAGTGCGGAGTGATTAATCCTATTTACCAAGCTTCCTTCTTGGTCGAAGGATAGCAAGTTGAAAGTTGGAAATGTGATAAGTCTACGAGACTTGGTTTCTGTATGAGGTTGAGTAACGCTTTTGCGTTGTTGGTGCGAAGAGACCGGGATCGGTTTATCCAAAAACCACTTCGGACCAAAAAATATGCGATGATTGTGCAGGTTTGTTGGTAATATTGATATTTAGAATTTTCATAGTGAAGGATTGCTTATTGATCATTTTGGGTTAAAATCCCAATATACATATAGCAGCAGTAGTCTATTCATTATGAAACATCCAATGCAAGGACTATTCGCTACTATTCCTAGGGATTTCCCGATAGGATGCGGTAGGAAAGTACCTTCGGTTTGTCCTGTTCCTGGACAACTTGTATGGATGGATTTCTGACAGTGCATTTTCTGAGATTACGTACATTGGTTCTTAGAAACATACATCTGTGGTGGTGGAGAAGGCAACTTCTCTTAGCTTAACCTTCTTGAGAAGTACGAGCTCAAGGGTTGTATTTTTGCGGAAAGCAATTAGTAGTCAACGGAATTGGCAATGTGGCATTCAAAAATGATGTGATATGTGATATGTGAAAGGTATTCGATACCTCTTTTGGCCTCACACCTAGGAAATGACTAAAACAGAGTAGAAGCAGCAAGGCTAAGTGGGTCACTCCCATTAGGAGATGTCATCATCCTTCTAGATTTATTCTACACATGTCTAAGTATGTGGTGAATGTATGACCCGGGTACCCATTAAACGACCGTGGTAATGACGCATTCGGTACTATCCAGGAAGGGGTAGGCGCCAAGTATCTCGACCCTAGGTACATTCCTCTAGAGGTGTACCGAGTTCGGAAAGGTAATCTCTTACCTTGTCATTTGTATGGAATCCAACATCCATTACGTGCCTTCTATTTTGTTTGTAGATCCTAGTATCTGGAATTTAATAACGGTAACAATTTCAGCTATGATTAATTATTATTTATGCAATAGACACTATTATAATACAAGAGAATTTGATATGAAAGGTTTTGGTTATCGTAAGGTAAAAACCCATCCGTGTTTATGTGTGGGTGTAACGACCCGTTATTTTTCACCATTCGCATCCATTATAAGTGTATAGGTAGACACTCATGGCGGAATTGAATTGCTCAAAATACCACGTTGTTAATTTAAATTTGGCAAAACTGAACATATACAGTAAATAAATATAATCACAGATCACAGACACAGAGTAATAAATGCAGCGGAAATAAAAGAGATAGTAGTTCATGAAGCTACTATATAAATGTATAAGTTACATCAGAGTTAAACCAGATACAACGGAAGAGTAATAAGATACATCAGATACAAATCAGAATACATCACTGGAATCATCGAATACTGAAAGCAGAATAGATGGCTGGATCTTCAAGCAAAGCTCCAACTTCAAAGGTGAGTCTCGAATACTGGTACACTCAGTCTGACCCGAGCGTAAAGCAAAAACACAAGACACTCGAGTCAGGATTAACATTCTTATATTAATAAATCCAACTCAAGTGAAATAGCAATTGAAATACAAGTAACTCAAAGGATGTTGGAATAACCATCCTTTAAGGATCCGTTAAACTATCTACTGTAGTAGTGTACGATAAGTAGATAATGCCTATCAGTAATATAAAATATCAAAATAGTGTTAAGTCATGGCCCATTCCACCCTTAACACATTTTATACAAGCGTTATAGTCTATACAGCACTGTAAACTCCACCGTAAACTAGTGGGCTATCAGGGAGTACTCCATAGGTATAACACAAAACAAATCGTAGTGGTCGCGTATATAGGGACCCAAGTATGACAAGGCACATGAGGCAATATCCAAGGTAGTGAAACTACCGTTTGCCTGATCCGAACTGGTGAGAACGCATCGCCGCAGCGACCGCAACACCGCGAAACAACACTCCCAAAATCAAGGGTGCACCAATCGACAACAAGTAATGAGTAATTCGAAGAAGTGTGTTCGCTTGAGGTAGCTGACCTCCATTTGGCCCGGCACGACTCCTGTTTTAGTCATTTCCAATTTGACACAAGTGTCAAGGCTATCCATTATCATTCTCTTTCTTCAGTCATCACGTACATCATTCCAACCACTTCATTCTGGATCATACTCCGCGTATAGTTATTAAAGTGGTTTTCGGTTTAGACAGTGAGTATGTCCTTAACCGATTCCGATCTCTTTAATAACCTTCGTAATTATTACACCAATTGGTCGTTTATTTATTTCAAAACCAAATCAATTTCAATTTCAAATAGAATTCGTAAATCAACATTTCATTTGTCTTTCAAAACCAATTTCCAAGATTTACGTTTCAACTTCCAAATTCATTTCAAAATCCTATAATTCAATTTCAATTTTTATTCAAAACAATTCAAATATTGATTCAAGTCCGTATATAAGTTTCATTTTGAAATCATTTAAATTAATTTAGTTTAACATTCAAATCAATTTAAATCCATTGATTAATTTTATTCAATGTCCATTAAGTAAATTTGCCATTCAAAACAATTTCTATTAAATTTCCAATTCATTAAATCCATTATTTAAATTCAACTTTCTTATTTCAAAACTTACAATTTGAATTAAATTAAATTAATCAAATCAAATTCTTTAAATTTCAAGTCTTACATTAATTTCAATAAATCGTATTTTATTTCTTGTTAAAGAAATTCAATTTCACTTATTTACTTACTTAAATAATTTTTCAAAAAAAAACTTAATTAATAAAGAAAACTCAATTTCAATTATTTACGAAGAAAAATTCACTTATTCAAAAGTTCAATTTTACTTATTAAAGAATTCAATTCAATTTTGATCATTAAATCATTCAATCTTATTTAATTATTAAATAATTCAAAACTTAATTATTAAATAATTTCAAAGTTTAATAATTTCAAACTTAATTATAATTTCAAACTTAATTATTAAATCATTTCAAAGTTTAATAATTTCAAACTTAATTATAATTTCAAACTTAATTCAATCATTTCTCAAATTAAACAACATTCCTTCATCAATTACATTGTTAATATTTTGTTTCGGATTATTAAATATTAACATTTTCCTTTCATTAAAATTCAAATTTCAACTTCATTTCAAAACCATATTACTTATTCAAATAAAATCTTCGTTTACTTTTAAATCAAATTATTGACCAATCGGGTTTTATTTAATTCTCTATCCTAGGTCAAAGTTTAATTTGGGTATTTATCATTTCAACCCAATTCCAATTCAATTCAAAATCATAGCATAGCAAAGGGAACTTCAGTGTGATAACTGGGATGGTGTCAAAGTAAATAAACAAGCAATAACAACAACCAATATCAATCCAAAAATCAAATCAATAATCCCGAAATAATCGTATTAATTCGCATTGTTGTTTGTGCGAATTAATATAATTATTTCTAGAATCTACACTATCATTTCATGTAGATTAAAGATTATTCCACTAATTATTTACCCGGTTTTTCACATGTCATTCAATTTCAATTTTACACTACAACAATTAATCCAATATACGTCGATGGTTCAAAGTGTAATTATCACTATTCTACATGTCAATTAATTTAACAATTAAAAGGGGTCATATTCACTAATCAAATTTAACATATAAATCAGTTTTAAAATTGTTAACTATCCTATATCCATTTCGATTTTGCATACTATTTATCATTTAACACTAACAATTTAACGACCAATATAAACATCAACAATCAATCAATTATCAACCAAACTGTATTATCATCACATAAATAATTAACAGATAATGGTGTCAGATGTCACAGGTGAACTGGTATAGGTAATAGCATATATAACAGTGTAATTAACTAATAGCAGCATATTTCAATTGTCGTTTCAATTGAAATCAAATTTAATAAATAAAAGAACATTAATCGTGAGTGATTGCTCACCTTTCGAGGCTAGAGAAGTTTGAAACACAAATAGCTACGAATTAGATCACGATCTAGAAAAATCGAACAATCCAAACAACAGTCTCAAAGTGAAGTAAGCTAAAAGCGGATTTGACGGACAAAGCTGATAGATAAGAATCAATGAGGAACGAATCAGAATCAATTAACTTGATATAATTTAAACAAGATGATATTATATTATTATTTTCCTTAAACCTAATATTCAATTTAAAAATACAAATACATTTTTAAATCAATCTTAAATTTAAACATATATATATTGAAATCAAAATCTATATATATATAATTTCAAAATCATTATTTCTAAAATACAAACACTTAAAAATCAAAGGTATATATATATTATATTAAAATCAATACTTTAAACTTACAACATAGAACCCCTATATTATCAAAACCTGATACACATTTACATATATATATATACTTATTTATATATTTATAAACAACCCTTACGTAATATAATATTACAAAAATCCAACAACCGTATATAAGCTATTATACACATTCATACACCTTTAACAATACTGTAACCTCTTTAAACTAACATATATAGGCATATATATATTTTAACTATACAATCAAAACTAATATATATAACCTATAAAACTTTATAATATGCTTCAACTTAGATACATATAAACTGTGACTAATATGCAGGTTATATATAAATAAATATATACTTAAAAACAGCATTTTATACTTAAAACCATTACAAAGCACACGCCCTCATAAATATATATGCTATATATGATACAAAGGTAATATAAAGAAACTGTACTAACATATTTTAAGATATATATAAACTAACATTTCACTATCAAAATAAAACTTGTAAAACACACATATATACCTTATTATAATGAAGGCTATAATGAACTCACACATTATACAAACAGTTTAAATATATTATTGTTGATATTATCATAACATATGCGGCAAAAGAAAACAGGTTTGCAATACTTTACATAACATATATATATATATATATAGACTATGTATATTACTAACAAACAGACCACTTATATATTTAAATATATACACATCAAATCTCTTTTGAATCTATATTCAACAAAAATTTAAATATTGTTATACTATATATATACGTACTTCTTATATATGAAAGCTGCAAATACAATATATTTAAAACAATATTATATATATTGGCTAATAGTATTATATATATTGGCTAACAGTATTATATATTGCTTAAACTATACCATAGAACCAACATGCAACTTAATATATAAAAAAAATATAGATAATACTTTGAATATAAAAAAAAAATTAAACTGTAAACAAGTTTAAACAAAATACGTTTGCTAACATATAAGGTAAACTGAAAATACAAATATGTATTAAAGCAATTTATATGAATAAATAAACTTATACCTTAACAATACTGCATAATAAGTAATAGACTGCTCTTACAAAACTTATACACTATACATTAGCAACAAACAAACGAGTAAGATAAAATTATGTATAGCTTATGAATACCATTATATACAAGTCTTATATATATATATATTAAAATTTAAAACAATGCTTTATATAAACTAATACGCAGAAGCTAATATATATAACCTTACATTCAATACCGAAACAATGCAAATATATATATATATATATATATATATATATATACAGATCAAAATTTTCATGAACCTAAACTATAACATATCAAGATCTATATATAAGTATATATGCATGCAGGCTGTACATATATATTTTAATATGTTAGAATATATATAATACAATGTAAATATACCATTCAAAGAGGCGAAAGAGGTTTGGACGAGTGACAGGAGGTGAGGCGTTGAAGGCTGGAAGCAAAGGTGGCGGCTACGGTGGTGTACGGCGGCGGAAGAGGAGCATGAGGCGGCGGAGTGGGTCGGTGGCCTTAGTGAGATTGGTAGAACAGGGATGCGCGAACAGTGGTTGGCTCGTTCACTTGCTTTGCGTGAGGGGTTGCGTGCAGCTCTGATGGTGGTCGGGTTCGAGGTTTGAGGCGGAGTTGGCTTCGGGTGGAAGTTGGTGGTGGAACGGTGAAGTGGTGAGGTAGGCGAAAGGCAAGGGGAAGAATGGTTAAGGCGAGAAGGTAAAAAATTTGATACCAGAGAAAACGGACAGATTTAGAATTATAAAAATATTTATGAAAATGTTTTCTCCAAAGCAACTAGAATAGGAATGTGAATAGCAAAAGTCTAGTATGAGTTTCGGGAATGATAAAAGATAATGGCTGTTGGTATACTACGGTTGGCAACCGAAAAGACAAAGGAGACAAAAGGCCACAACAGGTACCGATACGGTTACTGTTCTCGCGGGTTTTTCTGCGTCTCAGACTTCAAAATGCAGAAATGAGCGTACCGCAGAGATCAGCATTACGAGATGATCAAAACGGTATACAGATATCAGTGGTACGATTTTGAATTTTCAAATTTTGAATTTTCAAATAGCGGAAAATGCAAGAAAAACGCTGAAAAATAAGATTGACGGAGCTAAAGATGTCCGAATTTGGAAAAAGGCAAACTGACATCTTGCTCATAAGATGGTTTAGAATTTTTATATGTAAAAATATTTAGGTTTCGGAAACATTTTATTTTCATCGCTTTTTAACTGATTAAATTGAAGTAAATTTACGCGCGAAATAAACTTTCATATTTTCGGACGAAAATTTACCAGTTGCTATGTTTAACTAAACGCATTCCAAATATCAAATTTATATTTCAAAATTTTATCGTTTAAAATTTCCTAAAATTTCAATTAATAAGGTTAATAAAACCGGTTAAATTTACGGGTCGTTACAGTGGGCGTGGTCTTACGAGATACCTTTTGTTTTGATAAAGAAAGTTTGGTAATCTTAAAACTTTAAATTCAGTTGAGATGTGTTTTTCTCACACTGGTTTACCAGACTAATCCGGGCGTTCTTCAATTTTCATGCTCGGGTCAGACCGAGTATATTTACATAAGAAGTGATAATAAACATAAGAAGTGTTGTATAAAATTGTTAAAATTGATCATTAACTTAAGTAAAGAATTTTATGTAATGGTTGTTAAGTGTTATTAGTATTAAATAAAATATACTAAGTAAATTAAATATGGAATGAGATGTTGCTAACCATGAATTGAATTTAAGTGAATATTAAGTGGAAGTTAATGAATGCAAATTAATTGAATGAGAATTAATTGAATGTGAACATAATGAATTTGAATTGAATGTAAATCAACCGAACATTGATAGAATGAATGTTAATCAATTTGAAAATGAACGTGAATAAAATTGAATGTAAATGATTTGGATGTAAATGAAAGGAATGTAAATTGGTTGAATGAAAACTAATTGAATTTGAATAATTGAATGTTAATAAAACGAATGTGAATAAGTTGAAAACAAATCAAATGACTGTTAATAAGGAGGAAAGTTAATAAAATTTAAAACCATTAACATTGAAATGTATATTAACTTGGTTATGACATTAGATGGATGTTAGTTGTTAGATGATTTCTTTTGTTGCATGTGTTTCATTTGCATATGATTATTGTATAGTTATGTTATATATTGATATTATTTTCTATATGCATGTTCTCATTGGTTTGTTGAGAGTTTAGAAGGTGCGGATGGCGTATGCTTCGCATTTGGAGCACGCTTTCACGCTATATTACTTATATATGCTTGCTAATAATATATAAGGTACATATCTCGGATTATATATCGTACTTTTATATTTTTTTCATACGGGATGCCTCATCCTCGGAGATGAGATGTATATTTGTGATATATATATATATATATATATATATATTGTGATTTTACTACGATCGAACCGCGCAAAGGAGACTCTGGCGAATTTTTCTGAAAATTTAAGGCGTTAGATTTTTTTTGGAAAATTGGAAAAAAATTATAACTAAATTTTGATTTTGAGTTATAATTTGAAATAGTATTAGTTAATAACTATGAATGAATTTGAATACTTATAAAAGTTTTTATAAAAAGTTGCAACTAATTGATTTTGGAAAAGTTAAACACTTAAAAGAATTTGGTAATCTATTTCAACTAATTTGTTTTGAAAAGTTAATAGAGTCGTAGCATTTTTCTTACTTAGTAATTTCAGGGATGAAATTCTTTTAAGAGGGAAGTATGTAACGACCCAGTTTTTCAGTCATCTGAATTTATAATATTTAATTGATTTTAAATATTGAAAAGAAAATTTAATAAGTTAAATGTTTAAATAATTGAATCTGGAGTATAATGAAGAATAAAAAAATGATTTCTAAAGTTGAATTAAAATCTATTTAAATTAGAATGGAGTTGGTGAACTTTTAAAAATTGATTTAAAAGCGAATAAGTGGAAATTGGAATTTATTTGATTTAATTAACCTGTAAAAATAGTTATTTTTTACACTGTCTCGGATTTCGAAGAAACTAGTTTCATTGGATCCGTAATAGTGAGTTATTAAAGGATTTCAAATTTCGTCGCGATCGGACTTACGGTTTGGTCGTGCGAAGCTGAAACGCACAGAAATTAAATAAAGGAACTTTAATCAAAATAACTCGATTTGAAAACCTATCTTCCAAATACGATGGAATTGGCCTCTGATATATCTTCCATTGTGTTCGAAATAGGGGTAAAACATTATGAACGTCAGGCGGCACGTCTCGATTGGAGTTCGAATTTATTTTGAGTGAATAGTTTTTTGAACTTGCCTATTTAAGGATCCTAAACTAACCCTAAACTCCCAAAACCTTTACCCCAAATTAGGTCAGCCGCCACCAAAATTTCGAAGGCCAGAAACTGCCGATCTTCCTCCTCCTATATCTCCTCATCCATGCAGTTTTAGGCCATGACTCCTAAATGAATATCATAGAGGGTGGTGAGATCTATCGATCCAAAGGTCGAGATCGACGATGGTGGCTGAGATTCGCCAGAATTGGCTCGTGAAGGCACGACGTTCGAATGGGTGCTGCGACCGGTGGAGATGGTCGAGCATGACGAGGCTTAGGGTGGTGATGAAGTAGGCCATGGGCTTTCGTTTGTTGGTCGGCGATGGAGCTACAGGCGAGAGGTAGTGGTGCGACATATGTTCAAAGACGAACGACGATGGGTTGAGTTTACTGGAGGGAAATCGTGTGAAGGAGAAGAGGGTACGGGTGGCGCAGATTCAATGAAGTAGAAATGGGCCAGGATTTATTCTAGGTTAATAAAGGAAATTAATTTTGTGAACAAATTATATTATAATTCGTGTAAACTTTATAATGCTATAACTTGTTCATATGAGGTCCAAATCGAACAAAACAAATTACGTTGGGTTTGTATCGGAAAATACTACGCTATGGAGTTAGATTGGAGTTGATTGGAGCTAATGGAATTTTGGTTAAAATTAAATGCCTATTTAATTTTAATTCAAACTAGAACACGATTGTGACAACTGCAACCAAAGTGAGTAAAACTCACTCTCTCTGGCCCGTTTATATTTTTATATAAGTGGAAATAAATTTATTATATGTTGTTTGATGATTTTTTGGATGTTATGCTATATTATTAGTAGTTGGATATATTCTTGTCTATTGGAGCAGATGAGACCCTATACGTTCATGTGTATGAGCGAATGACCCTTTGTACGTGTGTTTGCCTCGATGCAGACATTGTACATATTTTATCATATGTATATTTGTTGCAGGTTACAGGTTGGAGGGATCCAACTGGATTCTTCACCATTGTTGATTTTTATTTACACATATTGTTATATATGCTGTATTATGTGGTGTTTGATGTGTTGGATGTTATGTTTGCTATTATTGATATGAATCCCCTTTATTAATGCTTTTGCAGCATTGGGCCATATTTTTGGAAATTTAAATTATTAAAATGATGATTTCAATTTAAAAAGGATTTCAAAGTGGTTTTGTAAATATATATGTTTTAATAATTTTTGAATTGTTAAAGAAATGAATTTATTTTAAATGAATAAAAATTTATAATATTTATGTATAAATGGTTTATATATAAGATTTATAAAATTGATATTTTATATGAGTTTTATAAGTGTTAAAATGAAAGTTTATAAAGGAATGCTATTAATAAAGAGATTTAATGAAATGGATTTTTATAAACAGTGTTTTATAAATATTAGTAATGGATTTATAACTGAATTTGTAAATGGATTTGCAATTGAAATTTAGAAATGAAGTTATAATGGACCTTATAAATAATGAGATTACAAAAGAATGAATGTGTATATAAAGAAATTTATAAGTAAATGAGCTTATAATCGGATTTTGATACATAAATGAGATAAACGGGAAATTGGTTAATAAAGGAATTTGATGAGCTAAATATGGATTTTTATAAAAGGAAATATATTCATGTTTTTAAAGAGAATAATTCTTTAAATGAATGTTTGGGAAAGTATTTTAAAATGGAGTTTAAATGGTTTGAAAATACAATAAGTTGTGAATTCACTTATTATTAAAATAATTTTATGAAATGTTTTCCAAATATTGAAATATTGAATGGTTTTGGAAATACATCTTTTAAAGATAATTCGAAGTAAAAAAATTGGAAAGTGAATTTATTTATAAAAGATTAATAAATCAGGCATAGTGACTATTTAGTGCTAAATTATATTTTTGGCCATTTTAGTTTCTCGACTTGATGTGGAACCTATTTAGTCGTACACTTAGTACGTAGCGATCCATATAGGCTTGATTATCGTTTGGTGTAAAGGAAGTTGATTCCATTAGTGTAGAGTGGTTACTCTTATCTACAAAGCTTCCTTCTTGGCCGAAGGATAACAAGTTGAAAGTTGGAAACGTGATAAGTCTACCAGACTTGGTTTATGTATGAGGTTGAGTAACGCTTTTGCGTTGGTGGTGCGAATAAACCACGATCGGTTTATCCGAAAACCACTTTGAACCAACCTATATGCGAAAATTGTGCAGGTTTGTTGGTGATATTGATATTTAGGATTTTCATAGTGAACGACTGCTTGTTGTTCATTTGGGGTTAAAATCCCAATATACATATAGTAGAAGCAGTCTCTTCGTTATGAAATATCCAATGCAAGGACTATTCGCTACTATGAATTTCCCGATAGGATGTTGTAGGAAAGTATCTTTGGTTTGTCCTGTTCCTCGACAACTTGTATGGATGGATGTCTGACATTGCACTTTCTGAGATTACGTACATTGGTTTTTACAAACATACATCTGTGGTGGCAAAGAAGGCAACTTCTCTTAGCTTAACACTCTCTTTGAGACGTACGAGCTCAAGGGTTGTATTTTTGTGGAAGACAATTAGTAGTCAATGGAAATGACAATGCGACATTCAAAGGTGATGTGATATGTGATATGTGAAAGGTATTTGATACCTCTTTTGGCCTCACACTCAGGAAATGACTAAAATAGGGTAGAAGCAGCAAGGCTAAGTGGGTCGCTCCCATTAGGAGATGTCATCATCTGTAACGACCTGTTATTTCGAACCATTCAAATTGACAATCATCCACTCATGTCAGACTTGAATTGCTCAAAACAACATATTGTTAATTTATATTTGGCAGAACCTAGCATATACAGTAATTAAATCAATCATAGAATCACAGACACAGAGTAATATAACAATAAGCAGCGGAATAGATAAATAATAGTTCATGAAGCTACTACAAAATCAGAGTCTAATACAACAAAAATCTAATACATATAAGTCTTGTAACGACCCGTAGATTTTAATAAATTTTATAACGTATTCAATTTGATTTTTGAGAAATTTTAAACAATAATATTTTAAAATAAAAATGTAATATTTGTTAGCTAAATCAATGGGTGACCGTTGCTTTTAAAACTACTCATATTTAATTTGGTACGTTTAATTTCTATTTGTTCCGTTCTTTTCCCTATTGCCTTTTTCATTCCTTGATTTTTGGTGCTATTGGCTTCAAAAAACGTATCATATTTAGTAAAAAATTTATATATATATTCCTTACCTTACCTGTGTCTTTCCTTTGTCTGCTCCTCTTCTTTACAAGCAAATTATAAAGTGCATTAAATAGCTTTTCAGCTGAAATCAAGGGGATTGAACCATTGCCATTATTTTGTTTATATATTTCAGGTTCTCTTTTGCTTTCGGAAGGAAATATACGTTGCCTTCTTTGTGTATTATTCCACCTGCTTAATTTTAGCGTACGTTTCTATTATTTCTCTTTTCTCTTACCTGAAGCATTTATTTTGACTCTTCAATCTCCTTCTGTTAAAAAAAATTTCAAAACTTCTTGTCCAATCAAATTTATTGCTTTAATAATCTTTCCTGAATCAATGCTTCTAATCGTTGCTATTTCATTGCAGCAAATCATTCATTACTTTACATTTATATCAGTACCTTTAATTGTGACAGTTAATTTCCCTTCGATTTTAAATTTTGAAACCTGCTGCACACGCATATCAATTGCTTAATAAACTGCATCAATCAAGTGTTTATGTTACTTCTCATTTATTTGATTGTCAACAGTACAAATTCAAACGGTCATCTAGCTTTATTACTCCCTTTATCTTTTGTTCTGCACGATCACTTGAAGAAACGTATAACGTACGTACGTTTTTTTTTCATTATTTGATTTGGCTGCAGCTCATATTTTATTTGCGTGTATAAATCAACATGAATATTTATTGCCTAAAATCCTCACTCGCTACTTTATATTTATGTGATACGTTTCCCAATTTGTGCCTATTCGTTTTTCCTACATTACTTGTTTTAACCGCTGAAACATTTTTAACCTTTTGACAGTTCAGTTTTTCCACTCTACCCATTTTATATATTTCTTTTCTTCCCCCTCTCCCTGTTCTCTGCTTTCAATATAAATTTGCCAAATCCACCTTCATATTTTCACTCGACAAAAAAAATTATAAAAATAAAAGCATCGCTGCTTCATCTTTTGCCGCCTGGATCTCGTTGCCTTTGCCAATTCCAGAACAAGCCTTCTGCTTCCTTCCCCTCATTTATATACTTATATAAGTAAGTAAGTTGTTTTAAAACTTATTTATGGTTAATATGCAGTTTTGTTATCAAGATTTGCATGGTTTTGTTATAATATATTTCTTTTTATCAAATCATTTTATATGGTGTTATAAGTCGCTTCTTTTTTTTTTGTTGTATGATGCGTGTGTTACATATAATAGTATAGTATATTATATCATAGTATATTTTATCACTGTTGTTTATGGTTTTAAAGTACATATATATAATTTACTGTATGTATATGTTAGTTTTGGATCAAAATACATTAGTATATATGGATATAACTCAGAGCTTTCTATTTTGGGTTAATATATGTACAAACTTATATTTTGTTTTACTTATGAGTTCTATCTGTTATATATATAAAGGTAGTATATATTCTATTTTCGTTTATATCAATACTTTGCTTTCTGATTTTTATATATACGTTTTAATATAATATATATAAACTTATATAAATTTTAAATATGTCTATTATACAAATTTTACCAGTCATGCATATATTAATTATGTTATAGTATGTTATATTAAAATTGGTTATAGTTTTATATTAGTAATGTGTTTAATTAGATATATATAACAGTTTTGATTTCTATTATTCATCAATGTTTTGATTCTTTAATAAATATATGTATATATTAGGGAGCAGTAGTCTTTTGTCGTGTAAAGAAATTTGTGTAAAATTTTGCTTTAAACTTTTATTTTGTTTGAGTTAGTGAGGAGTTTTATAAACATTGGTTTAAATAGAAAAAATAAACTTTTTGTTAGTGTTGTAACTCATTGTTAAAGTTAAAATATATAATTATTTTGCTTTGATCGGCTATTTTAAGTATTATATATTTGGTTTGTTTTAAAACGGCATCTTATTTTTTTTAGGCGTCAGCATGAATTTTTTTAGGTCTGCATATTTTATACTTGTTAAGTTATTCATATTCTAAGATATGTATTCAGTATATTTTTAAGTATGCTTAAAAGCTTGTATATAAGATGAGCACTGACTTTAGGTAAATGTAGGTGTTTTAGATAAATTGTGTTTTATTCTAAAACAATGGATTTTGGAATGTGTGTGTATATAGATATAATATGTGTTTAAGAAATTGTTGTGGGAAATAGTTTAAGTATATAAAAAAAACTTTGATTTTTAATGCTTGAGTTAAGAATGATGATTTAGAAATTTTTATATTATTTTGATGTCTATTTTCAATTTATGTCAAACTGACCCTAATCATTCCATCGATTCCTCATTATCAGTTATCCATCGTGCCTGTTTTCTTCATCGAACCATATCCATCCAGCGTTGCTTTGGAATTCGTAGCTCGTTTCCTTGTTAAATTTCTCTAGCCTCGAAAGGTGAGTAATCACTCACGATTAACGTTCTTATATTTATTAAATTTGATTTCAATTGAAACGACAATTGAAATATGCTGCTGTAGTTATTTAAATTATTATACATGCTATTATCTATAACTGTTCACCTGTGGGATATGACACCATATCCTGATGTTTATATTTTATTGTTATTTATGATATATGCCTGTTGTTGTATTTTATATTACCTGTTATCACTCTGCAAGTTCCCTGTTAGTATAGAATTCACTATGGGTTGAAATGATACACACCCAAACGGACTTTAGAATAGGAGGAAATCGTTATGGGTTGAAATGATAAACCCAAGAGATTTTCATTTGAATTGAAATTGGGATTATGGGTTGAAATGATATCTACCCGTATATATTTAAATTACGGATTGAAATGATAAATATCTGTATCACTTAACCATATGATAGATATATATACAGACACCGTTGGTCCATATATATATATATATATATATATATATACTTTGAAATAAATTCGATGGATTTGGGGAGAAATATATGGTTTTAATAAATGTTGATTCTTAAATTATTATATATAAATGGTAATGGTATATAAATAGATTTAATAATAATATATAATTTAATTAAGATTGATTTAATACATATAATATGGTTAAGTATTTAAATTTATGTTTCAAAATAGATTTCGGTAATAATTTGAATAAGTTAAGGTTGGGAAGATAATTTTATTTAATTAAACCGATTTGAAACTTATTGAAATTGGGATTTAAGATATGATTTATAACCTGGGTTTGAATTAAGTAATTTAATGAATATGTCTTCTTTAAATAAATTTAAGGAAATATTTAGAAAAAAAATGTAATTTAAGGCTAGTAAAATGATATTGAATTTATTAAGTGAATATTCCCTGATTAAATAATAATAAAGTTAAATCAAGAGCTATATGAAACTGTTAAATTTAACTTTGAAAATGTTGAATATTAAATGTGACGACCCGAAGACAATCCCGAGCCACAGCCTTTCTTCCCCGGTGTTCTTCCCGAGAAATTTTAAACTGCTTGTTAAAATTTTAAACTGTTAAAACTATTAACAGTTTCACTCTCTCTCGCGTACGACCCTATATAATTATTCGAGTCCAAACCCTTTTCTTCCCGAGACCAACTTCGAGAAAAACATCCACGAAACCCAAACCCAAACGAGCTGATACACTGTGCCACCGTGCACCTTGCACCGACAATGGTGAACTTCCGACCATCACCAGAACTTCCTACACATCGACAATCGCTCCAACAACCCATCACTATCATCAAACCATCACCAGAAGCCACGATTTCAAATCGAGTTATTCAACTGAACTGAAACCCAAACCAAATGCCAGAAAAAGCCTCGCCAGTCCAATTCCGATCACCAGAGATTGAATCGCTTGGTCCACGCCTTGCCGAACACTTACGCCACCAAACCCCCACAGCCTCGAGACACTCGATCCATCAGAGCCGAAGCAACGATCACGATTTCGTCACTGTACCAAACTAGGTTAAAATTTTAGTTCGACCAATCGCTATCGCCACGATGAACTACCACCACTCCTACCATTTTTGCCCACTACCCTGATCGTTCATCTAGCTCCAGCAACAAATTCGATCACCAAAAACATTCCAGTCACCAGAAAATCCCCAAACTCCCAACTCTGGTCAACTGAGAACTGCCCCCCAAATACAGTTCTAAAAATTGTAATTTTTGTCTTAAAAATCTTGTTTTCTAAAGATGATTCAAGACACACATTTGAATTAATAAAATTCGATATTTGGTTTTACATGTTTAAAAGATTTCTACTGATATTTCTCACATGCATGCATATTTTAAAACTTACATACCTGTTTATATTTTTATTACCTAGATTATGCTATAACTAAACTAATTTGTCTTTAATTCAAATCCTAACAGTGAATAAATAAAAAGATATGGAATTTTGCTAAACTGGTTTAACTCTAAAACTGGGAAACAGAGATATATCAACATGCACAGTCAAAATTTCTCACATACATACAGAATTCATACATAAAAATAAACATGCAAAGATAATTCATTCAGCAATCATTCGAAAGCAAATTTATATCTATTTTAACCTTTGAAAAATAATTGTTTACTCACCTTTTTAGAGATGAACAGAGCCTTGCTGGAAGCTTTGAAAAATTGAAATGCTTGCTTTAAAAACTTGAAAATCATGGCCTCTGGTTGTAAGCTTTTGAAAACTTTGCTTTTTGATTTCTTTAAAACTGAAAGCTTGCTTTTAAAAACTTGAAACCATGAATTCTGGAATTCTGTAAGCTTTGAAAACTTGCACGCACTTGGAAATGATGACTGGGCTTGAAACAGGCAAATGGTTACAGGTCTTGAAAACAATGGTTACGGATCTTTGTTTACAGGGCTTCAGGTTATATTTCTGGTTGAAGAAATGAATTTGCAGGTTTGAGGAGATTTCAGGTTGAAGATTTTGATTTGGAAATGAATCAATGTTTTGGTTTTAAAAGGAATTTCAGTTTTAATTGTTGGAAATGATTTCGGGTTGAACAATTTCTGATTTGGTTTTTGTCTTGTAGATGTGAGAAAATAAACAAGAAAAAGAAAGAGAGGAGGATATAGTTTTATAAAGATTTGTTTTTAAAAATTAAAGAAAATAAAAATAAACTTATGACACTTGTCATATACCTTAGCTAATTATCTCACACATGTATTTAATATGTCCAAAATTTTAACACTTGTCATTATATAATTTCATATTATTTTTAAAAAGATTTTAAAAGCTTTTATATGTATTTCCTAAATAGATAAATACATTTATTAGTTATAAATGCTTTTCTATATTATAAATAAATGAAACCTTTAAAAGAAAATAAAATAAAACTCATTTATATCCTAATAAAATCATATACATGTATTTCATTCATTTTTAAGTGTAAAAATATCTCTTGTATTCAATTCACTATTAAATAAATATTTTCTAAATTTATATGAATAAAATTCCTTTTAAAGAAAATATTGTAAACAAATCTTATTTTAAATAAAAGCCTTGTTCATATATTTTATACCTAAATAAAATAAAATAATTATCTTTTAAAGATTCAAATTTAAATCCAGATTAAAAATTCAAATTTTACTTTTAAAAATCCAATTTAAAAGTCAACTCAACATTTATATTTTTAAATAAACATATTATTAACTTTGAAATTGATATAAAACTACTCAAGACAATATATATATATATATTTAAACAATACTATTAAATATTGGAAATGATAAATCTATTTTAAAATCAAATTTATAAAATAACATAATTAAATAATTATCCTTATTATAATTCAATCTATGCTATAATTAAAACATCATATTATTATTATTTGGTTATAAAATATTCGAAAATAACAAATTTATCAATTTAAAATAATTTAAATTAAGAGATTATCACATTTTAAACTTCTCGAAATCCCGGGATATCACATTAAAGCTTTGAAATATATTAAAAATTTAAATGATCTATTTAGAACTAAATTGAATTGATGAATTGAGCTTTGAATAAATTTGAATTTGGAATTTGAGTTGATTTGAAGAAATTTGTGAGACTTAAGGAAATTTTAAATACTTTACTTTATAAATTATTTAACCTATGTATACAATTTTGGAAAATAGATATATTTGAAATGATATTTGGGTTTGAAGTATAAATTAAATTAAATGACCAAGGTGTTATAGTGTATATTTCTACATTGTAGATAGTTCCACAAATCCTTAGAGGATGGTTATCCCAAACATCCTCTAAGTTAATTGTATTTCAGTTGATATTTCACTTGAGTTGGATTTATTGATATAAGAATGTTAATCCTAACTCGAGTGTTTTGTGTTTTACTTTACGCTCGGGTCAGACCGAGCGATACAGCATTTGAGACTCACCTTTGGAGTTTGGAGCTTCATTTGGAGATCCAACTATCGATTCAGCTTTCAGCTTTCCAGTTGATGTGTTCAGAGAGGTCATCTATTCGTACCGAAGACTTCACTATACTTGAGATATCCTGTTGTATTTTATTTTTAACTCTGACGTTTATATAGTAGCTTCATGAACTACTATTTTATCTTTTCCGCTGCGTATTATTGTATTACTTTGTGTCTGTGATTCTATGATTGATTTATTTACTGTATATGATGAGTTTTCCAAATTTAAATTAACAATCTATTATTTTGAATTATTCAAGTCTGACATGTGTGGATTTATTGTCGATTTGAATGGTCTAAAATAGTGGGTCGTTACAAGTCTCAATACAAAACAAATGACAAATCTGAACATAAACTGAAAATAACTAAATTAACTAAAAGCTGAATAAATATAAGACAGATCTTCAAGCATAGCTCCAGGCTCCAAAGGTGAGTCTCAAATGCTGTGACATTCAGTGTGACCCGAGCATAAAGAAAAACACAAAACACTCGAGTAAGGATTAACATTCTTATGCAAGTAAATCAACTCAAGTGAAATGTCCAAATGAAATGCAAATAACTTAATGGATGTTGGGATTCCATCTTTTAAGGATCTGTTAAACAATATGCATACATAGTACAATACGGTACATAGATAATGTCTATAGTAAAGTAAACTATTAAAATAGCATTAAGGCGTTACCCATATCCCCCCTAACACATTTTTATATATTCTCGTAGTCTATACAGTACCGTAATTCCTCCATAAACTGGAGGGCTATAAGAGGGCACTCCATAGGTACGGTACAAACCAAACTCGTGGAAGGCGTGATAAGGCATGTGACAAGGCACGTAAGGCAATGCCTGTGGTAGGATTCTACCGTTTTGTAGAACCGGGCTGGTGGTAATGCATAGCAGCTACTACTGCCCACCTTGAAACACACTTCCAAAATCATAGGTGCACTCAATCAAATCACAAAGTAATAGAATGGTATCGAAGAAGCATGCTCGATCAGAGGTGTGCCTCAGTCAGCCCAGGTATAGCTCATGTTTTAGTCACATCAAGTTGACTCGCGAGAGTCAGGGTTGCGTTAATACCTCATAAAGACATTCGCCAAACCGTCTTATTTCGTTCTTTAATCTCCACCACGTACACAGTTATTAAAGTGGTTTTCGGTATTGGTAGAGAGTATGACAATATCCGATCCCGGTCTCTTTAACAACCAAACGCTTATTTCACACTGTGGTCATTTTATATTCGAAATAGTTCATAATTCATATCAAAATACCATATTCATTTCAAAATCATATCACTTTCGAAATCATATTCACTTCCAAAATCATAACCATAAAATAGTTTAAACCATCATATCAAAATATTCGCATTTAAATCCATTAAATCTAAATCATAACAGTTCCAACTTAAATAGTTTCAATATTGAAAATAGTTTATATCTATATATATATTGAAATAGTTATAAATTAAAAATAGTTTATATTTAAAAATAGGTTATAGATTAAAATAGTTTATATATTAAAAATAGCTTATATATTTAAAAGATTTTATATCGAAAATAGTTTCAAATTAGAATTGTTTCTTCCAATTTCACAAATCAATTCAAATCATCTTTAGTTCCAAAATTCAATTTAAATCGATCTCAGTTCAACAATTTCAATTAAAAAGGTTAAAGGTTCAATTCAAATTCTCATTAAAAACCATTTTTAATTTATATCGATTTCAAATCCAGGTTGAATTACAAATTTAAACCACTTCCAATTCAATAAGTTTCAAAGTTTAAATCCAGATTGAGGGAGATGAATGCTCAAAATTCTTTTACACTAAAATGTCTCTTAGACAAAACTATAATAATCTATATAATGTCATTGATGAAAAAGGTGAACAGGTAACTAATCTGAGTAAGTTGGAGGAGGAATCAATTGATTATTTCACTGATCTATTCAATGAAGAATATCAAGTAGATTTACCTGCTATTAAAGCTAGAAGTGTGGTTACCGAAGGGGGTATACATATGCTGACCAGGGACATTGAATGCAGGGAAATTGAGGAAGCTATTAAATCTATTGATCATGACTCCAGCCCAGGGCCAGATGGGTTGGGCTCTCATTTCTATGTAACCCACTGGCAAGACCTGAAAGAAAAATTAAGATTAGCTTATCATGAAGCACTTGAAACAGGTAGAATAATAAAAGAAATGAATCATACATTCATTTGTCTTATACCAAAAAAGGAGAAACCAGCTCAAATACAGGACTACAGGCCTATCTCATGCTGCAATGTTTCTTATAAAATTCTTAGCAAAGTTATTTGCAATAGGATTAGACCCATTTTATCTGAATGCATAGGTGAATGCCAAAGTGCCTTTATTAAAGGGAGAAGTATATCTGAAAACTCATTATTAGCACATGAACTGATCAGGAACTTTAAGAAGAAGGGAGCAGACAAAATTTGTTTAAAGGTTGATCTTCAAAAGGCTTATGACAAAATAAATAGAAGATTTATTATTCATATGTTGAGGTGTATGGGGTTCCCTGGAAAATTTTTGAATCTTATTAAAGAATGCATAAGCACTCCCAGATACTCAATACTAATTAATGGAGTACCAAAAGGGTTCATAAAGAGCAATAAAGGTCTGAGGCAAGGTGACCACCTTTCCCCTACCTCTTTGCGGTGGCAATAGAATTCTTTACTCTCCAGATGGAAATATACACACACAACAGCATAATGCAACCAGTTTATAGAATTCAACCTCAATTAATGCATCTTCTATATGCCGATGATCTTATTATCTGTTATAAAGCCAACAACACTGCTAATATGGGTCTGAAAGACAGTGTTTTACAAACTTGAGAGGTTCGTTGGTCTGAAGTTTAATGAGCAAAAGACTAAATGCTATTTTAATGACCAATGCAGAAACAAAGAGAATTTTTGTTCAATCCTCAATTAGGAGGAGGGACAACTTCCTATCAAATACCTTAGTGTGCCACTATCAACTAATGTTATAACTGATAGAGAGAGCTCTAGTTACAAAAATTAGAAACAAGCTTCAAAGTTGGAGTTCAAAATTGTTATCTTTTGCTAGCAGAATTGAATTGGTCCACACTGTTATTACATCTATGGTTAGATTCTGGCTACAAACATTTCAAATACCTAGTGCATCAATTGACAAAATTGAGAGTGCCTGTGCTAATTTTATATGGAGAGGGGGGACTCATAAAGTATCATATCACACTCTATGCAAACCAAAAAATGAAGGTGGAGTTGGTCTCAAAAACCTCAGGGATCTAAAAAAAGCTTATGCAACTAAACTGGCTTGGAAAATTCTCAGTGATAAGGGTCTTTGGGCTGAATGGATGAGAAACAGATATTTGAAAGATAATTTCTGGACTCAAAAGGAGGATATTAATGCATCAGGTACATGGAAGACAATTCTCAGAGCTAGAAGTGACCTTCAAAATTTGGTGGAAAGGGAAATTGCAAATGGAAAGAGCACAAGTTTCTGATTTGACCCCTGGTTGAATAATGAATGTGTCATAAATAAACTAGGATGGGATAGCTTTACTGCTTATGGAGGCAGAGATTTTAAACTGGAAAAATTATCCATGATAATTCATGTGTATTTCCCCCTGATTCTCCAGCTAATCAGTTAAAACGGGAAATAATGAGCATTCCTCTAAGTTCTACAATGTCAGACTCTTGGATATGGAAACCAAATAAAAAAGGCTTCACCATGAAATCTGCTTGGGAACAACTCAGGACAAGAGAAACTGAAATCGAATGGGCTCAGATAGTTTGGAATAGAGCTAGTACTCCTAAAATGTCACAAACTACTTACAAGGCTCTTATCCACAGACTTCCTACTATGGACAGATTAAGAAAATGGGAAATTATACATGACTCGACCCATGTTCTTTGTAATGTGGAGGAAGAAAATCATAAACATCTTTTCTTTAAATGTACATTTACCAGAGCTATATGGGACAAACAAAGGACAACTCTAAACTGCAACTTACAAGATGAATATCTAAGTGAAATAGCGATCTACGTAACAAGATGCTGGAAAACCAAATGCCTGATGGGTAAAGTTGCTTCCATTTTGCTGACCACTACAGTTTGGCATGTGTGGAAAGAGAGAAATAGATGAATTTTTCAAAATAAACACAAAAAAGAACATGCAGTCAGTGAAATAATTAGAAGAGATGTTCAAATAATTATGAAAAGAGTAGGAAGGATACTTACAGATTTATCAGTTGCTGAACGAGAGACATTGAAGAGGATGGGACTAAAAGTAGAAAATACCGAGATTCAGTTGGAGAAGACATGGAAACCTCCATCGTAGCTTGAAGGAAGATGAAGCAGATCTTTTTTTTTCTTATTTTCTTTGACTTTGTCGATCGTTTGTACTGATAGGTGATGTATTTGGGTCGAGCCGACCATGTTTGGTTTTATTAATAAAGCTTTTACCCATTTTCAAAAAAAAAAGTTTAAATATTCAAACAATTTACAATAACTCAATTTGATAAATTTCATTTATATTTCAAAAGTCAACTTTAATGTTATTTAAATTTGAAAATATTAACTTAATCATTTTTACTATCCTTTAAATTATATCTCAAATTACAAAATTAAATCAATATTAAATATTCCATTTTAGTTTTATTTAATTTGAAAATATTCATTTAATCGCCTTTAATCAAAACCCATTTTGTCACGATCCACTTTTCCGTAAAGTTTGAACGGACACTTTACCACACTTGTCTAGTCAAATCTGAACAGAAAGGCGGATAGTAAGGAAAGAAAGTAGAAAGAAGATAGAAAGAAGATGGAAAGAAAATAGAACAACACAGAATCTCACTGCGGAAATGAATAATCTATAATATAGAACAAGTCTTTACATAAAACAAAACTGTAACTTAAACGTATATAGACATCAATCAGAGTATACAGCCTATTCAGCACGGACATTAATAACAACCTGTCCTTACAATTGCTGATATACACAACTAAATCCAACAGAATATAATCATCTACGTGAATACAACTCTGGGCCTCCAGCTCCTCTCTTGAAGCTCCACTCCTTCCAACTAAACCTGGAAATATGCTCGGTCTAACCTGAGCATATAGGAAAAACCACGCCCAGATCAGACTGGTAAAACCAGCATGAGAATTTAAATCACAAGGAATTTTATTCGTTATAACTTTCAAATCCCTTTGAAATCAAAAGTATCCCGTAAGACCATGCCACACATAACCACGATGGGTTTTTCCCTTACGGTAACCAAAACACTTTTTATAGAAAATCTAGTGATATTATAATAGTGTCTAAGTACAAATACTTATTCAAATAGCTGAAATTGTTACATTAATTAAATTCCAGCATATTAGGCTCTACAACCAAAACCGTAAAGGCATGTATTGGAGAATGGATTCCATAAGAATGACTAGGCATTGGGGTACCACCTACCACAGTACACGTCTAGAAAAATGTACCAAGGACTACGCCGGGATCCCCTACAAAACAAGACCGGACTACCCCTAACTTGGATAGACCGAATATGCCATTACCCCGGGTGTTCCCACCCTTTCCGAGCTCCTTCCATGTATCGTAGTAATAATATCCGAGGGTATCTAGAAAGGTGATAAACATACCCTAATTGGGTGAGACCCACTTAGCCTTGCTGCATATCCCCTGCTTTTCAGTCATTCCCGCTTGATGAGGCTAGAGGCTACGATTACCTTTTAAAGGAATTTTCACTTAGAATGCTCATTGTCCTCCAATGACAATATACTGATAGCATTCATCCATACAAGTCTGTTTTGGGTCTGAACGAAACCGAAGGCACTATTCCTACTACATCCATTTTGGAATCATCCTCAGGATTAATAGCGATTAGCCCTTGCACTTTACTGCTCCATCTTCAACTCCATGCTCTTGTTTTCACTTCAAAAACATACTTGTTGGATCAAAGTGGTTTTTGGATAACTTATCCGATCCCGATCTCTTCGAAACAACGTTCGATATTTCCGGTAAACTCAACCCCGGTTCTTTAGGAAATAAACAGATGGAAATATGATCGGAGATCACCTCCTAACCGTTAGTTGATGTATTTCCTTATCATCGTCCTAGAAGAACGAAATGAGTTTATACGTACAGTATAGCACCCCGAACGGTAACTGTACCACATAATTCCCGTGTTTCTTCTAGATATTTCCAAAGTTATGTTTTTGGGTCCATATTTGATAGTCGGTTATTTAACTACCAAATAAACAATCATTCAACCAAATATCTTATTTTCCATTGAAAAACACTAAGTCTCATTTAACTTAATTCCAATTAATTAAATCTCTTTATAAAAAGTATGTACTTATCCCATCGGAGTAAGTATGTTCTCTAACCATTCTTTCAAAATATTTGAAAATCCTTTTAAAATAAATATGGAAAGCACCACTGCGGTATCAACCATGGATTCACAACTCAATGGTTACATCTCTATCCCAGAGAAATCCAAAACTTAACTACAGGCACTCTCTACCTCCGATTTTGCCATGAAAGTATACCATTACTTTTCAAAAACTTTATTTAATAATTTTCAAAATAATACTTATAAAGTTTCAATATAAATTTTCAAGTTCTAATTTAGTAAAATACTCTTTTATAAAAGTTTACTATATAATATATTATTTTTAAAACCTTGTTAATATTTAATAAATTTATCTTTGGGATAAATATACTTTAATACTAATTAACCCTTAAGTAATAATTAGCTTTAAACAAATCACTATAAAATAACTTTAATCAATAATTAATACACTTTAAACAATTTAAATAATTAAATAGATTTGAACAATAATTAATACTTTTTAAAATAATTTTTAAGAATAATAAAATAATTACTTTAAATCATTATCAAAATATTCACCAATTAACTTTAAAATATCATTAATAAATAATAATCATCCCTAAAAAATTTTGGTTCAAAAGTCAACCTCCAAATCGGAAAAGACTTATTATTTTCAATGATACTGTTATCCCGCCTTTTGGCAAGGCAGTGACACCAAGGACTTAACTAGAAACCAGTGACAGATTGTCTCAAAGACCAGCTACGCGCAAGGATCGCTATGGATATCGATGAATTTTGTTCGAGTACGGATCTGGCTACAATTGGTAAGACATGACAAGTAAAACCATTCAAGCCAACTTTCCGAATTTCAAGTCGATCCGAGTTCATACGCTCAAGATATCATTGATACAAGTTGGAAGAAATGGCCCTTAGTTCGACTCCATAGGCCAGTCTATGACTCGAATCCATCAGAAGATGTCATGGGTCGAATCGATCTGAAGTAGCCTTAAGATCGAATCGATTTGAGGTAGCCTTAGGTTCGAATCCAACAAATTTCTCTACTTCGAATCCATGGAGGAAAAGTGCCTCGAGTCCATGGAACATAGCCTTGCTTCGAATCCAGGAAGAATACCTAGCTTCGACATCATCAAGCGTAGACCATGACTGATTCGAACGCACCTTGCCCCGAATCCATAGGCCAGGCCCCAATTCGAATCCATGGAACAACCATTGTTCGACTCCATCGAACCTCCCTTGCTTCGACTCCATCGAACAAACCTCTGTTCGAGTCCATCGAGGGATGGCTCCTTCGAATCCATACAACTGGATGAGTCCTCGACTCCACCATCTTCGAATCCAAGCCATGGATTCGACCCAGTCAAACAGGTGTACAAAACGGATCGAGGCGAGATACGCGTGCCACGTCGCAGCAAGCATCGAGTCGACCGAATCGATTCGAACTAAGATCGATTCGAAGTATCCCTGTTCTCCAGAAATGCAACATTGAATCGATCATATCTCGAGTTCTACAAGTCCAAATGCCATGAGATTTTCACAGAAGCTTAAACACATGATGAAGAATGTTCACACCAAATTTCAGCTCGATTGGATGATTTCTTGATCGATTCGAACCAAGGGTCGAATCGATCCCAAAGTGGGCTCGGATCTCCAGATTTCGGCCATGTGGGCCCCCTGACGTACCAGAACTGGTCTCCCCTCATTTTAGGCGAAATATCAGCCTCCTACACCTATAAATAGAGCCCCTGGTCATTCAGAAAAGGGGTCGGAGAATTCTAAGTACTGAAGAGCGCCCAGATTCTGCCAGATCTACTCCAGAACACCGCCGCTGCTTTAGATTGAGACTTAGCTTATGAAACCAGTTGTATTACCTTATAAACTACTGTAATCTCCAAGTAATCGAGCAATAAAATCATCAAACTTCATAGTGGACGTAGGCAAAACGCCGAACCACTCTAAATCGCTTGTCTTTGCAATTTACTTTCTGTTGTTTGGAGTTTTTGTTAGATAATCCACAGTTTTAATTTTCATTCTTCACTTTTATCTCTTCAAAAACTTCCGAAGAGTGTTGTGCCCATTTTTGGTACAAACACTTTGGTGCTTTCACCGAGAAAAAACCAGCTTTTTTCTCCTGCTCCTTGGATCTACCATCGATACCGGATTGCACAAATCCAAGAGGAAGATCCAGATCTTTGATTCACAGTCCTTCCATTCTACTCAGATTTGCATAAAATCTAGGAAAAGGATTCATCATTCAAAATGGTTAGCACGAGAACCACTTCTACAGCTGCTGGACAAGAAGGTAGGGATGGACAGAATCCTGCTCAACAGCAGCCATCCAACCAAGACAACACTGCCCACTCAGATCCATCTGGGGCAGTCACTAGACAAGAATTTCAGGTGTTGCTTCAAGAGTTGACTCAGAGTCGGCAGCAGTTAGCCGAACAGTTGCGTGCCAATATTGAATTGACAAACCAACTAAACCGCCAGGGCCGTAGGAGGTCCAGAAGGGATGATGTTTCCCGCTCATCCACTGAAAGTTCTGCCTCATCTGACTATCATCATAGATCTACCCGTCCCCGATTAGACGGAGATCATGCTCAAGCTGCTGGATATCAACCCGCTTTGACTGTTGGACAGTTGAGGGCAGGACCGTCGACCAGCTTTCAGGCCGGGCCCTCCACACAAGGAGGCCCTACTACACAGCATACCGCGGACAATCACGCCGCAGCTGCCACAATAGAAACAAGGGTTGATACCCGAAATCTTTCAGAGCCAAATAATCGGCAACGTGGGCGTACTCCTGAACCGTACGTCCTAGAAGACGCTGAGCCAAGGAGGCAAAATTTGGACCGTCGACAGCGCCCGGTCCGAACTCGCGCTGTGGAACCCGACCACACCTTAGCTCGGCAAGCTCAAAATGTAGCAATGCCAGACATCTCGACTATGATACGTCAGATGATCCGCGAAAGCCAAGGCCTTACCAACGATGACTGGGGACTTTCCCGTAGTCATACTCCCTTCACAGACGAGATACTGAATGCTGAACCTCCTCGGTGATTCAGAATGCCAACCCTTCCTATGTACGAAGGAAATTCTGATCCCAATCAACACATCTTGAAATATGAATGGTCGATGAGCGCCGCAAGGGCCGATGACGCAGTAAAATGTCGAAGTTTCCCCATCTCTCTAGGTGGAATTGCAACGATGTGGTTCACGAGATTGCCACCTAGGTCTATCTCTTCATTTGATCAATTGGCTAAGAAATTTGTTGAACAATTTCGCATGCATGTCGCTAGGCCCAA
Organism: Allium fistulosum; assembly: GCA_030737815.1. Lineage (NCBI taxonomy): Eukaryota > Viridiplantae > Streptophyta > Magnoliopsida > Asparagales > Amaryllidaceae > Allium > Allium fistulosum. The sequence continues at coordinate 739,080,004 of CM060906.1, forward strand.
AGATGTCAACACCTTATCCAGTGTTACCCAAGCCCGTGAGGAAACGCTAAGGCGTTACTTGGAGAGATTCCATGCGGCATGTGTGGAGATTAGTAATCCCAACGATAACTCAATTTTAATGGCATTGACAAAGGGAATTGACCATGATTCTGAATTTGGAAACTGGTTAGCTGGAAAACCACCCGCATCGTTGGACCGTTTCTACTCCAAAGCCGCACAATTCTTACGGCAAGAGGACGCGAAACAGTCTAGGAAGCAGGACGATGCGGGACCTAGAAGCGAAGGAATACAGAGCAATGTAGCCGTTAAACAGTCCAGTGACAATTCCGGAAAAGTTCAGTTGAACATACAGAACAAGCAAACTCAGCCAAGAGGTAACAACGGCCAAGATAAGAAAAGAGACTCAAATCAAGGTCCACGGCATGAGGCTCCAATGTTCGATAATTACACACCATTGAATACATCATTGGAAAATGTGTACCTACAGACTTGCAATACTATGCAATACAAGAAGCCGGCTCCGAAGCAATCGTCGGAGAGGCAGATTCAAACAGGGAAGTTCTGTAGATTCCACGAAAGTTATGGCCACAACACCAATGAATGTCGACACTTGTAGGACCTCATTGAGAAGTTGATCAGAGAGAGGAAGTTGGACCAGTTTGTGCGGGCACCGCAGTCTGAAGGGGTGGGCCCCTCAAATCAAAATCATGTACAGAATCCAGAAAGACAGGAAGAACCAGGTCGTGTCGAAGGAAGACTGGTAATTAATGTTGTAAGTGATAGTCCTCGTACAGCGAAGCGAAGCTGGGGAGAAATGAAATCATATAACAACTTGGACAATAAACCTTCGACCAAACGAAAGAGAGCGATAATTAACGACATCACTTTCCGAGACAACGATATTTATTATGTCGGAAGCCCGACTACTGACCCACTCGTGATATCGGCGCAAGTAGGTCCAGCTTGGATGAAGAGGATACTAATTGACTGCGGAAGCTCTGCGAATATCCTTTTTATACATGCTTATAATCAAATGAGGATGAAAGCCAGGGATTTGGAACCTTGCCAAACTCACCTCCATGGATTTAACGGTAGCGCTACCGTACCTATTGGGATGGTGAAGCTACCGGTTAGTTTGGGATCTAAGGAACATAGGAGAGTCCAGACATTACAGTTCGCTGTGTTGAACATAGTCTCGCCATACAACGCTTTCTTAGGACGACCTGCCCTTACTGAATTCAGAGCCGTAATTGCCCCGTGGTGCTTAACCTTAAAGTTCCCTACCGTCAACGGAGTTGGAGTTGTCCAGGGCGACCAGGTTGACTTGAGAACAGTCATACGCCGAAATCGAGTCGCCCGACTACGCAATGCCGAGGACCGACTTAAAACTTTTGAACGCAATGAGATTGTCATTAAAAAAGAATACCCAGCACTACCACACATGAAACCAACATGGAAGGGGTTACATGAGATTAAGCAGGAGCTCGGGGATGGTATATATGAGTTAACAACCGCTGATGGTCTAGCTTCACCAAAGGCCTTGGATGGCGAAAGTCCTCGTCGCTATTGCACATAACAGGCTATGTTTATCTATTTAGTTTAAATTCTGTTTTAAATTTTGTTTCTGCATTTCGAAATTAGAATTTGTAATAAGGCAACTGACTTTGCCATGCTTTCTTATTTCAGCAATAAAATGCCATCTCTTTGAGCCAGAGCTGTGATTCATTAAATACAATGTACAACATCACGATGCACGAAGAGCCAAATTCCATCACACAATGGGATTTATTCAAGTAGGGAGTGGCTATGAAGCAATCAACCACTCACCAAATGAAACCCGAGCTCGGGGGCAAGCTATCACATCAGGCCAGAAATGGGTTGATACACGACAACCTTTTCCTTAACTCCGTACTCCTAGAGTGCGAGGCGGAGTATAAACATTCATTCAACTCCGTACTCCCAGAGCGCGAGACAGAGTATAAACATTTACAAAATCCCAGAGTACTCCGAGAGCGCGAGCTGGGTACAAAACTTTTTAACTAACTCCGTACTCCCAGAGTGCGAGGTGGAGTATAAACATTTTCCTAAATCCCAGAGTACTCCGAGAGCGCGAGTTGGGTACAAACTTTTTACTTAACTCCGTACTCCCAGAGCGCGAGACGGAGTATAAACATTCACAAAATCCCAGAGTACTCCGAGAGCGCGAGCTGGGTACAAACTTTTTACTCAACTCCGTACTCCCAGAGCGCGAGACGGAGTATAAATATTCACAAAACCCCAGAGTACTCCGAGAGCGCGAGCTGGGTATAAATATCAACAAACTCCAGCTTCCGAGAGCGCGAACTGGAGTATAAACATTAGCTAACTCCGGATTCCGAGAGCGCGAACCGGAGTATAAACATCAACAAGCTCCAGCTTCCGAGAGCACGAACTGGAGCATAAACATTAACTAGCTCCGGATTCCGAGAGCGCGAATCGGAGTATAAACATCAACAAACTCCGGCTTCCGAGAGCGCGAACTGGAGTATAAACATTAATTAACTCCGCACTCCCAGAGTGCGAGGTGGAGTATAAACATACGTCAACTCCACACTTACTCCCAATATTGGTGGCAGAACCATAACACATAACAAGTTGAAGACAAAAGGGAACACATTCTCATTTTCATTATCAACAAAAAGAATCTGATTACAAAATGGTTCGAAAAATTGCTACTAGTGGGAGCCGAATCCACATCTATACACGACTATAGAGAAATCAACAAAATGCTACCCTACACAACAAAGATTTAAAGAAAGAATTCAATCTTTCTTCTTTCTTATCTTCTTCTTCGGGGTAGCCCCACCAGATCCACTGCCTTTTGGCAAGGCCGTGACACCAAGGACTTAACTAGAAACCAGTGACATATTGTCTCAAAGACCAGCTACGCGCAAGGATCGCTATGGATATCGATGAATTTTGTCCGAGTCCGGATCTGGCTACAATTGGTAAGACATGACAAGTAAAACCATTCAAGCCAACTTTCCGAATTTCAAGTCGATCCGAGTTCATACGCTCAAGATATCATTGATACAAGTTGGAAGAAATGGCCCTTAGTTCGACTCCATAGGCCAAGTCTATGACTCGAATCCATCAGAAGATGTCATGGGTCGAATCGATCTGAAGTAGCCTTAAGATCGAATCTATTTGAGGTAGCCTTAGGTTCGAATCCAACAAATTTCTCTACTTCGAATCCATGGAGGAAAAGTGCCTCGAGTCCATGGAACATAGCCTTGCTTCGAATCCAGGAAGAATACCTAGCTTCGACATCATCAAGCGTAGACCATGACTGATTCGAACGCACCTTGCCCCGAATCCATAGGCCATGCCCCAATTCGAATCCATGGAACAACCATTGTTCGACTCCATCGAACCTCCCTTGCTTCGACTCCATCGAACAAACCTCTGTTCGAGTCCATCGAGGGATGGCTCCTTCGAATCCATACAACTGGATGAGTCCTCGACTCCACCATCTTCGAATCCAAGCCATGGATTCGACCCAGTCAAACAGGAGTACAAAACGGATCGAGGTGAGATATGCGTGCCACGTCGCAGCAAGCATCGAGTCGACCGAATCGATTCGAACTAAGATCGATTCGAAGTATCCCTGTTCTCCAGAAATGCAACATTGAATCGATCATATCTCGAGTTCTACAAGTCCAAATGCCATGAGATTTTCACAGAAGCTTAAACACATGATGAAGAATGTTCACACCAAATTTCAGCTCGATTGGATGATTTCTTGATCAATTCGAACCAAGGGTCGAATCGATCCCAAAGTGGGCCCGGATCTCCAGATTTCGGCCATGTGGGCCCCCTGACGTACCAGAACTGGTCTCCCCTCATTTTAGGCGAAATATCAGCCTCCTACACCTATAAATAGAGCCCCTGGTCATTCAGAAAAGGGGTCGGAGAATTCTAAGTACTGAAGAGCGCCCAGATTCTGCCAGATCTACTCTAGAACACCGCCGCTGCTTTAGATTGAGACTTAGCTTATGAAACCAGTTGTATTACCTTATAAACTACTGTAATCTCCAAGTAATCGAGCAATAAAATCATCAAACTTCATAGTGGACGTAGGCAAAACGCCGAACCACTCTAAATCGCTTGTCTTTGCAATTTACTTTCTGTTGTTTGGAGTTTTTGTTAGATAATCCACAGTTTTAATTTTCATTCTTCACTTTTATCTCTTCAAAAACTTCCGAAGAGTGTTGTGCCCATTTTTGGTACAAACAGATACTAAATCAAATTACCATCTGTTCCATAACAGTCCAAAATAATAGATACAGATACTCACATCAATCTGTTTTTAACAACCAATTCAAAATCATATTGCCAATATAATTTATCAAGAACATAAATAGATGTCCGTACGAATATAATAGCAGAACAGGGTTTTATTTCTGCTAGTATATGTCCACAACAGATATATTCAGTAATAATGGCAGAACGGTGATTTATTCTGCCAATAGGGCTCTATTTAAAAACAATTAGTGGAACGGTGTTTTATTCCGCTAAACAGATGTCAAAACATCGTAATTAACTTAAATTAACTTATTGTTAATTTATCTGGGCAAATAAATTAAATGACAAGTCATATAAATTAAAATGACATCATTTGTTTAAAATCGGTTGATTAAATTTCTATCCGTTCAAATAAATCATAATTTTTCACTTATTCAAACTTGACAACCATTCATATGATGACGTAGTGTTCGTTGATACAAACCCATCACAACAAATTTCACTTCGATCGGAACTCGTATGCATTAGTTATGATATTTTAAAATTTATAAAATATGTATATAATTCAACATTTTATACTTCAAAACCTGACCGTTTTAAAATACCATAAATTATTATAAGACCAAATCCGACAATAGGTTTAATGACAACGAAGCTCTCGGGCGATACGAACCCAACATAGTCAGTCTCGCATTAATTGGACTCCGTGTGCATTAGCTATAAAATTTAAACTTTACAAAAGAATAAATAAAGTTAAACAATTTTAAATAGTGCAAAATTCCTTCATCTCCTCCTCTGGGTCGAAGCCCATACTATAATTTTTTTTGATTTGCTTTAAAATTTCCCTCCACCTTTCTTTTATATATATATATATATGTATATATATATATGTATATATATATGTATAAATATATATGTATATATATATATATGTATATGTATATATATATGTATATGTATATATATTTAAGGCATGGGCCGAATGCCATGGTCTTCCTACCAAAAAAAGCGAAACCTGTTTTCCCCTTCCTTTCTCTTCTTCCTCTCTTTCTTTTACTTTCCCGTTTCCAGTTCAAAATTTTAAAACCCACGATCCCAAACCAGAGTTTCACTTTCAATCAACAGCTGCCTAAGCTTGAACTAAACCTCCACGTGCACTCGAAACTAAACTCGAAAAGCTACAGCATCCATCCCTAATTTTCGAGAGTCTTCCCCATCACCAGCTCACACAACGTTCTCGTGCACGCATGCACGTGCACGTGCACCAATGACCAAACCATCGTTTCACAAAATCGAACGCACTCATATACTCGCCTTCATCTGCTCGACCATCTCCACCGCCTCGCCAATTCCCTGGCCCACCCACACAACCTCCGACCGAAAACTGGTCACGTACGAACTAACACACGCCCAGTAAAACTCCATCCACAGCCACCACGATCACGTAGAATCAACGCCGCCTATGCCACTTGAATCGCCCACACTCCAAGCAGCTCCAAGTCCATCGCGGCCTAGCTCAACGCTCCCCTCCTCTACCATTGACAAGAAACCCGAACTCAAAAAACAATGCCCTAAACCCTAAAAACCTCTCACCATCGCTAATCGAAGCCAAATTCAAAAATTGGCCACGGTGAACCTCTTGCCCATGTCACTAGGCTCCTCCTCGACCAAAACGCAACTTCCCTCATTAACCCGATCGTCGAAAATCATTTTTTGAACAAAAATTGATCATCTAACAAATTCTCACAGTCCAGGCTATTAAAGAATATGATTTCTTCACTAAAATTCCTATCTTCGTATGTCGATCACAAATATGTACATGATTCGATGTTTTAAACATGTCGATTTTTGTTGAAAACCAAATTATCTACTGTATTTTTGAGTTTTCTCAAAATTTACAAAACAAACTAGCTTAAAACTATTTTTAGCATGCTCTATACTCAAAAACGAACACTTCGTTAGTTTACATCATTTGCAAATTCGAATCGGATAGAGAGATAAAGATTTTTGAACCTAAGCATGTATGAAATTTTATCTCTATTAACATAACAGGGAAATATTTTTAAAAGGTTCCAGGCTTTAAAAATTTAAATCTTCACCTTCCACGTTACTTTAATCTTTGAAAACTTCAAGTTGAATCCTAGTTTTAGATCTGAACTCTTGAAATCTTGCTTTGCTTTCGAATTCGACAGAGCAGGTTGTTCTTTTCCTCTTTTTTCTTTTCTTTTCTCAGTGTTTGTTTACAGAGTTTCTGTTTTACAGGGTTTTAACAACTAAAGCTAACACTCACAAGCTTATATGCATATATTTATGCAAGAATGAGATGATGTATACGTTAATGAGTTGAAAAGAGGATGAAGTGATATATTTTTTAGTTGAAAAGAAGTGAAGAAAATGTTTTTAACCTTTCCTCCTTTAAACCAGACAGATGTTTATGTTTATATATCTACTTTTCTACTTTCCTTGCTTTGATTTACTGAGTTGATATGCATCAGCCTTCACACCCTTTCTTGTTTTGCTTGACTAGGCAAATGTTTATATTTGTTTTCTATTATATTCTTATATAGTTGATTGGTAAATTTTGTTTTAACTTTCACATGATTTACCTTTTTGTTTATTTACTTTTTACTTGATTTTTGACATCCCTTTTTATTTGCTTAGTTAATTTCCTCCCCATTCATGTTTTCATAAAATTTTTGAAAACAATATGTAAAGTGGTTTTCGAATTATAATAATAAAACAAATTAAGTCTTTATATTTATATATATACTTCTATTAAAATATATATAACTCAAGGCATATGAAAATTTTGCTATTTTATTTTAAGTATATAAAATAACATTTTTGTCAAAACATTATTTTGTAAAAGATTCCTTTTTAACATGATTTTATAAATTTACTCATTTCTATCATATATAATATCATATATTCCTTCTTTCATTTTCAATATATGCATATATATATATATATATAATTCTTAATAACTATATATTTATTAGTTCACAAATATGTATATTTCACTTATCATTACATATATTGTTTTTAACCCACTAGCTTATTTAGTTTATACATATTTTACATTTCTTCTTAATTAGTATATATATATATATAAGAAAAATCCAATTTCAAACTCTCTCTATTTATAATGCATTTTATTTTTCACAAGTCATACCATTTCTATTTATAATATATCCTTCTTATTCACTTACATTTATTTGCTATTTATTTCTTTCCAAATTATATATATAAATTTTGTTGCCTTGAATATATATATATATATATATATAAGAAATTCCATTTTAAATCAATTTCCTATCTTATAAATAAAATTTGGAAATTCAAAATACTATCTTGGCTTAAAAGCTATATATTATCACCAATCATCACTTAACGGGGATTTTATTTTGATAAAAATACCGTATTATTGAATATTAAAAATTTATATTCAAAACTCGAGACGTCAAAAATCCCAGGTCGTTACACATTTATCAAGTTATAAAAATCATATCTTTAAATCTCAAAATTAATAAGTTTCAAATCAAATTTTTATTTAAATACAATTCTTAAACAAATAAAATTTCAAGTCCACTTTAACTTATCTTTCCAATCTTTATTTACTTAAGTTATTATAAAATCTATTTTAAGATATTAATATAAATTTATAAATAAATATTTAAAAACTATTATATATATTAGTTAAATTAAATTCTTATAAATTTTATTACATTAATTATTATTAAATTAAATCTTATTTTTACTAAATATATTGTATAAAATCTTATTTTATATATTTAAAAATAATAAAATTATAAGTAAAATCTAAAAATTTATATTTTTCAAAACTTAACTTATAAATTTAAAATTTCCAAACATATAATTTTAAAATCTAAATTTTACACATATATTAAAATAAAAATCTTTATATTATATTTTAAAAATCAAAACTCATATATATTCTTTCAAAAGTTTGGGAATCATTTTTCAAAAATAGACCAATGGTGTCCGTATATAATTTTCTATCCTATGGTCAAGTGATACGGATATTTATCATTTCAATCCACAATAATTAAAATTTACGGGTATATATCATTTCAACCTGCAATCCCAAAATTATCAACAAAATCGCTTAGGTTTATCATTTCAACCCATAACGATTTTCCTTAATCTATAATATCATTCGTGTATGTATCATTTCAACCCATAGGGAATTTCTAAACTAACTGGGAACTTGCAGAGTGAGAACTATAGAATAAAATAGCATATCATATCAATTTACAAGCATATATAATCATTAACAATTTAAATTTAATATATATACAAATAGGTTATGGTGTCATATGTCTATTAACATCGGTTAACAATTTTAAATATTAACATATCATATTCAAAAATTAAATAACTAACAATTTCAATTTAACAACATATTTAAATCGTCATTTCATGTGAAATCAATTTACTAAACATAAGAATGTTAATCATGAGTGATCGCTCACCTTTCGTGGCTATGGAAACAATGATGGCGAAGAAGGCGATACGGACACGCACACGGATACAGACACTCCACAACAACACTTAGAAACTATTGCGACAATTTCGACAGCGGCAAGCAAAGCACTGAATTCGATAATATCAAATATATATATATATATAATATAATTTTTTTAAAACAATATTTCTTTTCTAAAACTTTCAAATAAATTAAACATAATATATATAATAAAGTTATTAAAAAATCTATTTGAAAATATCAACATACATTTAAGTAAATACTTTAAACATATTATTTTGGCAACCTGGAGTTTTATAACGATTTATTTTCATCCAATGACGATAAAAATTGTTGTTAATTGCTATTTGGAGTTTTAATTCGAGTTGAAATCCTTTTCAAAAATTTGGTTAAGAGTTTATGGGCTTTAAATTTAATCTCGGCCCATGGTGTTTCTTTGTTTTGATGCCGTGATAATCCAAGACCTGACCGCCATTTCACTTTGATTCGAAAACCCTAAACCTAAACCTAAACTAACGAACGAAAATGGCGGCCTCCTTTCGTTCGTTCCTCTTTTCGAAATTTAGGCTTTGCAATCCGCAGTCGCCGCTTTCAGAGTTTGTCGATCGTTCATCTTGAGCTCAGCTCAGTTGCTCCTTCTTCATGGAAAAGGTGAGTGAATTATCACTCACATCTCTTTCAATCTTAGGTCGCTCGACTTCGTTAAGATGTTAATGCTTTTCTTGCTGTCTTGGTTCGATTTCTGTATACCACGGCACTTATTTTGTATGAAATCTGCAAACATGATTTTGGGAAATTATAATTTTGATGAGGATTCAATTTCATTTTGAGTTTGATGATTTTTACTTCACTCTCTGGCTTCATGAGTTTGCTGGCTTCGGCTTTGGCTTGAGATTTCGCTTAACTGTACTTCGGTACTCGATTTTAATTCGAGAATGATGTTTTCTCTTATTTTAACAAGATTTGAAGAAAAGAATTTGATACCTGATGTTCTCGGTTTTGGTTTTGAGCTGGTTAATATCCTTGGCTATCAGTTTTGACTTTGATCTGTTACTTAACCTTGGCCATGTGTTCATCTGAGAGTTGTTAGCATTGCATCACCACTGTTGACCTTATCTGAGCATTGTTCATTTTTGATTGAGTCTGGATTTACATATTATGTCCCTGGCCATTCTTTGTACAACCTGTCCTGGATTACCATATTGTTGTGATGAGCTCGGGTAGTCTTCATTTAGGGTAGTCTGCACTGCTTTATGTTGTTGCTTGACCTGTTCCACTATGGTTCCATGCCTTGTGGTTGCATTTCATTCGTGTTTGCTGTCACATTGGGCTTGTAGTTGGTGTAGCTCGCTGTCTTTGAACTTTGCTCGGTCATTTGAGGAGTTGGATCTGCATTTTTGTTGTATCTGTACCTGTAGTTGTCTTCGGCTGCACACTCGATTTTGTGATGTTGGCCTGATTCGACTTTTGCCATGTTATCCACTGCCTCTAGTAGCACTTTGATATTGTGTAGCTTTTGAATCATCCCTTACCTGTTGCATTTGCATATCACTCTAATTCCATCACTACACTGTTTATCTGCATATAAACTTGAGTTCTGACTTGATTAGATTTCGTGACTCCCTAGTTACTTGGTATAGTTCGAACTTGGTTCTGGTTATCTTCGACATTGGTTTAGATATTGAACTGTACTTCATTTGATATTCGGCTTCGATCATTTTGGACTTGTCTGTATATCATTACTTTGAAACTGTTTCGACTTGATCATTTAACATCACCTGACTTTGACACGCTTTCTGTCATCGCCTTACTTTGATCTTATCTGACTATTGTTTGGTAATGATCACTATTTTAATCTGGTCATTTGAACTGTAGCTTTTGTGTAGTCTAGTATCACCTGTGACTTGAGTTCCTTGCTATGTCTTTTGTGCATTAGTCACTTGAACTTGTTTCTCTGTCTTGTAGCCTCTATACATTCATGTAGTATGGTTTCACATGCATACTGCCTATACATGCTTGGTTCTTGATTTCTGGACTGATGTACATGCGTTCACTTGATCATGGTTTCATTGTGGTAGCTTCACTGTAGTATGTTATCTGACATCACCTTGTAGTCTTCACATATGATATTTTCATATAGTCTGTTGGTCTTCATGCACTTGGTTGCTTCACTACGGGTCTCTGTTCATGTTGACACTGGATTTTGCTGCAATCTTCACTTCGAGTTATATACTTCCTGCAGTCTATTTGGTCATGGTAGTTGCATTCACTTCACGTTTTCACTGTCATGATGTATTGAGTTTGCTAGCCTGTCTGCACATGCTTGAATGCATTTGAGTCTGGTATATTTGCATTAGTATTGGAGTTGCACATTTTTGCTCGCACTTTACTTGTAGTCATCAGTAAGCATTGCCTTGCCTTTGATCTTGTTGTGGGTGCATGTATTATTTGAGTCTGTTGGCACTGGTCTGTGATGTTCAGGTCATTTTGAATTGAGAGCCTTTATGTTGATTTGGACTTGCAGTTTTTAACTTGTACCATTTGAGACAGTTTGCTTGTGCTTGTCTTTCCTGGTCACTGCATGATTATGTGGTTTGGTTCCTTTTTGGTAATTTGTACCATTGCCTTCGTGCACTGGGTCATTCGAGCCTTTGTGTTCTGCATTCGAGTTGAATCAGTGTCTTGACCCTGGTAGACTCGACGTACGGTAGTGGCGAGGCAGTGCACGCGTGCGTGTACTGCAGCCACACCGAGATCTAATTTGGTTTGATGTCATCTGTTTCTGATTCTTTGAGCTTTTGGATATTTCATAGACTGTATTGGCGAGGCAGTACACGTTAGCGTGTACTGCAGCCAATCAGCATTGCCATTTTTAAATTGACATTTCAATTGTTTAAATTGATTTGGATTGTTAATTGTCGTTTAACACTGTTTAGTGTTATATCTGCCGTTATCCGATTCTTTTATCGAGGAGTCGGATATACGAGATTTCTGTGACTGTCGTCTATTTGATAATTGATTATTATTGCTTCTGTGCACTAATAACTGAGTTTGAATTAGACTGACCCGTGTATTATTTTCTTTTGAATGTAATACTCGGGTCAGACCCGAGTATTTCAGGTTGTAGATTTACTGCTTTGAGTTGTTGTTGAGCTGTGAAGACTTTTCATATCATTTGAAGTGGTCTACGTCTTTTGTAGTAGTCAGTATGTCTGTTTTAAGTTGATATGTATTCATGTATATTAGCCGATAATGTACTTGTATATATAACTTCTTGGGTCGACAGTTGTAGTTGTATCATATGTATTGTGTCAACTGTATTGTAACTGACATCAGTTATATATATGAGACTTTTGTTTTTATCTGTGTTCCGCATTCTTTGTGTATCTGTGTTATTTTTATATATATTGTCCTAAACCATTATGAACCATCATAGCTCGTTTTATACTGGAATTGGGTATGTCGATGGGAGTGAATAAATAAGAGATGAAAAATTTAAAATATATACCACTCCTATCGAGGTAACCAATACTAGTGTAAGGCCAACTACGGATGGCCGCTCCTATCCAGCCTTATTCTTCATAATAACAGACAGTATTTCTTTTAATACTCTTTGTTATTGTGAGTATATTGGTGGGGCGTCACAATTATATATATATATATATATATATATATTCTTCAATTTAAAACACATATTTAAGATAAAATCTTCATATTATATTTAAAAATCAATATTTATTAAAACATATATTTTAAAATCAATATATCTATATATTATATAAAAATCAATATATATACACACAGACTTATATAGACTTATATACAAACAGTTTTATAAAAGATGGTTGCAGCTCGATCTGGGTCGCTGGTGTTAAGGGAATATGGGCTGCTAGCGGTGACGAGCTTGGTCAGGAGGAAGGACAACAAGTGGTTGGAGCAGCTTCAGGTGAAGGGCAGAGTGTGGTGAGCCGTGTTGGTAACTGCAGTGGTGTGGAGGAAGGTCGGCTGCTGGAAGTTTGGGTGGCGGAGGTGATATGTATGACTGTTAGGGTGGAAGAGGCGGACTGGATAAGTAGGGAGACAAGCTGGCTGACAAGAGGAAGAGAGGATAGCCTGAAGTGATGGTTGCTGTCGAGTTCGGCGTGTGGTGTGAGGCTATAGTGGGGAGTTTGGGTTGACTGTTGGTTGTAAGTTGTCAGTGAGGTGGAGGGAGGAGTGGGAGGTTTTTCTCGGCTGGTAGGCGTTGTGTGGAGGAGAGAGAGTGGCGGAGGGGAAGCTGAGGAGATGGTTGGTTGTGCGTGGTGGTATGGACGAGGAGGGAGGCATGTGTGGCTTTTCGCATGCTTCCATGGAAGGGAAAAAGGTGCGGCTGCTTGGGCATGTAGTGTTGGACGTGGGCGATGAGGAGGGGCAGTGGGAAAATGGTGTGGAATGAAAGGGCACATGATGCTCGGTGAGGTAGCGGGTCGGCTGGCGGTTGATGGGTTTATGGCTGCAGAGGAGAAGAACGGTGGCGAAAAGCTTGTCTGAAAGGTCAGATATGTTAATCAGAGAGAGTGGCGATGGTTATACGGTGAGGTTTGAGTGCGTGGTCAAAAGCAAGGAAAGAAGGTGATGGAGGTTCAGGCTTTACAAAAATATATGCTTTATATAAAACTTATATACTTTAATATATATTTTCTCAGAACGAAAGAAGATGGACAAGCACACTTTGCTCTGATATATAAAATTTTATATATTATATATTTTCAAAAGTATGAACAGAGACCAAAGAGAGGCAGAGAAAAATATACCACTATAAATATAAAGCAATGGGAATGGTAAAAGTCAAGCATGAGAATTCAGGGAATATTAAAAGAAATGGTTGTTTGATTTCAACCAGTAGATAGATGAAAGGGCACATGACACCAAAAGGTTAAAATTGGGTACCGATACGGCTAATCGTTTTACTAACTCCGCCGCGTACTGGACTCCGAAATGCACAAATGAATATACTACAGAGATCAGCATGACGAGACGAACAGAATGGTACACAAATATCAGTGATATGATCATCCAATCAAAATTCGATATCCGCTGCCAAAACTGCTACTAAATCACCAAAAATAAGATGAACGGAGCTATAACAGTCCAAATTTAGCAAAACGAAATACGACGTCTCACTCAGAAAATGATTTAAAATTTTATTATATAAAAATATTCAGATTTCAAAAATAATTTATTTTTATCAAATTAACTGATTTACATTGAAATTGAAAATTACACAACAGAATTAACTTTCATATTTTCCAATGAAAATTTAACACTTGCTATGTTTAAATAGACGCATCTCCAGTATCAAATTTTCATTTCAAAATTTAATTGTTTAATTTTAAGAAAAATTTAGTTGATTACGTTAATTAAATCGTTAAAAATTTCGGGTCGTTAAACTCTCCCCCACTCAAAACTTTTCGTTCCCGAAAAGGAAAAAGATAGGAGAGTAGAAGCAATAAAAAAGAAGGATAAGTTCGAATTACATAGTACCAGATACAACAATTAATTCAAAACCATATAATTTCATTTGTTTTATTTATTAACATCCATTATTATTATCCTTTTAATTAACCCATCTCAATTAGTTTACATTCATATTCAATTTATTTGCATTTACCTTATTTATTTAAATAGCATTCTCTTTTTATTAGTCAATTTATTTCACTTAACATTTCTTATAACATAATTAAGTGTATAAACATTCATTATAACAACCAATTTTTTTTTATTTATAAATTCCCTTGACAAATTTGGACATTTTATAATGTATACTATTCAATTACATGTTCTCATTACATTCAAACTTTTTCCCAGGAATGTTTTATTTATGTTTCAGAATGTAATTGAGCACTATACAAATTTACCATTTTACTTACAACATTTCTATTAAGAAAAATTTAGTTTGAACATATTTATTACCTAAGATTCTCTTGTGTAACCTTTAGTTACGTATTCATATTACATTTTGACTTCATGAATATTTCAGGAAAGTTATATATGTTTTAGAATGCAATTTAGTATTATACAAACAAATTTTATCCTAGTTCAATTGTTTCAAGTTGTTTCAATTCCATTTCTTATTTTAGACACTCCAATTATTCAAAATAATTGCTTCATTTCAATAATTGAAAACCATCACTTAACATAAAACTTAAGAGTTAAATTTCCGGTTTCATTTCAAACCATTTTGAAATAAATATATACATATATATATTTTGTACATCAAATCATACTCAAGAAATTCAAATCAAATCCATTTTCCAAAACAAAAGTGTAGCAAAGCTAATAAGTGGTCTCTCCACTTCGATACTCGAAAATGAATGTCGATGATGCTATAGTCATCACCGAAATTATTTTCCAGCGACAAAAGAGGAGAGTAGTGACTTACTTCTTTTGAAATTATTTGGAAACAATTTCTATTCGAAAATACTTTTAAATAATATACTTTTTCAAAACTTTGAAACCAATTTTAGAAAAGCACCGGAATTTTAATTCTCTTATTTTAAATTCATTTCATTTGCAAATCAGATTTATAAACCATGTTTTAAAAATTTCATCTCCTATAACATACAACAATAGTAAATGGTTTAGGAATGCTAACAAAACAATAAATGATAATCTAGTATTATCATTTCTAACAACCAATTCATTTAACTATCTAATTTTAGAAAATTATACTTTATATATATAAAATATAATCATACATGAAAATTATTTCATTTACCAATTTTGAAAACAATATTGTGTCAGTTTGCTCTGTTCAAGTGTTTTGGAATTCCTATCGATAGTGTTGGCCAGACGAATCGATCGAAACCCAAAATTCAAACTTAACAACTCAAACAACACAATATAAAACATTTTTATATTAATTACAAATATGTTCTCCCATACGATGATTCAAAAATGGATTTTAAAACAAGGATAGAGATTCAAATTTAGAGGGACCCTAATCAAAGAGAATTCACCAAAGAAGATAGGCTCGAAAGGATGATAAAATAATTAAATTACAAAATAGAAAAGATGGATAGACTTGTATTAATCGTGGCGATCTTAACCGGGTCAACGGAGACTTAGAAAAACAAGAATATCATTAACGAAAACCAAGACAACTTGTTGAGAACATCACGGAAAATGCGACTCATGAGATCGACAAAGAAGGAAGGAACATTGGTTAATCCAAAGGGCATGACTAACCATTCATAGAAACCATTCATCCAGGAGGAAGGACAATAGGTCGAGCTCCAAGAATAAGATCGATGCGGAATTCAATTTCTCGCTTGGGAGGAAGAGGGGTGACTTCACCAAAACATCAGGATAATAGGTGGAGTCAAGATCACTAGGGTGAGAATTAAGGGAATAGATAGAACTGTCTGCATAATCCTGAGGCAATTGACATTTGATCACAAGAGAACTACCCTGGTCGTCTACTAGTGAAACAGTTTGGGTTTTGCAAGAGATAACAGCATCAAAACCGCTGACATAGAAATCTCCGGTTAATCGACGCTCATTGTAAAGGAGTTTCACCCCTTTACAAATCATACTAAGGTTGGTAGGACCACCGATGGGATTAATCATACACAAGGATGAAGTTGCCAATTAGGGTTGCAAGATGTGCTCGAAATTATTACAAAGATCAACAGAAATGAAGCTATGGGATGCTCCAGTATCAAGAAGAACACAAACATAAAAAGACAAGAATGGATTTTAGAACCAAAGAAAATCCAAAATCAAAAGAGATCCTAATCAAAGCGAATTCTAATCAAGGAATTTCAAACTCGAATGAAGATGATTCTATAATTAATTTACACATTCCAGGGCATTACTATCCTATCTTTAATGAGCTTTCACTCCATATGCTAAGTTTTTCCTAAACCAGAGCTCTGATACCACTTGTAACGACCTGCTATCTCAAACCATTCAAATTGATAATCATCCACTCATGTTAGACTTGAATTGCTCAAAACAACAGATTGTTAATTTATATTTGGCAGAACTTAGCATATACAGTAATTAAATCAATCACAGAATCACGGACACAGAGTAATATAACAATAAGCAGCGGAATAGATAAATAGTAGTTCATGAAGCTACTACAAAATCAGAGTCTAATACAACAGAAATCCAGTACATAGAAGCCTCAATACAAAACAAATGAAAAGTCTGAACATAAACCGAAAATACCTGAATTAACTGAAAGCTAAATAGATATAAGATAGATCTTCAAGCATAGCTCCAAGCTTCAAAGGTGAGTCTCAAATGCTGTGACACTCGGTCTGACCCGAGCATAAAGCAAAGCACAAAACACTCGAATAAGGATTAACATTCTTATGCAAGTAAATCAACTCTAGTGAAATGTCCAAATGAAATGCAAATAACATAAAGAATGTTGGGATTCTTTCCTTTAAGGATGCGTTAAACTATATACACACATAGTACAATACGCTACATAGATAATGTCTATAGTAAAGTAAACTATTAAAATAGCATTAGGGTGTTACCCATATCCCCCTTAACACATTTTTATATATTCACGTAGTCTATACAATACCGTAATTCCTCCATAAACTGGAAGGCTATCAGAGGGCACTCCATAGGTACAAATCAAACTCCTAGAAGGCGCGATAAGACATGTGACAAGGCACACGAGGCAATGCCTAGGGTAGGATTCTACCATTTTGCAGAACCGAGCTGGTGGTAACACATAGCAGCTACTACCGCCCACCTTGAGACACACTCCCAAAATCAAAGGTGCACCCAATCAAATCACAAAGTAATAGAATGGTATCGAAGAAGCATGCTCGATTGGAGGTGCAACCTCACTAAGCCCAGGTATAGCTCTTGTTTTAGTCACATCAAGCTAACTCGTGGGAGTCAAGGCTGCCTTAATACCTCATATAGACGTTCGCCAAACCATCCTACTTCATTCTGGAATCTCCACTACGTACATAGTTGTTAAAGTGGTTTTCGGTATTGGCAGAGAATATGGCAATATCTGATCCCGGTCTCTTTAACAACCAAATGCTTATTTCACACCATGGTAATTTTATATTTCAAATAGTTCATAATTCATATCAAAATATCATATTCATTTCAAAATCATATCACTTTAGAAATCATATTCACTTCCAAAATCATAACCATACAATAGTTTAAACCATCATATCAAAATATTCGCATTTAAATCCATTAAATATAAATCATAACAGTTCCAACTTAAACAGTTTCGTTATTGAAAATAGTTTTTATATATATTGAAATAGTTATAAATTAAAAATAGAATATATTTAAAAATAGGTTATAGATTAAAATAGTTTATATATTAAAAATTGTTTATATATTTAAAAGAGTTTATATCGAAAATAGTTTCAAATTAGAATTGTTTCTTCCAATTTCACAAATCAATTCAAACCAACTTTACTTCCAAAATTCAATTTAAATCGATCTCAGTTCAACAATTTCAATTAAAAAGGTTAAAGGTTCAATTCAAATTCTCATTAGAAACCATTTTTAATTTATATCAATTTCAAATCCAGGTTGAACTACAAATTTAAACCACTTCCAATTCAATAAGTTTCAAAGTTTAAATATTCAAACAATTTACAATAACTCAATTTGATAAATTTCATTTATATTTCAAAATTCAACTTTAATGTTATTTAAATTTGAAAATATTCACTTAATCATTTTTACTATCCTTTAAATAAAATCTCAAATTACAAAATTAAATCAATATTAAATATTCCATTTCAGTTATATTTAATTTGAAAATATTCATTTAATCACCTTTATCAAAACCCATTTATCAAGTTATAAAAATCATATCTTTAAATCTCGAAATTAATAGGTTTCAAATCAAATTTTTATTTAAATACAATTCTTAAACAAATAAAATTTCAAGTCCACTTTAACTTATCTTTCCAACCTTTATTTACTTAAGTTATTTCGAAATCTATTTTAAGATATTAATATAAATTTATAAATAAATATTTAAAACTAATTATATATATTAGTTAAATTAGATTATTATTAAATTTTATTATATTAATTATTATTAAATTAAATCTTATTTTTACTAAATATATTGTATAAAATCTTATTTTATATATTTAAAAATAATAAAATTATAAGTAAAATCTAAAAATTTATATTTTTCAAAACTTAACCTATAAATTTAAAATTTCCAAACATATAATTTTAAAATCTAAATTTTACACATATATTAAAATAAAAATCTTTATATTATGTTTTAAAAATCAAAACTCATATATATTCTTTCAAAACTTTGGAAACCATTTTTCAAAAATAGACCAACGGTGTCTGTATATAATTTTCTATCCTATGGTCAAGTGATACGGATATTTATCATTTCAATCCGCAATAATTAAAATTTACGAGTATATATCATTTCATCCCACAATCCAAAAATTCAAAATCATTAAAATCGCTTGGGTTTAACATTTCAACCCATAACGATTTTCCCTAATCTATAATATCGTTCGGGTAGGTATCATTTCAACCCATAAGGAATTTCTAAACTAACAGGGAACTTGCAGAGTGAGAACAATAGAATAAAATAGCATATCATATCAATTTACAAGTATATATAATCATTAACCATTTAAATTTAATATATATACAAACAGGTTATGGTGTCATATGTCAATTAACATCCGTCAATAATTTTAAATATTAACAAATCATATTCGAAAATTAAATAACTAACAATTTCAATTTAACAACATATTTAAATCGTTATTTCATGTGAAATCAATTTACTAAACATTGGAATGTTAATCGTGAGTGATCGCTCAACTTTCGTGGCTATGGAAACAATGATGGCGAAGAAGGCGATAGGACCCGCACACGGATACGGACACTCCACAACAACACTTAGAAACTGCTGCGACAAGTTCGGTGTGTGGTGTTAGGCTTCGGTGGGGAGTTTGGGTTGACAATTGGCTGTAGGTTGTCAGTGAGGCGGAGGGAGTAGTGGGAGGTTTTTCTCGGCTGGTAGGCATTGTGTGGAGGAGAGAGAGTGGCGGAGGGGAAGCCGAGGAGATGGTTGGTTGTGCGTGGTGTTATGGACGAGGAGGGAGGCGTTTGTGGCTATTTGCGTGCTGCCAAGGAAGGGGAAAAGGTGCGGCTGCATGGGCGTGTAGTGTTGGACGTGGGCGATGAGGAAGGGCAGTGGGAAAATAGTGTGGAATGGAAAGGCACGTGATGCTCGGTGAGGTGGCGGGTCGACTAGCGTTTGATGGTTTTATGGGTGCAGAGGAGAAGAACGGTGGTGAAAAGCTTGTGTGGAAGGTCAGATCTGGTCATCAGAGAGAGTGGCGATGGCTGTACGGTGAGGTTTGCGTGCGTGGTCAAAAGCAGGAAAAGAAGGCGGTGGAGGTTTAGGCTTTACAAAAATATATGCTTTATATAAACCTTATATACTTTAATATATATTTTCTCAGAATGAAAGAAGATGGACAAGCAAACTTTGCTCTGATATATAAATTTTTATATATTATATATTTTCAAAAGTATGAATAGAGACCCGAGAGAGAGGCAGAGAAAAACGTATCACTATAAATATAAAGCAATGGGAATGGTAAAAGTCAAGCACGAGAATTCAGAGAATATTAAAAGCAATGGCTATTTGATTTCAACCGGTAGATAGATGAAAGGGCATAGGACACCAAAAGGTTAAAATTGGGTACCGATACGGCTAATCGTTTTACTGATTCCGCCGCGTACCGGACTCTGAAAGGCACAAATGAATATACTATGGAGATCAGCACGAAAAGACGAACAAAATGGTATACATATATCAAAGATACAATCATCCTATCAAAATTCGATATTTGCTTCCATAACTACTGCTAAATCGGCAAAAATAAGATGAACGGGGCTATAGCAGTCCAAATTTGGCGAAACGAAATATGACGTCTCACTGAGAAAATGATTTAAAATTATACTATATAAAAATATTCAGATTTCAAAAATAATTTATTTCATCAAATCAACTGATTTACATTGAAATTGAAAATTACACAATAGAACTAGCTTTCATATTTTCTAATGAAAATCTGACACTTGCAATGTTTAAATAGACGCGTCTCCAATATCAAATTTTCATTGAAAAATTTAATTGTTTAATTTCAAGAAAAATTTAGTGAATTACGTTAATTAAATCGTTAAAAATTTCGATCGTTACATCATCCTTCTAGATTTACTCTACACATGTCTAAGTTTGTGGTGAATGTATGACCCATGTACTCATTAAAGGTCGGTAACGACCGGGGTGATGACATATTCAGTCCTATCCAGGAAGGGGTAGGCCGGTCTTGTGTTGGTTTAGTCGCCGAGTATCTCGACCTTAGGTACATTCCTCTAGAGGTGTACCGAGCTCGGAAAGGTAGTCTCTTACCTTGTCATTTGTATGGAATCCAATATCCATTACGTGCCTGCCATTTAGCTTGTACAGCCTAGTATCTGGAATTTAATAATGGTAACAATTCCAGCTATGATTAATTATTATTTGTGCAATAGACACTATTATAATATAAGAGAATTTGACATGAAAGGTTTTGGTTATCGTAAGGTAAAAAACCATCCGTGTTTATGTATGGACGTGGTCTTACAAGATCCCTTTTGTTTTGATAAAGAAAGTCTGGTAATCTTAAAACTTTAAAATTCAGTTGAAATGTGTTTTTCTCACGCTTGTTTACTAGACTGATCCGGGCGTTCTTCCCTTTTAATGCTCGGGTCAAACCGAGTATATTTTCAGGTTTAGATTTGGTGCTTTTGGAGCTTCAGCAGACGAGGTGGACATCTTTATGCCGTATACCTGTATATGTTTATTTTCCACTGCATTGTTGTTGTAAATTATCAGCATTTGTGAGGACAGGTTGTTACAGGCTGATAATTATTTATTTGTGTACTCTGATTGATGTATGTATATTACAGTTTCTCTTTTGTAAAGATTAATCGTCTATATTATACGTTATTCTGCTGCGATGTGAGATTCTGTATGGTTATGGTTCTGTTTCTCTCTTCTTCTTCTCTTCTCTTCTTCTCTCTTCTTTCTTTCTTCTCACCCTCTCTCTTCTTTCTCATGAATTTCTATTATTCTATGCTTTTTGGATCGGACATGTGTGGTTTGTTGTCAATTCAAAGGGTACGGATTTTCGGGTCGTCGCAATATGGTATCATAGCTTTGGGTTTAGCAATAAACCTAGACTTTGATGGGTACTCATTATAGATATGGTTAGTAATACCATAGAATGAGTCTTAGTGTATATATATGAGCGCGTATTTGTTAGTGATATAAAAATATTTTATATTGTGTTGATTGAGCTGTTGAGTGGCTTATGGGTTCTGATCGTTGCGTCTAGCTAACGTTATCGATAGGGATCTCTAAACTCTTGAACATGGAGATTGGACATAATATTGTTTTCAAAATTGAGTAAATGAAATAATTTTACCTTGATTATATTTATATATAAAGAATAGCTTTCCAGAAAATATTATAGTTGGATTATTTGTGGTTATTAGCGAATGGTAATATTTGATTATTATCATTTGTTATTTGTTGTGTTTAAATAATAAAAAATGTTATTATTGTAAATCTAAACAAAGATAACAAAATCGAAATGGTCTTATATAAGATAAAAGTGAATAAGAGAAATTATATATATAAGTATAAAATTTATAAACGTAACTTATAAATAAAAGGATTTAAAAGAAATAAAAAGCACTGAATTCACTACAGTCGCTGGGAAATAATTCGAGTGGTGACTGCAGCATCATCAATATTCAATTTTGAGTTTCTAAGTGATGGATTTGCTACCTTAGTAATATACTAATGAAGTTTTGTTTTGATAAAACAAGTTTTGATTTTAAAATCCAAAGTATAATTTGATAAAAGTGTAAGAAAATTAGTTTTTGAACTTATAAATTGAAAACGGTATGTATCAGAAAAAGAAATTTTAAATTGAGATATGAACTTAAAATTATAACTGTGAAGTTAAATAAATTGAGTTAGTGAAATGAATTATATGAATTGAAGTTTAACCAAAGAAAAGTTAGATAAATTGAATCGAATTTGAAATGAATTATATAGATATTTGAAACGAATCAAATAAAAGTGAATTCAAACTTAAGCTATAAAGTGATTATATAACCATGAATTGAAATTATAGAATGGAAGTAAACTTAAGTAAATATTCATTAAATTTTAGGTAACTAAGTTTGTATAACTTATAAATTTGAGGATAGTAAGTTAAAACAAAATTTCTATCTGTTGAATATGAATGTTAAAAAATAAAATCTGAATTTGAATTATAAGTTAAATTTAAAGTTAAGTCAAATAGAATGAAATGTTGTGAAGGAATTTAACTTAAGTAAAATTAAATAAAGTTGATTTTGATATTCAAAATGAATCAATGAAATGAAGTAATGAAATGAATAATGATCCTGGGTTATAAAATAAAATTTAACTTAAGTTGTAAAATGAATTGAATTGAACCAATGAAAATAAATTAGTTAATTGAATATGATTTGGAATGTTATTTGTTAAAATTGAATATAACTTAAGTTAAGAAGTGATAATAAACATAAGAGGTGTTGTATAAAATTGTTAAATTGATCATTAACTTAAGTAAAGAATTTTAGGTAATGGTTGTTAAGTGTTATTAGAATTAAATAAAATATACTAAGTAAATTAAATATGGAATGAGGTGTTGCTAAACAAGAATTGAATTTAAGTGAACATTAATAAGTGGAAGTTAATGAATGTAAATTAATTGAATGAGAATTAATTGAATGTGGACATAATGAATTTGATTTGAATGTAAATCAACCGAATATTGATAGAATGAATGTTAATCAATTTGAAAATGAACGTGAATAAAATTGAATGTAAATGATTTGGATGTAAATGAAAGGAATGTAAATTGGTTGAATGAAAAATAATTGAATTCGAATAATTGAATGTTAATAAAAACAAATGTGAATAAGTTGAAAACAAATCAAGTGAATGTTAATGTTGGGCGTATTCTCACCCAGGCGATCTCAAGACCAAGAAGTACCAGGTTCGCCCAGGCTTGCCTAAGCTTCATTCGGCATCCCTACCACTGCCGAACCAGACTCACAACAACAGAACCACCGAACCAACTCCAAAGCAGCCTTCGCCGAATCAAACATCAAAATCTCTTCCATGCTTGCCGAATCAACTCTACCTCCCATGCTTGCCGAACCAACCTACTTCCCATACCACCGAACCAACTTACTCCACTACTATCCAACCATCTACCACCGGACCGGCTACCTCCATCCACTGCCGAACCAGAGGCAGGGGAAGCCACCACCGGACCTGATGTAGCTCAGGCCAGGAATGAAGGCATAAGTCGTAGCCGAGTTATCAGAGCAAAGGACATAAGTCGTGACCGACTTATGGAAGACGAAGGCATAAGTCATGACCGACTTAAGAAAGGCGAAGATATAAGTTGTGACCGACTTAAGGAATATATACGTCGTCTCCGACTTATAGAAACAAGCATGAGTCGTGACCGACTTAACTGGAGAGAAGACATAAGTAGTGACCGACTCAACTCGAACGAGCTACGACCTAAAATTACAGGAGGAGCAACACGAGGTGGAAAATGTGAAGGCTTAAGTCGGCAACGACTTAAGGGAAGTGTTTTGATTAATATACGACTTAAGGAAAGTGATAGGTCGGCACCGAGTTACGACTTATTTAAGTCGGTCGAAAACCCTGATACCATTGGATGATCTGCCGAGTTAACCTCCACCTTTGGTTCCTTTGAGTCGCCGCATGTTTTTAAGTCGTAGTAGCTATTGCCATTGTTTTCTCTGCCGCTTAAATCTGGACCGTTGATGATGAAGTCACTGCTATTGATAAGTTGTGAGAAGATGTTAAGTCGGCAACGACTTAAGTAAGTCATAAGTCGGTTGTAATGCACATGTATGTTGAGTCGCGTCATTTATAAGTCGTATGTCGTCTGAAGTCATAAGTCGTTCTGTTTGAAGGCAAGTATTGTATCGGTTGTGCCTTAAGTCGTCACCGAGTTAGGCTAAGTCGTAGGTCGGAAGTTATAACTCGGAACCGACTTAATACTTGTAATTTTTGTTGTTTTTTTGTGTGAGTTGTAAAATGCCTATAAATAGGCCGAGACTCTCATTTGTAAAAGGTTGTTGATTTTTGAATAAAATTCTCTTTTGATTGCTTTGTGCTTTCATTCCAAATTGGTAGTTGAGTGTCATCTCCTATCTCCTCTTTCGGTTAATCGAGTGCGCTCGATTCAACGATTGTAGAAGCCGATTCGCGGAATCAAGTGCGCTTGATCAACGCTTGAAGAATTGAAGATCTTTGAACCCGGTATCGTGCGCGATCAACGAGTTCGAGATAGCTAGAGTTCGGTATCTTCGGATCAACGAATTCGGGCAATTCAGCATTCATCAATCCATCGACTGCTACTTTCACCGATCTACATTGTTTTGAATTATCCGCTGCGTCAGTTTTGGTATCAGAGCTTGTTCTAGCCAATCATAGCTAGATCGAGACTTGGAGCCTAATCATTTTTGAAGTTGGACCGTGGTAAGCAAGTGAGGCCGAGAGTAAGAGGAAGAAGAGTCATCATTATTCGAAGATTGTTTGATCGGATTTGCATTGGAGGCCGAAACTTTGTCCATCGTGTTCATCGCGATTTGCTACAAAGTGGAAGTTTTCGATCTGTTTCATTTTGGATCAAAATCCGGAAAGTGTTTGAATTTGAAGTGTTGAAGAATTTGTGAAGTTTTCAAGTATGCCGCCAAGAAGAGCTAATCGCCACCAAAACGTAGAAGCTTTATATCGAAGAGAAGAGGCTGATGAGATGGAGCAAAGAATCAATGAGAATTTTAGTGAAAAGCTTAACGAAGGAATTGGCCGGTTAGAGAGGCTTATGACGGAGATGAATCAAAATCGGAGAAGGGTTTCACTAGAATCTAACCATGGGGGTAGTAGAGTATCGCCACATTCCAATCGAGACCGAAGTATTGAAAATGATCAAGGGCGTGGGAGGAACGTGAATGATCATGAACGGAGGAATGTCGATAGAAGGGATGAAGGTGGAAGGCGTAATGTTAGTAGAGATGTTGGTGGTCAGAATCGACATCGTTATGCATCTGATTTTGAAGAGGAGTATGATGGTGGTAGTGTTCAAGGAAGAGGTCAAGGAAGAAACTATTCTGAGTATGATCACAAGTAGGAATCAGGGATGAAGACAGAAATTCCTGAATTCAAAGGTGGTATGCAAGCGGAGGAGTTTCTAGATTGGGTAGCTAATGTTGAGGAAATTTTTGACTTCAAAGAAGTTCCAGAACATCGTAGAGTGAAGTTGGTTGCTACGAGGCTGAGGGGTAGAGCTTTGGCATGGTGGCAGCAAACCAAGCTTACACGTGAACGTATGGGAAAGTCAAAAGTTGAATCTTGGGAGAAGATGAAGAAATTGATGAAAGCAACGTTCTTACCTTACAATTATCAATCTTTGATGTATCAACGTTTGCAAAACTTGAGGCAGGGCACAAAGACAGTTAATGACTATGCTGATGAATTTTACCAACTCATTGCAAGGAATGATATTATGGAAACAGAAGAACAGCTGACATCTAGGTTCATTGGAGGATTGAGAATGCAGATTCAGGATATGGTTAATATGTTCGATCCAAGATCTGTGGCAGAAGCACATCAGAAAGCGTTGGCTTGGGAAAAACAAGGGAGACGAGGAAGTGGTGTGTTTACTAATTCTAACAATCAAGCGAAGGGTGTTGGAGGAAGTTCTAATGTTTCTAAACCTATCAGTAGACCAGTGGTGAAAGAGGTTGAGAAGACGAAAGTTAACAATGGTTTCAAATGTTACAATTGTCAGGAATTGGGTCATAAAAGCAGTGAGTGTCCAAAGCCAAAGAAGAGAACCATGATTGTGGAAGTTGACGATGAGGATGTTGATGAAGATTGTTCTAATCCAGTTGAGGAGGATGAGCAGGATATTGCGTCAGGAGATGAAGGTTGTAACCTAATGCTGAGGAGATCGTGTTTAACACCAAAGCAGGAGGAAGCTAGTTGGTTGAGGAGTAATATCTTTCAGTCAACATGTACTATTCTGGGAAAGGTGTGTAAATTCGTAATTGACGCAGGAAGCTGTGATAATATTATTTCAACCGAAGCGGTGACAAAGTTGAAATTGAAGACAGAGAAACATCCGAGTCCATACAAGTTAGCATGGTTGAGAAAAGGAGGAGAGGTGAAAGTGGATAGACGAGTTCGTGTACCATTCTCTATTGGGAAGAAATACAAAGATGAAATATGGTGTGATGTAGTAGAGATGGACGTTTGCCACTTATTATTGGGAAGACCATGGCAGTATGATCGAGCAGTACAACATGACGGTCGGACCAATAGCTACAGTTTTATGTTTAAAGGCACGAAGATTATCTTAGTTCCGAAGAAGAGATCACAAGAAGAAAGTAAGTCAGAAGAAATTGAAGAGCTGAAAACTTTATTGACTTTAAAGGAGTTTGTTAAGGAGGTTGAGGAAGAACCAGAAGTATTCTTGTTGATTGGGCGTGAGAGCAGTGAAGAAGTTGAAATTCCTGAAGAAGTTAAACCAGTTTTGAAAGAATTTGACGATGTATTTCCAGAGGAATTACCAACAGAGTTGCCACCGTTGAGGGATATACAACATCAGATAGATCTTGTTCTGGTGCGGTGTTGCCACACAGACCACATTATCGAATGAGTCCGAAGGAACATGAAGAGTTGCGAAGGCAGGTAGAGGAGTTGCTTGAGCAAGGGCGTGTGCAGGAGAGTCTGAGTCCTTGTGCTGTACCAGCTTTATTGGTACCCAAGAAGGATGGGACGTGGAGGATGTGCACTGACAGTCGAGCATTGAATAAGATCACTGTGAGATATAGATTTCCAATGCCGAGGTTGGATGACTTGTTAGATCAAATAAGTGGAGCTACTATCTTTTCGAAGATTGATTTGAAGAGCGGATATCATCAAATTCGTATCAGACCAGGAGATGAGTGGAAGACTGCTTTTAAAACCAGGGAGGGTCTATACGAATGGTTGGTCATGCCATTTGGTTTATCCAATGCACCAAGTACTTTCATGAGGGTGATGAATCAGATTTTTCGACCGTTCATTGGGAAATTTGTGGTGGTGTATTTCGATGATATTCTAATTTACAGTGGGAGTACAGAGGAACATTTGAATCATCTTAGAGAAGTGCTGATGGTACTGAGACAAGAACAATTTTATGCTGCAACAAAGAAATGCGTGTTCATGACGCATAGTGTTTTATTTCTGGGGTATGTTGTTTCAGAGAAAGGAATACAGGTTGACCAAAGTAACGTTGAGGCGATCAGAAATTGGCCGCAACCCAAGACGATAACGGAAGTTCGTAGTTTTCACGGGTTGGCTTCATTTTATCGAAGGTTTATTCCACACTTTAGTAGTGTGATGACGCCTGTTACAGATTGCATGAAAGGTAAACAGTTTGCATGGACGGAGGAAGCCGGGGTTGCTTTTGAACGAATCAAAGATCTTTTGACCTCTGCACCAATTCTAGTGCTACCTGATTTTCAGTTGGTGTTTGAACTACATACTGATGCATCCAAGGTTGGGATTGGAGGGGTGTTGAGTCAGAAGGGACGTCCAATTGCCTATTTCAGTGAGAAGTTGTCAGGAGCGAAGATGCGATACAGTACATATGATGTGGAGTTTTATGCTGTTGTACAATCTATCAAACACTGGAGACACTATCTATTTCAGAAGGAATTCGTTCTTTACACTGATCATGAAGCATTGAAGCATTTGCAAGGGCAAGACAAGATTTCAGCGAGACATGCATCGTGGATTGCATATCTGCAACAGTTTACTTTCGTTGTAAAACACAAGTCAGGGGTGACGAATCGAGTGGCTGATGCTTTGAGTAGGAGGAGTCATTTGTTGACTACACTAAAGGTTGAAGTGATGGGATTTGAAATATTGCCAGAGTTATTCACTGATGATCCTTACTTTGCAAAATTTGTTGAAAAAGTCAAGGAGGGAGAGACGGATGACTTCGTGATGGTAGATGGTTTTCTTTTTAAAGGAAGTCGATTGTGCATTCCGGAGGGTAGTTTGAGAATGAAGATTATCAAGGAGTTACATGAAGAAGGACATGTTGGAAGAGACCGTACCTTACAGTTAATTTCACAGTCCTACTTTTGGCCATCAATGAGAAAAGAGGTGGAAAGATTTGTTGAGAGATGCCATATCTGTCAAGTTTCGAAAGGAACTGCGACTAATGCAGGTTTATATATGCCGTTACCAATACCAACTAAACCATGGGTTGATGTGAGTATGGACTTTGTGTTGGGGTTGCCGAGAACACAGCGTGGTAATGATTCCATTTATGTGGTGGTTGATCGATTCTCGAAAATGGCACATTTTATTGCGTGTAAGAAGACGGCGGATGCTGTTCATGTTGCTCAATTGTTTTTCAAGGAGATCTATCGACTTCATGGATTGCCAGAATCTATTGTGTCGGATAGAGATACTCGATTTCTGAGTCACTTTTGGTTGAGTTTGTGGAAACTGGTGGGAACGAAGCTGAAATTTAGTAGTGCTTATCACCCGCAAACGGACGGACAGACTGAGGTGGTTAACAGA
Source organism: Allium fistulosum (assembly GCA_030737815.1). NCBI lineage: Eukaryota > Viridiplantae > Streptophyta > Magnoliopsida > Asparagales > Amaryllidaceae > Allium > Allium fistulosum. The sequence goes on from CM060906.1 coordinate 739,109,535, forward strand.
TCATTGGGAAACTTGTTGAGATGTCTTGTTCAAGATAATCTGAAGAGTTGGGATGTGAAGTTATGCCAGGCAGAATTTGCTCATAATCATGCTGTGAATCGAAGTACTGGGTTCAGTCCATTCCAGATTGTCTATTCGAGCTTACCGAAAGGACCGTTAGATTTAACGATGATACCACACTCAAAGGGGACAATTAAGAAAGCTGCTGATTTTGTTGAAGGGTTGACGGAATGTCATAAAATCGTTCAGGAACGATTGGAGAAAGCAAATGAGAAGTATAAACGATCTGCAGATTTGAAACGAAGAAGTGTTAAATTTCAGGAAGGTGATTTGGTTTATGCAGTGTTAACAAAAGATCGTTTTCCGGTAGGCGCTTACAATAAATTGAAAGCATGGAAAATAGGTCCGGTGGAAGTTGTGAAACGAATCAATAAAAATGCTTATAAACTGAAGCTGCCAGATGATGTGTATACGTCGGATGTATTCAACGTTAAGCATCTCGTACCATATCATGGGAATGAGTTTGTTGGGGATGAGGAGTGTGCAAATTCGAGGTCGAATTTTTCTCAACCTGGGGAGGATGATGTAGCTCAGGCCAGGAATGAAGGCATAAGTCGTAGCCGAGTTATCAGAGCAAAGGACATAAGTCGTGACCGACTTATGGAAGACGAAGGCATAAGTCGTGACCGACTTAAGAAAGGCGAAGATATAAGTTGTGACCGACTTAAGGAAGATATACGTCGTCTCCGACTTATAGAAACAAGCATGAGTCGTGACCGACTTAACTGGAGAGAAGACATAAGTAGTGACCGACTCAACTCGAACGAGCTACGACCTAAAATTACAGGAGGAGCAACACGAGGTGGAAAATGTGAAGGCTTAAGTCGGCAACGACTTAAGGGAAGTGTTTTGATTAATATACGACTTAAGGAAAGTGATAGGTCGGCACCGAGTTACGACTTATTTAAGTCGGTCGAAAACCCTGATGCCATTGGATGATCTGCCGAGTTAACCTCCACCTTTGGTTCCTTTGAGTCGCCGCATGTTTTTAAGTCGTAGTAGCTGTTGCCATTGTTTTCTCTGCCGCTTAAATCTGGACCGTTGATGATGAAGTCACTGCTATTGATAAGTTGTGAGAAGATGTTAAGTCGGCAACGACTTAAGTAAGTCATAAGTCGGTTGTAATGCACATGTATGTTGAGTCGCGTCATTTATAAGTCGTATGTCGTCTGAAGTCATAAGTCGTTCTGTTTGAAGGCAAGTATTGTATCGGTTGTGCCTTAAGTCGTCACCGAGTTAGGCTAAGTCGTAGGTCGGAAGTTATAACTCGGAACCGACTTAATACTTGTAATTTTTGTTGTTTTTTTGTGTGAGTTGTAAAATGCCTATAAATAGGCTGAGACTCTCATTTGTAAAAGGTTGTTGATTTTTGAATAAAATTCTCTTTTGATTGCTTTGTGCTTTCATTCCAAATTGGTAGTTGAGTGTCATCTCCTATCTCCTCTTTCGGTTAATCGAGTGCGCTCGATTCAACGATTGTAGAAGCCGATTCGCGGAATCAAGTGCGCTTGATCAACGCTTGAAGAATTGAAGATCTTTGAACCCGGTATCGTGCGCGATCAACGAGTTCGAGATAGCTAGAGTTCGGTATCTTCGGATCAACGAATTCGGGCAATTCGGCATTCATCAATCCATCGACTGCTACTTTCACCGATCTACATTGTTTTGAATTATCCGCTGCGTCAGGACCAAAGTCCCACCGGACCATCTCCCATCTACTACCGGACCGAAGCCACCACCGGACCAAAGTCCCACCGGACCATCTCCCATCTACTCCGGACCGAAGCACTACCGAACCAAGGCGTTGCTGAGCAAACGTTGCCAGGCCAGATCGCATCAGCCCAGGCCCACCAGCAGTTACATACATCCAGGACCCCTACCCCCAGCCTCACTCTATAAATAGAGGGGTAGGGTACATCAATGGGGACAAGTTTGAGAGCTCAAGCACGGAGAGAACTTTCAAACAACTTTCAGATACTTGTATCAAAGCTTTGTACTTGTAATCTACACAAGAAAAGAGAAATAATATATATAGTGGACGTAGGCACATTCTGGCTGAACCACTATAAATCTGCGTGTCTTTTACAGTTTAGTCCCTGCTTTTCATATATTTGCATAAATCACCCAAATCACTAAGAACAACATAAAATCAATTAAAACAAACGACTTTGAGGTGTTTGTCCATTTTTTGTGCAAACATTTTTGGTGCTTTCACCGAGAACTAGAAGCACAAAGCTTCAGCTTCTTCCACTTAACCTTTTTCCTTACAGCATCGTTCATCGCTTGGAAAACATGCCTCCCAAGCAGAAGAAAGATGTTAACAAAGGAAAAAACATCGCAACCAGTAGTCTTCCAGATCCAGTGGACACAGATCAAGTAAATCGTCCCCCTCCAGCAGCAGTACCAAATGAAGGACAGGCTAATCCGACCACTCCTGCCACAGAACAGCCCGTAGCAATTACTAGGGCAGATCTAGACAGGGTTGTGGCTGAAGTAACTAACCGCTTCACGTCCCAGTAGGAAGCCTTGGTGGACCATCTCATGTCACGCTTAAGGGATGCTGAAGAGTCCAACCACAACACTGAGTCATGGGGTGAATCCCAGTCTGGAGGATCTCAGAGACAACAAAGATCTTCCTTCTTCGAAGGAGCTAACGGCAGAAGCAGCCATGGTAGGAGCCGAGATCGAGCACAGCCCGAAGTTAGGCCTGAGGAAACGCTTGGAACCGAACCCAACGGGGGAGGTACCGAGCGGAGGTCAACTGTAGCTGAGCCGGTCGTACTGCCTAACCACGGAAACGCCAATGAACGGGGCCGAGCTAGAATCCAGCCCGAAGTTGGACCCGAGGAAGTGCTTAGATCAGAACCAAGCAGGGGAAGATCAAGGGAACGGCCAACTGTAGCTGACCCTAGCATGCTCCCAGAAGACCAAAGGCATCCACTGGAAAATATGAGGAATGATAGACGGTACCATCCCTACAGGTCATCTGGACAGAATCAATCCCACAGAACAGAACCGAACTCGTTTCTATCTACTCCAAATTCTGATGAAAGGATGGCACGCTTGTTCAGAGAGTGCGTCCAACGAGATCAAAGAGATCGACGGATAGGCGCTAGGGTAACCAGCCCTTTCGCCCGCAATATCGAAATTGCTATCACCCCCCGAGAATGGAAGATGCTAACAAAGGAACCTCCGACCCCGTTGTACACTTACAGAGATACACACAGCATATGCTCATGAGTGGAGCAACAGAGGGAGTACTATGCAAATGCTTTCCACTATTCTTAGCAGATCTAGCTACCTCCTGGTTCTGCCATCTACCCCAAGGATCCATCAGCTCATGGGAGATGTTGAAAGAAATGTTTATCAGCCAGTTCCGCATTCATGTGGAACAACCCAAGGATGCTTATTCCTTATCCAATATCAAACAGAAACCTGGAGAGAAGCTGCAGCAATATTTAACCCGATTCAATGCCGCAACGGCCGTAGTCCAAGATGCCGATGAGAAGCTTGTCTTAATGGCCCTCTGTAGTGGTGTGCATCCGGATACTAAATTCGCTAGAAGACTAACAAAAGAAAAACCAGCTACTTTACCCGATTTCTTCCATGAAGCCGGGAAATATATGAGGCTTGAAGACGTTGCAACTGAGGGGCAGTCAGGGCAACAAAATAAAGCAACTCATAGCAACGCGCCCGCTGTAGCAAAGGACGTTCGAAGAAATGATTCTAGAGACAATGCTGGGGGCAAGAAGGGAGAAAAGCGCCTATATCGGCCAGGATCGAGATTCGACACTTACACTCCTTTGAATGAAACCGTCGAAAAACATCTTCATTGCCACCTAAGGCGAAGTTAGATACGAACGCCCACCGTACAAGAAGGAATCAGATAACGCATAGAAGTCTGGAAAGTTCTACCGCTTCCACGAATCTCATGGGCTTGATACCAATGAGTGCCATCATCTTCGGGACTTGATTGAAGAACACATCAGAAGGAAGAAACTACAACGCTTTCTTGGGAAGGCCAGCCCTGTCTGACTTCCAAATTGTCCTGGCCCCATAGTGCCTAAAGATGAAATTTCCAACGGACAATGGAGTAGGGGAAGTAGAGGGAGACCAGGACATTGCTCGAGACTGCTATGTAACTGAACTTCGCAACAACCACAGGAAGGATAAAGGGAAGAGTGTAGAGGTTGCCCTCTGCACAAAAAGTTTGGAAGCATAGCAACTAAAGAAAGCCCCTCCTCTTCGATATACCAGCGATCGCTTCAATGAATTAGGCCCCAGGGACAGGGAGGAGGAGGCCACCGCCGAGCCTGCAGAGGCTATGGAATTTGTATCTATAGACAAACATGACTCGAGTAGACTATTGAAAATCGGGTCCCAACTAAAAACAGAGTTGAAGGAATAACTCATTGACTTTCTCCGCCACAACTTGGATGTATTTGCATGGTCACATGCTGACATGACCAGAATCTCCCATGACAAAACATGCCACATACTAAACTTGAGAAGCTAGCATACTGTTTACTAATCACAACACGGAAACTGCGTCACTACTTCCAGTCCCATTCCATCAAAGTTCTGACCGACCAACCACTGAGGCAGATACTCCATCATCCCGACACTTCTGGGCGACTACTTAAATGGTGCATTGAACTAAGTCAGTATGATATCACCTATCACCCTCGCACCGCTATCAAGGGACACGCCATGGCCGATTTCATTGCAGAATTCACTACCAACGAAAGTAAGGAGCAATCGGAAATAGCAGAAGACATCAAGTGGAATCTCTTCGTGGATGGTGCGTCAAACGAACAAGGCTCGGGGGCAGGTGTGGTAATAATCACTCCTAGGGGAAATAAGCTGCACTATACTATAAGGTTGGAGTTCACTGCCACCAACAACGATGCAGAGTATGAAGCAGTGATAGCTGGATTAGAACTTGCCTTGGAAATCGGAGCCAATTCTTTGTGTCTTCATAGCGATTCTCAACTTATTGTTAATCAAATACTAGGAGAATTCCACGCTCGAGAAGAACGACTCATAGCATATTTAAAGAAGACCAAGTTACTTCTCAGTCGATTGGACCACTACTTAGTCAAACACATCCCTCGGGAAGAGAACCAAGAGGCCGACGAATTGGCGAAGCAAGCAAGCGTGAGAGACGGTGATATTTCCGGAGCAGTAGCCATCTCGAAGCAACTGACCCCAAGTTTTGAGCAAGTGAATCTGATAGCTGCAACCGAAGAAGCAACTTGGATGACTCCCATCCGAGACTACTTACAAAGTGGCACACTACCCAACGGGCGTAACGAAGTCAAAAAAATCTTGAGGAAAGCTTCCCGCTACATAATACAAGAGGACACCCTCTATCGACGCGGATTCTCTAACCCCCTATTAAGGTGTGTCGCTGGAAGGGAAGCCAAGGAAATCTTATCCAACATTCATCAAGGAAGCTGCGGAGATCACACCGGAGAGCAAACTTTAGCAAAAAAGATACTCCGATATGGATATTTCTGGCCCACCTTAAGCAAGGACGCCTTAGATTTCGTCAGAAAATGTGACAGATGCCAGAAGTTTGCTAAAATTCCGCGGCTGCCAACAACTGAGGTTACTCGAATGACCAGCCCATGGCCCTTTGCAGTATGGAGAATTGACTTAATCGGCAAACTACCAATGGGCCGAGGCGGGGCCAAATATGCTATAGTGGCAGTCGACTATTTCACCAAATGGGTGGAAGCAGAACCCCTGAATAAAGTATCTTCTGCAAAAGTTATTAATTTCTTGATCAAAAATGTTCTGTGCAGGTACGGAGTCCAATTCAAAATCATATCAGACAATGGACTTCAATTTGATAGCGAGGAATTCGCCAACTGGTGCCAAGAGCACGGAATTCACAAAAGCTTCTCATCCGTAGAGTATCCCTAGGCAAACGAACAAGTCGAAGCCGTCAACAAAATTATGAAAACTCTAATCAAAAAGAAACTCGAAAAGTCAAAGGGCGCTTGGGTCGATGAACTCCCTACGGCACTGTGGGCTTATCGCACATCTTTCAGAACATCAACAGGGCATACTCCTTTCTCTTTGGCATACGGATCGGAGGCTATGCTCCCAGTTGAAACCATCGTGCCTCCCCACCGTAGGATCCACTATAACCCAGAAGAGAACGAAGAACTCCTTCACGTGTCTCTGGATCTAATTGAGGAGAGAAGAAATGATGTAGTCCTCAAAGCAGCAGCCTACAAGCAAGAAGTGGCAGCACAATACAACTCCAAAGTCAAGCATCGTACCTTACAAGAAGGGGATCTTGTCCTCAAGCGAATCTTCCCTCGCCTCAGAGCACTAGATCCAATCTGGGATGGACCATATGTAATTCATAAAGATCTCCACAATGGAGCTTATATTTTGTCAACAGTGGACGGGGAGGTGTTCCAGAGGGCATGGAACATCCAACACCTTCGTCGATACTTTGCTTAACTTGCACTGCCCATATGAAGCGAATTAACAAAGAGAATCAGTGGACGTAGGCATTTTTGTGCCGAACCACTTTAAAAAACCTTGTCTCTTTTTTAACTTGTTCCTTTATATCTTGGCTGCTTGCTAACTTTATCATTTTCTGTTGAACAAAATCCTGTGCAAATAGCATTTCCATTCAAGGCGCTCCACAGCGCGACTTCTCCTGGACAAGACCTAACAGGTACTATACGAATCTATGCCCTCGCCAATGAGACACTTTTGCTCCGACATCCCTCTGCTGTGGGTTAACTCATTGCTCGCGACGGACCTCAAAGCCAACTGTAATGAGCCGATTATAAGCCACCGAGAAGGCCGACTATAGCCGAGGCAGCTCATTACGGCGTTCGGCTCGCCGGTAACTGTGAACCGACTATAAGCCCCAACATAAGGTGTGGCCAGCCAGGGGCAGTTCACGGTTGACGATCGGCACCCACGCTAGCTGGCCACAGTAAATCGAATAATACCCACGATTACGGGCCATAATGGCCCGGGTAGTTACTGTGCGCGATCTCGGCTCCGATGTGTCTTAAGTGCGGCTGTGGTAAAAAAGATTTAACTCCCCGCGGAGGCGTAAGATGGGTGACAAATGTCTCCAAGACCCACAACTAGGGAAAGTGACTACAAAACCCGTTTGCCACGAACTTAAGCACATCGAAGGCCTTCCGTGATTGGAAGTTTTACTATTTCTCATATTTCAATTTTATTTAAAAACTTTTCTCCTATCCTCTGTAACAATCCCTGAAGTACAGGACACAGAACAAGAAACATTCGCTAATGGAAGCGGATACTCATAACAAGATACTGGACCGCATTCCATACTCGGTCACACAAGACATTCCAAACTGCCATCTATAAGCAAAATATAAAGGGCGGTATTTCCTTCTTTCATGTGTAAACACGTGACTATAATTTGTTCACACCTCACGCTAACATTGCAAGTCATAAAATTATGTTTTAAACAAGAACCTGACGTCAAACACAATTTAATTACAAGAATATGCATAGCTATATTTCTCATACAACATGTCAAATTAGCAAAAACATTCAAAAGACGACAGAATCAACTTAAGTTAAAGAATTACATGTCAAGAATAGTGTTGTTTATTACAAGTAGCATAATTACAACCTAAGAGTTACGTTACTGTTTTGAGACTAACATATACAACAATGTCAAGTCCACAAAAAGATATCCAGGCCAAATCAAGGAGCTGGCTGCGTCGGAGTTTCATCCTTGTCCTGTTGCCCACCTGTCTGGTCAAAGAAAGAATTCATTAATGACAAGCAACCAAGTTAACAAAAAGACTAGAAAGGAAGACTTACCAGCATCTGCTCCTTGATCATCTTGATCATCATCCTCTACTTGCACGCCTGCCTCCTCAGCTGCAAGCAACCGCATGCCCTCCTTCACCGCCACCTTCTCCTCCTTGGTAAACTAGGCAGTAACCACATCCATCCCGAGGGCCGTACCCATCTACTAGTAACCTCGGGGTGGGCCCATGACGTCCCGGTTCTGACTGAGCTGGGGGCACTGCGGAAGGATCTTCTCTGTCCTGGGATTTCTTCTTTTTTGACCGGGTTTCAACTCTATGAGACATTATCTGCAACACAAAAGAATACATCGTTAAAGAGGATGTAGAGATATAAACAAGCAAGTGCGTACAATCTAGAATTTCATTTTGTAGTTCAAAACATAAAAGGTTCAAGGTTCGATTGGGCATTCAAACTCCGGGTCTCATTCGGTATCATGAGTCATAAAAAGTCATCCGGCAGTTCAAGGCAAAAGCTCATTCGACATTCGAGCTCCCCATATACCATTCGGTAATCCGGGCCCCAAGGTTCATTCGGCTATCCCACTCCCTAAAAACCCATTCGGCAGAAGGAGGGCTCACCTCATTCGGCAGGCGTAGGCTTGGTCCGGCTCTTTCTAATAGGTGTGGATAACTGGAGCTTGAAGCCCATACTTATAGGCAAACACAGACGACCGGACCGGTTGGTTCGGCGTTTGGGCCGAATAGGAGCATCCAAGCTAACGTCATTAATTTCAAAACAAAGCACGACATATACCGGCATATGCCCTACTTTGGGGGGCAAATGTTGGGCGTATTCTCACCCAGGCGATCTCAAGACCAAGAAGCACCAGGTTCGCCCAGGCTTGCCTAAGCTTCATTCGGCATCCCTACCACTGTCGAACCAGACTCACAACCACAGAACCACCGAACCAACTCCAAAGCAGCCTTCGCCGAATCAAACATCAAAACCTCTTCCATGCTTGCCGAATCAACTCTACCTCCCATGCTTGCCGAACCAACCTACTTCCCATACCACCGAACCAACTTACTCCACTACTATCCAACCATCTACCACCGGACCGACTACCTCCATCCACTGCCGAACCAGAGGCAGGGGAAGCCACCACCGGACCAAAGTCCCACCGGACCATCTCCCATCTACTACCAGACCGAAGCCACCACCGGACCAAAGTCCCACCGGACCATCTCCCATCTACTACCGGACCGAAGCACTACCGAACCAAGGCGTTGCTGAGCCAACGTTGCCAGGCCAGATCGCATCAGCCCAGGCCCACCAGCAGCTACATACATCCAGGACCCCTACCCCCAGCCTCACTCTATAAATAGAGGGGTAGGGGTACATCAATGGGGACAAGTTTGAGAGCTCAAGCACGGAGAGAACTTTCAAACAACTTTCAGATACTTGTATCAAAGCTTTGTACTTGTAATCTAAACAAGAAAAGAGAAATAATATATAAAGTGGATGTAGGCACATTCTGGCTGAACCACTATAAATCTGCGTGTCTTTTACAGTTTAGTCCCTACTTTTCATATATTTGCATAAATCACCCAAATCACTAAGAACAACATAAAATCAATTAAAACAAACGACTTTGAGGTGTTTGTCCATTTTTTGTGCAAACAGTTAATAACGAGGAAAGTTAATAAAAATTAAAACCATTAACATTGAAATGTATATTAACTTGGTTATGACATTAGATGGATGTTTGTTGTTGGATGGTTTGTTTTGTTGCATGTGTTTCATTTGTACATGATTATTGTATAGTTACGTTATATATTGATATTATTTTCTATATACATGTTCTCATTGGTTGTTGAGTGTTTAGTAGGTGCGGATGGCGTATGCTTCGCATTTGGAGCTCGCTTTCACGCTATATTACTTATATATGCTTGCTAATAATATATAAGGTACATATCTCGGATGTAACGACCTGGAAATTTTAACGACTTAAATAACATAATTAATTAAATTTTTCATAAAAATAAACGATAAAATTTAGCAATGAAAATTCGATATTTGTGATACGTCTATTTAAACATAGAAAATGTAAGATTTTCATCAGGAAATATATAAGTTTGTTTTGTTGTGTAATTTTATTTAAATTTAAATCAATTAATTTGATGGAAATAAAATAATTTTGAAATTTGAATATTTTTATATAATAAAATTTTAAATCATTTTCCGAGTGCTCTAGCCCCATTTATCTTATTTTCGGCAAATTAGCAGCAGTTGGCAACGAATAACAACTTTTGATAGGATGATCGTATGGCTGATATCTGTGTACCATTTTGTTCGTCTCGTCGTGTTGATCTTCACAGTATATTCATTCTTGTATTTCGACATCCGGTTCGCGACGAAATCTGCGAAGCGGTTAGCCGTATCGGTATCCGTTCGAGTCTCTGCGGTGTTCTGTATCCATTTGTCCATCGGTTGAAAACAAATGGACATTAACTATTAATATTCCCAGATATTCAACCCTGACTTTTTATTTCCCATTGTTTTAATAATTATACTGGTTCGTTTCTCTACCTATATCTCTTCGTTCGCTTCCATTCGTGCTTTTGAAAATAAATAAAATATTTATAAGCTTATATATATAGCCTACCTACTTGTTCTCACCCATTGGAAAACCCTTCGAACCCGACTTCAGTTTTTCCACAACCTTCATCCGCCCCATCGAAGCACCATTAGCCCTCCATCATAGCACCCTTCCAGCTTGCCCGCCACCCGCCATCACAACGGCATTCCTCCACTCGGCAGCCTTCTTCTCCGCCATTTTTCTCTCTCCCTCAACACGTGCGGCCTCCCTCTCTCCACCCAAATCTGCCGCATCCAACAACGGCCACAGCCCAGTTCCGCCCAGCACCTCCATTTTATTCCACCCACAGCCCCTTTACCCAACAGCCGTACTGTAACGACCTACCTTTTTAGATGGTTTAAATCGACGATAAACAACACCCGTCAGACTCAAACCATTCAAAAGGGAGGATTGTTATGAGGTAAATAAGAAAAAGGCAGAAAAAGAAAGAAACAAACACAAAATCTCATAGCGGAACGACAAAATATAATAATCAAATAAACAGTTCATGAAGCTGTTTTACAAATAACAATTGATTACACCTTAAGAATAAAAATCAGAGTTACATACAACAGAAATAAATAAATAAATGCAGCACAACAACATGACGCGTGGAATAAATGAAATAAATAATAATAGTACAAATCTTCGTCTTCGTCCTCCATAAAAGCAGTCTTTGGTACACTGAAAAGCTCAAACTGACCTGAGCGAATTGAAAAGACAAAACACTCGAGTCAGAACTAAAAGATCTTATGTAAGTTAAATAAACAATAAATAAATATGAGTGTAACGGTGTCAGAGATGTTTACGGGGTTTAACGTCTCCTATCCAGCATCTACGTGCGTGCAATAACTTAAGAGATGTTCGGGATTCCCATCTCCTAAGGATCCGTTAAAATATCTTCATACATTGTACAATATGCTATTATAATAGTGTCTACAGTAAAGTAAAGTATTAAAATAGCGTTAAGGCGTTACACATATCCCCCTTAACACCTTTTATATAATGTCGTAGTCTACACAGATACTGTAAACTCCATAGTAAACTGGTGGGCTATCAGGGAATAGACCATAGGTACGACACAAAACAAACTCGTAGAAGGCGCGATAGGGCATGTGAACACGGCATTCGAGGCAATGCCAAGGTAGGATTATACTAATTGCGGATCCGGACTTGTGGTAACGCATAGCAGCTATTACCGCCCACCTCGGAACACACTCCCATAATCAAAATCAAGGGGTGGCCACCAAATCATCAAAAGTCATAATATGGTATCGAAGAAGCATGTCCGATAGGAGGAATGACCTCAATTGGCCCGGCGTGGCTCCTGTTTTAGTCACATCTAAGCCAACTCACGGGAGTCAGGGCTACGTAAATACCTCATACAGAATCGTACACAAAACCATCCTACTTCATTTCTGGAATCTCCACCACGTGCACAGTTGTTAAAGTGGTTTTCGGTATTGGTAAAGAGTATGACAATATATGATCTTGGTCTCCTTATTAACCAAGCGCTTATTACACACCGGATGGTTCTTTTACATTTCCAAAACAATTTCATATTGATATCAAAATATCATATTCAATTCAAACCATATCACATTCGAAATCATAATTTCAAAATAGGTTAAACCCTCATTTCAAAATCACCATATTTACTCAAATATGTTATTTAAATCCCAACTTAGGTTATTTCATCATTTAATCATATTTGCTTTTTAAATCAAGGATTTAAATATAACCACTTCCACTTTACAATTTAGAATTTAGATAATAGTACAGGTAGTTACAAAAAGTTTAAATAGTTTAGTATAGTTTTAAATTATAATTTAAATGGCTTGAAATACTTTAAAATAATTTAAAAAGTGGATTAAAATAGATTAAATAGATTTAAAATAGATTAAATAGGTTTAAATTGATTAAAATAAATTAAAATAGTTTAAATTGCTTAAATGGTTTAAATTTTTTTAACATAGATTAACTTAGTTTAATAGTTTGAAAATCTTACTAATTAGAATTTAAAATAACAATTTTAATAGTATATATTAAAATAATAAATTTGAAATTAACATCAAATTCAACTATTTCTTCCATTTCAAAAAATCTGGACCATATCCAGATTTCAAGTCAAAACCCAATTTCAAATTTTGAAGTAACAATTTAAGCTATGCCAATTTCAATAGATTTCAAAGTTACAATTTGAAACGTCTTCAATACTCAATTTCGATAAATTTCGTTAATAGTTCAAATTCAACATTTGACTTCCAATTTAAACCCTCTAAGCAATTTACTTAATACAATTCCAAAATTTCAAATTTAATCTTTTAAACAGTTCAGTTTATGTAAATAAAATTCTATTTCAAAATATCATTTAGCTGAATTCAAAATTTAAAGATTTAAAACCATTAAATTTAACCAATTCGGTTCCGTATGTAATTTTCTACCTTATGGTCAAGTGATATGGATATTTATCATTTAAATCCGCAAATATTTAAATTTATGGGTATATATCATTTCAACCTGCAATACCGAATTAAAATAAAATCCAAAAAATTGCTCTAGTCTATCATTTCAACCCATAACGATTTTCCCTAATCTATAGATCGTTCGGGTATGTATCATTTCAACCCATAGGGAACTTGCAGTGTTAAAACATATAAAATATAACATCCAATCATCCAATATCAACAATCAAACATACATCACAATCATCACTCAAATCAACCAATAAACATCAATAGATAATTGATTATCATTAATAGGTATTAACTGGAAATTTTAAAATTCAGTATTAAATTATATGACGTTTAAATGCAATAAAAGTCATATTTAATTGGAATGACAATTTAAATATATCAAACATCAACTAATAAATTTCTAATCACATCATAAATTTAATTTGACTAACATAAGACAATTTAGTAGTTGTAAGTGGGTTAAAACACTCACCTTTGATTTCAAATCGATTTGAAATCCAAAATAAGGCCCAAAATTCAACAGTCTAAGAATTCATCTAAACAAGTTTCATAATGTCCAAAATTCTGATACGATCCCAATGAAACAAACTGCGCCCAAATCGGACCTCGTACGCAAAAGTTATGATGATTAGAACGTTTGGAAATTAAAATCAAATAAAATAAGCAAAAAAAAAAAGAAAATACGTTACCAGCGAGACAAGTCATCACACGTAACCCTAACTCCAGATACCTTTGCGATCGAGCTGCCACTCCTCCTTGCCTTTGGCCGAAGCCTACCGCCACGTCCCTCGCCTAAGTCCACATCGGAGCACGCCACCACGACCACATCTCCAGGCCGCACGCACATGGCCCACGCCGTGAATTCCGATCACCACTTGCTCGACCGCCTCCGCCAACATCCAAAGCCATGTCGTAGCAAATTCCTCGACCCTTAGCACGAATGAACATTAGATCCCAGACCTGCTCGACACCACCTACCAACGCCGCTTCCCAATCGTCAATCGGTTGAAGATCCACCGTTGGATCGTCCAAAACCTAGAATGGACGGTTGAGGTTCATCCTTGATTTCTGCACAAACGGTGCTTCGATTGTTAAAAAATTGCACTAGTGGATTAAGCTTGTCAAGAGCTTCGAAACAGTATATAATATGATAGGGTTTGGAGGGGTTTGATTTTGAAATTGGTTTGGAGATTGAATTGTAGGGTTTGTATTTGGAATTTTGTTTCTGCCATTAGAAGAAGGAGATAGCCTGAGATAATTATACATACAATAATGAGGAATAAAAAGGCTGTTAGGGTTTGTAGAGATTATTTATATTAACACAGCCCGATAAGAAAATAAACGCATATCGGATTGGTACGAACGACAAATAGCGACCCAAAAAGCCCGTTTCGCTTCCGAAATGAAAGTGGGTCATCCCATATATCAAAATATATGTTTTCGATATTTCTAAATCTAATGAAACAGGTTTCAAGTCCCGATTCCATCATATAAAGAAGTTAGCTTAAAAATCAACTTATTACAAATTGATTTCAATTGAATTTAATTAAATTAATTTCTATGCGTTTTGAGTCCGTACGATCAAACGACAAGTCCGATCGCTACGAAACTTGAAACCTTACAATAATTCACCGTTACGGATCCGATAAAACTGGTTTCGTCGAAATCCAAGATAGTTGCCAAAATGGCTATTTTCACGTTAATTAAATAAATTATTATTACATTGATTAAATCACTTTTTCAATTCCACTTTTAACAACTAACAACTTTTATCATTTTTGATTACTTAGACATTTATAATAATTTAAAAAAAATTAAATATCAATCCAGTGTTAAATATTACACTAATTATCATGTTCAATTTCAACTATAATTAAATCCAATTAATTATAATTTACTTCCAATAAATTGATTAAATTTGATTTCAATCTTTTTTATTCAATCAATCATTACTCTATGGGCATAGTTAACATTGGTTTATATCTTATTACATTAATATTCTCCAATTTCATCTTAATTTTCATTAACGTAATATTAAATTTCATTTAATTGCAATTGATTTCCAATTTAATTTAACAGACTAAATAAATAGGTAACATATAATAATTGTCACCATTAACTTTTAATCACATTTATAAGTTTATTATTTACAAACAAATGTTATAACAACTTTCATAATACTAATTCTAAGCAATTACAATTTCTTACACATTATTTCATTAATTAATACAACATTTAAATTATCAATTACTCCTTTAATCCATTATCAATTAATACTCACATTATCACAATTAATTTACAATCAATAACCAATTATATCCTTTTAATCATTTCAATTAATTAGAATTACATTTAAAGTAGTTATCAATATCCTTCAATTGATACCATTACATTTCATTCTAGTTATTTTCTTATTATTCAATCTTAAATTTTTAATTTTCACAACATCAAACTCCAAAACTTATTTAATTTGATAAATTTAATTATCGAAAATTACGGGTCATTACACTCTCCCTCACTCAAAACTTTTCGTCCACGAATAGGGAAAGGAGGGATAAGGAATTAATATATCTTATTCAAAATATTAGATTTATAAGCAGTCAATTTACATAATTAATAATTTTAAATAAAATGTCAATTTATAAACAATCAAATCCTTTTATATTCAAGGTTAATAAAAGTTGGGAAAAGCATCTCTATTTTCAAAAAAGTTCTAAGTCCAAAATTCACGGAAAATTTCGGCAGAGTCTCCTTTGTACGGAGAGGTTTGGGAGAAATAATAATACCAATAATAATAATATATAACACATATTTCAAAATAATATATCCCAAACCACGGGAAAACAATATGATATCGCTAGAAAACCGTAATTCGAAAACATAACTTTTTGTCGGTAAACAACGTTATGAAACCAAAAGCAGTAGCAATTGCTTCCATAACCTGTATTTCACTTATATAATCCAAAGAAGTTAATAATTATATAAAAGATAAATATTTAAGTTGTTTCAATTAATAACAAACAAAACAACACAGCATAACACTAATTACTTACAAACAAATCATACAATCATCACATGCAGTCAAAGAAATCAATTATTCATTCATAGCAATCAAAACAAAGGGTTTGTTCGGGTTTAGAAACTTTTAATCGTATAAAAGACAAATAAACTACTAAGTATACTATACACTCAACAGTCTTAGATAACTTAATAGATTATTTATACTTCTTAAACAATTTAAAAGATCACCTCCCAAACATCCCATAAGCCAAAACAAACAATAAATTTCAAATGTCGTTAAGTTTATTCTTACAACTTTCTTCTCATATTATTTACTGCTTGTATATTTTCATTCATTCATACAAAGCTTATTTAATTAATTTACATTCACCACTTACAAAATTCATTTCCATTCATTTATACAATGCCATTTTTATTAATCTGACTTCATTACTTAAAGATTCATTTCCCATTTATTCATACAATGGTTATTATTTTTATTTTCCATTACTTTACATCCATATACTTACATATGTTGTTTTTTTCCATTCAGTTATTTAAATAATCAATGAATTCATTATTTAAACATTTCATACATTTTATTTTAGTTTGCTTCACATTTATTATTTACTGATATATTTGATTTCAAATAAATAAACATTTCATACTTAATATTTCTACCTTAAATTTACATTTACACTTTCCTTTTTATAATATCAATTGAATATTAAGTCTATCTCTTAATCATTTCAACATTTTCAGAAGTTATAACCATTTACTTACAGCAGACCTGTTAAATTTAATTACTAGCATTTCAAATTTTTAACTTAAGTTTACAACATTTTTGTAACATCTATTCTCATTTATAGGAATAATTTTATTGGACAGCTTCATTACTAAAGTTTTACTTGTACAATATTCTATTACATATTTCTATTAACATTTCAACTTTTAATAATTTGGTAAGTTATATATATATATATGTTTTAAGAAAGTAATTGAAAGTTACACAAGTTATCTCATTCACTTTAGTTAACAAAATGTTTAATAACTACATCTTCTAAATTTCATTATCCTTAAATTTACAAGTTTCCAATTTCTTATATATTTCATTAACTGCTTAGCATCTAGTTTCTAATTACACAATTTAGAAGTCTCCAATTATTAAAATAGTTAAGATTTCATTTTATTCCAATAATTGAAAGTAACTAATTATCAGTAAATTTTAAGAACTAAACTTCGGGTTCATTTTAGTCACTTAGAAAATAATATATATATATATATATATATATATATATATCCTTTATATATCAAGTCATATTTAGAAATTCAAAATTTAGGTTTATTCATCAAAATAGATCTGTAGTAGAACTACTACAGTAGTCTTCCCAGTTTGAAACTCGAAAATGAACATCGATGATGCATGCACTCATCACCGAAATTATTTTCCAACGATAGAGAGGGAAGTACAGAACTTATTTCCTTCCAAAATTCTTTTAAACATTTCTTTCAAATCATATTGAAATATTTATATTTGAAAATACCTCTAAATAATACTAATATTGTATTCCAAAATCTTTTGAAAGATATTTCCAAAATTTTGGAACTTAAGTTCTCAAATTTCAATTTATATTCATTTTATTTGTAAATCTTATTTTTTAATCAATATTTATAAAATTTCTCTACCTAACAAACAACATATTACATCCAACTATATCATTTATAAAATTTATCCATTTATATACAAAATATAATACTAGGCAAAATTATTTCATTTACCCATTTTCAAAACAATATAGTGTCGGTCTGCCCTATTAAGTGTTTAGAAATCCCTAACGGTGCCACAGCGCCCCATGTACCGACCGAAATTTATAAATACAATACATAACAGATTAACACAATACAAAAACCCTTTACAACACTAACAAATACGCTCTCTCATATATACACTCAGCAACTCATTCTAGGGTATTACTACCTTATTTTATATGAGTCCGACCCCACAAAGCTAAGGTTATCGCTAAACCTAGCTCTGATACCACTTGTAACAACCCACCTTTTTGGACGGTTTAAATCGACTATAAACCACACACGTCAGATTCAAACCATTCAAAACGGAGGATTGTTATGGGGTAAATAAGAAAAAGGCAGAGAAAGAAACAAACAAACACAGAATCTCTCAACGGAACGACAAAATATAATAATCAAATAAACAGTTAATGAAGCTGTTTTACAAATAACATTTGATTACACCTTTACAATAAAAATCAGAGTTACATACAATAGAAATGAAAAACTAAATGCATCGGAACAACATGATGCAGTGGAATAAATGAAATAAATAATAATAGTACAAATCTTCGTCCTCCAGAAAAGTGGTCTTTAGTATACTGAAAAGCTCAGACTGACCCAAGCGAATTGAAAAGACAAAACACTCGAGTCTGAACTAAAAGATCTTATGTAAGTTAAATCAACAGTAAATAAATATGAGTGTAACGACGTCAGAGATGTTTACGGGGTTTGACATCTCCTATCCAGTATCTACGTGTGTGCAATAACTTAAGAGATGTTCGGGATTCCCATCTCCTAAGGATCCGTTAAACTATCTACATACATAGTACAATATGCTATTATATGTCTACGGTAAAGTAAAGTATTAAAATAGTGTTAAGGCATTACCCATATCCCCCTTAACAGCTTTTATATAATATCGTAGTCTATACAGATACTGTAAACTCCACCGTAAACTGGTGGGCTATCAGGGAGCACTCCATAGGTACGACACAACACAAACTCGTAGAAGGCGTGATAGGGGATGTGAACACGGCATTCGAGGCAATGCCAGGGTAGGATTATACTAATTGCGGATCCGGACTAGTGGTAACGCATAGCAGCTATTACCGCCCACCTCGGAACACACTCCCATAATCAAAATCAAGGGGTGGCCACCAAATAATCACAAAGTCATAATATGTGATCGAAGAAGTATGTTCGATAAGAGGAATGATCTCAATTGGCCCGGCGTGGCTCCTGTTTTAGTCACATCTAAGCTGACTCACGGGAGTCAGGGCTACGTAAATACCTCATACAGAATCGTACACCAAACCATCCTACTTCATTTCTGGAATCTCCACCACGTGCACAGTTGTTAAAGTGGTTTTCGGTATTGGTAAAGAGTATGACAATATCCGATCTTGGTCTCCTTATTAACCAAACACTTATTACACACTGGATGGTTCTTTTACATTTCCAAAACAATTTCATATTGATATCAAAATATCATATTCAATTCAAACCAAATCACTTTTGAAATCATAATTTCAAAATAGGTTAAACCCTCATTTCAAAATCACCATATTTACTTAAATATGTTATTTAAATCCCAACTTAGGTTATTTCATCATTTAATCATATTTGCTTTTTAAATCAAGGATTTAAAGTTAACCACTTCCACTTTACAATTTAGAATTTAGAAAATAGTATAGGTAGTTACAAATAGTTTAAATAGTTTAGTATAGTTTGAAATTATAATTCAAATGGCTTGAAATACTTTAAAATAAATTAAAAGGTGGATTAAAATAGTTTAAATAGATTTAAAATAATTTTAGTAGAATTTAAAATAGATTATCGATTTAAAATGGATTAAATAGATTTAAAATAGATTTAATAGATTTAAAATAGATTAAATAGATTTAAAATAGATTAAATAGATTTAAAATAGATTAAATAGGTTAAAATTGATTAAAATAAATTAAAATAGTTTAAATTGCTTAAATGGTATAAATATTTTAACATAGATTAACTTAGTTTAATAGTTTGAAAATCTTACTAATTAGAATTTAAAATAACATTTTTAACAGTAAAATAATAAATTTGAAATTAACATCAAATTTAACTATTTCTTCCATTTCAAAAAATCTGGACCATATCCAGATTTCAAATCAAAGCCCAATTTCAAATCTTGAAGTAACAATTTAAGCTATCCCAATTTCAATAGGTTTCAAAGTTACAATTTAAAATGTCTTCGATACTCAATTTCGATAAATTTCGTTTATACTTCAAATTCAACTTTAGACTTCCAATTTAAACCCTCTAAGTAATTTACTTAATACAATTCCAAAATTTCAAATTTAATCTTTTAAACAATTCATTTAAACAATTCAGTTTATATAAATCAAATTCTATTTCAAAATATCATTTAGCTGAATTCAAAATTTAAAGATTTAAAATCATTTAATTTAACAAATCCGGTGTCCGTATATAATTTTCTACCCTATGGTCAAGTGATATGGATATTTATCATTTCAATTTGCAAATATTTATATTTATGGGTATATATCATTTCAACACGCAATCCCGAATTAAAATAAAATCTATAAAATCGCTCAAGTCTATCATTTCAACCCATAACGGTTTTCTCTAATCTATAGATCGTTCGGGTATGTATCATTTCAACCCATAGGGAACTTGCAGTGTTAAAACCATATAAAATATAACATCCAATCATCCAATATCAACAATCAAACATACATCACAATCATCACCCAAATCAACCAATAATCATCAATAGATAACTGATTATCATTAACAGGTATTAACTGGAAATTTTAAAATTCAATATTAAATTATTTGACGATTAAATACAATAAAAGTCATATTTAACTGGAATGACAATTTAAATATATCAAACATCAATCGATAAATTTCTAATCACATCATAAATTTAATTTAACTAACATAAGACAATTTAGTAGTTGTGAGTGGGTTAAAACACTCACCTTTGATTTCAAATCGATTTGAAATCCAAAATAAGTCCCAAAATTCAACAGTCTCAGAATTCATCTAAACAAGTTGTAACGACCACGACTTTCACTCCACAGAAAGTCACATCGTTATGAAGAAAGAAAGGGATAGAAAAGAGAAAAGAAGAGAAAGAAAGAACTAAACAATATCAGAATCTCACAGCGGAACGAAACAAAATATAATATATCACATAACTATTACATAGTCTTTACATAATCAGAGTTACACAACTTATACAACAAAATAGACAGTTATAATTTCTGTCTATTATACAACTCAAGATACAATTCAAACAAAAGACTCAGATCAACCAACACAGCGGAATACTGTCTATCTACGAATGCTGAAGCCTCCTGCTCCATATCTCCTCCATAGATTCGTCAAAGCTAACCTGAATCCCTTGGCTACTCGTAAAAATTTGAGTACCCAAGAGTTTAATAAAACAGAAAATAAACACTTGGGTCAGACATGGGTCTGGTGTGAGTAAACGGGTTAAAATTGTTTAACTTCAAAACCTTTTGAAAACAAAGGTATCACGTAAGACTTCCCACACATAAACATGGAAAAGTTTTTACCTTACGCTAACCAAAACATTTGATAGGAAATCCAGTTATATTATAATAGGGTCTAGGGTTTTCAAGTAAAATACAGAAATAGCTGAAATGCTTACATCTCACATTCCAACATAGTTGGGCACAACTAATACGTACGGCACTTATTGGAGTTTGGATTCCATACAATGGCAGGGCTACTGGGGTACCGCCCGTCACAGTACGTGGCCTAGATCACCGTACCGAGGAGTACGCCCGCTCCCCTGCAACACAAAGCCGGAACCATCCCTTACTGGATAATTCCGAACAAGATAACCCCGTAGTTGGCGCGACCAACCACACACTAAGCCGAATGAAAAGAAAAGGGACCTCTAGACAGGGATCTATCTTGCTCTCAGTGGGTGCTACCCACGAAGCCTTGCTGCACCTCCCCTGTTTTAGCCATTCCCGATTGATGAGGCTTGAGGTTACGATTACCTTTATCAGAACATATCACTTAGAATGCTCATCGTCCGCCTGACGATGTGCTGAAAGCATTCAATCCATACAAGTTCGTTCCGGGTTCGAACGAAACCGAAGGCATTATCTCGTTACACTCGTTTTGGAATCACCCTCAGAGTTAACGACAATAACCCTTGCACTCTGAATCTTCATCTTCACTTGAGATTCACGACCTATCGTTAATTTGGATCGATGTGGTATTCGGGTCTCCAGACCTGGAATACCGGTATACGGAAACCCGATCCCGGTCTCATCGAAATCCAAAACGTATCTTTTTAAGGCCAAGTTGTTTAAAGGTTAAAACAATTCAATTCAATACTTGAATTCATACAGCATTTAACATAGATAAATATCACACATTTATCACGGATATATCCAATATCATATCACAGAATATCATAACATATCATCCAATAGATATCCAATTCAGATATTCTACACAAACAATCATCCATAAGCAACAATTTATTAACCCTATGTTATAATTAATTTAATTAACTTAAATTAAATTAATTACTTAAGAATTAATTATCTAATCTTGCTTAATCCATCATTAATTAATTACAACCTTTAATTAATTAATTACTCATTAAATATTAACCATCCTTGATTAATTATTCATTAATTACATAAAGTAATTATCCTTTAATTAATTTCACAAATTAATTATTCTTACCCATTTAACAGTAATTAACCTTTAGTTACTTTAATTAATTACACCAAATAATTAATCCTTAATTACTTCTCATTAAGTAATTATCCTTTAATTAATTACATCTTGTAATCATACATTAATTACTTATACTAAGTAATTACACTTTTTAACCTTATTAAGTATTCATACTTAATTCTTTATCAAGTGATTATCTTTATTTAACTTAAATTAATCACATCCATTTATTATTTACAATTGAGTAATCCATTCCTTAATCACTCTTAAACAAATTAATTAATCTTTAATTATAGATAAATTTTTCTTTAATTATTAATTAATAAACCTCAATTATCAATTAATAAAACTTAATAACAAATTATTAATCCTTAATTACAAATTAATTACCTTTAATTAATTAATTTATTAGCCACTAATTACTTAATTAATCACTAATCATTAATTAATCAATCTTAATTTCTTAATTTAAAAATCCTTAATTACAATTAATTACCTTTAATTAATTAACCATACCCTTAATTACAACTAAATAAATCTTTAGTCATTAATTAATAATCTTTAATTATTTAATTAATAAGTCTTGATTACAAATTAATTAACCTCTAATTAATTAATTAATAATCTTTAACTATTAATTAATTCTAAATCAATAATTAATTAAATTAATCACCCTTTAATTACTTTATTAAATTATTAAAATCTTAATTATCTTTAACCAATCATTTTCCTTTGTTAATTACTAAATCACATTAATTAAACTTAACCTTTAATTAACATTTAATTATATTTACAAATTGATTAAGTTTTAAAACATTTTATTTAAGTTTTTAACAAACTTAAATTAATCAAACATACCCTTAAATAAAGTTTAAGAACATTTTAAAAGAGGTTTAGACAAGTTTTAAACAGGGAACCATCTTTAAATTTCAACTGTTATTTATAAAAACTTTAAAACAGGCTTAACACCTTTCTCTCCCGATCCTTGCTTCGAGTCATCCACCTTCCTACTCGAGAGTGTCTCGAGTTCCCTCCCCATCATCTTCTTCTTCACTCGGTTCTTATTTTAAAACTAAAACTGCAAATTCCTAACCTCACGAACACGAGCAAGTACTCGAGTTTTTACCCAAAATCCCCGACATCCCTTCGAGTCGCCCACGCACTCATTTTCCTTGACACGCGATCATCGTTGTGCACGTGTACAACGATCTGGCCACCCTCCGATGAACGCTCCGACCATCGATCTATTGCTGACCTTCCCCTGAGTCATCTCAATTACCCAGAACTTCGAATTTACTTCGAAATCAAAATCGAGCAAATATGGAACTCCATTGAAAAAACGATCGTTCAACTCCACCTCGACACGCCGCCTTAGATCGCCAGAGACCCCACCGCTTCGACCATAGCTCCGCCTATCGCCTACGCTTCGATCCCCCCTTGTCCGATCGCTTCCAGTTCGTTCGCGTCCCCGCAAACGTCGCTCAAACCCAAACAACCCAAATAGGCTTAAGAACCCTAAAACACTATCGTGCCATCGCCACGATGATCGGAAAATTCTTCAATCATTTTTCCCGAGCTTGTCAACCTTCCAGCTAACACCAGTAACGATCTCGAGATCCACCTCTTCACCGATCACTTGGAAGTTCCAAAAACTTCTTTCCCGTTCAACCCACAAGTTCTCATAATTTACTAAAATAAAAATTTTGATTTTTCCTTTAAAATTCATATATTTCAAATACGAACAAGATTATATAAGTTGATCAAGAAATTATGATATTCGAAATTGACATGGTTAAGAGTTTTTACTGTATTTCTTGCTTCCAGCAAAACTAACTCAATAATTATACTTGAAAGTATATTAAAAATTAAAGTCTGATAAATTTAAAATTATCTTGTTTAAACATTAAACCTAAAAAAAAATTAGAGGAAGAGTAATTGAATTTTTAGATTGTTTCTACCTTGTTAACTTTAAACAGAGCAAAATGATCTTATACTCAGACATGCATACATCATTCACATTATAAATACACACATGCAGGCATATTCACATTTATACAAATACTTTTCACAACCTTATCATCATATAAAATCAAGATTAAAGTGGTTGATTTACAGGAAAATAACAGAGATCATGAACACCAATATGCACAAATATTTTATAACAAACTCTTATCTAAACACCATTCACATCCAATTATTCAAGTGAACATTGCATATCATTTTATTGTGACATTTATCAGGTATATCAAGACATAATAACAGATTTTAAAACTGTTTTTAAAATTAGATTTACTCACCTTTTAACCAAAATGCAGAGAGCTTTTAAAACTGAGATGAAGCTTGAACTTTGAAAACTTGTTACTGGAAAGTTTGCTTTGAAAATTTGAATTGCTTAGTCCTTGTTTAACTGAAATCTACTTGATGTTGCTTTGAGAAGGTTGAAGCTTGAAAGTTTGAAACTGGAACTTTGAAAACTTTGAATTGCAGAGATTATTTGAATTACAGGCTTTTGTTCTTGCTTTTGAAAATGGGTTTGCATGTTTGAAACAGAAACAGGCCTTTGATTTCTTTTAAAACCGAATGCTTTAGTCACTGCTTTTGAAAAGGATCTAGGGTTGCCTGCTTACAGATTTTGGAAAAATGTTGCAGGGTTCTTGGTTTTGATTTGAGGAATTTTAGAGAGTTCGAACTGGAAATTGGTTACAGGTTTGATCTTTTGGGTTGAGAAAGGGTTTAACAGGTTTGGTTTTCTTGAGTTTAGAAAATGAGCAGATAGAAAAGAAAAGGAGAAGGTATATGTTTGTTTATATAATGATTTATTAAAAATTAGAGAAAATAAAAATAAAAGGAATGACACTTGTCTCATACACTACTTATTCATTTAACACATATACTTACAAGCTCTATTATCCTAACACTTGTCATTTAAGCATTTTTATTTATTTTTAAAAGATTTTAAAAACTTTTATATTTATTTCCTAATTAATAAATACATTTGTACTTTAATAAATGCTTTCTAATTTTTTACATAAATACAATGTTTAAAGAAAATAGAATATAAACCAATTATGATTTAAATAAAAACCATATAAAATATTTTAAGCTCATTTTAAAATGCTAATTTAAAAGCTTTTGTATTTATTCCTATTAAATAAATACTCTTCCAATTTCTATAAATATATTTCTTTAAAGAAAATAATACAAAACAAATCTTATTTTAAATAAAAACTTTTATTTAAATTCAAACTATAGTATTATTTTTATTTTAAGATATATATATATCTTTAAATTCAATTTTTAAATTCAATTTCAAAGTCAATTTAAAATCCAAATTAAAAATCAATGATTATCCTATTAAAATCAATTTAAATATACATATATATATACATTTAAACAAACACACTATTATTTTGAAATAATATGTTTAATTAAAATCTATTTATAACTATATTTAAAAACAACTCATTATTATTATTGTTTGAAAATAACTACTTTACCAATTAATTTAAAAGATTATCACATTTTAAATTCCCCGAAATCCCGGGATATCACATTCCTCCCCCCTTAAAATAATTTCGTCCTCGAAATTTAAAACAGAAGATAACCCAATGTTTTTATTTTATTTTAAAAATTTTCAAACAATTTTAGCATACATATTAGCCAACACAAACTAACAACCAATTTCATCCAAACAAACAATTCAATCAAACAACAATTCTAGCTATCTGGACAAAGATCCGGATAAGCTTCCTAAATTTCCTCGAGTTCCCCAGGTACAGATACCGGGATACTCGCTCTACTGCATCCAAACTAGTTATACCATTAAGCTACTGAGCTCCTACTCATCTAGATCTACAAAACTAAACAGGATATCAGACTACAGACGAGTCTGACTCTACAACCAAACCTTCCTGAATTTCTGGTTCAAAACCAGAGATAGATCACACACGTATTCCTTCAGAGATACGCGAAATACATTGAATCCCAGTTATCCAAACTGGTAATTCAAACCTTCTAAGCCAAATACTGATCCTTACAAAACTCAGAAGAATCTAATATACTACGGAGCTAACTTCCAGTCTTACCCAATCTTATTGCTCCCTTTACCGAAGAAAATCTCAATAACAACAAAGTCTCCAACTTCGAATTCCAAATTCCTCCGTCTCTTATCTTCAGAACTCTTCTGACGGCCCTGGCTGCCTACATCCTTACCGATCAGCTCAACCTTTGCTGATGCTTCTTGAAACAAACTGGATCAAAAATAACTCAACTAAATGATCCTCTCAAGATCTACCAAAAATCCAGAGCACAAACTCTACTCTATCAACATCAGTAGACTACAACTTACTTCTCCTATCCGGAAAAGACAAAACAGATGCACTGCCAAGCTGGACTCAAATTCAGAACAAATTTCCAATCCAAACACTACAACTTCCGGTTGTTTCCACTCTAGAACAGCTGCCACCTTGCTTCCGCTGCACAACTCTGATCTGGAGCAGATAAGAATGCCGTCGATGAACTCGAGCACAAACTAGACAACTTATCCCGTAAAAATGGTTCAACAGATCCATAAAAGAAAACTCAAATACTCCATCAAACTTGAGCTGCTTCACCAAACTCTATCTCTAGGAAAACATCCTTCAACTAGACTGAACCACTGGTATCACTCATGGAATCCAGTCGATAAGAAAACTCAACCTTCAGATGCGGACAACTCCTGACTTCCCTGAAGACATCCAGAAAAATTCTGACAACCCAAGAGAACACTCAAACAATCGCAAGTCACTTTTGCGATCAACCCATCCTAATTCCAAACAGACTGTTCTCTCTTTACCAATCAGAACAGCTTACACTTATTTATCCAATTTATCGAAGAAATGGATCCACTCTGCTGCTTCTGAATTTCACTTCCAGAAAAACTGCTCATCCAGAAAACTTCCTGCCATCACAGAATACTCCAAGCTGTACTGCTGACACTGATGCTCTTATCCAAAGCTCTTCGAGAAACTCGGACTCCAAACCAAAGCAGAAACTCCATGCTGAACTCAGCCACAACACCGAAGCATACACACTTCCTTAATCTTGTTCCAAAGAAAACATCTTCAGGAACATCCATCGTCACTGTATCTCATCATACAGCTACTATTACCTGAGGTATCAAGATACCATCACACACTTCTGCACATCCGACAGATCCAACTCTACTTATTCACACTTCAAAGATAAACTCCGAACCATTACAGTTTCCTTCGGAGATCGATGAAATCCTTCACCACAGCAAAGCTTACTCGAGACAGTATTAGGTCTACAGTCTCGACAGATACACTTCCAACCTCAACATTCAAACTCCAACTATTGGTAATTGTGTTACACACACTACCACCTTATCTACCTTTATAACTTATATTGGAAAACCCGAACAGGTAACCCAATAAATAGGTAGAAATACATAAATATATATATTTAAAATGATATATTTTTTTTTATATAGAAATTATTTCTGGGTAAAATTATTTCATCTACCTCTTTAAAACAATATTGTGTCCGTTGGCCTGGTTCAAGTGTTTAGAGATCCCTATCAATAACGTTAGCTACTCGTATTGACCAGAATCCATATACCACTCAACCGATCAATTAACACAATATAAAACCATTTTATATAACTAACAAATACGCGCTCTCATATATATATATATATATATATATATACACTCGGACTCAAACAGGTTGCTACAGATCCCATTTCTAATGAACAATCCTTCCGAACCTAGGTATTCACTCAACCTAGTGTTCTGATATTCACTTAACCAAAAGCTTAGGCATTCGCTCAACCTATGCTCTGATACCACTGTAACGACCACGACTTTCTCTCCACAGAAAGTCGCATCGTTATGAAGAAAGAAAGGGATAGAAAAGAGAAAAGAAGAGAAAGAAAGAACTAAACAATATCAGAATCTCACAGCGGAACGAAACAAAATATAATATATCACATAACTATTACATAGTCTTTACATAATCAGAGTTACACAACTTATACAACAAAATAGACAGTTATAATTTCTGTCTATTATACAACTCAAGATACAATTCAAACAAAAGACTCAGATCAACCAACACAGCGGAATACTATCTATCTACGAATGCTGAAGCCTCCTGCTCCATATCTCCTCCATAGATTCGTCAAAGCTAACCTGAATCCCTTGGCTACTCGTAAAAATTTGAGTACCCAAGAGTTTAATAAAACAGAAAATAAACACTTGGGTCAGACATGGGTCTGGTGTGAGTAAACGGGTTAAAATTGTTTAACTTCAAAACCTTTTGAAAACAAAGGTATCACGTAAGACTTCCCACACATAAACATGGAAAAGTTTTTACCTTACGCTAACCAAAACATTTGATAGGAAATCCAGTTATATTATAATAGGGTCTAGGGTTTTCAAGTAAAATACAGAAATAGCTGAAATGCTTACATCTCACATTCCAACATAGTTGGGCACAACTAATACGTACGGCACTTATTGGAGTTTGGATTCCATACAATGGCAGGGCTACTGGGGTACCGCCCGTCACAGTACGTGGCCTAGATCACCGTACCGAGGAGTACGCCCGCTCCCCTGCAACACAAAGCCGGAACCATCCCTTACTGGATAATTCCGAACAAGATAACCCCGTAGTTGGCGCGACCAACCACACACTAAGCCGAATGAAAAGAAAAGGGACCTCTAGACAGGGATCTATCTTGCTCTCAGTGGGTGCTACCCACGAAGCCTTGCTGCACCTCCCCTGTTTTAGCCATTCCCGGTTGATGAGGCTTGAGGTTACGATTACCTTTATCAGAACATATCACTTAGAATGCTCATCGTCCGCCTGACGATGTGCTGAAAGCATTCAATCCATACAAGTTCGTTCCGGGTTCGAACGAAACCGAAGGCATTATCTCGTTACACTCGTTTTGGAATCACCCTCAGAGTTAACGACAATAACCCTTGCACTCTGAATCTTCATCTTCACTTGAGATTCACGACCTATCGTTAATTTGGATCGATGTGGTATTCGGGTCTCCAGACCTGGAATACCGGTATACGGAAACCCGATCCCGGTCTCATCGAAATCCAAAACGTATCTTTTTAAGGCCAAGTTGTTTAAAGGTTAAAACAATTCAATTCAATACTTGAATTCATACAGCATTTAACATAGATAAATATCACACATTTATCACGGATATATCCAATATCATATCACAGAATATCATAACATATCATCCAATAGATATCCAATTCAGATATTCTACACAAACAATCATCCATAAGCAACAATTTATTAACCCTATGTTATAATTAATTTAATTAACTTAAATTAAATTAATTACTTAAGAATTAATTATCTAATCTTGCTTAATCCATCATTAATTAATTACAACCTTTAATTAATTAATTACTCATTAAATATTAACCATCCTTGATTAATTATTCATTAATTACATAAAGTAATTATCCTTTAATTAATTTCACAAATTAATTATTCTTACCCATTTAACAGTAATTAACCTTTAGTTACTTTAATTAATTACACCAAATAATTAATCCTTAATTACTTCTCATTAAGTAATTATCCTTTAATTAATTACATCTTGTAATCATACATTAATTACTTATACTAAGTAATTACACTTTTTAACCTTATTAAGTATTCATACTTAATTCTTTATCAAGTGATTATCTTTATTTAACTTAAATTAATCACATCCATTTATTATTTACAATTGAGTAATCCATTCCTTAATCACTCTTAAACAAATTAATTAATCTTTAATTATAGATAAATTTTTCTTTAATTATTAATTAATAAACCTCAATTATCAATTAATAAAACTTAATAACAAATTATTAATCCTTAATTACAAATTAATTACCTTTAATTAATTAATTTATTAGCCACTAATTACTTAATTAATCACTAATCATTAATTAATCAATCTTAATTTCTTAATTTAAAAATCCTTAATTACAATTAATTACCTTTAATTAATTAACCATACCCTTAATTACAACTAAATAAATCTTTAGTCATTAATTAATAATCTCTAATTATTTAATTAATAAGTCTTGATTACAAATTAATTAACCTCTAATTAATTAATTAATAATCTTTAACTATTAATTAATTCTAAATCAATAATTAATTAAATTAATCACCCTTTAATTACTTTATTAAATTATTAAAATCTTAATTATCTTTAACCAATCATTTTCCTTTGTTAATTACTAAATCACATTAATTAAACTTAACCTTTAATTAACATTTAATTATATTTACAAATTGATTAAGTTTTAAAACATTTTATTTAAGTTTTTAACAAACTTAAATTAATCAAACATAACCTTAAATAAAGTTTAAGAACATTTTAAAAGACGTTTAGACAAGTTTTAAACAGGGAACCATCTTTAAATTTCAACTGTTATTTATAAAAACTTTAAAACAGGCTTAACACCTTTCTCTCCCGATCCTTGCTTCGAGTCATCCACCTTCCTACTCGAGAGTGTCTCGAGTTCCCTCCCCATCATCTTCTTCTTCACTCAGTTCTTATTTTAAAACTAAAACTGCAGATTCCTAACCTCACGAACACGAGCAAGTACTCGAGTTTTTACCCAAAATCCCCGACATCCCTTCGAGTCGCCCACGCACTCATTTTCCCTGACACGCGATCATCGTTGTGCACGTGTACAACGATCTGGCCACCCTCCGATGAACGCTCCGACCATCGATCTATTGCTGACCTTCCCCTGAGTCATCTCAATCACCCAGAACTTCGAATTTACTTCGAAATCAAAATCGAGCAAATATGGAACTCCATTGAAAAAACGATCGTTCAACTCCACCTCGACACGCCGCCTTAGATCGCCAGAGACCCCACCGCTTCGACCATAGCTCCGCCTATCGCCTACGCTTCGATCCCCCCTTGTCCGATCGCTTCCAGTTCGTTCGCGTCCCCGCAAACGTCGCTCAAACCCAGACAACCCAAATAGGCTTAAGAACCCTAAAACACTATCGTGCCATCGCCACGATGATCGGAAAATTCTTCAATCATTTTTCCCGAGCTTGTCAACCTTCCAGCTAACACCAGTAACGATCTCGAGATCCACCTCTTCACCGATCACTTGGAAGTTCCAAAAACTTCTTTCCCGTTCAACCCACAAGTTCTCATAATTTACTAAACTAAAAATTTTGATTTTTCCTTTAAAATTCATATATTTCAAATACGAACAAGATTATATAAGTTGATCAAGAAATTATGATATTCAAAATTGACATGGTTAAGAGTTTTTACTGTATTTCTTGCTTCCAGCAAAACTAACTTAATAATTATACTTGAAAGTATATTAAAAATTAAAGTCTGATAAATTTAAACTTATCTTGTTTAAACATTAAACCTAAAAAAAAATTAGAGGAAGAGTAATTGAATTTTTAGATTGTTTCTACCTTGTTAACTTTAAACAGAGCAAAATGATCTTATACTCAGACATGCATACATCATTCACATTATAAATACACACATGCAGGCATATTCACATTTATACAAATACTTTTCACAACCTTATCATCATATAAAATCAAGATTAAAGTGGTTGATTTACAGGAAAATAACAGAGATCATGAACACCAATATGCACAAATATTTTATAACAAACTCTTATCTAAACACCATTCACATCCAATTATTCAAGTGAACATTGCATATCATTTTATTATGACATTTATCAGGTATATCAAGACATAATAACAGATTTTAAACTGTTTTTAAAATTAGATTTACTCACCTTTTAACCAAAATGCAGAGAGCTTTTAAAACTGAGATGAAGCTTGAACTTTGAAAACTTGTTACTGGAAAGTTTGCTTTGAAAATTTGAATTGCTTAGTCCTTGTTTAACTGAAATCTACTTGATGTTGCTTTGAGAAGGTTGAAGCTTGAAAGTTTGAAACTGGAACTTTGAAAACTTTGAATTGCAGAGATTATTTGAATTACAGGCTTTTGTTCTTGCTTTTGAAAATGGGTTTGCATGTTTGAAACAGAAACAGGCCTTTGATTTCTTTTAAAACCGAATGCTTTAGTCACTGCTTTTGAAAAGGATCTAGGGTTGCCTGCTTACAGATTTTGGAAAAATGTTGCAGGGTTCTTGGTTTTGATTTGAGGAATTTTAGAGAGTTCGAACTGGAAATTGGTTACAGGTTTGATCTTTTGGGTTGAGAAAGGGTTTAACAGGTTTGGTTTTCTTGAGTTTAGAAAATGAGCAGATAGAAAAGAAAAGGAGAAGGTATATGTTTGTTTATATAATGATTTATTAAAAATTAGAGAAAATAAAAATAAAAGGAATGACACTTGTCTCATACACTACTTATTCATTTAACACATATACTTACAAGCTCTATTATCCTAACACTTGTCATTTAAGCATTTTTATTTATTTTTAAAAGATTTTAAAAACTTTTATATTTATTTCCTAATTAATAAATACATTTGTACTTTAATAAATGCTTTCTAATTTTTTACATAAATACAATGTTTAAAGAAAATAGAATATAAACCAATTATGATTTAAATAAAAACCATATAAAATATTTTAAGCTCATTTTAAAATGCTAATTTAAAAGCTTTTGTATTTATTCCTATTAAATAAATACTCTTCCAATTTCTATAAATATATTTCTTTAAAGAAAATAATACAAAACAAATCTTATTTTAAATAAAAACTTTTATTTAAATTCAAACTATAGTATTATTTTTATTTTAAGATATATATATATATCTTTAAATTCAATTTTTAAATTCAATTTCAAAGTCAATTTAAAATCCAAATTAAAAATCAATGATTATCCTATTAAAATCAATTTAAATATACATATATATATACATTTAAACAAACACACTATTATTTTGAAATAATATGTTTAATTAAAATCTATTTATAACTATATTTAAAAACAACTCATTATTATTATTGTTTGAAAATAACTACTTTACCAATTAATTTAAAAGATTATCACATTTTAAATTCCCCGAAATCCCGGGATATCACACAAGTTTCATAATGTCCGAAATTTCGATACGATCCCAATGAAACAAACCGCGCCCAAATCGGACTTCGTACGCAAAAGTTATGATGATTAGAACGTTTAGAAATTAAAACCAAATAAAATAAACAAAAAAATAAAATACATTACCACCGAGACACGTCATCACGCCTAACCCTAACTCCTGATACCATCGTGATTGAGCAACCACTCCTCCTTGCCTTTGACCGAAGCCTGCCGCCACGTCCCTAACCTACGTCCAGATCGAAGCACGCCACCACGACCACCTCTCCAGGCCGCACGCACACGACCCACGCCGTGAATTCAGGTTGCCACTTACTCGACCGCCTCCGCCAACGTCCAAAGCCACATCGTGGCGAATTCCTCGACCCCTAGCACGGACGACCATTAGATCCCAGACCTGCTCGACACCACCTACCTAACACCGCTTCCCGATTGTCAATCGGTTGAAGATCCAACGTTGGATCGTCCAAAACCTAGAATGGACGGCTGAGGTTTATACTCGATTTCTGGAAAAACGGTGCTTCAATTGCAAAAACAAATTGCACCAGTGGATTAAGCTCGCGAGAGCATCTAAACAGTATATAATTTGATAGGGTTTGGAGGGGTTTGATTTTGAAATTGGTTTGGAGATTGAATTGTAGGGTTTGTATTTGGAATTTTGTTTCTGCCATTAGAAGAAGGAGGTAGCCTGAGATAATTGTATGTATAGTAATGAGGAATAAAAAGGCTGCTAGGGTTTGGAGAGATTATTTATATTAACACAGCCCGATAAGAAAATAAACGCATATCGGATTGGTACGAACGACAAATAGCGACCCAAAAAGCCCGTTTCGCTTCCGAAACGAAAATGGATCATCCCATATATCAAAATATATGTTTTTGATATTTCTAAATCCAATGGAACAGGTTTCAAGTCTTGATTCTATCGTATAAAGAAGTTAGCTTAAAAGTCAGCTTATTACAAATTGATTTCAATTGAATTTAATTAAATTGATTTCTACGCGTTTTGAGTCCGTACGATCAAACGACAAGTCTGATCGCTACGAAACTTGAAACCTTACAATAATTCACCATTACGGATCCGATGAAACTGGTTTCGTTGAAATCCGAGACAGTTGCCAAAATGGCTATTTTTACGCTAATTAAATAAATTATTATTAAATTGATTAACTCACTTTTTTAATTCCACTTTTAACAACTAACAAATATTATTTTTTCTCACTTAGATATTTTCAATAATTTAAAACAAATTTATATATCAATCCAGTGTTAAATTTTACACTAATTACCGTGTCTAATTTCAACTGTAATTAAATCCAATTAATTATAATTTACTTCCAATAAATTGATTAAATTTGATTTCAATCTTTTTTATTCAATCGATCATTACTCAATGGGCATAGTTAACATTGGTTTATATCTTATTACATTAATATTCTCCAATTTCATCTTAATTTCCATTAACGTAATATTAAATTACATTTAATTGCAATTAATTTCTAATTTAATTTAACAGATTAAATAAATATGTAACATATAATAATTTTCACCATTAACTTTTAATCACATTTATAAGTTTATTATCTACAAACAAATATTATAACAACTTACACAATACTAATTCTATCCAATTACAATTTCTTACACATTATTTCATTAATTAATACAACATTTAAATTATCAATTACTCCTTTAATCCAATTAGCAATTAATACACACATTATCATAATTAATTTACAATCTATAACCAATTATAACTTTTAATCATTTTAATTAATTGGAATTACATTTAAAGTAGTTATCAATTTCCTTCAATTATACCATCACATTTCATTCAAGTTATTTTCTTATTATTCAATCTTAAATTTTTAATTTTCACAACATCAAACTCCAAAACTTATTTAATTTGATATATCGAAAATTACTCCTTTGCTCCTGACTAGCCAACAACCCCTCCACCACAACAACTTGCCTCTGCGCCTACTTTTTCCATGCTCCACCGCTTCGTATTTTTCCCTTCGGCCTGCATTCGCCACTTCACACCAACCCATCCCGCTTGCTTCGACTACCATCCACTCAACCACCACTACTCCAACCTCCAGCCTTGCTGTCCTCCGCCCCGAGCAGCTAGCCTCTCTCCCACTCTACAAAAAAGAAAAAAAAAGGATATTGATTTTTAAAATATTGATTTTTTACATATAGTATGAAGATTTTGATTTTATTATATGTGTTTTGATTTTTCAATATAATATAAAGGTTTTATTTTTATTTTAAATATGTGTTTTAAATTAAATATTGATTTTAAAATATATTTAAAGATTTTTATTTTAAATATGTGTTTTTAATTAAATATTGATTTTAAGAAAGAAAAATAATAATATTATATATTATTTCCATTTATATCAATCTAGTTTTGATTTTGAATTCATCGATTCGGGTCCGTCGTGTATTGCTTTGGAATTTGTGCTTGGATTCGTCTCATCTTGTTCTTGTTATCTCTCTAGCCTCGAAAGGTGAGCGATCACTCACGATTAACATTCTTATGTTAGTAAATTTATATTCACATGAAATGACGATTGAAATGTGTTATTAAAATTTAATTAGTTAGTAATTCAATTGTTAAAATATGATATGTTATTATCTGAAATTGTTTACCTATATTAATTGACATATGACACCATAACCTGTTGTATATATTTAAATTGTTAATTATGATATATGCTTGTTATTGATAAGTATGTCATTTTATATTATTATTCTATTGTTCTCACTCTACAAGTTCTCTGATAGTTAGGAATTCCTTATGGGTTAAAATGATACAGACCCGAATGATTTTATAGATTAGGAAAAATCATTATGGGATGAAATGATAAACCCAAGCGATTTTATTGATTTTGAAATTTTGGTATTGTAGATTGAAATGATATATACCCGTAAATATTAAATTATTGCGGATTGAAATGATAAATATCTGTATCACCTGACCATAGGATAGAAAATTATATACGGACACCGTTGGTCTATTTTGAAAAAAATAATTTTTATAGTTTTCAAAGGGAATATATGGGTTTTGATAAATATTGATTTTTAAATATAATATAAAGATTTTATTTTAATGTATGTGAAAAATTTATATTTTTAAAATTATATGTTTTGGAAATTTTAAAATTATAAGTTAATTTTTAAAATGTAAATTATAAGTGTAACTTTATTATTTTTAAAATATATAAAATAAGATTTAAAATAGATTTAATTATAATAATATTTAATTGAAAAAATAATTAATATAATAAAATTTATTAAGAATTTAATTTAACTAATAATATATATATAATATGTTAAGATATTTATTTAAAATTTATATTAATATTTTAAAATAGATTTTGTAATAACTTTAATAAATAGAGATTGGAAAGATAAATTAAAGTTGACTTGACATTTAAATTGGTTAATAGTTGAATTTAAATAAAAATTGATTTGTAATTTAATTTAAATAAGTGTTGATTTGAAACTTATTGATTTTAAGATTTTTAAAGATATGATTTTTATAACTTTATAACTTGATTTTTATAAAGGTGATTTAATGAATATTTCAAATTTAAATAAATTATAATCAAATATTAAATTTTGATTTAAATTTGTAATTTGAGATTTTATTTAAATATTTATAAAAAGGTGATTAAGTGAATAATTTCAAATTAAATAGAATTGAAGTTAGATATTTAATTTTGATTTAAATTTGTAATTTGAGATTTTATTTAAATGTTATTAAAAATGATTAAGTGAATAATTTCAAATAAAAAAAATTAAAGTTGAGATTTTGAAATATAAATGGAACGTATCAAATTGAGTTATTATGAATTGTTTGAATATTTAAACTTTGAAACTTATTGAATTGGGAATGGTTTAACTTTGAAGTTCAAACCTGGATTTGAAATCGATATAAATTAAAAAATGGTTTAATGAGAATTTGAATTGATTTGTGAAATTGGAAGAAACAATTCAAATTTGGAACTATTTTCGATCTAAACTCTTTTAATATATAAACTATTTTTAATATATAAACTATTTTAATCTATAACCTATTATTAAATATAAATTATTTTAATTTATAACTATTTCAATATATAAACTATTTTCAATATTTAAACTGTTTAAGTTGGAACTGTTATGATTTAGATTTAACGGTTTAAATGCGAATATCGTGATATAATGGTTTAAACTATATTGTGGTTATGATTTTGGATATGAATATGATTTCCAAAGTGATATAATTTTGAAACAAATATGATATTTTGATATGAATTATGAGCTGTTTGAAATATAAAATAACCACGGTGTGAAATAAGCGTTTGGTTATTAAAGAGACCGGGATCGGATATTGTCATACTCTCTGCCAATATCGAAAACCACTTTAAAAACTATGCACATGATGGAGATTTCAGAACGAAGTAGGATGGTTTGGTGACGTCTATATGAGGTATGAACGCAGCTCTGACTCCCACGAGTCAGCTTGATGTGACTAAAACAGGAGCTATATCTGGGCCAAGTGAGGTCGCACCTCCGATTGAGCATGCTTCTTCGATACCATTCTATTACTTTGTGATTTGATTGGGTGCACCTTTGATTTTGGGAGTGTGTCTTGAGGTGGGCAGTAGTTGCTACTATGCGTTACCACCAGCCCGGTTTTGCAAAACGGTAGAATCCTACCCTAGGCATTGCCTCGCGTGCCTTGTCACATGCCTTATCGCGCCTTCTACGAGTTTGGTTTGTGTCGTACCTATATAGTGCTCCCTAATAGCTCACCGGTTTGGTGGAGTTTACAGTACCGTATAGACTACGACATTTATATAAAATGTGTTAAGGGGGATATGGGTAACCCCTTAACGGTATTTTATATTTTACTTTACTGTAGACATTATCTATGTAGCGTATTGTACTATGTATGTAGATAGTTTAACGGATCCTTAAAAGATGGGAATCCCAAACATCCTAAGTTAATTGTATTTTACTTAGACATTTCACTTGAGTTAATTTACTTGCATAAGAATGTTAATCCTGACTCGATTGTTTTATGTTTAATTTTATGCACGGGTCAGACTGAGTGTCACAGTATTTGAGACTCACCTTGCAGCTCGCAGCTTTGCTTAGAGATCCATCTCTATCTATTCAGCTTTCCAGTTATTTCCAGTTGTATTTGTTTATGTATTAGGAACTACTTTGTATTTGAGTTTTATATTGTATTTGTTTCAGACTCTGATGTTTTATAGTAGCTTCATGAACTACTATTTATCTATTCCACTATTTATTATTGTAAACTCGGTGTCTGTAATTCTGTGATAGATTTATTTACTACATATGCTGAGTTTTACCAAATATAAATTAACAATCTGTTGTTTTGAGCAATTCAAGTCTAACATGTATGTCTGCTTATGCACTTGGCGGGTGCAGATGATAGGGGGTTCTTGAATCTGGGTTTGGTAGCTAACGGATGACTCTTGCTCCTACATGTCTCGCGGGGTTGATGCAGTTGAGAGGCTGGCCATAAAAGCAGAACACAGATACCGATGTATGCTACGGCGGGCGTTAGTGCACTGGCAGGTGTCTCATTACAAGTGGTATCATAGCCAGGTTTAGGAAAAACTTAGCATATGAAGTAAAAACCTCATTAGAAATAGGGTAGTAATGCCCTAGAATGAGTGGAATCGATTATAGAATCATATTCGTTCGAGCTTGAAATTCTTTGTTAGGATCCTCCTAGATTTGGATTCCTTTTGGATTTTGGAACCCTCCCTTTAGTTCTGAAGTCCATTCTTGTTTTTTCCTGTTCGTGTTCTTCTTGATATTGGAGCATCCCATAGCTCTATTTCTGTTAATCTCTGCAACTTCATCCTTATATGCGACTAATCCCTCGACGGTCTCACCAATCTTAGTATGATTTGTAAAGGGGTGAAACTCCTTTACAATAGGCGTCGATTCACCAGAGATTTCTACGTTCTCGATTTTGATGCTGTTATTTCTTGCAATGCCCAAACTGTTTCTCTAGTAGACGACCCGGGTAATTATCTTGTGATCGAATGTCGATTGCCTCAGGATTTTGCAGGCAGTTTTCTCTTTTCGCTTGATTCTTAGTCTAGTGATCTTGACTCCACCCACGTTGTCCAAATATTTTCGGATATCTTTGGTAAAGTCATTTCCCTTCCTCTCAAGTGGGAAATTGAATTCGGCATCGATCTTATTCCTGGAGCTCAACCTGTTGTCCTATCTCCCAGAGGAATGGTTTCTATGAATGGTTAGTCATGCCCTTTGGATTAACCAATGCTTCTGCCTTCTTCGTCGATCTCATTAATCGCGTTTTCCGCGATGTTCTCAACAAGTTCATCCTATTTTCGTTGATGATATTCCCGTTTTTCTAAGTCTCGGTTGACCCGGTTAAGGTCGCCGCAATTAATATAAGTCTATCCACTTTCCTCTTTTGTAATTTAATCATCTTATCTTCCTTTCGGCCCTATCTTCGTAGTTAGAAATTCTCTTTTATTTCTCTAAATTTAAATCTCTATCCTTGTTCAAAAAATCATTCTTGAATCATCCTATGAGATAACGTATTTGTAATTGATATAAAATGTTTTATATTATGTTTCTTGAGTTGTTAAGTTTGAATTTTGGGTTTCGATCGATGCATCTGGCCAACGCTATCGATAGGAATTCCAAAACACTTGA
This sequence comes from Allium fistulosum, assembly GCA_030737815.1. Classification (NCBI taxonomy): domain Eukaryota; kingdom Viridiplantae; phylum Streptophyta; class Magnoliopsida; order Asparagales; family Amaryllidaceae; genus Allium; species Allium fistulosum. The sequence continues at coordinate 739,149,816 of CM060906.1, forward strand.
ACAAAGAAAACTGACACAATATTGTTTTCGAAATTGGTAAATGAAATAATTTTATGTATAATTATATCTTATATATAAAAGTATAATTTTCTCAAATTAGATAGTTAAATGAATTGGTTTTTAGAAATGATAATACTAGATTATCATTTATTGTTTTGTCAACATTCCTAAACCATTAACTATTGTTGTATGCTATAAGGAGATGGAATTTTATAAAGATGGTTTATAAATCTGATTTGCAAATGAAGTGAATTTAAATTAAGGATTTGAGAATTAAATTTTTGGTTCCTTTCAAAAATTGGTTTTCAAAGTTTTGAAAATATTATTTGTAAGTTTTTTTGAATGGAAATTGTTTTCAAAGTATTATAAACAGAAGTAAGTATGTACTCTCCTCTATTATCACTGGAAAATAATTTTGATGATGACTGCAGCATCATTGACATTCATTTTCGAGTCTCAAAGTGGAGAGACAGTAGCTTTGATACACTTCTGTTTTAGGAAAATGGATTTGATCTAAATTTCTTGAGTATGATTTGATGTATAAAATATATATATGGATATATTTATTTCAAAATGGTTTGAAGAGAAATTGAAAATTTAGCTCTTAAGTTTTATATTAAGTGATGGTTTTCAATTATTGAAATGAAGCAAATTTTTTGAATAATTGGAGTGTCTAAAATGAGAATTGGAAATGAAACAACTCGGAATAGTTGAACTATGATAAAATTAATTTGTATAATACTCAATTGCATTCTAAAAGATATATAACTTACCTGAGATATTTAAAAAGTTAAATGTTTGCATGGATATGTAATTGAAGGTTATACAAGAGAAAACTTAAATAAAAAATAATAAAAAAATGTTCAAACTAAATTTTGCTTAATTAAAAGGTTGTAAATAAAAAGGTAAATTTGTATAGTGCTCAATTACATTCGGAAACATCAATAAAACTTTCCCGGAAAAGTTTGAATGTTATGTGAACATGTAATTGAATAGTATACAATATAAATGTAAGTAATAAGTGTCCAAAAATGAAATTTTGTTAAGGAAATTTATAAATAATAAATTGAATAATAAATTGAATAATAAAATAAGAATTAATTTGTTGAATAATAAATGGTTATAATAAATGTTATACACTTAATATATGTTGTAAGATATGTTAAGTTAAATAAATTGAATAATAAAAGAGAATGCTATTTAAGTAAATAAATATGCAATGTTAATTTTAAACTTAAATAAATTTGTCGAAGGGTTAATTTAGTAATACTGTCATTAAATGGGATAATAAATTAAATGAAATTTATATGGTTTTGAATTAATTATTGTATTTGGTGCTATGTATTTTGAATCTATCTTTTCTTCTATTGTTTCTATTCTCCTATCTCGTTCCTTTTCAGGGATGAAAAGTTTTGAGTGGTAGAGAGTGTAATGACCAAAAAATTTTAACGATTTAAATAACGTAATTAACTAAATCTTTCATAAAAATAAACAATAAAATTTAGCAATGAAAATTTGATATTTATGATACGTCTATTTAAATGTAGCAAATGTCAAATTTTCATCAGAAAATATATAAGTTTGTTTTGTTGTGTAATTTTATTTAAATTTTAATCAGTTAATTTGATGGAAATAAAATATTTTTGAAATCTGAATATTTTTATATAATAAAATTTTAAATCATTTTCTGAGTGAGACGTCATATTTCGTTTCACTGAATTTGGACTGCTCTTGCCCCATTTATCTTATATTCGGCAAATTAACAGTAGTTGGCAACGAATATTGACTTTTGATAGGATGATCGTATCGCTGATACCTGTGTACCATTTTGTTCGTCTCGTCGTGTTGATCTCCGTAGTATATTCATTCCTGTATTTCGGCATCCAGTACGCAACGAAATCTGCGAAACGGTTAGCCGTATCGGTACCCGTTTGAGTCTCTAGTGTGTTCTGTATTCATTCGTCCATCGGCTGAAAACAAATGGAAATTAACTTTTAATATTCCTAGATATTCAACCCTGACTTTTTATTTCTCATTGTTTTAATATTTATACTGGTTCATTTCTCCACCTATGTCTCTTCGTTCGTTTTCATTTGTGCTTTTGAAAAATAAATAAAATATTTATCAGCTTATACATATAGCCTACCTGCTTGTTCTCTCCCGTTGGAAAACCCTTCAAAACTGACTCCAGTTTCTCCACCACCTTCGTCCGCCCAATCGAAGCACCGTTAACCCTCCATCACAGTACCCTTCCAGCTCGCCCGCCACCCGCCTTCACCACGCCATTCCTCCACTCGGCAGCCTTCTTCTCCGCCATTTTTATCTCTTCCTCCACACGTGCGGCCTCCCTCTCTCCACCCAGTTCTGCCGCATCCAACAACGGCCACAGACCACCGCCCAGCTCCAACCAGCACCTCCATTTTATTCCGCCCACAGCCCCTTTACCCGACAGCCGTACACAACCTTGAACCCGATCCACAACCAAGATGGCCTCTCTCAACCCTACTCCCACCTGAGCGCGCCGGCAAGGCTTTGATCCTGACCAGCCGACAACCCCTCCGCCACAACAGCTTGCCTCCGCACCTACTTTTTCCATGCTCCACCGCTTCGTAATTTTCCCTTCGGCTTGCATTCTCCACTTCACACCAACCCAGCCCACTTGCTACAACTACCATCCACTCGACCACCACTACTCCGACCTCCAGCCTTGCCGTCCTCCGTCCCGGGCTGCTAGCCTCTCTCCTTCTCTAATAAAATGAAAAAAAAGGATATTGATTTTTAAAATATTGATTTTTTACATCTAATGTGAAGATTTTGATTTTATTTTATGTGTTTTGATTTTTCAAATATAATATAAAGGTTTTATTTTTATTTTAAATATGTGTTTTAAATTAAATATTGATTTTAAAATATATATATATATAAAGATTTTTATTTTAAATATGTGTTTTTAATTAAATATTGATTGTAAGAAAGAAAAATAATAATATAATATATATTTTCCATTTATATCAAGCTAGTTTTGATTTTGAATTCATTGATTCGGGTCCGTCGTGCATTGTTTTGGAATTTGTGCTTGGATTCGTCATATCTTCTTCTTGTTAATTCTCTAGCCTCGAAAGGTGAGCGATCACTCACGATTAACATTCTTATATTAGTAAATTTATATTCACATGAAATGACGATTGAAATGTGTTGTTAAAATTTAATTGGTTAGTAATTTAATTGTTAAAATATGATATGTTATTATCTGAAATTGTTTACCTATATTAATTGACATATGACACCATAACCTGTTGTATTTATTTAAATTGTTGATTATGATATATGCTTGATATCGATATGTATGTCATTTTATATTATTATTTTATTGTTCTCTCTCTCTGCAAGTTCCCTAATAGTTAGGAATTCCATATGGATTGAAATGATACATACCCGAATGATTTTATAGATTAGGGAAAATCGTTATGGGATGAAATGATAAACCCAAGCGATTTTATTGATTTTGAAATTTTGGGATTGCGGATTAAAATGATATATACCAGTAAATATTAAATTATTGCGGATTGAAATGATAAATATCTGTATCACTTGACCACAGAATAGAAAATTATATACGGACACCGTTGGTCTATTTTGGAAAAAATGATTCTTATAGTTTTAAAAGGGAATATATGAGTTTTAATAAATATTACTTTTTAAATATAATATAAAGATTTTATTTTAATGTATGTGAAAATTTATATTTTTAAAATTATATGTTTAGAAATTTTAAAATTATAAGTTAAGTTTAAAATGTAAATTATAAAATTTTACTTATAACTTTATTATTTCTAAAATATATAAAATAAGATTTAATTAAAATAAGATTTAATTTAATAATAATTAATATACAATAAAATTTATTATGAATTTAATTTGACTAATAATATAGATATAATATGTTAAGATATTTATTAAAAATTTATACTAATATTTTAAAATAGATTTTGTAATAACTTCAATAAATAGAGATTGGAAATATAAATTAAAGTTGACTTGACATTTAAATTGGTTAATAATTGAATTTAAGTAAGAATTGATTTGTAATTTAATTTAATTAAGTGTTGATTTGAAGCTTATTGATTTTAAGATTATTAAAGATATGTTTTTTATAACTTAATAACTTGATTTTTATAAAGGTGATTTAATGAATATTTCAAATTTAAATAAATTGTAATTAAATATTAAATTTTGATTTAAATTTGTAATTTAAGATTTTGTTTAAATATTTATAAAAAGGTGATTAAGTGAATAATTTCAAATTAAATATAATTGAAGTTAGATATTTAATTTTGATTTAAATTTGTAATTTGAGATTTTATTTAAATGTTATTAAAAATGATTAAGTGAATAATTTCAAATTAAAAAAAAATTAAAGTTGAAATTTTTAAATTTAAATAGAATGTATCAAATTGAGTTATTATGAATTGTTTGAATATTTAAAATTTGAAACCTATTGAATTGGGAATGGTTTAACTTTGAAGTTTAAACCTGGATTTGAAATCGATATAAATTAAAAATGGTTTAATGAGAATTTGAATTGATTTGTGAAATTGGAAGAAACAATTCTAATTTGAAACTATTTTCGATATAAACTATTTTAATATATAAACTATTTTTAATATATAAACTATTTTAATTTATAACCTATTTTTAAACATAAACTATTTTAATTTATAACTATTTCAATATATAAACTATTTTCAACATTTAAACTGTTTAAGTTGGAACTATTATGATTTAGATTTAATGGATTTAAATGCGAATATTATGATATAATGGTTTAAACTATATTGTGGTTATGATTTTGGAAGTGAATATGATTTCGAAAGTGATATGATTTTGTAATGAATATGATATTTTGATATGAATTATGAACTGTTTGAAATATATAATGACCACGGTGTGAAATAAGCGTTTGGTTGTTAAAGAGACCGGGATTAGATATTGTCATACTCTCTGCCAATACCGAAAACCACTTTAATAATGTGCACGTAGTGGAGATTCCAAAATGAAGTAGGATGGTTTGGCGACGTCTTTATGAGGTATGAACGCAGCCCTAACTCCCACAAGTCAGCTTGATGTGGCTAAAACAGGAGCTATACATGGGCCAAGTGAGGTCGTACCTCCGATCGAGCATGATTCTTTGTTACCATTCTATTACTTTGTGATTTGATTGGGTGCACCGTTGATTTTGGGAGTTTGTCTCGAGGTGGGCGGTAGTAGCTGCTATGTGTTACCACTAGCCCGGTTCTACAAAACGGTAGAATCTCACCCTAGGCATTGCCTCACATGCCTTACCGCGCCTTCTATGAGCTTGGTTTGTGTCGTACCTATGGAGTGCTCTCTAATAGCCCACCGGTTTGGTGGAGTTTATAGTACTGTATAGACTACGACATTTATATAAAATGTGTTAATGGGGATATGGGTAACGCCTTAAAGCTATTTTAATATTTTACTTTACTGTAGACATTATCTATGTAGCGTATTGTACTATGTATGTAGATAGTTTAACGGATCCTTTAAAGATGGGAATCCCAAACATCCTTTAAGTTATTTGCATTTCAATTGGACATTTCACTTGAGTTAATTTACTTGCATAAGAATGTTAATCCTGACTCAAGAGTTTTTTGTTTTGCTTTATGCTCGGATCGACTGAGTGTCACAGCATTTGAAACTCACCTTTGGAGCTCGGAGCTTTGCTTGGAGATTTATCTCTATCTATTCAGCTTTCTAGTTATTCCAGTTATTTCCAGTTGTATTTCTTTATGTATTAGAAACTACTTTGTATTTGAGTTTTCTGTTGTATTTGTTTCAGACTCTGATGTTTTATAGTAGCTTCATGAACTACTATTTATCTATTTCGTTACTTATTATTGTAAACTCTGGTTCTGTTATTCTGTGATTGATTTATTTACTATATATGCCGAGTTTTTCCAAATATAAATTAACAATCTGTTGTTTTGAGGAATTCAAATCTAACATGTGTGGATTATTGTCGATTTGAATGGTTCGAAATACCAGGTCGTTACATCAGATTACATATCGTACTTTTTTTTTCCTATGGGATGCCTCATCCTCGAAGATGAGATGTATATATTGTGATTTTAGTACGATCGAACTGCACAAAGGAGACTCTGGCGAATTTTTCTTAAAATTTAAGGCATTAGAAAATTTTTGGGAAAATTGGAAAATGTTTATTACTAAAATTTGATTTTGAGTTATAATTTGAAATAATATTAGTTAATAACTATGAATGAATTTGAATACTTAGAAAAGTTTTTATAAAAAGTTGCAACTAATTTATTTCGGAAAAGTTAAACACTTAAAAGAATTTGGTAATCTATTTCAACTAATTTGTTTTGAAAAGTTAATGGAGTTGTAGCATTTTTCTTACTTAGTAATTTCGGGACGAAATTCTTTTAAGGGAGAAGTATGTAACGATCCAGTTTTTCAGTCATCTAAATTTAGAATATTTAATTGATTTTAAATATTGAAAAGTAAATTAAATAAGTTAAATGTTTAAATAATTGAATCTGGAGTATAATGAAGAATAAAAAAATAATTTCTAAAGTTGAATTAAAATTAATTTATATTAGCATGGTGTTAGTGAACTTTTAAAAATTGATTTAAAAGTGAATAAGTGGAAAATGGAATTTATTTGATTTAATTAACGTGTAAAAATAGTCATTTTTTACACTCTCGGATTTCGACGAAACCAGTTTCATTGGATCCGTAATAGTGTGTTATTATAGGATTTCAAATTTCGTGGCGATCAGACTTACGGTATGGTCGAGCGAAGCTGAAACGCACAGAAATTATTAAAGGAACTTTAATTAAAATAACTTGATTTGTAAACCTATCTTCCAAATATGATCGAATTAGCCTCCGATATATATTACATTGTGTTCGGAATAGGGGTAAAACATTATGAACGCCAGGCGGCACACCTCGATTGTTTGAATATATTTTGAGTGAATAGTGTTTTGAACTTGCCTATATAAGGATCCTAAACTCCCAAAACCCAAGCCCCAAATTAGGTCAGCCGCTACCAAAATTTCAAAGGCCATAAACTACCGGTCTTCCTCCTCCAATATCTCCTCATCCATGTAGTTTTAGGCCAGACTCCTAAATGAATATCGTAGAGGGTGGTGAGATCTATCGATCCAACAGTTGAGATCGACAATGGTGGCTTGGATTCGCCAGAATTGGCTCGTGAAGGCGCGGCGTTCAAATGGGTGCTGCGATGCATGGAGATGGCCGAGCATGATGAGGCTTGGGCGGTGATGAAGTAGGTCATGGGCTTTCATTTGGTGGTCGGCGATGGAGCTACAGGCGAGAGGAGGTGGCACGACATACGGTCAAAGACGAACGACGATGGGTAGGGTTTACTAAAGGGAAATCGTGTGAAGGAGAAGAGGGTATGGGCAGTGCAGATTCAATGAAGCAGAAATGGGCCAGGATTTATTCCAGGTTAATGAAGGAAATTAATTTTGTGAATAAATTATATTATAATTCATGTAAACTTTATAATGCTATAACTTGTTCATACGAGGTCCAAATCGAACGAAACGAATTGCATTAGGTTCGTATCGGAAAATACTACGCTATGGAGTTAGATTGGAGTTGATTGGAGCTAATGGAAATTTTGGTTAAAATTAAATGCCTATTTAATTTTAATTCAAACCGGAATGCAAGTGTGACGACTGCAACCATAGTGAGTAAACTCACTCTCTCTGGCCAACTTATATTTTTATATAAGTGTGAATAAATTTATTATATGTTGTTTGATGATTGTTTGGATGTTATGCTATATTATTAGTAGTTGTATATATTCCTGCCTATTGGAGCAGATGAGACCCTATACAATCTCGTGTATGAGCGGATGACCCTTTGTACGTGCGTCTGCCTCGAAGCAGACATTGTACATATTTTCTCATATGTATATTTGTTGCAGGTTACAGGTTGGAGGGATCCAACTGGATTCCTCACCATTATTGATTTTTATTTACACATATTTTTATATATGCTGTATTATGTGATGTTTGATGTGATGAATGCCATGTGTTCTATTATTGATATGAATCCCCTTATTTAGTGCTTTTGCAACATTGGGCAATATTTTTGGAAATTAAAAATATTAAAATGATGATTTCAATTTAAAAAGGATTTCAAAGTGATTTTGAAAATATGTATGTTTTAATCATTTTTGAATTTTTAAAGAAATGAATTTATTTTAAATGAATAAAAATTTAAAATTTTTATGTTATAAAAATTAAGGCTTTGTGAAATATACTTAAATATGATTTTGGAAATATAAAGTTAACTATTTTGTAAAATAAGTTAAATTGAGAATTTTGAACTTATTATAAATGGTCTATATGTAAGATTTATAAAATTGATATATTATAAATAAAAGTACTGGAATTATAAACGTGTTTTATAAGTGTTAAAATGAAAGTTTATAAAGGAATGCTATTAATAAAGAGATTTAATGAAATGGATTTTTATAAACAGTGTTTTATAATTATTAGAAATGGATTTATAACCGAATTTGTAAATGGATTTGCAATTGAAATTTAGAAATGAATTTATAACGGACTTTATAAATAATAAGATTACAAAAGAATGAATGTGTAAATAAAGAAATTTATAAGTAAATAAGCTTATAATGGGATTTTGATATATAAATGAGATAAATGGGAAATTGGTTAATAAAGGAATTTTATAAATGGAAGTTTTTATAAAATAGAAATCTGAATTATAAATACTATTTTATAAATGTGAAATCAATTTAATTTGATGGGCTAAATATGGATTTTTATAAAAGGAAATATATTCATGTTTTTAAAGAGAATAATTCTTTAAATGAATGTTTTGGAAAGTGATATTTTAAAATGGAGTTTAAATGGTTTGAAAATAAAATAAGTTGTGAATTCACTTATTATTAAAATAATTTTATGAATTTTTTTCCAAATATTGAAATATTGAAATATTGAATGGTTTTAGAAATATATCTTTTAAAGATAATTCGAAGTAAAAAAATTGGAAAGTGAATTGATTTATAAAAGATTAATAAATCAGGCCTAGTGACTGTTTAGTCCTAAATTATTTTTTGGCCATTTTAGTTTCTCGACTTGATGTGGAAACTATTTAGTCGTACACTTAGTACGTAGCCATCTGTATAGGCTTGATTATCGTTTGGTGTAAAGGATGTTGATTCGAGTAGTGTGGAGTGATTACTCCTATCTACCGAGCTTCTTTCTTGGCGAAGGGTAGCAAGTTGAAAGTTGGAAATGTGATAAGTCTACGAGACTTGGTTTCTGTATGAGGTTGAGTAACGCTTTTGCGTTGTTGGTGCGAAGAGACCGAGATCGGTTTATCCGAAAACCACTTCGGACCAACCTATATGCGATGATTGCGCAAGTTTGTTGGTGATATTGATATTTAGGATTTTCATAGTGAAGGACTGCTTGTCGATCATTTGGGGTTAAAATCCCAATATACATATAGTAGCAGTAGTCTCTTTGTTATGAAATATCCAATGCAAGGACTATTCGCTACTAATCCTATGGATTTTTCGATGGACAACTTGTATGGTTGGATGTCTAACAGTGCATTTTTTGAGATTACGTACATTGGTTTTTACAAACATACATCTGTGGTGGCGGAAAGGCAACTTCTCTTAGCTTAACACCCTCCTTGAGACGTACGAGCTCAAGGGTTGTATTTTTGTGGAAGACAATTAGTAGTCAATGGAAATGGCAATTTGGCATTCAAAGATGATGTGATATGTGAAAGGTATTCGATACCTCTTTTGGCCTATAACCCAAGAAATGACTAAAATAGGGTAGAAGCAGCAAGGCTAAGTGGGTCGCTCCCATTAGGAGATGTCATCATCCTTCTAGATTTACTCTGCACATGTCTAAGTATGTGGTGAATGTATGACACGGGTACTCGTTAAAGGTCGGTAATGACCGGGATAATGACATATTCGGTACTATCCAGGAAAGGGTACGCCGGCCTTGTGTTGGTTTAGGCGCCGAGTATCTCGACCCAAGGTACATTCCTCTAGAGGTGTACCGAGTTTGGAAAGGCAGTCCCTTACCTTGTCATTTGTATGGAATCCAATATCCATTACGTACCTGCTATTTTGTTTGTAGAGCCTAGTATTTGGAATTTAATAATGGTAACAATTTCAGCTATGATTAATTATTATTTATGCAATAGACAATATTATAATATAAGAGAATTTGATATGAAAGGTTTTGGTTATCCTAAGGTAAAAACCCATCCATGTTTATGTGTGGGCGTGGTCTTACGAGATACCTTTTGTTTTGATAAAGAAAGTTTGGTAATCTTAACACTTTAAAATTCAATTGAGATGTGTTTTTCTCACGCTGGTTTACCAGACTGATCAGGGCGTTCTTCCCTTTTCATGCTCGGGTCAGACCGATTATATTTACAGGTTCTGATTTGGTGCTTTTGGAGCTTCAGCATACGAGCTGGAGATCTTCATGTCGTATACACATATCTGTTTATTTTCTGATGCATTATTGTTGTAAAGTATCAGCATTTGTGAGGACGGTTGTTATAACCGTCCAGGCTTATAATTATTTATTTGTGTACTCTGATTGATGTATGTATATTACAGTTTCTCTTTAGTAAAGATTATTCATCTATATTATATGTTATTCCACTACGATGTGAGATTCTGTATTGTTATGGTTCTGTTTCTCTCTTCTTCTTCTCTTCTCTTCTTCTCTCTTCTTTCTTTCTTCTCACCCTCTCTCTTCTTTCTCATGACTTTCTGTCATTCTATGCTTTTTGGGTCGAACATGTGTGGTTTATTGTCAATTCAAAGCATATGGATTTGCCGTCACAAATATCCTTGTCTCATACTTACCCAACTAATCCATACCCAAAATGATTCTGAAATCTACGAAATCAAAAGCATACTGACTGCATGCAAACTTATAACCTAACAAGTCAAGTTCTAACTAGTCGCATCTCATCCCTAGAGTTGCATACCCTTCTATTGGATTCGCAACCCTTAAGGAAGTAACAAGGTATGTGGGTTCTAAGCATAACCTATCAACCAAACACTGAGATATAAATGAATGTGATGCACCAGTATCAAATAGTACCCTAACTGGCATACTTTGAATCAAAAGCATACGTTCCATCACAGTCTCCCCTTTTTCAGCTGCAGTGGGCCTAGCAGATGATGGTCCAACAACAAAAACTTTTCCCTTGTCTATCCTTACTGGTTATGGACACTAGTTCTTATAATGCCCAACCTGGTCATAGTTAAAGCACTTCACATTCTTCTTTTCTATAGCCTTCTTCCCTTTGCTTGACCAGCACTCATAAGCATAATGACCTTTCTTGTCACAATTGAAGCAAACTAAATCAACCTTTTCCTTCTTGGCCACCTCCCCCTTCTAGGCTTCCTTCTTTTTAAAGAACTTTACTTCTTTCCCTGAGAACCCTGGGTTTCAACCGGCTTTTCTCTAGCACAAATAGCAAGCATCTCCTCATGTTAGATTTCCATCTCCACAACTACATTACAAGGATCACGGAGATGTGGCAGGGTTTCCCTAGCAATCTCAGGTCTCAATCACCGAATAAACCTCTCATTCCTCCTGATGACGATGTCTATAGTAGCATACCCATATCGGGACAACTCATCAAACTTATTAGCATACTCAATTACTGACATCTCTCACTACACCAGATCCATAAACTTTCTCAACAATGCTGACTTGGCAACTTCGGACAAAAATATTTGTTCAAATCTCCTTCTAAACTCTGCCCAAGTTAACTCCTCCTTTGGAACCCTAGCAATAACACTATTCCACCAATGAAGTACAACCGCTTACAACTGCCTAGAGGCCAGCCTCCTCCTCCGCTCATCATCGAAACCCAAATCAACAAAAATTCTCTCTCAATGCAACAACCAATTCTCAACTTCTATTGCATCCTCCATTCCCATAAACGGCTTCACACCAAGACTAGTGTAATCCTTGCTCAGCTTAGCATAATTATTCCCAACTGGAGCCACGGTATTAACTCCTCCTACATTCCCCACAACTCCAGCTGCAACTCCTGCTTGCATCATATTGATGAAGAACTGATACATTGTCCCCATATCTACTAGTGGATTTCCAGTGCCTACATTGCCATCTGCATTTTGGTTATAGCACTAGCCCGTCGACCCGGGTTCCTCATGGTGAGTCGAACATTTACCTTGGTTGTAGTGCTTCCTCCACCGAGATTTCCTCTTCCATTTCTTTCCTCCATATCTTCTTTCTCGTAAATATTCATACGAGCCTTAGTAAGATACAGAAGAACGGTCTAAAAGGGAGTTGAATATTTACTTATATATATATATCAAATACAAGTATGTTACTATAGCGTTATTCCAAACCCTAATCTTATTTTCTGATTCATTGGATTATGTTTGAAAATCATTTAGGTTTAAATTTCTTTTTAATTTTCATAAACCTATGCTCTGATACCAACTTGTAACATCCCCCACTTGGAAGCCCAAAACTAACGGGTATTATTTTATCAAGGAAAGCTTCTTCAAAAGCTCCAGTTTAAAAGCATTTAAAAGCTCTTTTATAATGCCATGGGTTTTACCTTTAAAAATTAAGATTGGGTTCTTTGTTTTGAAAACTAAGGCTTTCGAAGCCTTTAATCTATACTTTAGAAAGCATTGGAAAACTTCCTTTTGAAAGCATTCAAATCTTCTTTTCAAAACACTAGGAACCTACCTTTTGAAACACTTTAAAACCTTTCTTTCGAAACCTTTCGAATGTATTAAAGTATTACCATTCAATTATAGAAGCATAGCTTCGAAACTACTCGAAAGTACCCCTTTCGAAAGCATCGGGTTTATCTTTAAAATATCTTTTAGGTCAAAGAGAATATAGATGAAAGTACTCCTTTTGAAACCTTTAATCTTCATATAAAATTGTTTGGGAAAAATTGATGGCTTCGGAACCATCCTTTCGAAAGCTCAAAACGTTTAAGTAAAACATTTGAAGGATAACTTCGAAACCCCTTTCGAAGCCATTACCTTCGAAATCCTTGAATCCTTTCGAAAGCTTTAGAAAGTGGCTTAGTACAGGTTTAAAACAAAGGCTACCTTTCGAATTGGTTGATGACTTCAATCTATTCGAAAGGTATAGGGACGGCAGCAAAATTTCGATTGGGTTGAGACTACCCTTTCAAAAGCATTAGTTTAAAACATAGGAACTCATTCGAAAGCTACACTTAAACAAAAAGGTGGCGACCCCTTCAAAAGCTATTTAGAAGACCCTTTCGAAAGCATTTGTTTCGACTCCTTCGAAAGCTTTTAGTAAAAAACAGGCAATCACATTTCTTTAAAAAGTAAAACAAAGGTTTCGACCCCATCAAAGGCGAGGGTTCCAATACCATGCCTTCCGCCTTCTCCCAATCCACTACGTACCAATGTGTTGATACCTTGTATATTGGTTTCGGCTTAGTTGGTTTTGACCTTGTAGGTTTCGACTTAGTTGAAGGCAGAAGCATAGGGTCGAAAGGTGCTTTTGAAAGAGGCGTAACCTACTTTTCTGAGTAAAGACAGATTTAATGCCTTTTAAAGTAAAACTTTATAACTAACCTGCCTATTTGTAAACATTTAATTAGTTGCCATAACTTTTCAACTTCTTTACCAAAATAACTGCCGCATAATTTCAGATCTAAACAATGATTAATTTAACAAATAAGCCCTTCCATTAAGCAAAACAATTAAATCATTTAAATCCTCCTTCTAAAATAATTTAATTTTCCATAGTAAATCACTTAGGAAAAATCCCAAAAAATTATAGAAATTCACTTTCAATGTGCAATCTAACATATTAAAATTTCAGACCCAAATTCTTCATAAAATAACTGAAATTAATTTCTAAACCTAATTATTCATATTTTCCTTTGAAAATTCATAATAAGTTTTATATAGCTTGGAAAATTATAAAAATTAAAAGTCATCTCCAAAATCATGTTTTACATAACATATAAATTCCTTATGGTATTCGAAATTCAATTTAAATGATTTTACCCTTAAAACTGTGTATAAACAATTATCAAACAATCTTATTTGAATCAAATATGTTATAAATCCAAGCATATCATTATCAAAAATCATCATAATGGGTTTAGTCTTAAACCCAAAATCAAATGATCATAAAAAAAATAGAGATTGTTTTGATTATTATTCAACTTGATTAGGATAAGGATTTTAACATTTGATTTAGACTAATTACCCTTGCTTAAATCCTTTAGCTTTAATTTGATTTCCTCCTCTTTTCTCCTAAGTAATGGTCGGCTTCTCTCTTTTGTTTATGTTTTATATTTTGAGAAAAATGAACGTGAATGGATAGGAAATGCGAATATAAGGTAATGGGATTATGGTGCGCAATTACCCTAAATACCCTTGTATTAATTACTCTCCTAATTAACATACAAAGCCATTTATAAGCCCATTTATAAAATTAATTAAGCTCGACCTCTATTTTGAATTTTCAAATCTACATCCCCTTATCACTTTAAGATTTGCATTATTCTATTTATTATCTAATTAAATCTCCTGAATTATATTATTAAAAATTTGGGGTGTTACACTAGTATGGCCCTATTCTCCATTCTCGTAGATGAAAATACTTCAATATTCTCCTTTGTTTGAGTGGGTCTAAGGGATGGGTGTCACACTATGGTATCAGAGTGAGGCTTTAGAACAATATAAAGAATTGATGCAAATTAACCCATAGTCGAGTGTATCACTGTAATGACCCAGAATTTTAGTCATTTGAATTTAGAATATTTAATTGATTTTAATATTGAAAATTTAATTTTATAAGTTAACTAACTTGAATTTCAAATAATAATGGTTATTTTAATATTTGAAATTATTTAAAAGAGTAAATCTTGAATTTTATGTAAATGAAAATGATTTCGGAAGTTGATTTAAATTATATTTGAATAAGAATGAAGATAGTAAACTTTTAATTTAGATTTAAAAGTGATTAATTTGGTTTTGTAATAATTCGTTTTAATTAACGTGTGGAAATAGCCTTCCAGGGCACTGTCTTGGATTTCGATGAAACAAGTTTCATTGAATTCGCAATAGTGAATTATTGTATGTTAATGAATTTTTGTGGTGATTGGACGTGTCGTTTGGTCATACGAGTTTGAAACGCTTATAAATTACTTTTAGAAATTAATATATATTATTGGATTTGAAAAGCTATCTTCTGTATATGATCGAACTAGGCCTCGAGACTAGTTCCTTTGTTTTCGAAATAGGGGTAATATATATAGAATGTCAGACGGCACACCTTGTTTAGAGTTCGAGATTTTAGACCGCCTAGAACTGGATATTATAATATAAAATGTATACACACACACACAATTACCATACACTACCCATGCTTGTACACTCTAGCCTATACCTCCATCATATCCCTACCATACTGTGTCTTCTTATTTAAACAACCATCTCTTTAAGGGAAAACTCGTTCTTTTCTTTCATCCTACGGCTAAGGATGATCGGGACCATTTCGTGCATTTTAAGGCTTCGACCTTACCTAGCAACTTGTTTGCAATGACTATACGAAGCTATTTGATGGTTGGATTGAGCTAAGGCAGCGCATGGTGGCTAGGGAGGGGCTCTATTCGTGGGCGGCTTGAATTGGGTTCTTGTAACGACCCGTAAATTTTAACTGTTTTAATAACGTAATTAGTTGAAATTTTGTGAAATTTTAAACGATAAAATTTTGAAATAAAAATTTGATATTTGGAATGCGTCTAATTAATCATAGCAACTGGTAAATTTTCATCAGATAATTTAGAAGTTTATTTTCTAGTGTAATTTTATTCCAATTTATATCAGTTAAAATTGATGATAATAAAATGTTTTCCAAACCTGAATATTTTTACATAGAAAAATTCTAATTCATCTTCTGACTAAGACGTCATTTTTTTTTCCAAATTCGGACATCTATTGCTCCGTCGATCTTATTTTCGGCAAAATAGCAGCATTTCGTACCGATAACGATTTTGATCGGATGATCATACCACGAATATTTGTATACCGTTTTGATCGTATCGTCATGCTGATCTCCACGGCATATTCCATCCTGTGTTTGAAGTACGGTACGCAGCGGAAACTGTGTAACGGTCCAATGCATCACTATCCGTTTTAACCCTTTGATTGCTGCATCCATTGATTTCCCATCAACTATTCATTTATTTATCTACCGTGTAATTCAATTCAATGTTCACTGCCTATTTATATTCCCAAAGGAAATGTTTAACTATTACTATTCCTATTAATACAAACATATGTGATGGTTGGTTATCTACCTTTATTGGTTTTGCAGTTCAAAAATATTTATAGCTGCATTTTTTTTATTCCAGAGACTGTTCACTCTCACCTCCTTCCTCTTCTTTTTTTCATCTAAGATCTCTGCTCATCCACTTCCCCTTGCTCGTAACTTTCCTCCACCTTCCTTCTAAAAAATAGAAACTTGTATTTTTGCTTGAACTTGGCTGTGCCATCAACTTCTAAAAACCACTTCTTTCAAAATAATAGCTTCATGAACTAATATTCTTTTGTTTCCACTGCATTACTGTTATATTACTCTGTGTTTGTGATCTGTGATTATTTTATTTACTGTATATGCTGAGTTTTGCCAAATTTAAATTAACAATCTATTATTTTGAATTATTCAAGTCTGACATTTTGATTTATTGTCGATTTGAATGGTCCAAAATAGTGGGTCGTTACAATTCTTGATCGATTCCGGCGATTTGGTGATCCTAGAGGTGATGGCATGTGAAGAAAAAGTGTAAAGCGAGGCAAGGGCGAAGTGTTGGCCAAGTTTCATGGCCAACGATCAACTATGGTGGCAGCAACTTACAATTGAATGGAAAATGAATTTTAGGTTCGTGGGAGCATGACGGTAGAAGGCGATGCAATGCTGGTGGCGAAGGCTGGAGGAAGGTCGATGCTCGTTTGGGCCAGAAGGTGAGGTTGGCTCATGGCTAAAGGGGAGGCAGTGGCGGCGATCTGAAAGCGCGCGAGAGAGACATGGTTTCAAACGAGAGAGGGGGAAGATGGTTTTACTATTAATGACGATATTAAGTGTAAATAGTGAAAATTAATATATATATATATATTTTGAACTTGTATATTAAATAACTTCTTCATACGAGGTCGGAATCAAGCACGGGAAGTTGCATTTGTATCTGCGAATACTACGATATGAAGTTGGTTTGACAACGAATATAGCTTGTTGAATTTTACGCTTAATTCGAACGTTGTTCGAATTCGGACGGAATCCGGAGTGCCTCGGCGGTAACTGAAATAAATGTGAGTTAAACTCACCTTTTTGGTTAACAAGAAATATTATATAGTCGATAAAAATTATTGATCGGATGTTTGGATGATTTACTGTTTTATCGTTGGTTTGGATTTATTCCCTCCCCTAGAGCAGATGACCCATCTTATATAATTATATATTATTTGTGATGCAGGGAAACAGGTTAGAGGGATCCAATGGGATTCCTCGCTATTGTTAATTGATTTCAATAAAATACCCGTTATATGATTATTGAATATGAACCTGATTATGGACACTGTGGTTTTAAGCAGTGGTAGCTATTGGCCTCAAATTAGTATTTTAAAAATACTATAAGTTGCCATTTGAATTGGAATTAGTTTTGAGACAAGAAATGATTTCAAATCCGAATATGGATTTCGAAAATATTTTGTTTTAAAGGATTTAATTTATATTTTACTCTAGCCCTTTGTTCGGCTTTTCAAAGTTAATTATTTTAAGATTATTTATATTATTTTAAGATTAATTATATTATTTTAAGATTATTTATATTGTTTTAAGATTATTTATATTTAATATCATTTTAAAGATTTTTTATTTAATCTAATGTTATTTAAAAGTTATTTACCAATATTCTAATATTTTGAAAAGTTAATTATTTTAAAAAAGTAAATATGGCTTGAAATTAATAATGTTTGGAAATTAAGTCTTACTATTTATAATAATGGTAAAGTTTAATTATTATTGTTTATTTAATAATGTTTTGAAATATAGATCATTATTTTTAAGATGTTTTGAAGTAAATAATTATTATCTATTAAAATGATTTTTGGTTAATAATTTTTTTTAAATAGTGTCTGAGGTAAATGATTTTTATTTATTTATGAATATTTCCGAGACACATAGATAGAGTTTTATTAATGGACTTGGATTTTATAATGGGTGTTTTAAATGGTAACTTGCTATGTGACAAGTGTTTATTGATGGACTTGTTTTGTTAAAAGATGTTTTGGGATAATAACTGGTTTTATAAGAAGATGGTTAAAAATAATAAACTGTTTATTTTAAAGGAGATTGTTTTTAAATGAAAGATTTTAAAAAGGGTTTTATCTAATAAAAAGGATTTATAAATTGGAAAGATATTTTGGAATTAGGAAAAAGAGTTTGGGTTTTAATGATTTCTAAAAGGAGATTTATAAATGGGTTTTAGAGATCAAAAAGGGGAAGTTTTATAAATGGTTTGAGACTTATAGAAGTGTTTTTCTTAATTAAACTTGGAAAATTATAAAGAAGCTTTATATATAGATTTTGCGATATTTATGAATAAGGAGATTTTGGAAAGAAATGGTTGACTTTTATGGCGTAATTCGATGGGCGAGGATTGCCTAAATTTCATTATGGATTCATTGGGATAGTGACGTAACCATTAAGTAGACTGCGATCCATGGTTGATATGGAATGGTGCTTTCCATATCTATTTTTAAACATTTTCAAGTATTTTGAAAGAAGTGGTTTGTGAATATACTTATACCGGTGAGATAAGTATATGAATATTTTAATGAATATTTGAAAGATGATTTTAAGTTAATGGAAGATTAATTTAAGAGGTTTAGTGATTTCCATGGGAAATGAAATCTTTGTTTAAATGTAACAACCCGCATATTTATCAATTTTATATTTAAATATTTTATTTAAATATAAAATCGTTCGTCGGATTATAGTCCGAAAAGCTAGTTTTTGCAAACAGTCGAATTAGGACTCGAGACCACCTCCATTGAGTTCAAAATGTCGTTTGCGATCTTTTTGAGTGTAACCTTCGATATGTTTGGAGCTAGTCAAAAATTTGACAATTTTCACTTTGGGTTTGGGTTTGGGTTTAGCCCACTAGCCAACTTATACTCAAATCTGAACCACTCCTCCCCATTCACTCTCACTTCCTCCTCTTTAAAGTTCTAAAGCAACAATGGTGGAAGAGAATGGGAAATAGAAATTCAAAACCCTAGTTTTCATTAGCAAATCCAACTTCTAGCTCCAAATTCAAAGAGAACCCATTGGTAAGCATCTCCTTCTTCTTCTCCAACTCTTTCTCCTTCCAATTTCAGAAATTCCTAAACCTAACTTTGGGAATGTTCTTCTTTTAAAGCTTAGATTGAAGCTTCTTGAGTTGTTATTGAAGAGGAATTGACCTTAGCTTGTTTTAAAAGCTTCTTCTTCATTTGCTTGGGTTCAAAGGTGAGATTTTTATCTCACATCTTAGTCTATAATTATCTTCGATTGTTAGGTATGAATTCCTAACACTTATTCTTGTGCAATTGATTTTGGTTTGGATCGATTTTGTGTATATTCCAATTTTTGGTGTTTTGGTTTAATTTTTGTGAAAATCCTATTATGGATATTTGGATATTGATATTCGAGGCGTATCGAAGAGCCATTAAGGCTGGGTTGTCGCTAGGCATAATTCCTTAGTCGTTGTTGCTCGACCGATCGTTATCGATGTCATTTGGCCATTTTTGGCCTAGGTTCAGGGAATGCCCTGAACAACAGTTTCAGACGTCTGAAACGTATGGTTTAGACGTCTGAATGGAATGCTGGGAATTTTCTTCTCCCAGCATTCAGACGTCTGAATTGATTCGTTTTGAACCAGAAAGGAAATAGGCTAAAAAATGCCTATTTCAGACGACTGAAATCAAGGATTCAGACGTCTGAATTCTGTTCTGGAAAATATTTAATTTTCCAGATTCAGACGTCTGAATCCTTGATTTCAGACGTCTGAATCTGCAGTCTTTTGCCTATTTGCCTATTGAGCTTGAATTTCCAACTTTAATCGATTCGTGTTGATTCCCTTTTTGTCGTTATCATTTATTATCGACTTTGATGACATTTTCTTTGTGGTTTTTGGGAATATCCATTTTGATGGATTCGGTATCGATTTCATTGGATTTTTATTCACGTCTTTGAATGTGAATTTTGGTGATTGATTGTCCTACAATCATTTTTTTTTGATTTGTCACTTTAAAAATATAAAGGTTTCAATACTAGTAGTAAATATCAAAACCCTTTCATCATAACGTTTTCAACTTTATTTTCAATACCAAACTCGTTTATAAAACCGTTTTCTAATCTATTAGTATATACAAGCCTTTACCTCACTCGGATGAGAAATCTAATTAAACGGCTTAGCAAAACAAGTGGTATGAAACGCTTGTGTTTACTTCGGTGGTTTATTCTTGGACTTGTTCGATTGAAACTCTTATGACAATTTTCGAGTGGAGATCTACAATTTGTTCGTAAATATTTAAGTTAAGCTAGTGGTTATGGGACATGAAGCTAAACTCATATATTTACTAGCTTAGTGTAATTGGCACTTCTTGATGATCGATGGTGATCATTTTATGGTTTAGACTAGCAATGTGCGATGTCTCTTTGTCCATGTGAATGACTGTACTTCATTTTATTGGGCTTCGTCTCATTTCTTTGTGGCCTATCGACCCATGTACTTTTAATGTGTTTCGATTCATCTGATGTACCGTTTGTACTACATCGATGTCTCGACTTTCCGGTTCATTGAACGTTCCGTTTGCACTGCGTCAATGTTCTGAATTGTATTGTGTTTTGATTCATCTGATGTACCGTTTGTACTACATCGATGTCTCGACTTTCCGGTCCATTGGACGTACCGTTTGCACTGCGTCAATGTTCTGAATTGTCTTTTGTTTCGATTCATCTGATGTACCGTTTGTACTACATCGATGTCTCGACTTTCCGGTTCATTGGATGTACCATTTGCACTGCGTCAATGTTCCGAATTGTTTTGTGTCTCGATTCATCTGGTGTACCGTTTGTACTACATCGACGTCTCGACTTTCCGGTTCATTGGACGTACCGTTTGCACTGCGTCAATGTTCCAAATTGTTTGTGATACACGTGTTCGTGAGTTTTCATGCTCCCGCTTGGGATTGGCCATCCTTTTCCTGTGATTTCTGGATTTCTAATTATTGATTTCTGGGATTTATGTTTGACCACCTTTTTCAGTTGGCGTTGATATGTATGTCATTTATTGTGGCTTGGTGAATTAAATTAAGAATATGACATTCTTTTAATCTTTGAGAAGATTCTTGTGATATTGATTAATCTCTGGATTGATTTTCGATTAGATACTTATCACGGTATGACTTTATGGTTATCATACGTTTTTGTCATATCGCTTATTCTATATCACTTCTGATATTTATAGCTAGACTGATCAGTTTATTATTTTCTTCTTAAATAATACTCGAGTCAGACTGAGATTTTACAGGTGCTTCCTCATGACTTCTTATCTGGAGCCATCTTCTGACTTTTTGCTAACTACTCTAGTTTAGTAGTTTTTGTTATATACATTTGAGATTTAGACCCCTTGATGTATACATATTCTTTTGCCTTGCACTTGTATCTATTCTTTTGTGTTATTGTGGATCTTATTTGACCACTACTCTGATGTACACTTTCATGTGTTATATTCATATCTATTTCCGCCTTTGTGATATGAATTGCCAGTGACTGATTTGTGTTATGTTTATTTCTATATTTGTTTCCGAGGTCCATATAGCCACTGTGTAGTAGCTTTGAGTTTGTATCTGTATGTCGGATTTTCTCTTGAGATGAAAAGTTATATTTTTATCTAGCATATCGGTACTCGCACAAAGCAATTACACAGATGGTCGCTCCTCAATAGCCTTATCCTCCGTGCTAGTTGACGGCATTACCTCGTAGTGTCCTTCGCTAGTGTGGGTATAGAGGTGGGGCGTCACAGCTTGGTATCAAAGCCAAACTTCGAAACAATATAGAATAATTTATCAAGGATCATGTCCTAAGTCTTTCTTAGGAGTCGTGCTTTAGGAATTTATTCGAGTCAATTGGACCCGTTCTATCCTATTTTCTTTTATGATTCCTTCTTTTATCAATCATGATTGTTTGATATTCATTTTGAGAATAACTTTTTCTTCTTCTTTCTTTCTTAAAGAAGAGAAATGGTTAGATCTGGCCGTACCAACGTCGGTCAATCCAGTGCTACTCCTCAGGAAGGAGTATTTATGTCTGCCCAGCAGCTTCTAGATCTTGTTAAGAATGCTCAAGCTATCGGACCCATTCCCGAGCCTACTCATCCTAGATCTAGATTTGCACGCTTGTGCAGAGATTATACCGATTTGGGTGGAAGGCCATTCAAGGGTTCCGAAAGTGTTATTGAAATTCAAGCTTGGCTTAGATCATGCGACCGCATCTTTTCTCGCATGAATCTTGTTGATCTCCACCGAGTCCAAGTGGCTTCTATCATGCTCCAAGAAAGAGCATTGGATTGGTATGAGCTTTTAATTTCTGAAATCGTTGAAGTGGATCTTACTTAGGAGCAATTCCGGAAAAGATTCGAATTTAAATTTGTGCCGGAGGCTGAAAAAGTAACTTTAGCACGGCGCTTCATAGACCTTGTTCAAGGTGAATCTTCTATGACGGACTACGTCGCATCTTTCGAATCTCTTTCTAAATACGGGGTTGAATACATTAATACACCATTGAAGAAAAATCAGAGATTTGTTTATGGCTTGAACAAGAATCTCAAGAAGCCATTACTTCTAAAATTGGAAGTTTCTTTCGATCAGCTTATTGATATCGCTCTTCGTCTTGAAGAGGCCGATAAAGAGTGTGATGTTGAAGTTGCGGGTGCTAAACAAAACTTCAACAACAACATGAAAAGGCCTATTAAGTTCAAAGGTCCAAATCCCACCCCCAACAAGAAAGGGAAGCAAGAAACTTCGATAGCAAAGTCTCCAACCTCTAGTCGTGGACGATGCTATAATTGTGGTTCTACAGACCACTATGCAAATGAGTGTCCGAAACCATTTTTTTGTCGTTATTGCAAAGGTTCGGGACATCTTTTATCTTCATGCCCCAAACTTCCAAACAAGAGAGAGGGAAAGCTAATTGTTGTTCAAGCCCCCAGTGACACTTCTCTTGGTTAAGGTAATTCTCCTTCTATCTTTGACGATACTTCTTTTGAGATTATCTTATTCGAGTTCTTTTTGATATGGGTTTCATCTCATTATTTTTATATCAAAAGAACTTGTGATTGTTTTTCTTTAAAATATTTCTGGGCTTGATGACTTCTTTGAGGATTGCGAATTCGGATTGGTGGATCCGCAACACTCAATTTGATTTTTATTTATGTCGAAATTATTTTATGTGATTTTTCTTTCCGAGCCGATTTTTACTTACGCTTCGGAATTGACTTTTGTAAGGATTGGCTTAATTATTATGAAGCCATATCCTTTGTCCAGTGTGGACTATTCATCTTCGACATTTTCAATCTGTTAAGCATATTTCTGTTTTTTCTTTGTGATTTTGATCCGAATTTGATGGCATCATTTTATTCTTTAAGCTCACATGATGAGGAAAGTGTCATTTCTCTCATTCATGTAGTTTGAGAATTTTCCGGTATTTTTAAGTTTGTCTTAGGATTATCACCTAAGCAATCTTTTGAGTGGTGTTAAGGTCTTTTTAGCTCGACCTTGCCATCGATTTTCATTTGCTACGAGTTGCGGGATTTATTTACCGCATTCCGCACTCGTTATGATTCTTATGAATGACTTATTATGTCATTCAGTTTGCCCAGCTTATTTCATCCATTTTATGAATCGAGTATTCTACGATCTCGATGACTCCATTCTGGTATATATTGATTAATTTTGCAAATCTTTTTCATAAGATTGATTTATAAGTACAATTGGATTTTTGTTCTTTAAATGAACAAAGAATATTCTTAAAAGTTTTTTTAAGAAACATATTTATTATCTTGAAGATGATTTTGTGATTGTATTGCCCATTGAGTGCTTTAAGAATTCTGGTCGATGCGCTTGATCAACGTTATCGATAGGAATTTCCTAAACGCTTTGATGGGACAATCAGACACAGTAAATTGACTTGTAAAAATGTAAATTTCTCTAGAAAGATTATTACATAAAGATAAATGTAATTTTGAAAATTTTAGCTTTTCGGGAAAGAAGATTATTTAAAAGAAATTCTTTCTTTTCGATGCTCTTATTCTTGTGTTTCCCGAAGGGAACCAAGACCTTATCTTTTGTACCAATGCTAATCGTATTGGTTTGGATGCCGTTCTCTTGCGAAGGAGAACGTGCTATCACTTGTGCTTCTAAATCATTAAAGCCGATCGAGACTAGGTATGCCACTCATGATCTAGTGCCCACGGTTATTGTTTTCGCTTTTAGAGTTTGGCATCATCATTTTTGGGGGAGAAATTTGTTCTCCGCCTCGATCATAAATCTTTGGAATATTTATTTTCTCGTAAGGAACTTCATGTTGCCTCGAGTTCCTGGCATCTTATGATCTTGATATTCTTTTGTTCCCAGAAGGGAAATCGTGTTGCCAATGCGCTTAGTCATAAGCAACAAGTGGTTGATTCTTTGATGATGTCTGAATGGAATTATCTTTTTATCAAGTTCATCTGACGTTTTGATATACTTCGTTTTATTGAGCTTTATCTCATTTCTTTTATGGACTAGCGTCCGATGTTCTTTTAGGGTGTTCGGTTCATTTGACGTACCGTTTGCACTACGTCGATGTTCTGAATTATTTGAGCTTTGGTTCATCTGGCGTACAGTTATTGTGCTACACCGTTGTTCCAAATTATTCGAGTGTCTCGTTTCTCTGGCGTACCATTATTGTACTACGCCGTTGCACCGGCTCAATTTTCTGCTATTCATGACGTTTTCCACGTCTTCCAACTACGGAAATGCCGTAGGGATTCCAATTTTATTCTTGAGCCCGGTGTTATTGAGGAAATAGAAGTTTCGCCTATTTTGACTTTTGAGAAACATCTCATTCGCATCATTACTTCGGAGGTGAGCGCCTTCGAAATAAAGATGTTCTTCTTGTGAAAGTTCATTGGTTATCGAATCATAAGGATTTCTCTTGGGAAATCTAGAGAATTCATCGAGCGAACTCGTTCGGGTTTACTCTTTCGTGCTCTTTTTGGTGAACTTCTTATTTCAAATTTTCTTTTGTGTTGATATGCTTTTATGGTTGTTAATATTTATTTTCTTCTTAAGTATTGCGAGGACGCAATTTCTTTAAGGAGGGGAGTCTGTAACAACCCACATATTTATCGATTTTATATTTAAATATTTTATTTAAATATAAAATCGTTCGTCAGATTATAGTCCGAAAAGCTACTTTTTGCAAACAGTCGAATTAGGACTCGAGACCACCTCCATTGAGTTCAAAATGTCGTTTGCGATCTTTTTAGTGTAACCTTCGATATGTTTGGAGCTAGTCAAAAATTTGACCATTTTCACTTTGGGTTAGGGTTTGGGTTCAGCCCACTAGCCAACTTATACTCAAATCTGAACCACTCCTCCCCATTCACTCTCACTTCCTCCTCTTTAAAGTTCTAAAGCAACAATGGTGGAAGAGAATGGGAAATAGAAATTCAAAACCCTAGTTTTCATTAGCAAATCCAACTTCTAGCTCCAAATTCAAAGAGAACCCATTGGTAAGCATCTCCTTCTTCTTCTCCAACTCTTTCTCCTTCCAATTTCAGAAATTCCTAAACCTAACTTTGGGAATGTTCTTCTTTTAAAGCTTAGATTGAAGCTTCTTGAGTTGTTATTGAAGAGGAATTGATCTTAGCTTGTTATTAAAAGCTTCTTCTTCATTTGTTTGGGTTCAAAGGTGAGATTTTTATCTCACATCTTAGTCTATAATTATCTTCGATTGTTAGGTATGAATTCCTAACACTTATTCTTGTGCAATTGATTTTGGTTTGGATCGATTTTGTGTATATTCCAATTTTTGGGGTTTTGGTTTAATTTTTGTGAAAATCCTATTATGGATATTTGGATATTGATATTCGAGGCGTATCGAAGAGCCATTAAGGCTGGGTTGTCGCTAGGCATAATTCCTTATTCGTTGTTGCTCGACCGATCGTTATCGATGTCGTTTGGCCATTTTTGGCCTAGGTTCAGGGAATGCCCTGAACAACAGTTTCAGACGTCTGAAATGTATGGTTCAGACGTCTGAATGGAATGTTGGGAATTTTCTTCTCCCAGCATTCAGATGTCTGAATCAAAAATTTCAGACGTCTGAATTGGTTCGTTTTGAACCAGAAAGGAAATAGGCTAAAAAGTGCCTATTTCAGACGTCTGAAATCAAGGATTCAGACGTCTGAATTTTGTTCTGGAAAATATTTTATTTTCCAGATTCAGACGTCAGAATCTGCAGTCTTTTGCCTATTTGCCTATTGAGCTTGAATTTCCAACTTTAATCGATTTGTGTTGATTCCCTTTTTGTCGTTATCATTTATTATCGGCTTTGATGACATTTTCTTTGTGGTTTTTGGGAATATCCATTTTGATGGATTCGGTATCGATTTCATTGGATTTTTATTCACGTCTTTGAATGTGAATTTTGGTGATTGATTGTCCTACAATCATTTTTTTTGATTTGTCACTTTAAAAATAGAAAGGTTTCAATACTAGTAGTAAATATCAAAACACTTTCATCAGAACGTTTTCAACTCTATTTTCAATACCAAACTCGTTTATAAAACCGTTTTATAATTTATTAGTGTATACAAGCCTTTACCTCACTCGGATGAGAAATCTAATTAAACGGCTTAGCAAAACAAGTGGTATGAAATGCTTGTATTTACTTCGGTGGTTAATTCTTGGACTTGTTCGATTGAAACTCTTGTGACAATTTTCGAGTGGAGATCTACAATTTGTTCGTAAATATTTAAGTTAAGCTAGTGGTTATGGGACATGAAGCTAAACTCATATATTTACTAGCTTAGTGTAATTGACACTTCTTGATGATTGATGGTTATCATTTTATGGTTTAGACTAGCAATGTGCGATGTCTCTTTGTCCATGTGAATGACTGTACTTCATTTTATTGAGCTTCGTCTCATTTCTTTGTGGGCTAGCGACCCATGTACTTTTAATGTGTTTCGATTCATCTGATGTACCGTTTGTACAACATCGATTTCTCGACTTTCCGGTTCATTGGACGTACCGTTTGCACTACGTCAATGTTCTGAATTGTATTGTGTTTTGATTCATCTGATGTACCATTTGTACTACATCGATGTCTTGACTTTCCGGTCCATTGGACGTACCGTTTGCACTGCGTCAATGTTCCGAATTGTCTTGAGTTTCGATTCATCTGATGTACCGTTTGTACTACATCGATGTCTCGACTTTCCGGTTCATTGGACGTACCGTTTGCACCGCGTCAATGTTCCGAATTGTTTTGTGTCTCGATTCATCTGGTGTACCGTTTGTACTACATCGACGTCTCGACTTTCCGGTTCATTGGATGTACCGTTTGCACTGCGTCAATGTTCCAAATTGTTTGTGATACACGTGTTTGTGAGTTTTCATGCTCCCGCTTGGGATTGGCCATCCTTTTCTTGTGATTTCTGGATTTCTAATTATTGATTTATGGGATTTATGTTTCACCACCTTTTTCAGTTGGCATTGATATGTATGTCATTTATTGTGGCTTGGTGAATTAAATTAAGAATATGACATTCTTTTAATCTTTGAGAAGATTCTTGTGATATTGATTAATCTCTGGATTGATTTTCGATTAGATACTTATCACGGTATGACTTTATGGTTATCATACGTTTTTGTCATATCGCTTATTCTATATCACTTTATCTGATATTTATAGCTAGACTGATCCGTTTATTATTTTCTTCTTAAATAATACTCGGGTCAGACTGAGATTTTACAAGTGCTTCCTCATGACTTCTTATCTGGAGCCATCTTCTGACTTTTGGCTAACTACTCTAGTTTAGTAGTTTTTGTTGTATACATTTGAGATTTAGACCCCTTGATGTATACATATTCTTTTGCCTTGCACTTGTATCTATTCTTTTGTGTAATTGTGGATCTTATTTGACCACTACTCTGATGTACACTTTCATGTGTTATATTCATATCTATTTCCGCCTTTGTGATATGAATTGCCGGTGACTGATTTGTGTTATGTTTATTTCTATATTTGTTTCCGAGGTCCATATAGCCACTGTGTAGTAGCTTTGAGTTTGTATCTGTATGTCGGATTTTCTCTTGAGATGATAAGATATATTTTTATCTGGCATATCGATACTCGCACAAAGCAATTACACAGATGGTCGCTCCTCAACAGCCTTATCCTCCGCGCTAGTTGACGGCATTACCCCGCAATATCCTTGGCTAGCGTGGGTATAGAGGTGGGGCATCACATTAAATGCTTGTTTATTTGATAGTTAAATAACCAACTATAAAATCTTGGCCTTAATATGTAATCCTTCTTAATTTTGGTGGTACGAAAATATTCCCTACTTAACACCGTAGGATTTTAACTCTGGAGATATCTAGGAGAAACATAAAAATTATATGGTACAGTTTCCGTCGACGGTGTTATATCATACATATAAACTCATTTTGTTCTTCTAGGACAAATGATGAGGAGATCCGTCCACTTAAACGGTTAGGGAGTGATCCCCGTTCTTATGTATTGTCTTATTATTACCTGAAGAACTGGTATTGAGCATTCTGGAAAATCGAAGATTGGTTTTTGGAGCACTGGGGAAGCGGAAGAGTGTTCTCGTAAGAGATGACTTGAAAACCGTAACCACTCCGAAACCATATACGGTTATATGGAGGAGTTTCGTGATATATTGAGATGTTGGAATTCATGTATGGTTCGGAGACCCGTTGGGTATGGGAATCCATGTGGGATTCCGTGAACTATTTTGGTGGCGGTTCGTGAGTTGGAACGCCGGACGTAGCCTCATCAGCAGTAATGACTAAAACCAGAGATAAGAGGCATGGCCAGTAGCATTGGCAAACCCATACGGTGCAGTCAGCCCCAGCTAGACATTACTTTTAGTTGTTACGCATGCATGGGGCGATGCACTCGGTCTTAGCGAAACCAGATATGTTTTTCCTATGGTATATCATTAGGGATGTATGCTGCTTCAAAAGGATAACTCTGATCCTTGTGCAGGAGAACCATTTCTTGAAGTACTAAGGGCACCTCCATGGAATCCTACACAATTAGCGAACGTGCCTTATCGGTTTTGATTGTACACCTTGTATTGTTGTGATGTACACTCACAAGCGTCGCAGCTACTTGATTATCATTGTTTTCACGCTTAAACATTATTATAATGATGAATTTTCTATAGAAAACGTTTTGGTTATCGTAGGTAAAAACTCGTCCGTGTTATGTGCAGCGTTGTCTTATGAGATACTTTTGATTTCAAAGGCTTCTATAACTTTCAAATCCAGTTGGGTGTGTTTTCTCACGCTTGTTTTCCAAATTGACTCGGGTGTTATTTTATTATAATGCTCGGGTCAAACCGAGCATATTACATATTTAGTTTGGATGCTTTGGAGCTTCAGGAGACAAGTTGGAGGCCCGGAGACGTATTCACGTATATGGTTATTTTTCTACTACATTCATTGTTGTATTTTTCAGCAATTGTAAGGACAGATTGTCATAACTGTCCGGGCTGAGTAGGTTAGTATACTTTTATTAATGTCTATATATAAATATATTATAGTTTGTTTTGTGTAAAGATTTGCTGTATATTATAGATTATTCATTCTACTGTGAAATTCTGTGTTGTTTGTTTTCTTTCTCTTTTCTTTCTTCTTTCTTTTCCCTAATTAACTGCCTTTCTGTTCAATTTGAGTGGATCATGTGTAGTTGATTGTCTGCTTAAACTGTTCAGAAAAGTGGGTCATTACAATCACATTAACATTACATCATAGGATTCATATTCTTAGAAAAATTAGGATTTTTTCTAATGTT
Organism: Allium fistulosum; assembly: GCA_030737815.1. Lineage (NCBI taxonomy): Eukaryota > Viridiplantae > Streptophyta > Magnoliopsida > Asparagales > Amaryllidaceae > Allium > Allium fistulosum. Next base: position 739,180,085 of record CM060906.1, read on the forward strand.
TTGATATTGATCCTCTTCGATCATTATAACTTAATGCATTTAGCTTCCTTGATTTTGACATTTCATCATCTTTCATATTCAGCTAATGATTTCCTATTACTTTATGTATAGGATGGAGCCTTGGATGGAAGTTATGCAAAATATGCAGAATGTTGGTGGACCACCACCAGCACCTCGCATTGATTTTGCTAAGCTTTGTCATTACTTCACAAATCTAAGGGTAGTACCTTCAAAGGAGATGAAGGTGTTGTAGGAGTTCAGAACTTGTGATAGGATTTTTTGGCGTATGGGTGTCACTGTTATTTAGCGAGTTCAAATTGCTTCTAGCTTCCTTCAAGAGGGAGATATGGATTGATTTGATATTATTACTGAGGGTAGGGAAGAGGAAGAATTGACATGGGATAATTTTAAGGAGCGGTTCGAGCTGAAGTTTGTTCCTGAAGCTCAGAAGGGGATTCTTTCTTGTCAATATATGGAGCTTAACCAGAAGGATTTAACCGTTTCTCAGTATGTCACAGATTTTAACCATTTGTCCAAGTATGGGGCAGATATGGTTAATACTCCTCTTAAAAGGAATAGACCCTTTGTTCATGGTACGAGGAAGAAGTAAAGGTGTCAGTTATTGACTTCACTGGGGTGTATTTTTGATGAGACTATATATGCTGCTTTGAGCTATGAGGATGAATCTAGTAACAGTGAAGAAGGAATTGGCCAAGCTCAGTCTAGCTTTCCTCAAAAGCGAAAGTTGAAGTCCATTAATGCTAAAGGCAAGAAGCCGCAAGTTAGTAACTAAGGAAAAAAGCCAGGATTTAATAGGTCAAAGATCATTTGCTATGCTTGTGGAAAGGCAGGCCATTTTATGTGAGAATGTTCGAGGAACCCTCAACCGAATCGCAATTATTGTAAGAGGCCCAATCAAGTGATTTCAAATTATCCCGCTTTCGCAGCCAAGCCTAAGGTTGGAAATGTGAATGCATCAAAGGCAGTAGAGAGCCCTAAAAAGTCAGAGAGAAAGAAGGTTGCTATTCTTGAAGGTATGATTCCATTTAGAGATGATTCTATTAGAATTCTTTTCAACGTGGGTGCCTCTCACTCATATGTATCGAAACAACTTGTTGATAAGTACGATTTAGATTATACGTGCCTTGTTACCTCTCTAAGGGTAGCAAATCCTATTGAAGGGTGTGCTACGCTTGGAATCTTATGTCATAATGTAGAACTTGACTTAAATGGATTTATTTTTCTATGCGACTCTCATGTATTCGAATATTTGGGTTTCGGTATTATTCTTGGTGTGGATTGGTTATAGCAATATGAAGCTCAAATCTTTTGTGTTGAAAGAGTTTTATCTCTTCAATGTCCCAAGTAAAAGAAGTGCCTTTAATTTGTTATTGAGGATACAAGCTTGGATTTTTCGCAATCTCTTTATGCTATCAAAGTTCAAGATAAAGATGACATAGCAAGAATTCCTCTTGTTCGTGAATTCGTTGATATACTTGAGCCTATCTCATCTTTTCCCCCTAAAAGAGCGGTTGAATTTTGTATTGATTTTGCTCCTGGTGCTCAACCTGCTAGTAACCCTCCAACTCATATGTCTCATTCAAAAATGGAGGAACTAAAGAAGCAATTGGTAGAATTAGAAGATAAGAATTTTATCCAATCAAGTAGTTCCCCTTGGGACGATTTAGTTCTTTTTGTAAAGAAGTTAGATTGTTCTCTCGAAATGTGCGTTGACTATAGAAAGCTCAATGAGGTTACCATTAAGAACAAGTATCCCTTGCCTCGCATCGACGATCTCTTTGATCAACTTTGTGGAGCAAGAATTTTCTCCCAACTTGATTTAGCAACCGGATTTCATCAACTATGAGTCGTGGATGATAGTATTCCTCTTACTACTTTCTGCACTCGTTATGGTTCTTATTAATAGCTTGTCATGCCATTCGATTTGACCAATGCTCCATTCTAATTTGTTGAACCGACGAATAAGGTCTTTCAAGATTATATGGATTTATTTGTCTTGGTTTTCATAGGTGACACTCTTGTATACTCTAAATCTAAAGAAGAGCATGCTGCTCATTTGAGAATAGTTTTAGAAACTTTAAGAGACATGATTTTAAAGAAAAAATTTCTAAGTACCGTTTTTGGCAAAGAGAAGTGAAGTTCTTAGGGCATATTGTTTCTGAAGCTGGAACATCTGCTGACCCAGCAAAGATAGAAGCTATCAATAATTAGAAGAGACCAAAGTTTGTAACTGAGATATGAAGTTTCTTGGGTTTAGCATTGTATTATCATCAATTCATTCGAGGTTTTTCCAAGATTGCTACCCCTCTTATTGGTTTTACTAAGAAGGGTGTAAAGAATGTATGGTCTAAAAAATGCGAACAAGCTTTTTAGAAATTGAAGATGTTGCTTACGAGTGCACCTATTTTGGTTATTCATAATAGCAACTAAGGTCTTGTGGTTTATACCAACGCATGTGGTTCGAGTCTCAATGCGGTCCTTATGCAAGGGATCATGTCATTGCTTACGTTTCTAGAAAATTGAGACCGAATGAAGTATGATATGCGACTCATGATCTTGAGCTCGCCGCTATCATTTTTGCTCTTAAAGTTTAGTGACATTATTTATTAGGAGAACGATTCGTACTTTATACCGATCATTAATCTCTTCGGTATCTATTTATGCAAAAAGAGCTTAATATGCTTCAATGGAGATGGCTAGAATCTCTTGCAACTTATTGTTTTGAGATCATGTATACTCCAAGCAAAGGAAATAAGGTAGTTAATGCATTAAGCCGCAAGGACTAGCCTATTATTTCTATTATGCTAACGGAGTGGAAAGATTTAGAAATATTGGCATGTTGTGAAATTCGGGAGAGTGATTATGGTGAAAGATCCGGTATGACTTTTTCTAGCCTTATTAATAGACCAAGCTTATTAGATAGAATTTGCAATGCTCAAAAAGAAGATTCATTTGTACAGGAAGTTGTTTGTAGATTAATGTTTGATAATGATGCTTTAGAATTGAAAGGTTATGACCTTGGTCCTAATGGTAGCGTAAGAAAAAATGGCCGATTATACGTTCCTTACCGAGAAGATCTTCATAGAGAAGTACTTGATGACTTCTGTCGTTGCAAGTACACAATACATCCAGTGGTAGTAAGATGTATAAGGATTTAAAGAGAGTTTATTATTGGGAAGGTATAAAGAGGGATATTGGTGAGTATGTGAAGAAATGTCCTACATGCCAACTTGTGAAAGCGGAACAAAGATGTCCCGGTGGTTTGCTACAACCATTGGAAATTCCCGAGTGGAAATGGGACCAAATGTCCATTGATTTCATTAATGGATTTCCTCATTCGATGCGTGGCTTTGAAAGCATTTAGGTGATTATTGACAGATTAACTAAATCATCCCATTTTATTCCTATGAAAGCAAAGCGATCTTCTTCTTATTTGGTGGATCTCTATATTCGTCATATTGTTAGACTTCATGGTGTGCCTAGTGCCATTGTATGTGATCGTGATCCCGTTTTTCCCAATGGATTTTGGAGGAGTTTATAAAATGCTTTGGATTTAAAGTTGAACCTTAGCACCGCTTACCACCCTCAATTTAATGGCGAGACCGAGCGAGTTAACTGTATTCTTCAAAATCTCTTATGCTCGTGTATCCTTGATTTTGGAGGCTCATGGGAAGACCAAATATCTCTTGTGGAATTCGCTTATAATAATAGCTTTCAATCTAGTATAGGTAGATTTCTTCTTATTTCTTTTTTATAAATACATTTCCTTGTTTTCTTTTGAAGAAAAATAATTTTTTCTCTCTTCTTAAGCATTGCTTCTTTTGAAGCTCTTTATGGAAGGCCTTGTAAATCACCTTCTTGTTGGTGGGAAACCGATGATAAATTTGTGAGGCCCGGAATTTGTCCACGAGACAACGAAAAAGATGGATATAATTAGAAAAAGATTGAAAGAAGCTCAAGATCGGCAGAAGTCTTATGCCGATAAAAGGGGAAGAAATTTGGAATTTTTGATTGGAGATTACATTTTTCTCAAAGTTTCACCTATGAAGGGTGTGTTGAGATTTGGAAAAACAGGCAAGTTAGCTCCCAGATTCATAGATCCATTTCTTGTCATTGAAAGAATAGAAAATTTAGCTTATCATGTGGGATTGCCTTGCTATCTTTTCGGTATTCATAATGTGTTTCACGTTTCTCAATTAAGAAAATGCTTGCATGATCCGAAGGCCATTATAGAGCATCAACGTTTGAAAAATCTAAGTATTGAACCGGATTTGTCTTATACTCTCAAACCTATTGGTATTGTTGCTTCCGATATCAAACACCTAAGGATAAAGAGATACCGCTTGTTAAAATCCAATAGTCTAATGATATGAGGGATTGTTCATGGGAGACTACAGTTGAGATGTAACGGTTATTTCCTATGTTGTTTAAGAAGCATCCTTGAATCAAGGTATATTTTATTCTTTTCCTTCTTAGATAGAACTTTTTTGATACGATTGTGAACCTTTTTCCTAAATCAATTGCGTGGACGCAATTATTTGTAGAGGGGGAGGTTGTAACAATCCAAGTTTTTACCTTTTATCTATTTTGGGATTTTCATGGAATTTTCGTTTTAACTTTTTAGAAATGGCATCAAAAATGAAAACTTTAATATAAAAAAGATTATTTGTACAATTTATAATTTTTATTGAATATAAAGAGATTTTGGTTTTTGAAACAACGAAAGGTTGATTTACTTTTATATGTGTTTTTGGGCTTTTTGAAAAGAAAATTTAATCAAAGAAATGAGTTTTTTATCGAGGCTAGAGAAGAAAAAAATTGATTAAATGGAAGTGTTTTAACTGTTTCTGAAATTGGGCTTTGAGTAATCCAACCCACTTAGAAAAAATAATGTTAGGCTTACTTCAATTCTACCCTTCTCATTCTAAAAATCACATTCATTTTTACTTCAAGAAACAACCTCCTTCTCAGTTCTTCTTCTCAAACTCAAACATAGCCCTAGATTCATCAATTCAAAATCAAATCAAATTCAGAAAATTCCAAGATAAATATGTATAAGTTCTATTCATCTTTCTCTATCTTTTAGACTATTAAATTTAGGATTTTGACTCATCTTTCTCTTGTATGCTTGCCGTCCTAAATTTTAGAAGAGGCTTTTTGTTGGTTTTGAAGAGCTTTGGTGGATTGCATGCTCGGTAGAGGTGTTAGGTTGCTTGTTTGGAGTTTAGGTGAGAAAATCCTCTCACAATTCTTATTTTCATTTGATTGTATTTTAGTTTTTAATATGGATTTATGGTAAAAAAAATAGGTGTTTGCAAAGTTGAATTGAAAACCTAGAATAAAAGTATAGTTTTTGTCACAAATACACTTTAATCGCTATATCTTTGTATGCATGTGTTAGTAAACCAACCATATCTTTTTCATTTCTGGTCGGATTTCGATAATCTTTTATGTTCCGGAAAGCTGACTTTGTATGTGATAACTTTTGTGTTGAATACTTTTAAAATTTTGAACTTAGCTTCTTTGAAAATCTATCCAAAATAGAGTCATTCATTGTCCCGAATTTGAACTAAGTTAAAGCTCTAATCTTTGTTTGTTTATTGTATTTGCTTGAAATTCTTTCGCTTGTTTTCTTACTTGGTTGCTGCATTTTAAATCATATGTTAGGTTTAATAAAAAAATTACCCTTAGCTAATAATAATGCATTTGATGATAAGTGTTTATTTAATTTGATATTTAATTCTATTCAAAATTGTGTAATCTTAAGATAAAGTAATTAATGTAGATAATAGTATAATTCCTTGTAAATTATTGTTAATTTATTTACTTATGTGTTGTGTTGAAATTTTAATGTTTATAGGCCATTAGTAATTTTTAACACAATACCGAATTTATTATTTCGATTTTTATCAGAATAACTATTATATTACTATATCATGAGAAAAAGATTTTCAGAACGAAGGAATAACTTTAGTCGGATGAGCTAATATCCATTCCGCTAGCTGACTGATTTATCGGAATCATGGCAACCAGCCCTTGCCGTAACAGTGAACGACCAACCGCATGGCTAGTGTTAATTAATATGAACACAACGATAGTTATATCTATCATTGATGGTCCCTTTTATCAATATTTGAGGTCGTGCTAGTACGCCTTCCGAAAGTATATTATCAGATTTCACGGGTTTGGACGTGTATTTGTCATAACGGTTGGCGATATCGCGAGATCTTATTTTTTTTATAGGCGGTAGATGGTCATGTGGAGGCATCCACTTTGTTAGTGATAATTATACGTCGTGGCAAGGACTTTCGACATAAGCCAAACATCGTCGACACAATGTTATAAAATCACACGTTCCTGGTTATTTCATGGTTACTTTTCATACTCTAAAAAGTTTAAGTAATTTCATTTACTAAAGAAATGGTTTGACTAATGAGATTAATTACTATTAATAAGGTTCTTCATTTTTATGACACTTTCAAAATATTAGAACTTGTAGTTTCTAGTACATTGTTTGTTCTCTTATTTGCATGTCATATTGTTGTATCATTATGGTTATTATTTTCCACACTAGTTTCATCTAGTCTGACCTGGATTTTGTGACGACCCGACTTTCATCGACCAGAAAGCCGCATCATCTTGAAGAAAGAAAAGGGATAGAAGAAAAAAAGAAGAGAAGAGAGAAAGAAACAACATCAGAATCTCAACAGCGGAATGAATAAATTATATTAATAACATAAGTATTACATAATATACAATGACTATCAGAGTTACACAGCTTATACATCACATACTAGACAGTTATAAACATCTGTCTATACATTACAACTCAATACAATACAGAGATCAATACAGAGATCAACACAGCGGAACTACTATATATATCTATAACGCTGAAGCCTCCTGCTCCATTGCTCCTCCACAATTCGTCAAAGCTAACCTGAATCCCTTGGCTACTCGTAAAAATTTGAGTACCCAAGAGTTTATAAAACAGAAAATAAACACTTGGTCAGACATGGGTCTGGTATGAATAACAGGTTAAAGTTGCTTAACTTCGAAAATCATTTGGAAAGAAAACGTATCTCGTAAGACTTTCTGCACATAAACACGGAAAAGTTTTTACCTTACGATAACCAAAACATTTGATAGGAAATCCAGTTATATTATAATAGGGTCTAGGGTTTTCGAGTAAAATACAGAAATAGCTGGAATGCTTACATCTCACGTTCCAAGATAGTTGGGCACAACTAATACGTACGGCATTTATTAGAGATTGGATTCCATACAATGGCAGGGCTACCGGGGTACCGCCCGTCACAGTACGTGGCCTAGATCAACGTACCGAGGATCATGCCCAATCCCCTGCAACACAAGGCCGAAACCATCCCTTACTGGATAATTCCCGCACAAGACTCCCCAGCAGTTGTTGCAATCAACTGCCCACACAACCGAATAATAAGAAGGGACCTCTAGACAGGGGAAATTTTGTCCTACTTGGGTGCTACTGTAACAACCCGGGATTTGCATTACCAATTAATAAATAAAAGTTAGGTTTTTTATTTATTTTAATGAAGCATAAAAGGATTTGGAATAATAAAATTTATTATTTGAAAAGGCTATTTTAATTAAATGGGAAATATGGGATTTTAAAATGAGGATAAAATGTTATTTTTGGAAAGTTAAATATTTGAGGAGAGATTTTAAAATGGGTTTGGATAAGAAAAAAAATGAGTTTTATAAACATATATGAACACTTAGACTAATTTTTGGAAACATGTAAATAACTCTCTTCTTATTGGGTTACAAAACCTAACCCAATAACCCACCCTAAACCTCCTCTATAAATTATCTCATACTCTCATAACCTCATTCATTCAACCCTAATCAAAACCCTAATCATTTCCTAAAGCTTTCATAACAAAAATGGCCTCTATCTTCATCTCCTTCTAGTTTTAGCTTATGCAAGTCATTCTATGCAAAGGTAATGCAAATACCCACCTCAAATCCATTTTTATATCTTTCTCATTTCCGAAATGTATTTGGTAACACATGTTTTATGTGTTTTTTTGATCTTATAACCTCCTAATCATCTTTTGCTAACTTGGGTTGATGCTATAATAGTCTGTGTTGCTTTCAAGAGAGGTATATTGCTAAAAACCTCTTCTAATATGTGTTTAATCATCTTTTAATTTTGGTAATTAGTTAGTAACACATGTTTTATTATGTAACATGTGAATCATAGCTCTTTGATCAACTTTGCTTTCATTTTGGGGTGTGCACATAAGGTACTTGTAGTATATGCTAGCTGAAATTATAATTAGTTTATTGCTGTTAGTAAATTAGACATATCTCATTCATCTTAAATCAGAATTAAGATTTTATTGAAGTTCTGGAAAGCTTATTCTGTACCCTATAACTTTTATGTTTTGTGCTTTGCCTAATTTTGAGGTTTGAATGGTCGAAATCATGCTTGTTTGTCGCTGACCTGACAACAAACTACAGGGTTGATAAAATAAAAACCTGAAATTGATTTGGCCATAAGTTACTCGTTTCTTATCCAAACCTAATAATTTTGGATGTTCTGGAAAGCTTAGATTTAGTGCTAAAACTTTCATGTTTTGAGTTTCATGAAATTTCGAAGTTAATTTGGTCAAAACTGTGCATTCTTACCACTGTCCCGAGAGCACAACGACAGTGATATAAAATTCAGATCTGAGAATTGTTTTAGTCATAGAATTTTCATCTCTGGTCGGAATTTGACGATCTTGGTCATTCCGAAAAGCTTAGAAAGTAAGCTACAACTTTCATTTTATTTATTTTGCCAGAATTTGAAGTTTACTATGGTAAAATTGTGGTTTTTCATCTCTGGCCAGTTAGTGCATAGCTATAGGCCTTAGTCTCTTTTATCCCGTTGTTTTCAGCGTAGAACCCCGACTTTGCGACGCCATCTCGGGCTCGTCCTTTGTCGGATTTCATCGTTTTTGGTCTCGCTAAAAGATGAGATTGAGATATTTAACCATGCAAAGTTTGGTTTAGATCTGGGTGCATTAGATACTTCATTTCTATTGCCGAAGTAGCACCCAGAAACTGTTTTACAATAGTGATCATTTTCAGTTATCGTCGGACCAACTTTGAAACATTGTCGTTTCTTCGTTTCAAGTCAAAACCGAACGATTATTGTTGAATATCAAAGTAGGAGTACTTTACTACGCTCCTGCAAATTTTCATCAAGATCTGAGTTCATGTGACCCTTCGACCATGTCGTCGAAGTGGGACCTTTACACTATTTTGACACAGTAAAGTTTTATGATTTTTGTCCGACTTTGAGACGACGCCGTTTCTTCGTTTCAAGTCGGAATTTCCCGATTCTTTTTCAGTTTGGAGTATGGATGTTGGACTATATGCCTATTAATTTTCATGCCATTCGGATTCAGTTTGCTGGTCCGAATAATTTTCCGAACTTGGGTTTGCGTCATTTTTGGACTATTTTCCAACACTTAGAATATTTTCAGTGATTTTCTGGTTTTATTGATTTCTTTGAGATTTGTCTCTAGATTTCGTACACGGGTTTTATGAATTATTTTCAAAGGATTTTTCACTCCTAAATGGCTTTCGAAATTATTATATAATATTATTTTTAATTATTAAATTAATTACTCCGTAATAGGAGAGTTTTCAAAAGCCGTTTTAAAGTGATTTCAAAATCAATTATAAATCCGTTTCGCACCATTATTTTGTATAATAAAAATATCACACTCACTTTTTAGCACGTCGAGCGAAGTGGAAAGGTGCTTAAACGGTTAGGAAATCTCCGGCCTATGGAACCGTGTGTATTTTCTTTCCGGTTAATCCCCTACCTATTCGATTGATCGTTTGACCTTTGGGTCTAGTTTACCGATGATACGAGGTGGACTTTTTATTGTTTGGAGTGTGAGCTTGCTATTGGTTAGTAAACCGTTTAGTGCGAACGTGGGGTATGGGACTCATTGTTAACACTTTACGGGTTCCTCTCCAAGAAGTTAGTGACACATTAGCCTTTGGGCGGCCAGTACTGGACCTCTGGGTCACCACGCCTCTGGGCAACCGTCTCTGGACACCTTCTCTATGGAGCAGTTTATTTTTCGGCATGCGCCTCTGGGCCTTATCCTTCTGGGAAGGATCTTGCCGTCTCGCGCGTTCCGCATCTGTGCGAGTGATCGATCACGACTCTACAATACTTGGCAACAACGACTCTGGTCGGTGCACGTGCAATATTTTTATTATCTGATGATTTTTATATCCATTCGAGTACCGCCATTTAGTGTTGGTTCTATGGAACCATACGATGTAAGTGCGATTGCCTTGTGGATTCACAGTGCCTCTGGACACTGCTTTTCAGTGTTTGATTTCATTGACTTTTTAGTATATCCCCATTGCTCTTTGGAGCATCGATCTTTGCTTGGGCATCGATTACAGACTCTGGTCACTCTTGGGATTATTGCCTATGGGCATATTTTTATAGCTTTGGCTACGCCGATGATATGAGGCGATTTTATTTATTCTACACTTTGGTGTTGATTTCTCTTGGGAGATTTTTATTGTTTATTGATGATTAGGGATCGTCATCATATTCATGTGGTTCATAATATACTTCTCTTTGGATAAATACTGTTTTATTTATGTACCGCATTATCATATATCTCAGTTATTACCGATTATCTATCATTGAATCATGTCTTATTTCAGGTTAGGTCTCTGGACTTAGCTGCTCTATGCTTCCGCTTTGGACTTATCTGCTATGCTTTTGAGATAGCTTATCTTAGTGTCCGCCTTATGTTATTATTCAGACTTTGATATGTACATATTTTTGACTCACATGTGTGAGCAGTGGCTTTGTACCCACTTATAGTATTTGGATCTATATTGATGATGTATTGTCCTGGGATTTTATATCTGTTATGTGATTCTGTTCTGTGATGTTTTATCATTTATTACTATGCTTGTTTCTGATAGGTCTTTAGCAATTGTAATTTCGTTATAAATATTTATTGAATATGTCGAACCACTTGAGAAAAATATATAGATACCATCCTTTCGACGTATTCAGTAGATAGTTATAGCTTGATTACAAATGGTCGCTTCCACTATACTCTATTCTCCGCTTTAACAGACAGTATTACTCCCGTAATACTCTTTGTTACAGTGGGTCTCAGAGTGGGGCGTTACAGCTTGGTATCAGAGCCTGGTTTCAGGAATAAGCATAATAAACACAGAACAGATACACTTAGTACAATACATTTTAATTAGATCCGAATTAAATCAAATTCCTTCCTTATTTTTGTTGATAGATAAGTTAGGAATATGTATAAGAATCCGTTATATTCCGTAGTATTCCTTAATTAATTATCTATCATTGAATCATGTCTTATTTCTTCGTCATCCTGACTCGTCCGCTCCGTTAGCTATTGCTCTTCAGGATGTTGGGATTTCTGATGTTACTTTATTCTCTCTCGATTCACGAGATGAGGATTTGAACTTATCTCATATTCCTATTGTTCGGGATTTCCCCGACGTATTCGAGCCAGTATCTGGACTGCCGCCAAAGAGAGCTATTGAGTTCCGCATCGACCTCATTCCAGGCTCTCATCCAGTTAGGCGTCCTCCTACGAGAATGTCTACTAAAGAGAATGAGGAACTCAGGAAGCAGTTAGTTGAGCTTGAAGCGAAGCAGTTCATCCGATCCAGTTCTTCACCATGGGGTGCTGCTGTGGTCTTCGTTAAGAAGGCTGATGGCTCTCTTAGGCTTTGCATTGACTATCGCAAGCTCAATGAGCTGACCATCAGAAATTGCAACCCACTTCCTCGGATAGACGACATGTTTGACCAATTGAGCGGTGCGAAGGTCTTCTCTCAGCTCAACCTTGCCACCGGATTCCATCAGCTACGAGTCGCAGAAGACAACATTCCTCTTACAGCATTTCGCACTCGTTATGGTTCTTTTGAGTGGTTGGTCATGTCGTTCGGCTTGACGAACGCTCCAGCTTTCTTCGTCGATCTTATGAATCGAGTATTCCGAGAATACATCGATAGATTCATTCTGGTCTTCATTGACGATATTCTTATTTATTCTAGATCCGAGGCAGAGCATGCTCATCATTTGCGGATAGTCTTGGATACTCTTCGTCAGCATCAGCTTAAGGCCAAGCTCTCCAAGTGCCATTTTGGGAGAGCAAGGTCAAGTTCTTGGGCCATATTGTATCATCTGAGGGTATTTCTGTCGATCCTGCCAAGATCGAAGCTATTCAGAATTGGAAGCAGTCCGAGAACGTTCATGATATTCGCAGCTTCCTTGGTCTGGTGGGTTATTACCGTCGATTTATCAAGGATTTCTCTCGTGTTGCACTTCCCCACACGACTCTGACTCGTAAGGGGGTTCGCTTTATTTGGTCTGATAAGTGTGAAGCTTCCTTTCAGCGACTGAAGGAACTTATCACTCATGCTCCTTTCCTTGTGGTTCCTGAGAGTAACCATGATCTTGTTGTTTACACCAATGCTTGTGGTAGCGGGCTCGGTGTTGTGCTTATGCAGAAGGATCAGGTAGTTGCTTATGCTTCTAGGCAGCTACGTCCGAATGAGATTCACTATCCGACTCATGATCTTGAGTTGGCAGCTATCGTCTTTGCTTTGAAGACGTGGCGTCACTTTCTATTAGGCGAACGCTTCACTCTTTACACCGATCACAAGTCTCTGAAGTATTTATTCAGTCAGAAGGATCTCAATATGAGGCAGCAGCGATGGCTTGAGTTTCTCGCCTCATATGACTTAGACATTCAGATTACCCCTGGCAAGGGTAATCGTGTGGCTGATGCACTCAATCGCAAACACTCAACAGTAGTTTCTATGATGATAGCCGAGTGGGATATTCTTGAGACTCTTTCTATGTGTGATATTCGAAATCGAGCTCCATCTTCTGATCCTCGGATATTTTTATTCAGCTTGGAAGCTCGACCTATTCTATTGGATCGCATTGCCCATGCTCAGCGGTAGGATCCAGACTTGTTGCGATATATTCATCTCCTTGAGTCGGGATCCAGTGATGAGACATTGTCGGATTATTCTATTGATTCTCATCGGTGTCTTCGCAGGAAGAACCGTATTTTGGTACCATCTGATTTATCACTTAGGCATGACATTCTGGACGAGTGTCATCGCACTAAGTAAACTATACATCCCGGGTCGAGTAAGATGTATGCCGACATGTGTCGCCTATTTTATTGGGAGGGCATGAAGAGTGATGTTGCAAGTTATGTAAGCCGTTGCATGACTTGTCAACAGATCAAAGCTGAGCATCAGCATCCATCTGGTCTTCTTCAGCCGTTAGAGATTCCATTGTGGAAATGGGATCAGATATCCATGGATTTTATTGACGGTCTGCCTCGATCGAGGTCAGGCCATACCTCTATTTGGGTCATCGTCGATCGCTTGACCAAATTAGCTCATTTCATTCCTATTAAGTCCACTCGGACTGCTCCTCAGCTTGCCAAGTTATATGTGAAGGAAGTCGTTCGACTCCATGGCATTCCTAGCTCTATTGTTTGTGATCGAGGCACTATCTTTACTAGTCACTTCTGAAAGTGCCTACAGTCAGCTTTGGGCTTAAAGCTGAATCTCTCGACTGCTTATCATCCTCAGACCGACGGTCAGACGGAGAGGGTGAATTGTGTTTTAGAGGATCTTTTGCGCTGTTGTATTCTGGATTTTGGAGGTAGTTGGGAGGATCACTTACCGCTTGTAGAGTTCTCCTACAACAACAGCTTTCAGTCTAGTATCGGCATGGCACCTTTCGAGGCTCTTTACGGAAGACCATGTCGTTCTCTTTTGTATTGGTTAGAATCTAGCGAGAAGCTCCTTCTTGGTCCAGATTCAGTTCGGGAATCTTCTGAGAAGATTATTCTTATTCATCAGAGAATGAAAGAGGCGCAGAACCGTCAGAAATCCTACGCGGACAACCGTAGGAAGCCTCTTGAGTTCTCCATTAGTGATCATGTCTTTATTCGGATATCTCCCATGAAGGGGGTTGTGCGTTTCAGCTCTACAGGGAAGTTGGCTCCTCGCTATATCGGACCATTTCCTCTTACGGAACGCATCGGCCCGTTGCTTATCGTGTGGCTCTACCTGCTCATTTCTCTGGAATACATGATGTGTTCCATGTTTCTCAGCTTCGCAAGTGTGTGCGCGACCCTGATTCTATTATCGAGCCTCGTATCGTGCCCGATTTGGAGATCTCACCCGATCTATCTATAGAGCAGCAACCTCTTCGTGTGCTTGATTCGAAGATCAGACGTCTTCGAAACAAAGAGGTTCTGCTTGTGAAGATTCAATGGTCGTCTAATCCTAAGGACTGCACTTGGGAGACCAGAGAATCTATCGAACGCACTTATCCTGGCTTTCTCCCATCTTCTTCTGCAGGTGAGAATTCTCTATATTATCTCTATTACTTCTTTTGTGGATTTGACGTTATAGACGACATCTATCTTAAGGAATTGCCGGGACGCAATTTTCTTAAGGGGGGAGTCTGTAACAACCCGGGATTTGCATTACCAATTAATAAATAAAAGTTAGGTTTTTTATTTATTTTAATGAAGCATAAAAGGATTTGGAATAATAAAATTTATTATTTGAAAAGGCTATTTTAATTAAATGGGAAATATGGGATTTTAAAATGAGGATAAAATGTTATTTTTGGAAAGTTAAATATTTGAGGAGAGATTTTAAAATGGGTTTGGATAAGAAACAAAATGAGTTTTATAAACATATATGAACACTTAGACTAATTTTTGGAAACATGTAAATAACTCTCCTCTTATTGGGTTACAAAACCTAACCCAATAACCCACCCTAAACTTCCTCTATAAATTATCTCATACTCTCATAACCTCATTCATTCAACCCTAATCAAAACCCTAATCATTTCCTAAAGCTTTCATAACAAAAATGGCCTCTATCTTCATCTCCTTTTAGTTTTAGCTTATGCAAGTCATTCTATGCAAAGGTAATGCAAATACCCACCTCAAATCCATTTTTATATCTTTCTCATTTCTGAAATGTATTTGGTAACACATGTTTTATGTGTTTTTTTGATCTTATAGCCTCCTAATCATCTTTTGCTAACTGGGGTTGATGCTATAATAGTCTTTGTTGCTTTCAAGAGAGGTATATTGCTAAAAACCTCTTCTAATATGTGTTTAATCATCTTTTGATTTTGGTAATCAGTTAGTAACACATGTTTTATTATGTAACATGTGAATCATAGCTCTTTGATCATCTTTGCTTTCATTTTGGGGTGTGCACATAAGGTACTTGTAGTATATGCTAGCTGAAATTATAATTAGTTTATTGCTGTTAGTAAATTAGGCATATCTCATTCATCTTAAATCGGAATTAAGATTTTCTTGAAGTTCTGGAAAGCTTATTTTGTACCCTATAATTTTATGTTTTGTGCTTTGCCTAATTTTGAGGTTTGAATGGTCGATATCATGCTTGTTTGTCGCTGACCTGACAACAAACTACAGGGTTGATAAAATAAAAACCTGAAATTGATTTGGCCATAAGTTACTCGTTTCTTATCCAAATCTAATAATTTTGGATGTTATGGAAAGCATAGATTTAGAGCTAAAACTTTCATGTTATGAGTTTCATGAAATTTCGAATTTAATTTGGTCAAAACTGTGCATTCTTACCACTGTCCCGAGAGCACAACGACAGTGATATAAAATTTAGATCTGAGAATTGTTTTAGTCATAGAATTTTCATCTCTGGTCGGAATTTGACGATCTTAGTCATTCCGGAAAGCTTAGAAAGTAAGCTACAACTTTCATTTTATTCATTTTGCCAGAATTTGAAGTTTACTATGGTAAAATTATGGTTCTTCATCTTTGGCCGGTTAGTGCATAGCTATAGGCCTTAGTCTCTTTTCTTCCGTTGTTTCCAGCGTAGAACCCCGACTTTAATGCGACGCCATCCCGGGCTCGTCCTTTGTCGGATTTCATGGTTTTTGGTCTCGTTAAAAAGATGAGATCGATATATTTAACCATGCAAAGTTTGGTTCAGATCTGGGTGCATTAGATACTTCATTTCTATTGCCGAAGTAGCACCCAGAAACTGTTTTACAATAGTGATCATTTTCAGTTATCGTCGGACCAACTTTGAAACATTGTCGTTTCTTCGTTTCAAGTCGAAACCGAACGATTATTATTGCATATCAAAGTAAGAGTACTTTACTACGCTCCTGCAAATTTTCATCAAGATCTGAGTTCATGTGACCCTTCGACCATGTCGTCGAAGTGGGACCTTTACACTATTTTGACACAGTAAAGTTTTATGATTTTTGTCCGACTTTGAGACGACGCCGTTTCTTCGTTTCAAGTCGGAATTTCCCGATTCTTTTTGCAGTTTGGAGTATAGTTGTTGGACTATAAGCCTATTAATTTTCATGCAATTTGGATTTAGTTTGCTGGTCCGAATAATTTTCCGAACTTGGGTTCGCGTCATTTTTGGACTATTTTCCAACACTTAGAATATTTTCAGTGATTTTCTGGTTTTATTGATTTCTCTGAGATTTGTCTCTAGATTTCGTACACGGGTTTTATGAATTATTTTCAAAGGATTTTTCACTCCTAAATGGCTTTCGAAATTACTATATAATATTATTTTTAATTATTAAATTAATTACTCAATAATAGGAGAGTTTTCAAAAGCCGTTTTAAAGTGATTTCAAAATCAATTATAAATCCGTTTCGCATCATTATTTTCTATAATAAAAATCTCACACTCACTTTTTAGCACGTCGAGCGAAGTGGAAAGGTGCTTAAACGGTTAGGAAATCTCTGGCCTATGGAACCGTGTGTATTTTCTTTCTGGTTAATCCCCGACCTATTCGATTGATCGTTTTGACCTTTGGGTCTAGTTTACCGATGATACAAGGTGGACTTTTTATTGTTTGGAGTGTGAGCTTGCTATTGGTTAGTAAACCGTTTAGTGGAAACGTGGGGTATTGGACTCATTGTTAACACTTTACGGGTTCCTCTCCAAGAAGTTAGTGACACATTAGCCTCTGAGCGGCCAGTACTGGACCTCTGGGTCACCACGCCTCTGGGCAACCGTCTCTGGACACCTTCTCTATGGAGCAGTTTATTTTTCGGCATGCGCCTCTGGGCCTTATCCTTCTGGGAAGGATCTTGCCGTCTCGCGCATTCCGCATCTGTGCGAGTGATCGATCACGACTCTACAGTACTTGGCAACAACGACTCTGGTCGGTGCACGTGCAATATTTGTATTATCTGATGATTTTTATATCCATTCGAGTACCACCATTTAGTGTTGGTTCTATGGAACCATACGATGTAAGTGCGATTGCCTTGTGGATTCACAGTGTCTCTGGACACTGCTTTTCAGTGTTGGATTTCATTGACTTTTTAGTATATCCCCATTGCTCTTTAGAGCATCGATCTTTGCTTGGGCATTGATTACAGACTCTGGTCACTCTTGGGATTATTTCCTATGGGCATCTCTTTATAGCTTTGGCTACGCCGATGATATGAGGCGATTTTATTTATTCTACACTTTGGTGTTGATTTCTCTTGGGAGATTTTTATTGTTTATTGATGATTAGGGATCGTCATCATATTCATGTGGTTCATAATATACTTCTCTTTGGATAAGTACTGTTTTATTTATGTACTGCATTATCATATATCTCAGTTATTACCGATTGTTTAGCTAGCCTGACCCGAGTGTTTTCGCTCGGGTCAGACCGAGTTATTTCAAGTTAGGTCTCTGGACTTAGCTGCTCTGTGCTTCCGCTTTGGACTTATCTACTGTGCTTTTGAGATAGCTTATCTTAGTGTCCGCCTTATGTTATTATTCAGACTTTGATATGTACATATTTTTGACTCACATGTGTGAGCAGTGGCTTTGTACCCACTTATAGTATTTGGATCTGTATTGATGATGTATTGTCCTGGGATTTTATATCTGTTATGTGATTCTGTTCTGTGATGTTTTATCATTTATTACTATGCTTGTTTCTGATAGGTCTTTAGCCATTGTAATTTCGTTATAAATATTTATTGAATATGTCGAACCACTTGAGAAAAATATATAGATACCGTCCTTTCGACGTATTCAGTAAATAGTTATAGCTTGATTACAAATGGTTGCTTCCACTATACTCTATTCTCCGCTTTAACAGACAGTATTACTCCCGTAATACTCTTTGTTACAGTGGGTCTCAGAGTGGGGCGTTACAGCTACCCACTAACCTTGCTGCACCTCCCCTGTTTTAGCCATTCCCGGTTGATGAGGCTTGAGGCTACGATTACCTTTAAAATAGAACACATCTATCTTAGAATGCTCATCGTCCACCTGACGATGTTCTGAAAGCATTCAATCCATACAAGTTCGTTCCGGGTTCGAATGAAACCGAAGGCATTATCTCGCTAAAGTCGTTTTAGAATCACCCTCAGAGATAACGACAATAATCCTTGCACTCTGAATCTTCATCTTCACTTGAGATTCACGACCTATCGTTAATTTGGATCGATGTGGTTTTCGGATATCCAAATCTAGAAACCCGATCCCTGTCTCATCGAAATTCAAAACGTATCTTTTAAGGCCAAGTTGTTTTAAAGTTAAAACAATTCTATTCTATTATCTATATACACATAGACAGATAATTCATAATATCAAATAGATAATCTACATTATCATAATAAACAGATAATTCATATCATCATCACTATGTAACCAAACATCCATATTACACAGTATCAATTATCTCCTATCTGAGATCTCAAACCATTCAAGGTGAACAATATCATACATCCATACATAAGCAATGATCTATTAATCAGACTAAAATTAATTTAAAATGAATTAAATTAATTACTTCATATCTAATTAATTTAAAGTAAATTAAATTAATTACTTCAATCATTATCAATCTTGCTTAAATCACTATTAATTAATTATCAATCAATTAATCAATCATCATCCAATTATTCATTTTAATTAATCATCCTTGATTAATTAACATTTAATTACATTCAAGTAATTAGCATTAAATTAATTTCACAAATTAATTATTCTTAACCACTTATAGTAATTAACCTTAAATTACTTCATTAATTAATTAACTATAATTAATTACATTACTCCTTAATTAATTACATTAATTAATCACTTCATTTATTAATTATTCCTTAATTACTCAATTCTTAATTACATCATTAATTATATTAATTAATGATCCTTAATTACATTTTAATTAATTACTCTATTTAAATTAATTACATTAAGTAATTATCTTTAATTAAATCATAATTATTAATCACTCTTGATTAATCCCATTCAGTAATTAACTTCCCTTAATTACTTCTTTAAATAAATTAATTACTCCTTAATTAATTTCTTAATTAATCCATTGATTAATTCCGTTAAGTAATTAACTACCCTTAATTACTTCTTTAATTACATCTAGTAATTTATCCATTAATTACTTTCTTAAGTAATTATACTTCAAAAATCATTAAGTGATTATCTTACATTAATTAAACTTAATTAATTAACTTAACTAATCAAATTAAACTCAATTAATTAAAATGAGTAATTAATTTCTTAATTTCTTCCATTAAGTATTTATACTTAATTAAACAATTTCACAAATGATTAACCTTAATCAATTAATCTATTAATTATCAAAATTAATCACATTAATTAATTACTTATTAAACCCAAGTTAATGATCTACATTAACTATTAACTATTCTTTAATTATTTTTCTTAAATAATTAAACTTTAATTAACCATTATTAATTACAAATTAGTTAATTCTAATTACCAATAAATTAATCTCTAATTACTTAATTTATTAAGTACCTAACAATAACTTAATTAATCCTTAATTACTTGATTAATTTATTCCTAACCATTAATTAATAATCTTAACTTATCAAATTAATGATCCTTAATTCAAATTAATTAACCTTTAATTAATTTAATTGAACCTTAATTAATCAATTTAAACTCTTATTTACTAAATTTATTAACCCAAATCATAAATTAAATAAATTGATTAATTATCTTTTAATTACCTTAATAATTTATTTTATCCCAAATTATTAAATCTTAATTTACTTTTAATATAAAACATTCTTCTTATTAATGACTTAATTGTCATTCACAATTGCATTTGAATATTTTACTTTGAATTTAATTTTAAATTCCATTACAAATTAAGATTTAAAATGATTTAACTATCAAAATTTAAAACAATTTAAATACACATCACTTTTAAAATATACTTTAACATTTCAAGTTGATTAAACACTTTAAATTTGATAAAACTTTATTTATCTCCAAACTAAGATTCAAACAAAATTTGATTTCAGATTTAAAACTTGCTTCTTTTCCTTATTTTAAAATTTAAAACATTATCAGGTTTAAAATCTGGCAACAAAATTTACACCCGAGCCCATCTTCATTTGCTTCGAGTCTCCAACCCAAAATCACGAGAACAACCCGAGGTGCCCCCCTTCTTCCCCAAACACCACAGCCCTACCCAGACGTGCACATGCACGTGCACCAACCCACGGCGACGTTCCGACCATCTCTCCGGCATTCACCAAGTATCAAACGATCTCAACAAACAACTCGACCAAACAGAACTACAAAATGGATGGTCAAACGAAAACGAGCAATCTCAAACAAACAGGAACCCATATCTGATCGGAAATCGATCGCTGATCGTCACCTCCGACCTCCAGGCCTCACGCCGTTCAACCCAAAGCCATGCCATGATATCCAGCTCCGATTCCCCCCATGCGATCCATCCCAGTTATCCATCGACGCCGTACGAAGCTCATCAATCAACACGCCACATTTGACACGCCGAACCCTAGTTCATCGTTGTTCGGCCACCATGGTCATCTAGAATTTAAGTGAGTATTTTTCTGATAATCACCTAACCCCCAGCCTTCTTCCACCTCGATCATGACATCCAAAGTTTCCCCGATCATCAGAAATTGATGAAAATATAACTTCCGATCAACTCGCAAATTTTTCCCAAACTCTAACTTAAAAATCTTGAAATTGTTATCTAAATTCCTCATTTTACAATATGATTCTATTTATGAAATCCAAACTCGAATTTATGAACTTTGATTTTTGACTTATAATTTAATCTCTAATAATATTTTTACAATCTTTATCTTGTTATTTCTAACAGATTTTGTTTAAGACTTAAATCCTAATAAAGATTAGATCATGAGATAATAATTTTTGAATCAAAACAAAGAAACAACTCAAGTTTTCGAAAGACATTTTCCAGCACTCAAATTCAAAAGCTATTTCAAACTAAAGGCTTTGTCCCTATTTTAAATCTTGTGAGTAACTTTTAGGTTTTAAAACAAAGAAACAATTCAAGTTTTTAACTCAAGCAGCTTCAGCAATTCAAATTTTAAAGTTTTCAAGCTATTTTCAAAAGCTTTTCACAATGGTGCTCTGTTCTCTGCTTTATGTCTGGTGAGTAAACCTTGAATTTAAAAACAGTTTTAAATCTAGACTTAGATGCTTGTGATAAAATGTTGTAGTAATATAGTATAAAGCTTTTACAGGAATGCTTTGTTTTGAATTGCATGCATATATATTATATTAGTGGATATATAGATAAACCTAAAGCCTGTCTTTGTTTTATAACCTGATGAGAAACTTCCCACCTAAAATATATTTTCATGTTGATGTCTGTGAGTAAACTTTCTTCTAAAAAGTAATTTAAATCTGTTTATGATGTATTGTATTGATGTACTTGTGTTGTATAATAGACAGAAATTTATAACTGTCTATTTTGTGATATATAAGTTGTGTACTCTGATGTATATGATACTATGTAATATCTTATGTGATATATTATATTTTGTTCCGTTTCCGCTGTGAGATTCTGATATTGTTTAGTTCTTTCTTCTCTTCTTTTCTCTTTTCTATCCCTTTCTTTCTTATTAATGATGCGTCATTCTCTGGAATGAATGGCGGGTCGTTACAGTTGGTATCAGAGTTGCAAACTTTTTCTTCAACCTGGAATCAAAAGCCTGCATGAAATCTGAGATGATCAAGCCTGTGCATTCTTCATCTTCAACCTGGGATGAACAAATGCCTGCATCTTTTCAAACTAAAGCAAGCATGCAGTTTTAAATCAAAACATTTTATTCTAGCACTCAAGTTTTTGAAGCAAAGGGCATTTCAGTTTTAAAAGTTTCAAAAGCTGTTTTCAAAACAAAATCTGGAGGCTCTGTTCTTCATTTTTATGTCTGGTGAGTAAACATCTAAATTAAAAATAGTTTTAAAAATCTGTGATGTGGTTTAAATGTTTGTGAAAAATTTCTATAGATGATGGTTGCATGTGTTTATGTATGTAGATGCATGTGTAGATATATGATGTTTGTGATCTACCTATGAATGCCTGTGAACATATATACATATATGAGCTCTGTTTATATTCCAGGCTCATCTCCCCTAGGAAAAATTTAAATTGCTCATTAATTAATAAATTTAAATTATATACTCATTAATTAAAAAGACACATGTTATTTTCCTAAGGCCTCATTTTTACAAGTGTTAGATAATTAATATGATATGGGACAAGTGTCATGTTTCTTTGATTTTTATTAAACCATAAATAAAGTTATATAAACAAACATCTTGCATTTTCCTTTTCTTTTCTAATCTCCTTTCTAAACAAAGAAAACTGAATATAATTTCTCAAAGAAAAATCTGTACCTCCTCAAACCAAAGAAAAACTTATTCAATTCAAAACCTGCACATTCCAATAACCTGAAAATCATAATCACCAACCTGTAATCTCATTTTCAAAGGATCAGTTTCAAAATCAAAGCAGATATCATCAAAACAATCTTCTCTGTTTTGAAAGCAAACCTGTAACCAAGTTACAAAGATCAAAACTAAAGCAAGTAATCAAAGCCTGTATTTCTTCAAATCTGGAATTTGTTTGAAGCAAGTTCAAGATCCAGTAACATCAAAGCAAGCATGCAGTTTTAAATCAAAACAAAGAAACAACTCAATTTTTCAAAAGACATTTTCCAGCACTCAAATTAAAAAGCTATTTCAAACTAAAGGCTCTGTCTCTATTTTAAATCTGGTGAGTAACTTTTAAAATTTAAAATACAATTGGGTTGCATGCTAGTATGGTTGAATATAAATGTGTATTGCATGTATATATAAGTGAATGTCTGATGTGAATTTTTTATTTGTGTGCATGCTGTTTATAAGTGCTCTGTTCATCATTTGTTTTTAGGGGAGTAACATCTTTTCTAAAATGCTTAAGTATAAATGTGGTTGCATGTAATTCTCTGAAGCAAGAATGTTTGTATATATATATGAAATTTCTGTGAATATTGGATAATAGATGTGTGCATGCTTGTGAAATACCTGTAACATCTCTGTTCCAGTTTCAAGACCAAGTTTTGATTCAAAAATTATTATCTCATGATCTAATCTTTATTAGGATTTAAGTCTTAAACAAAATCTGTTAGAAATAACAAGATAAAGATTGTAAAAATATTATTAGAGATTAAATTATAAGTCAAAAATCAAAGTTCATAAATTCGAGTTTAGATTTCATAAATAGAATCATATTGTAAAATGAGGAATTTAGATAACAATTTCAAGAATTTTAAGTTAGAGTTTGGGAAAAATTTGCGAGTTGATCGGAAGTTATAGTTTCCTCAATTTCTGATGATTGGGGAAAATTTGGATGTCGTGATCGAGGTGGAAGAAGGCTTGGGGTTAGGTGATCATCAGAAAAATACTCACTTAAATTCTAGATGACCATGGTGGCCGAACGACGATGAACTAGGGTTCGGCGTGCCAAATGGGCCGTGTTGATTGATGAGCTTCGTACGGCCACTACAACAAAAATACCCTTTCGCAACTGCCAAAAACAGTTGTAATAAGTCTATTACAACGGGTGCCCGCCAGTCGTTATATCAGGAGTTGTAATAAAGTTGAAGATTTTTACAACTGTCCCTACCAGTTGTAAAAAACTTTTTAACAACAACTTTTGGCAGTTGTAGGTAAATCTATCGCAACTGCTTTTAGCAGTTGTAGTATAGTTTATCGCAAGAACTAATAGCAGTTGCAATAGCATCTTTGGCAACTGATTTTGGTAGTTGTGATAAATTTATTTACAATTTCTTTCTTTTAAATCTAGCATTTTAGTTTCACCTATCATCAACTTGCAACATAAACATAATGCCAAGTGTGTTAATATGTGCAAGTACAAAAGTAGCAAAGAAGAAATAGCATACTCGTAACAAAATGTACATGCTCATAACAAATATTAATAAGAACGACAATCTCAAATTAAACCAACATTTTTCATTCCATCAATAAAATCAAAAAAATATCAACCAACATAATAAAATCAGTGCCATATATGTACATAAAAAAAAAGACCTACCACCACACTTACAACCAATTCTTCCTTCCCAATTCAGATTTGAGAAACTCAATGTGCCTCCCAACTGATTTGTCAAACTTCAGCAAAACTTTAGGCACTGCTCCATCATCCTCCAAGTTATCTAACATAGTAAAGTATTCCTAGTACCAAAGTATTCCAGAAAATTTGACACCTTATGGGCATGTAACAACCCGCAAATTCGTAGCATTTAATTATCGCCATTAGGTGATTAAATCGTTCGTAAATTTTTATTGAAATTAAAAATCAATTTGAAATTCTTTTATAAAATGGTTGGTGGAGTTTCTATATCGAGTAGAAATTCTTTTAATAAAATTTCGTAATTATGGAAACGGGCTTTAAAGAGAACTATTGTGGCCCATACTCTTTGTTGCCGTGATAATCATCTAGACCAGCCGGCCCTATTTCTTTTGTTCTCTAGCTCGTTCCTTTTTGCTCTGAAAAGAAAATGGAGGTGATTATTTTTCTTCGATCTGAGAAATTTAGGGCTTGGCCTCGCTTTCTGAAACTCTGGCGAATTGAGACTTCAGCTTCTCTTCGCTTGATTCTGGAATTAAGGCTTTGTGTTTATGGCCTCTCGATGCTTCGTTCTTTAATCAGGGCTTCGGCTGAAATCTTTGAAGCTGCTGCTTGAAGGTTGATCGATTACTGGTCGTTCATTCGTTGCTCTGTCGAATGTGATGTTGGTGCTTGCCACTCCTTCTCTCGAGTTCGCCTCCGCTTCAAACAAGGTGAGTGAAAACTCACATCTAATTCAATTCTCCAGTGCATGATTTTGGGTTGAATTTATATGGGTTCGTAACCCTGTTTCCTCGTTCGTATATTCTATGTTGAATTCGTCTTTGGCTGTTCAATATTGTTTTGATGATTGTGCTGAATTCTGACCCTTTTCATATGCGTATATTTGATTTCTTCTGGTTTTGCTTGGCCACCACAGTACGATATACTCGGCCTTGACTTGGTTTTGGAAATTTTCGACTTGAAATGGTTTTGAATTATCAGTTTGAAATCTAAGGTGTATTTGATTTTCACTGCCTTGTCTTGGTCTCGGCTTTGACTCCAGTTTGCTTGACCATTTCCGTCCATCCCTGTAGTATTATTTTGTTTCCAGTGACCTCGGTTTGACTTGAATTTTTGATGACCATGGTTTTAAAACTTTGTAGTTGGCATCTCGTAGTTGTTGTGTATTGGCTTTACTTGAAGTTGTAGCTTGCACTGTTATTAATACATTGTCCTGGCTACTGAATTGGTCCACTTGTATATGCCATATATACCCATGTATTTATGTGTGTATATGTGTGTTAGTGGTTACCCTTGTTCCTTTTGCTTGCCAGTTCTGTTTTGTGCCAATATTTGTGATTCTTTTTAAGGTTGCATTTCAACCCAGTTGCCTTTGTCAACCATGTTGCTGCCTATTTCAATTTGCACATGGGGTTTGAGCTGTAGCCTTGTCCCTGTCCACAGTTTCATTATGTTGCCCCTGTAGTTGTTGATGCCTCTGCACATTTGCCTGAGTCACCTGTAACTGCTGTTACTTGTTGTTCGATCTATTTGACTTCGGCTTCCACTTTGATTAATCTCATATTCCATTGTAGCGGTTGTACTTCACTTTATATAACCTGATTACTGTGGCCTTCCTGTATCCACCTTGTAGTTGCACTTGATCACATTGACTTGACTGGTATTTGTTACCTG
Source organism: Allium fistulosum (assembly GCA_030737815.1). NCBI lineage: Eukaryota > Viridiplantae > Streptophyta > Magnoliopsida > Asparagales > Amaryllidaceae > Allium > Allium fistulosum. The sequence continues at coordinate 739,206,327 of CM060906.1, forward strand.
TACTTGCTGTATATGACCTCAACCTGGGTCATTTGTAGTTGGTTGTGCATTTGATTTCTTAGTGTATCCTAATTTGTCAATGTAGTTGTTCAACCTGGCATTTGATTTTGACTTTGGTCGCTGCTGTGCATAGCTCCACACATCTATTGCATTCATTGTTTTATTTGCATTAAAGTTGTATTTTGCTGTCATGTACACATTGAGTTGCTTTGTAAATTGACATCACTGATCCTTGTATGCTCGGCCAAGCTTGAGTTGTGCATTGGTTTCACTGGGTACTGTTTGCATTACTGTTGCATATTTAAGTGGTTTTGTTGAAGTCCAGTGAAGTCCAGTTTCACTGTTCACTGTTAGGTAGTTCACTTGTTTGTGATATTGTTGGCACTGTTTTGCTTGCTTTTGAATTATGCCCATTGCTTGCATTTTTGTTCTGCCTCCATTTAAAAAAAAAATATTGTTGCAGTGAGCTCTTTCGTTGCTGCACTGCCTTGTTCTCGAATCTGATACATTGCATGGATGCCTTGTATCATTTGCATTTTTGTCATTTTGCTTCACTGATGACCTTATCTTTTATTGAGGCATGTGCAGTTCATTTTAGCCTCTCTGTCTTTGACGTTGAGGCCATTCATACATGTTGAGTCAGGTCTGCCCATTCTTGTTTCTGTCTTTAACTGTTCATGTTCCTATGCTTGTTGAAGCTTATGTTGTGGCTTCACTCGTATCTCTTGTGATATCTTTTGAGTCTGTTTACTTTCTGACCAACATGGGTTAGATATTTTGATTTCTTCGACGTATTAATTACTATTAATACTCGGAATTGTGGTGACTTTATATTCTGTTGTGGCGAGGCAGTGCACGCGTGCGCGCACTGCAGCCACACCGAATTTACAGATTTTAATCGATATTTCTCTTCTTCTTGATTCATCGACCTGTTGCGTAATTCGTAGGCTATATTGGCGAGGCAGTACACGTTAGCGTGTACTGCAGCCAATTAGTATTGATGTTTTTAAATTGACATTTCAATTGCTTAAACTGCTTTGGATTTCTGTTTTTGTGGATTAACACTGTTTAGTGTTATATCTGCCGTTATCCAATTCTCGTATTGAGAGTTGGATATACGAGATTTATGTGACTGTCATCTATACTGAGATTGATTATTATTGCTTCTATGCGCTAATAACTGAGTTTGAATTAGACTGATCCGGGTATTATTTTCTTTTGAATGTAATACTCGGGTCAGACCGAGTATTTACAGGTTGTAGATTTTTAGCTTTGGGTTGCTGCTAGAGCTATGAAGACTTTTTATACCATTTGAAGTGGTCTTCGTCTTGTTGTAGTAGTCAGTGTGTCTGTTTTAAGATGATAATGTATTCATGTATATTAGTCGATAATGTACTTGTATATATAACTTCTTGAGTCGACAATTGTAGTTGTATCATTTGTATTGTGTCAAATGTATTGTAACTGATATCAGTTATTATATATATGAGACTTTTCGTTCCATCTGTATTCCGCATTTATGTTTTCTGTGTTATTTTTATATCTATTGTCCTAAACTATTATAGCCACTGTGTAGTAGCTTTGAGTTTGTATCGGTATGTCGGGTTTCCTCTAAAAAATGAAATGCAATGTTTTATTATCTGACATATCGGTGCTCGCACAAAGCAATTACTTAGATGGTCGCTCCTCAACAGCCTTATTCTCCGTGCTAGTTGACAGCACTACACCGTAGTGTTCTTGGCTAGCGTGGGTATAGAGGTGGGGCGTCACAGCTTGGTATCAGAGCCTGGGGTTTAGGACAATTATAAAACATAACTTAGATGGAACATGTGTTACAACTATTTGTCGATGTTTTATCTCTCATCTTTACATATGACTATTTTTGACTGTTAGGTATGAATTCCTAACGCTTATTCTTGTGTTTTCGGCTTTGAATTGATTTAGCCGATGTTGATTTTGTTTTAATTTGGCAAATTAAAGCCATTTTGACTTTTGGACTTTGTTCCACTTTTGTTCTATGCTATGAGTGTCATTGTGTACCTGTTACACTGTGACGAAAAATAGCTGGACCAGTTGCAAATTGAGTGATTTTGATTTCCATTTCACATCTAGTTTGAATCTCAGCGATTTTGAACTTGATATTTTGTGTTTTCCTCATCTGGATTTCCCTTCGACTTCGGTCACTTTGTTTTTGAGAAATTGCTGATTTCTTGATTTTCAAGACTCTGATTTTGTTTGTCGTTGGTTTCTTTGATAATGATGATTGATTCATTTTGTACTCGACTGCGGCTATTAATTGTTGGCTTCGACATTAACTTGATTCTTACTTTTGTTGAAGTCATTTATGCATTTCTGCTCGATTTGCTTTGTTTTTCCAGTTGATAATCGATTCTTCTTCTCTTATTAGTTGTTATCACCTTTATTGATTTTGATAACTTCTATTTCTGGAATTTTTGGTATTCCTACTTTGATGAATTTGGAATCGAATTCTTTGGATTCTATTCACATCTTCGTATGTGAATTCTTGTGATTGATTGTTTCTACAATCATTTTTGTGATTTGTCACTTTAAAAATATAAAGGTTTTCTATACTAGTAGTAAATATAAAAATCCTTTTTCTCCAAACGATTTCAAAACTATTTTACTACAAAGCTCTTTTTCTTAAACCGTTTTCCAATCTATTAGTATATACAAGCCTTTATTTCACTCGTATGAGAAATTGAATTAAACGGCCTAGTAAAACAAGTGGTATGAAACGCTTGCGTTTACTTCGTCGGTTAACTCCTGGACTTGTTCGATTGAACCTTTTGTGACAATTTTCTAGTGTAGATTTACAGTTTGTTCGTAAATATTTAAGTTAAGCAAGTGGTTATGGGACATGAAGCTAAACTTTTATATTTACTAGCTTAGTGTAATTGACACTTCTTGTTGATCATGACGATCATTTTATGATTAGACTAGCCATTGTGCGATGTCTTTTTGTTTGCGAGGTTAGACTAGACACCACTTGTGTGATTCCATTCACACATACCTTTTTGCTTTTTGGTTAGTCTAGACCTTAATTTGTGTGATTCCGACTCACACATATCTTTCTGTTTGCAAGACTAGACTAGACACCACTTGTGTGATTCCATTCACACATACCTTTTTGCTTTTTGGTTAGTCTAGACCTTAATTTGTGTGATTCCGACTCACACATATCTTTTTGTTTGCAAGACTAGACTAGACACCACTTGTGTGATTCCATTCACACATACCTTTTTGCTTTTTGGTTAGTCTAGACCTTAATTTGTGTGATTCCGACTCACACATATCTTTCTGTTTGCAAGACTAGACTAGACACCACTTGTGTGATTCCATTCACACATACCTTTTTGCTTTTTGGTTAGTCTAGACCTTAATTTGTGTGATTCCGACTCACACATATCTTTTTGTTTGCAAGACTAGACTAGACACCACTTGTGTGATTCCATTCACACATACCTTTTTGCTTTTTGGTTAGTCTAGACCTTAATTTGTGTGATTCCGACTCACACATATCTTTCTGTTTGCAAGACTAGACTAGACACCACTTGTGTGATTCCATTCACACATACCTTTTTGCTTTTTGGTTAGTCTAGACCTTAATTTGTGTGATTCCGACTCACACATATCTTTTTGTTTGCAAGACTAGACTAGACACCACTTGTGTGATTCCATTCACACATACCTTTTTGCTTTTTGGTTAGTCTAGACCTTAATTTGTGTGATTCCGACTCACACATATCTTTTTGTTTGCAAGACTAGACTAGACACCACTTGTGTGATTCCATTCACACATACCTTTTTGCTTTTTGGTTAGTCTAGACCTTAATTGTGTGATTCCACTCACACATATCTTTTTCTCTGCGAGGTTAGCCTAGACCTCAATCTGTGTGATTCCGACTCACACGCGTGGGATAGCGACCCACGGTCTTCGGACCATTCCTGTGTGAAAATTTAATGGATGGCTTCCATGAGATAGCGTCTCATCTTGTGATACCGGTATTTTGGAGTTTTCATGCTCCCATTTTGTGATAGGCATTTCCCTTTTCCTTTTTATGGTTTAGACTAGCAAATGTGCGATGTCTCTTTCTCTGCGAGGTTAGCCTAGACCTCAATCTGTGTGATTCCGACTCACACGCGTGGGATAGCGACCCACGGTCTTCGGACCATTCCTGTGTGAAACTTTAATGGTTAGCCACCATGAGATAGCGTCTCGTCTTGTGAAACCGGTGTTTTGGAGTTTTCATACTCCCGTTTTCTGATAGGTTTTTTCCCCCTTTTTATGATTTCTGGATTTCTTGTGATGATTTCTAGAATTTGTGCTTCACCAATTTTCGTGATTTCTATTGACAAGTTTTGTCAAATTTTGTGTATTGGTGAATTCATGTGTTATTAACTTGTTATGAATACAAGTTTAGGGTATGATATCCCTTTCTATCTTTGAGAAGATTCTTGTGACATTTTTGATGAATGAAAATTCATTTGGTATTATATTTTGATGCCTGTTATTTTGATGAGATTTTGACGTGTTAACTTCAGTAACCGTCAATTTTGAAATGAATTTACAAGCGGTTCTCCCGCAATACTGATATTGCTAATTTAATCACGTATTTTCAAAATTCGTTATTTTTAAAAGTTGTTTCAAAATATAAATTAAAATTGTTTTCAAAATTCTTACAGTTTGCATTTTCAATAGAATGAGGAAGCGATTTAAACGTTTCAGCAAAATCGAGGACTATGACCCCTTTCTTTTACTGATTCGCTTAATTCCGGACTTGTCCGTTTGAGAATGTGAAATGTTATTTTTAAAACACACAATTCTGCACTTTCAAGGAGACGATAAAGAGATTTAAACGATTTAGCAAAAGTACGGAGTATGAAACCATACTTTTACTACTTCGGTTAATTCCGGACTCGTTAATTGAATATTTATGACTTCTGATTATCGTTTTGATAATCAAATGTTTGTGTTTCTGATTATCGTTTTTGATAATCAGATATTTGTGAAATTTGATTATCGTTTGAGATAATTAAATATTTTTCGATTTGATAATCGAATATTTGTGATTTATGATTATCGTTTTTGATAATCAGATATTTGTGAAATTTGATTATCGTTTGAGATAATTAAATATTTTTCGATTTGATAATCGAATCTTTGTGATTTCTGATTATCGTTTTTGATAATCAGATATTTGTGAAATTTGATTATCATTTGTGATAATTAAATATTTTCCAATTTAATTATCGTCTAAGATAATTAAATATTTTTTTCAATTTGATTAATCGAATATTTGTGTTTTTGATTATCGTTTTTGATAATCAGATATTTGTGAAATTTGATTATCATTTGTGATAATTAAATATTTTCCAATTTAATTATCGTCTGAGATAATTAAATATTTTTCGATTTGATTAATCGAATATTTGTGTTTCTGATTATCGTTTTTGATAATCAGATATTTGTGAAATTTGATTATCATTTGTGATAATTAAATATTTTCCAATTTAATTATCGTCTGAGATAATTAAATATTTTTCGATTTGATTAATCGAATGTTTGTGTTTCTGATTATCGTTTTTGATAATCAGATATTTGTGAAATTCGATTATCGTTTTAGATGATTGAATATTTGCGATTTTGAGATTCGAGCTTCGTCTTTTTCTCTGACGATTCAGGTGAGTAATTTGATTTACTCACATTCAATTCGTGCAGTACGTGATTTCTGCTCTGATTCCTTTCTTTCAATTGCTAGAACTCGATTGATTCTTGCTTTTGATAGTCGCCTGATTTTGATTCCTTGATCCCCTCGATGTTGATTCTTTTGATTTTAAGCAATCGAACCTTTTGATTTTTATCTGATACTTCCATAATTCTAATGCTTCCCTGTGGCATTTGCTTTGCTTATGCATTCAACATCGCCATGCTCTTATGGTTGTTACCTTTTATCAATTTATTCCTTATGATTGCGAGGACGCAATTTCTTTAAGGAGGGAAGTCTGTAACAACCCGCAAATTCGTAGCATTTAATTATCGCCATTAGGTGATTAAATCGTTCGTAAATTTTTATTGAAATTAAAAATCAATTTGAAATTCTTTTATAAAATGGTTGGTGGAGTTTCTATATCGAGTAGAAATTCTTTTAATAAAATTTCGTAATTATGGAAACGGGCTTTAAAGAGAACTATTGTGGCCCATACTCTTTGTTGCCGTGATAATCATCTAGACCAGCCGGCCCTATTTCTTTTGTTCTCTAGCTCGTTCCTTTTTGCTCTGAAAAGAAAATGGAGGTGATTATTTTTCTTCGATCTGAGAAATTTAGGGCTTGGCCTCGCTTTCTGAAACTCTGGCGAATTGAGACTTCAGCTTCTCTTCGCTTGATTCTGGAATTAAGGCTTTGTGTTTATGGCCTCTCGATGCTTCGTTCTTTAATCAGGGCTTCGGCTGAAATCTTTGAAGCTGCTGCTTGAAGGTTGATCGATTACTGGTCGTTCATTCGTTGCTCTGTCGAATGTGATGTTGGTGCTTGCCACTCCTTCTCTCGAGTTCGCCTCCGCTTCAAACAAGGTGAGTGAAAACTCACATCTAATTCAATTCTCCAGTGCATGATTTTGGGTTGAATTTATATGGGTTCGTAACCCTGTTTCCTCGTTCGTACATTCTATGTTGAATTCGTCTTTGGCTGTTCAATATTGTTTTGATGATTGTGCTGAATTCTGACCCTTTTCATATGCGTATATTTGATTTCTTCTGGTTTTGCTTGGCCACCACAGTACGATATACTCGGCCTTGACTTGGTTTTGGAAATTTTCGACTTGAAATGGTTTTGAATTATCAGTTTGAAATCTAAGGTGTATTTGATTTTCACTGCCTTGTCTTGGTCTCGGCTTTGACTCCAGTTTGCTTGACCATTTCCGTCCATCCCTGTAGTATTATTTTGTTTCCAGTGACCTCGGTTTGACTTGAATTTTTGATGACCATGGTTTTAAAACTTTGTAGTTGGCATCTCGTAGTTGTTGTGTATTGGCTTTACTTGAAGTTGTAGCTTGCACTGTTATTAATACATTGTCCTGGCTACTGAATTGGTCCACTTGTATATGCCATATATACCCATGTATTTATGTGTGTATATGTGTGTTAGTGGTTACCCTTGTTCCTTTTGCTTGCCAGTTCTGTTTTGTGCCAATATTTGTGATTCTTTTTAAGGTTGCATTTCAACCCAGTTGCCTTTGTCAACCATGTTGCTGCCTATTTCAATTTGCACATGGGGTTTGAGCTGTAGCCTTGTCCCTGTCCACAGTTTCATTATGTTGCCCCTGTAGTTGTTGATGCCTCTGCACATTTGCCTGAGTCACCTGTAACTGCTGTTACTTTTTGTTCGATCTATTTGACTTCGGCTTCCACTTTGATTAATCTCATATTCCATTGTAGTGGTTGTACTTCACTTTATATAACCTGATTACTGTGGCCTTCCTGTATCCACCTTGTAGTTGCACTTGATCACATTGACTTGACTGGTATTTGTTACCTGTACTTGCTGTATATGACCTCAACCTGGGTCATTTGTAGTTGGTTGTGCATTTGATTTCTTAGTGTATCCTAATTTGTCAATGTAGTTGTTCAACCTGGCATTTGATTTTGACTTTGGTCGCTGCTGTGCATAGCTCCACATATCTATTGCATTCATTGTTTTATTTGCATTAAAGTTGTATTTTGCTGTCATGTACACATTGAGTTGCTTTGTAAATTGACATCACTGATCCTTGTATGCTCGGCCAAGCTTGAGTTGTGCATTGGTTTCACTGGGTACTGTTTGCATTACTGTTGCATATTTAAGTGGTTTTGTTGAAGTCCAGTGAAGTCCAGTTTCATTGTTCACTGTTAGCCAGTTCACTTGTTTGTGATATTGTTGGCACTGGTTTGCTTGCTTTTGAATTATGCCCATTGCTTGCATTTTTGTTCTGCCTCCATTTAAAAAAAAAATATTGTTGCAGTGAGCTCTTTCGTTGCTGCACTGCCTTGTTCTCGAATCTGATACATTGCATGGATGCCTTGTATCATTTGCATTTTTGTCATTTTGCTTCACTGATGACCTTATCTTTTATTGAGGCATGTGCAGTTCATTTTAGCCTCTCTGTCTTTGACGTTGAGGCCATTCATACATGTTGAGTCAGGTCTGCCCATTCTTGTTTCTGTCTTTAACTGTTCATGTTCCTATGCTTGTTGAAGCTTATGTTGTGGCTTCACTCGTATCTCTTGTGATATCTTTTGAGTCTGTTTACTTTCTGACCAACATGGGTTAGATATTTTGATTTCTTCGACGTATTAATTACTATTAATACTCGGAATTGTGGTGACTTTATATTCTGTTGTGGCGAGGCAGTGCACGCGTGCGCGCACTGCAGCCACACCGAATTTACAGATTTTAATCGATATTTCTCTTCTTGATTCATCGACCTGTTGCGTAATTCGTAGGCTATATTGGCGAGGCAGTACACGTTAGCGTGTACTGCAGCCAATTAGTATTGATGTTTTTAAATTGACATTTCAATTGCTTAAACTGCTTTGGATTTCTGTTTTTGTGGATTAACACTGTTTAGTGTTATATCTGCCGTTATCCAATTCTCGTATTGAGAGTTGGATATACGAGATTTCTGTGACTGTCATCTATACTGAGATTGATTATTATTGCTTCTATGCGCTAATAACTGAGTTTGAATTAGACTGATCCAGGTATTATTTTCTTTTGAATGTAATACTCGGGTCAGACCGAGTATTTACAGGTTGTAGATTTTTAGCTTTGGGTTGCTGCTAGAGCTATGAAGACTTTTTATACCATTTGAAGTGGTCTTCGTCTTGTTGTAGTAGTCAGTGTGTCTGTTTTAAGATGATAATGTATTCATGTATATTAGTCGATAATGTACTTGTATATATAACTTCTTGAGTCGACAATTGTAGTTGTATCATTTGTATTGTGTCAAATGTATTGTAACTGATATCAGTTATTATATATATGAGACTTTTCGTTCCATCTGTATTCCGCATTTATGTTTTCTGTGTTATTTTTATATCTATTGTCCTAAACTATTATAGCCACTGTGTAGTAGCTTTGAGTTTGTATCGGTATGTCGGGTTTCCTCTAAAAAATGAAATGCAATGTTTTATTATCTGACATATCGGTGCTCGCACAAAGCAATTACTTAGATGGTCGCTCCTCAACAGCCTTATTCTCCGTGCTAGTTGACAGCACTACACCGTAGTGTTCTTGGCTAGCGTGGGTATAGAGGTGGGGCGTCACAGGGCATATGATTCTATAATACTCAAGTGGAGCTGGACATTTCTGCAATTCCCTCCCTTGAAATTGAATGTCCTGCAATACAAAACCAATACATAAAATAAGAAATGTCACAAATATATTAACATTAGTATCTATAAACAAATTTTGAATCAGAAATGAAAATCGAATTAAGTGTACATCAAATATCATAAAATTTATTGTAACATGGTAAATGTCTCTATTAAACATTACTAAGTCGAATTAAGTGTACATCAAATAAGTTTATAAAATGATCTTTTTTATATATATTGACCAAATTCAAAATCATAGTCACAAGAAAAAGGGAAAAAGCGTGTAAAGGAAATGGTTTGGAGTGAATAAAAAATCAATCACAAAGTACTAGTTTTAAAATGCAGAATTCATGAAGATTGCTTGACAAAAGTCACTGCTTCCCACAATACATTTTATGATTCACACTTCGCGTACACAATGTCTTTAAGAAATTTAGGCATGGTCTTAAGCGATTATGGGCAAAGTTAAAAACATCAACTTACCACATCCTCAGTCACGTTTCTGGTAGCACGGACACATCACCAGAAAGGAACAAGCTTCAGATCCAAGCATATTTTTGTGACCCCGATCTTGGCATGGTACTTCAGATCTAGTCATCGGCCTTAGCCTTTCCTAACGCCGGCAACTCAATCATCGGTGACATGAGGCAATAACAAGGGTAGCAACGCAATCTTCAATCGACAGAAGCAGTGGATCTTGACTTCGGGCAGTTACGCAGTCTTCAGGAGAGGCTCTAGCAAGTGGCGGCACATCCAAAACATCACTGACAACTTGGAAAACACCACCTCCACCAGGAATGGTAGCAGTAATCGTTTAGGAGACGGGCTCAATTTTTACGCAATGAAGTGTTTGTTTTGGGGCAATGGACTTTTTGAGGAAGAACGAATTTTAGATTTGCTTCCCAGCAAGAGAATATTGTTTTTTTAGTCTATATGATGTGAATTATTTGGCTCCAAATTTTAGATTTTCCGCCCAAATTTTATGTAATTTTCGCACCTGCCCGCTCAAATTTCAAGCAGCTTTTGCACTTGCCGCATAAATTTTATAAAATCAAGTTCTTTTGAAATTTTTAAAGATAAAATCCTCCTTCATGGATACCACATTTTGTTAATGAATAAGCTGCTAGATTGGCCTCTAGTAGAAATAGAAAAACACGTCCAACGTAAAAGAGTTACTTCCGACCACTACAGCAAAAACACCTTTTCACAACTGCCAAAAACAGTTGTAATAGGTCTATATTAAGGTTATTATTAAGTGTTCTTATTTATTAATTATTTATTAATAATTATTATTTATTAATTATCGAATAGCGATTATTAATAATAATTATTCATATTTTCAAATTAATTATTATTATTTAATCGTAATCATTAATTATTAATAAAAAAATTATTCATTGTTAATTACTAATTACTAATTATTAGGTTTTATTATTTAATTATAATTATTAATTAATTATTACAATGGGCAAATAAAAAAGTTTGTAATAGACATCTATTACAACTGACAAAAAGAAGAGTTGTAAAAAATAGATATCTATTACAACTGACAAACGAAAAAAGTTGTAATAGACATCTATTACAACTGACAAAAATGAAAAGTTGTTAAAAATAGGTATTTATTACAACTGGCAAAAAAGAAAGGTTGTAATAGGCATCTATTACAACTGACAAAATAAAAGAGTTGTTGAAAAAAAGTTTATTACAACTTTCTGAAAAAAAGAGTTGTAAAAAACCTTTATTTCAACTGCCATTTTTAAACAGTTGTAAAAATACAGTTGTAATATGGTCTTTTTGTTGTAGTGGGCGTCGATGGATAACTGGGATGGATCGCATAGGGGGGAATCAGAGCTGGATATCATGGCATGCCTTTGGGTTGAACGGCGTGAGGCCTGGAGGTCGGAGGTGACGATCAGCGATCGATTTTCGATCAGATATGGGTTCCTGTTTGTTCGAGATTGCTCGTTTTCGTTTGACCATCAATTTTGTATTTCTGTTTAGTCGAGTTGTTTGTTGAGATCGTTTGCTGATTGGTGAATGCCGGAGAGATGGTCGGAACGTCGCCGTGGGTTGGTGCATGTGCACGTGCACGTCTGGGTAGGGTTGTGGTGTTTGGGGAAGAAGGGGGGGCAACTCGGGTTGTTCTCGTTATTTTGGGTTGGAGACTCGAAGCAAATGAAGATGGGCTCGGGTGTAAATTTTGTTGCCAGATTTTAAACCTGATAATGTTTTAAATTTTAAAATAAGGAAAAGAAGCAAGTTTTAAATCTGAAATCAAATTTTGTTTGAATCTTAGTTTGGAGATAAATAAAGTTTTATCAAATTTAAAGTTTTTACTCAACTTGAAATGTTAAAGTATATTTTAAAAGTGGTGTGTATTTAAATTGTTTTAAATTTTGATAGTTAAATCATTTTAAATCTTAATTTGTAATGGAATTTAAAATTAAATTCAAAGTAAAATATTCAAATGCAATTGTGAATGACAATTAAGTCATTAATAAGAAGAATTTTTTATATTAAAAGTAAATTAAGATTTAATAATTTGGGATAAAATAAATTATTAAGGTAATTAAAAGATAATTAATCAATTTAATTAATTTATGATTTGGGTTAATAAATTTAGTAAATAAGAGTTTAAATTGATTAATTAAGGTTTAATTAAATTAATTAAAGGTTAATTAATTTGAATTAAGGATCATTAATTTGATAAGTTAAGATTATTAATTAATAGTTAGGAATAAATTAATCAAGTAATTAAGGATTAATTAAGTTATTGTTAGATACTTAATAAATTAAGTAATTAGAGATTAATTTATTGGTAATTAGAATTAATTAATTTGTAATTAATAATGGTTAATTAAAGTTTAATTATTTAAGAAAAATAATTAAAGAATAGTTAATAGTTATTGTAGATCATTAACTTGGGTTTAATAAGTAATTAATTAATGTGATTAATTTTGATAATTAATAGATTAATTGATTAAGGTTAATCATTTGTGAAATTGTTTAATTAAGTATAAATACTTAATGGAAGAAATTAAGAAATTAATTACTCATTGTAATTAATTGAGTTTAATTTGATTATTTAAGTTAATTAATTAAGTTTAATTAATTTAAGATAATCACTTAATGATTTGTGAAGTATAATTATTTAAGAAAGTAATTAATGGATAAATTACTGGATGTAATTAAAGAAGTAATTAAGGGTAGTTAATTACTTAATGGAAAGAAATTAATTAAGGAGTAATTAATTTATTTAAAGAAGTAATTAAGGGAAGTTAATTACTGAATGGGATTAATCAAGAGTGATTAATAATTATGATTTAATTAAAGATAATTACTTAATGTAATTAATTTAAATATAGTAATTAATTAAAATGTAATTAAGGATCATTAATTAATATAATTAATGATGTAATTAAGAATTGAGTAATTAAGGAATAATTAATAAATGAAGTGATTAATTAATGTAATTAATTAAGGAGTAATGTAATTAATTATAGTTAATTAATTATTGAAGTAATTTAAGGTTAATTACTATAAGTGGTTAAGAATAATTAATTTGTGAAATTAATTTAATGCTAATTACTTGAATGTAATTAAATGTTAATTAATCAAGGATGATTAATTAAAATGAATAATTGGATGATGATTGATTAATTGATTGATAATTAATTAATAGTGATTTAAGCAAGATTGATAATGATGGAAGTAATTAATTTAATTTACTTTAAATTAATTAGAGATGAAGTAATTAATTTAATTCATTTTAAATTAATTTTAGTCTGATTAATAGACCATTGCTTATGTATGGATGTATGATATTGTTCACCTTGAATGGTTTGAGATCTCAGATAGGAGATAATTGATACTGTGTAATATGGATGTTTGGTTACATAGTGATGATGATATGAATTATCTGTTTATGATGATAATGTAGATTATCTATTTGATATTGTGAATTATCTATCTATGTGTATATAGATAATAGAATAGAATTGTTTTAACTTTAAAACAAATTGGCCTTAAAAGATACGTTTTGGATTTCGATGAGACCGGGATCGGGTTTCCAGATTTGGATATTCGAAAACCACATCGGTCCAAATTAACGATAGGTCGTGAATCTCAAGTGAAGAGGAAGATTCAGAGTGCAAGGATTATTGTCGTTAACTCTGAGGGTGATTCCAAAACGAGTGTAACGAGATAATGCCTTCGGTTTCGTTCGAACCCGGAACGAACATGTATGGATTGAATGCTTTCAGAACATCGTCAGGTGGACGATGAGCATTCTAAGATAGATGTGTTCTATTTTAAAGGTAATCGTAGCCTCAAGCCTCATCAACCGGGAATGGCTAAAACAGGGGAGGTGCAGCAAGGTTAGTGGGTAACACCCAAGTAGGACAAGATTTCCCATGTCTAGAGGTCCCTTCTTATTATTCAGTTGTGTGGGCAGTTGATTGCAACAACTGTTGGGGAGTCTTGTGCGGGAATTATCCAGTAAGGGATGGTTCCGGCCTTGTGTTGCAGGGGATTGGGCGTGATCCTCGGTACGTTGATCTAGGCCACGTACTGTGACGGGTGGTACCCCGGTAGCCCTGCCATTATATGGAATCCAATCTCCAATAAATGCCGTACGTATTAGTTATGCCCAACTATGTTGGAACGTGAGATGTAAGCATTCCAGCTATTTCTGTATTTTACTCGAAAACCCTAGACCGTATTATAATATAACTGGATTTCCTATTAAATGTTTTGGTTATCGTAAGGTATAAACTTTTTCGTGTTTATGTGCGGAAAGTCTTACGAGATACCTTTTCTTTCCAAATGATTTTCGAAGTTAAGAAACTTTAACCTGTTACTCATACCAGACCCATGTCTGACCCAAGTGTTTATTTTCTGTTTTATAAACTTTTGGGTACTCAAATTTTTACGAGTAGCCAAGGGATTCAGGTTAGCTTTGACGAATTGTGGAGGAGCAATGGAGCAGGAGGCTTCAGCGTTATAGATATATATAGTAGTTCCGCTGTGTTGATCTCTGTATTGATCTCTGTATTGTATTGAGTTGTAATGTATAGAAAGATGTTTATAACTATCTAGTATGTGATGTATAAGCTGTGTAACTTTGATAGTCATTGTATATTATGTAATACTTATGTTATTAATATAATTTATTCGTTCCGCTGTTGAGATTCTGATGTTGTTTCTTTCTCTCTTCTCTTCTTTTTTTCTTCTATCCCTTTTCTTTCTTCAAGATGATGCGACTTTCTGGTCGATGAAAGTCGGGTCGTCACAGTTGGTATCAGAGCTCTAGGTTGAGTGAATACCTAGGCTTTGGAGTGATTTCTTTCTTGAGAGAGCGTATTTGTAATTTTTATATAACTATATATATTTATTTCTACCTATTTGTTGGGTTACCTATTTGGGTTCTCCAATATGAGTTCTAAAGGTAGAAAGGGTAGTGGTGTGTGTAACACGACTACAAATGGTTGGAGTTTGAATGTTTGAGGTTGGAAGAGTATCTGTCGAGACTGTAGGCCTAATACTGTCTCGAGAGAGCTTTGCTATGGTGTAAGGATTTCTCAATCTCTGAAGGAAACCTGTTAAGGTTCGAAGTCCATCTTTGAAGTTGGGTGAGTAGAGTTGGATATGTCGGTTGAGCAAAAGCGAGTGATGGTACCTTGGTAACTTCTGGAAGAAGTAGCTGTGTGATGAGATATAGTGACTATGGATGTTCCCGAAGATGTTTTCTTTGGAACAAGTTTAAGGAAGTATGTATGCTTCGGTGTTGTGGCTGAGTTCAGCATGGTGTTTCTGTTTTGTTTGAGGTTCGAGTTTCTCGAAGAGCTTTGGATTAGGAAGTCCTTGGCATCAGTATCAGCAGTGCAGCTCGGAGTGTTCTATGTGCCGGCAAGAAGGTCTTCTGGCTCAGTAGTATTCTAGAGGTGAAGTTCAGAAGCAGCAAAGTGGATCCATTTCTTCGATGGATTGGATAGATAAGTATAAGCTGTTCTGATTGGTAAAGAGAGAACAGTTTCTTTGCAGTTAGGCTGGATAGGATCGCAAAAGTGACTTGCGATAGTTTGAGTGTTCTCTTGGGTTATCAGAGTTTTTCTGGACGTCTTCAGGGAGTCAGAAGTTTGTCCGCATCTAGAGATTGAGTTTTCTTATCGACTAGGATCCCAAGAGTATTACCGGTGGTTCGACTAGTTGAAGGTTGATTCCTAGAGATAGAGTTTGGTGAAGCAGCTCAGGTTTTGATGGAGTATCTGAGTTTTCTTTATGGATCTGTTGAACCATTTTTCTAGGATGGGTTGTCCAGTCTGTACTCATGTTCTTCATCAGCATTCTTATCTACTTCAGATCAGAGTGGTGCAGCGGAAGTAGTTTGGGAGTGCATCTCTGGATAGGAGAAGTTAGTTCAGTCTTCTGATGTTTGTGAGTAGAGTTGGTGTTCTAGGTTTTGGTTGTTTTTGAGAAGATCAATATGATGAGTTGTTTGGTCCAGTTTGCATCAGCAAAGGTTGAGCTGATCAAGAAGAATGTAGGTAGCCCAGGATCGTCAGAAGAGATTTTGTGGATAAGAGACGAAAGAATTTGGATTTCGAAGACGGAGATTTGATTTTGGATAAATTTTCTCCGGTTAAATAACCTATAAGATTGGATAAGACTGGGAAGTTAGCTTTGTAGTTTAGTAGTATTGATTGTTTGGGTTCTGTTGAGCGAGTATCCCGGTATTTATATCTGGGAAACTCTAGGCAATTCTATCCAGAATTTTGTCTGGATAGTTAGATTTGTTTGCTTGTGTGAATTTGGTTGCTATGGTTGTTAGCATATAGTTGATAATATATGTTGTGTTTTAAGAATTAAAATCTTAGATAGATTATTAAATTACCTTTGTTTTAAATTTCGGGGACGAAATTATTTTAAGGGGGGAGGAATGTGATATCCCGGAATTTTGGGAAATATCAATTTAATAATCTGAATTTAAAATTAAATTGATTAGATAATCTTTGTTAATAAATTTGAATTAATTTAATAATCTAATTAAATAAATATTTAATTGGTGAATTTTATCTTTTAAAAGTTAATAAAATATATTTCTATTTATAATGTATATATATAATTATATATATTATAAATAGATAAGCTTTGGTTTGAAATGTAATAAATAAAATATTGTTTTTAAATTTCTAATATATATTTTGGTAATTTGGAAATCATGATTAATTTAATATTAAGCTTTTCAAAAAAAATTATTATAAGTAACTATATGTTTCTAAAATACATAAGATAAATGTTAATTGTTTAAAAATAGATTTTTAGCTTAAGTTTAAATTTAAATAAAAGGTTTTTTTTATTTCTTTTTAAATATTACTTGATATATTTGATTTAAAAATAGAAATTTAAAATACAATTTACATATGGTATTAATTCATTTAATAATAGAAGTAATTTATAATCTCTTTTATAAATTATTTAAAATAGTCAAATTTGATATTTTCAAATAATAATCATAATACTTTGTTTTTATAAACATAAATAGATTTTATGGAAATAGAATTGTTATTTTAAATTTAAATAATAGTTATATATGCATATATATATATATAACTTGATTTTAAATTGGATTTTTAAATTTAATTTGAATATGAATTTGGATTTATAATAAAAATTCAAAAGATAAACATTCTAAAAATATTTGGATAAGCCTTTAATTATATATATAATTTGTTTATTTACATTTCCTTTAAAAGAGAAATTCATATATACATTTACATAAGAATTTATTAATTAAGTTAAAAATCTTTATTAACATTTATCTTATGTATTTTAGAAACATATAGTTATTTATAATAATTTTTTTTGAAAAGCTTAATATTAAATTAATCATGATTTCCAAATTACCAAAATATATATTAGAAATTTAAAAACAATATTTTATTTATTACATTTCAAACCAAAGCTTATATATTTACAATATATACATTATAAATAGAAATATATTTTATTAACTTTTAAAAGATAAAATTCACTAATTAAATATTTATTTAATTAGATTATTAAATTAATTCAAATTTATTAACAAAGATTATCAAATCAATTTAATTTTAAATATAGATTATTAAATTGATATTGCCTAAAATTCTGGGATATCACAGATTTATATTTATTTATAATTCCCGGTCAGTCCAGGGATTGTAATTTGGCAGGTACAGGTATTTTATGCTGATTTTGGAAGTTATTTTGGATCTCTCTTTTGATAGGCGATAACCTATTTTATATCCGCACTTGTTGTAGTATTTATGGACATGTATATTTTTCGTAGGCGAACATTAGTTGCCTTATGTATACGAGTACATATGCACGTCCAGGTGGGCCTGCATTTAACTACAATGTGCATGCATTTTTATTTGTACCCGTGGAAGTAGATTTTATAGTAGCATCCCCACATTTGAACGCCGCCTAGGCAGAAACCGCTATTTTTTTGTTCAGACTGCAATAACTTCTTCATACTAACTCGGAATTAGGCAAAACTTCGTCCGATGAACTCCAACCTAAATTACAAACAATATGGTACACTCGGATACTTCATCTTGTGAATGCACACAGTAGTTCTCCAAGGGGACTGACAGTTTACTTAGAAAATAACATGGCACAACATCCTCTTATTTGAACTCCGCCTAGTGCAGAAGCCGTTATTTTTTTTATTCAGACTGCTATATTTTCTTCATACTAACTCGGAATCCGGCGAGACTTCGACAGATTAACTCCCTCCTAAATTACAGAAAATATGGAACACTCGGATACTTCATCTTATGAATGCACACTGTAGTTCTCCATGGGGACTGACAGTTGTACTTAGAAAATAGCAGGCTACCACATCCCTATATTTCAACTCCGCCTAGTGCAGAAGCCGCTATTTTTTTGTTCAGACTGCAATAACTTCTTCATACTAACTCGGAATCAGGCGATACTTCGACTGATGAACCCCCACCTAAATTACAAACAATACGGTATAGTTGGATACTTCATCTTGTGAACGCACACTGTAGTTCTCCATGGTGACTGACAGTTGTACTTAGAAAATAACAGCCTATATCCCCACTTCAACGCTCACTGTAGTTCTCCATGGTGACTAATAGTTGTACTTAGAAAATAACAGGCTACATCCTCATATTTGAACTCTGCCTAGGAAAAAGCCGCTATTTTTTTTGTTCAGACTGCAATAAATTCTTCACACTAACTCGGAATCAGGCAAAACTTCGACCGATGAACTCCCACCTAAATTACGAACAATATGGTACACTCGGATACTTCATCTTGTGAACGTACACTATAGTTCTTCATGGGGACTGATAGTTTACTTAGAAAATAACATGCTACCACATCCCCATATTTGAACTCCGCCTAGTGCAGAAGCCACTATTTTTTTTGTTCAGTCTTCAATAACTTCTTCATACTAATTTGGAACCCGACGAGACTTCGACTGATTAACTCCCACCTAAATTACGGACAATATGGAACACTCGCATACTTCATCTTATGAACGCACACTGTAGTTCTCCATGGGGACTGACAGTTGTACTTAGAAAATAACAGGTTACCACATCCACTTATTTGAACTTTGCCTAGTGCAGAAGCTGCTATTTTTTTGTTCAGACTGCAATAACTTCTTCATACTAATTTGGAATCCGGCGAGATTCCGACCGGTTAACTCCCACCTAAATTACGAACAATATGGAACACTCGGATACTTCAACCTGTGAACGCACACTGCAGTTCTCCATGGGGACTGACAGTTGTACTTAGAAAATAACAGGCTACCACATCCCCGTATTTGAACTCCGCTTAGTGCAGAAGCCGCTATTTTTTTTGTTCAGACTGCTATACTTTCTTCATACTAACTCGGAATCTGGCAAGACTTCGACAGATTAACTCCCACCTAAATTACGGACAATACGGAACACTCAGATACTTAATCTTCTGAACGTACACTGTAGTTCTCCATGGGGACTGAGAGTTGTACTTAGAAAATAACAGGCTACCACATCCCCATATTTGAACTCCGCCTAGTGCAAAAGCCGCTATTTTTCTTGTTCAAACTGTAATAACTTCTTCATACTAATTCAGAATCCGATGAGACTTTGACCAATTAACTCCCACCTAAATTACGGACAATATGAAACACTCGGATACTTCATCTTGTGAACGCACACTGTAGTTCTCCATGGGCACTGACAGTTGTACTTAGAAAATAACAGGATACCACATCCCCACATTTGAACTCCGTTTAGTGCAGAAGCCGCTATTTTTTTTGTTCAGACTGCAATATTTTCTTCATACTAACTCGGAATCTGGTGAGACTTCGACAGATTAACTCCCACCTAAATTACAGACAATATGAAACACTCAGATACTTCATTTTGTGAACGTACATTGTAGTTCTCCATGGGGACTGATAGTTGTACTTAGAAAATAACAGGCTATCTGTGACGACCCGCCCTTCTCGACCCTCGAAAATCGACACAAAATACTCAACAGTATAATATGCCGACGATCAAATGCCGGAAAAGACAGATTGTAGGAAAAGAAAGAAGGTAGAAGAAGAAGAACTAAACAACATCAAAACCTCACAGTCGCAGCGGAATAAAATATAATATATAGAACAGAACTTTACACAAATCAAAACTATATCTGTTTATATACAATACATCATCATCAGAGTATATCAATACAACCAACCATAGCCAGTCAAACAATCTCAACAATCACAGCAGCGGAATAATACAAGTACGAGAAATACGTATCGGACTCCAGCTCCTCTCCTGAGCTCCATAGCATCCTATCCTGTAAATATACTCGGTCTGACCCGAGCATTATAATAAAATAACACCCGAGTCAGTCTGGAATACCAGCGCATCATAAATACATCCAAACTGATTATTAAAGTTCAAAAATCCTTAAAAACAAAAGCATCTCGTAAGACCACGCCACAAATAAACATGTCGGGTTTTTACCTTACGATAGCTAAAACACTTTTATATTAAAATCCTCTGATATTATAATAGTGTCTATAGAAAGTAAAATAGAATCTAGCTGAAATGCTTGCATCTCACATTTCAACAATAGTTGGGCACAATCAAAACCGTACAGGCACGTAGGGAGAATGGATTTCCAACGAATGACTAGGCACTGGGGTACCACCTGTCACAGTACGTGGCCTAGATCACAGTACCGAGGAGTACGCCCGCTCCCCTGCAACACAAAGCCGGAATCATCCCTTACTGGATAATTCCAAGTAAAATCACCCCACGGTTGGGATCAGCAACCGCACCACTAAGCCGAAATAAAAAGGGACATCTAGACAGGGATGACCTTACCCTCCAGTGGGAGCTACCCACGAAGCCTTGCTGCATAACCCTTGATTTTCAGTCATTCCCGGTTGATGAGGTTCGAGGCTAAACGATACCTTTTAGAGAACATATCCCTTAGAATGCCCATCGTCCGCTGACGATGTTTCGCAAGCATTCGTCCATACAAGTCCATCCCGGGTTCGAACGGAACCGAAGGCACTATTCCTACTACATCCATTTTGGAAATATCCTCAGGATTAGTAGCGACTAGCCCTTGCACTTCACAGCTCCAATCTTCGACTCCGAACACGTTACACGAAACGTACAAACCGGATCGAAGTGGTATTCGAGTCTCCAGACCTAGAATCCCGGTATACGGAAACTCGATCCCGGTCTCTTCGAAACGATCAGCGCATTTGGCCAATATTGATAGTCGGTTATTTAACTATCAATTAATGTTCACAAACATCCATACACATCCATCACACAATAAATAATCTCCATATTATTTATTTTCTTCTAATATCTTTCAAAGATATATTTTCACATTTTCAAAACTCGTTTGAAAACAATTTTCCACTCTTCCTTTACAAGGTAAATCCTTTACCCTTTATTCCCATCGGAAATAACCAAGTATAAAACAATTTGCATTTAAAACAGGTAAAATACTTTATACTGAAATATACTTTAATATATGAAAATTACTTCTATTTATTTACTCAAAATATAAATTTAAAATATGTGAAGAAAACTAGTTATTAACACATAAACTTTGATTTAAAAATAAGGGTTTTAGTTTAACTAAATTCAAAATAGCGTTATAAGAAGAAAAATGCTAATTTTAACAACTTAAGCTAAAACCAACTTTTAAATAAATCCATTTGTAAAAATAATTGCTAATATACTCCCAAATTATTTACGGTATTAAAATTATTAATTTATTTCTTTAAAAATAACGATTTCTTAAAAATACTTTTAAAACGATTTAAAACTTAACCTTAGTTAAATAAAATCTTTTTATAAACATTTACTTGGTTTTTCCCAGGGAAACACTTTCCCGTTTCTAAACATTCCAAAGTACTCTTCCATGTAAATCCACTGATTTATTTCAAGTCAATTTATGATTCCAACATAAATTTCCAATTCCATACTTAACTATAACTTCCTCCGAAGTTAAATCACAATTTTTCATTTCCGAAAATTCATTTTTAAATATAGTTTAAACATTTTTAAATAAACATTTTGGTGAATTTTCAATGGAAACCATATTTTCAATTTACTTAAATAAACTTCCAATGGAGAAAACGGAATTTTAAAAATATTCTATTAACACTTAAAATTGTACATTTATATTCGGAAGCTTCATTTTAACATATTTTTACTTTTCCGGATATCACTATTCATCATTAAATAAACCACTGTTATTTTAAACAATTTATAATTTCATAAATTTAATCTCCAGAAAATTTATATTTCATATTTATCGATTGATAAATTTTCCACAATATTTAAAATCCCAATTTTTACCAATTTACATTTTCCATTCCAAAAACAGAATTCAATTTTAAATTCTTTTAAATTCTTATTTATCAATTTCTTTGATTACCCTTAAATCCCAATTTACTCATTTAATTAAATTCTGGATTTACCATTTATCCAACAATATCACATTCACAATTTAATGTCAGATTTATCAATCACAATACATAAACAGGCATCACTATCAATTATAAAATAATTGCTACATTGCGAGGAATCCAGTTGGATCCCTCCAACCTGTTTTTCCCTGCATCCACAAATATTAGCACATCGCAATATAAATATCAATCCAGACTGATAACAACAGTTATAATCAACCAATCACACAGATATTTAAATATCAACTATTTATAATGTCTAGCATCCAGATGTGAGTGAGAATAACTCACTTTGAGTTCGGCGAGCGTTCGAAATTTTAAATTAAACCGGACGACGTCCGATTTAACCCAAATTTCTACTTGCCCGGAATGACTCCGGATCTGCACCATCTCGTAGTGCTCGCCTCTGCGATTCCAATGCTTTCAGTTTCGTCTTAATCTGATATCGTATGAACTCGTTACGATTTTCCAAAGTTTTGAAATAAATTTAAAAACAAATTTCTTCTTTTTTTTTTTAAAACAATACCAGACAAATCCTGACCACACATCACACCAGCAAGCAATCCCGTTCCCACCCTTCTACTTGTTCGCGACATCTCCAGGCGATAGAAACAAATCGAACCCATCTTCGTCGAATACTAGGGTTAACAACCACAACCACCACGGTGCCCTATGCGACGATCAAAGACCTCCACCTCGAAGACCTCAGCATGCTCTACCACCGCCTGGGACGATGCGACGTCCGGTCCCCTCAAACGCCACGAAATCAAGTGCGAATGGTCGGCCATCACTCGCGAATTCCGGTCAATCTACTCCTCCTTCAATGATCTCGACCGTTGGATCTAAGCATCATGAAGAGCTTAACGTTTCTCCAGTTGGAGGAATTGCAAATAGATGCGTGGATAAGGAGAAAACTGAGGAGGATTGGCACACGATATCGGCCATTAAATCCTAAAGTGGCGGCCGGTGAATGTTGCTAGGGTTTAGAGAATAATATTGATATTTATAAAATGGTATTATATTATTTAATTAAAATAATTTCTCAATCTAACAGTTTTCGCTAACGAACTCCAAACTACGCGTTCCGACAGACGATTCTAGGGTTTTTCAGCGTTCCGGACACAATGGAAGAGGTTTCGTAAGCTAATTTGATCGTATGCGCGAGATACGAAATTAAATGATCAATTTAAAATTAAATCGGTTAAATCGATTCCGATGCGTTTCGAGCCACCACGGTCAAACAACAACTCCGATCGCAACGAAAATTGAAATCCGATAATAACTAACTATTACGGATCCAATGGAACTGGTTTCGTCGAATTCCGAGACTGTGCCCCGGAAGGCTATTTTAACTCGTATATTAAATCAGGCGATTTTCAAAATTTACGGAAACGCTTAAAATTTCACTTTTAAAATTTTATTAACTTAACAATAAATCATATAAAATTTATAATCACATTAAAAATCATTCTGGCTTAGGCCAGACCCAAATCTGCTTAAATTGCATTTTAATAATATTAAATTCATTTTTAAATTAATATAAAATCCCAAATATTAATTTATCAACTTCAAAATTCATCTAAAAGCCCAATAATATTATTTATAACCAATTGAACTTAAAAATACATTTAAACACCATTTTTAAAATCATCTACCCCAAATTCACCTTTTATCCCAATCCCGAATATTTAATTATTATTTTTCCATTAATCAAATTCAACCAGGATTGCTATAATTACAAATTATAGCTTATTTTATTGAATGAACCCGAATCCATTCATTCCAACATCAATTAAGAATCCACATTAAACATTTAAAACGAATTAAATGTCCAAAAATCTAGCAGCCAAAATCTGGGATGTTACATTCCTTCCCCCTTATAAAAATTTCGTCCCCGAAATTTGCTAAGGAAAAAAAAATATACTTCAACTCAACTCACTTATCCCATTTGCTTAGTTAAAAGCTATATTCACATTCCCAAAAAGTTTCAGCTCCATTTCAAAACCCTTTGCTTTCTTTACTCTAAAGCCTTTATTTTAACACTCGCCTTCAAAATAACTTTACTAGTTATTAAAATTTTCCCAAAACCCCAAAAAATTTCTAACTCCCAAAATTTCTGGAAAATTTTGGCGGAGTCTCCTTTGTACGGAGGAGCTTCTGCGATATCGCAGGATACACAAATATATATACATCGGCTCACATGGCCGGAAACCAAAATATATCACAATATATATATCATTTTCCCAATTATATTTGCGTAGGCGTACCTTTTAACAAATTTTTAAAAGCAAGCGGCTAATATAAGGCATATACGCGCTCCAACTCTCTCGAACGCCTCCCGTACCTGTACTTACTCAACAAACTCATCAGTTTTCAAAGATATGAGCATTTTCATAACCTTTCTAATATAAATGCAAGCCAAACATATCCATTTCATAACCAAACCAAGCATACTTCATCATTAACAATGTCAACCACATTTTATCAACAATTCAAAGTTTTCAATCACTTTCGAATCACTTGTTCAAGTCTACTTCATTTTATTTCATTCGAATGCTTTAAATTCAAGTTCACTACATACAATTCATATTTATCTCAACCAATTCATTTCCACTTCAATATGATTACATATGCCTTTCTTACCCTTTTAATTTTACTTACATTCCAAATTTGATTTGTAATCAAATTTCATTTTAAACTTGAAACATTTGCATTTCAGTTATGATCCATTTCCATTCATATGCAAACATTACTCATTAAGAGGTCAATTCATTCCTATTGATTCAAAATCAATTTCATTTACTATTTTAAACCAATTCACTTGCATTCATATACAAAACTCTTTGAATTGGGTTCCCATTCATATCAATTTATTCACAATTCAATTCCAATTGCTTTTAAACACTCAATTGCAAATACATGCAAATTTCCATGTCATTCAAACAAAACAATTGCCACTTAAGCTTATAACCATTTAAAATTATTTCCAACTTGGATTCATATAAATTTTATTCCATTACAAGGTTCACAAACCAAATATTTTCTCTTTCCAATGTAATTGTTAAATTACATTTTCCTTACATCTTTATTTCCATTAACCAAATTCAAGTTTATATTAATATCATTCATTCCTGAGTTATTTACAACTCTTATATT
Organism: Allium fistulosum; assembly: GCA_030737815.1. Taxonomy (NCBI): domain Eukaryota; kingdom Viridiplantae; phylum Streptophyta; class Magnoliopsida; order Asparagales; family Amaryllidaceae; genus Allium; species Allium fistulosum. The sequence continues at coordinate 739,231,847 of CM060906.1, forward strand.
TTTAACTCATCACATTAATTTATTTAAAACTCACTTCACTTGCATTTCAGTTTATTTCCTAACAAATTTCATTCGGAATTACTTAAATAAGCCCATTCACAATCATTTGTTTTTCTTCCAAGTTACTTAAGTTCTTCCACAAAATTTCCATCATCTTCTTATATCAATTTTATTTTATTTTCATTTGATTCTCATTCAAATCAAATTTCAATTCCTTTACAACTTTAATGCTCTTTGTTTATTTACTAAATCCATGTACAAATTTATTTTATTAACAAAGAGACCATTTAAATTATTTCTCTCATTTGAATTTTATTACAATTCAAACCATCACTATTATAAGCTAATTACATTATTCATTCTCACTTCCAACATTTATTACCAAAATTAAACCCCAATCCAAATCAGGCGTTTTATTTACCTTCACATTTTTGACCATCTATCAAAATTCTATTTATTGCAATACAAATTCCATTTAATTAAGCTTACACAAGATTTATTTCCAAACAATCATTTTGGATTTAGTTGAGTAAACATTTACTTCATTCATCATCACCTCAACTAAATTAAATTTCCATTAAACTAAATTCTTATCCCATTTTAATTCAAGGTTAACTAAATTATATATGCATTTTCAATTTAATTCCTTTCTAGAATTTATTCAAGTTCATCTAAATTTTATTTAGCCCACCTGAATTTAAACCATTTCCTTTACTACTTTAAATAAGAATTTAATTACATTCATTCTTATTCATAACACAACAGAAATTTTAATATTCAGCTTAATTCCATCTTTTATATCTCACCTTACCCCTTTACATTTCATTTCAGATTAAGTTTGAATTCACCATACCATTCCTATTTCCCATGTGTGATTATAATTCCATTTTACTTGAGTTTAAAATCAAATTGCCCATTCTCAAGTTCTCCAACTTATTTACTTGTAAGTTTATATTGCTCATTTCAAACCAATCCACATTTTATAATTACAATGTCAAATTTTAACACTTAATAGCTCAAGAATACGAATTCATTTGCACAATCATAAGCATTTACATTTCGCCTTTATCAACTTCCCTTTAATTCCAATTCATTTAGATTTAATTGCACTTCAAATTCTCAATTTTATTTAACTTATCATAAGTTAAATCCAGATATATTCCATACACCCTCATTTATTCAAAGTAAATTTACATTCCCTATATACTCAATTCTTCTTTAAATCAACTTTCCTTTATACGTTATATAGTTGAATCATTTCAACTTTCACATTTTTATTTTAAAATAGAATTCCCAGAATTCAATTACCTGGTTTTATTTCAAAACCAATTCGAAATAAAAAATCAACACATTTCTCTTTTGATATTCAAATCAAATACCAAATTCCAAAACAAACTGCTTTTACCAAACAATTTTCCTTTGAAAATTCCAAAATCACTTGTTTCCCAAACACGTCCAAACAAATACCATAACCAACTATTTTGGTAGCAATCCATCACTTTAGAAACTCGAAAATGAATTCTAATGATGTGGCCAGCATCATCAGGATTATTTTCCAGCGACTGAAGTGAGTTCAATGCTTTCCACTTCCAAAATCCACCTCAAAACAATTTCTATTCAAAAATATTTCCCCAAAATATACTCCATTCTTACAAATGCTTTTGAAAACATCTCTAACATTTCCACAAAGTCAAACTCCCAAAACTTTTTTTAATTCCATTTGAAATCCCTTTCAAAATTTCCAGGGTCAAAATTCTAGTTTAAATCAAATTTTAATTTTTACTTTTCTTATTTAAAACATATCCAATCAATTCCATTTGGTTATAAACCATTTTAATATTTTAACTTCTTATTTTCTTATATATATCATTTCAAATTTTAGATCATGTTTTAATTTTTTATTTGATTATAGAAGAAACAATCAAACAAACATCCAATATATATAATTTAGAAAACTATTTCTTTTTATATCAAAATACAATTTTGGGTAAAATTATTTCATTTACCCACTTTAAAAACAATACTATGTCGGTTTATCTTGTTTAAGAGTTTAGAAACCCCTATCGATACGGTTGTACTTCCCGCACCGACCAGAATTCATAAACACTCAACCGATAAGTCAACACAGTACAAAAACAATTTTATATCCACTAACAAGTACGCTCTCATAGCTATTAATACACTCAACTCATTATAGAGTACTTCTGACTCTATTTAAAATGAGTAATTTTCCCACCAAAGCCTAGGTTGTCGCCAACCTATGCTCTGATACCAACTGTGACGACCCGCCCTTCTCGACCCTCGAAAATCGACACAAAATACTCAACAGTATAATATGCCGACGATCAAATGCCGGAAAAGACAGATTGTAGGAAAAGAAAGAAGGTAGAAGAAGAAGAACTAAACAACATCAAAACCTCACAGTCGCAGCGGAATAAAATATAATATATAGAACAGAACTTTACACAAATCAAAACTATATCTGTTTATATACAATACATCATCATCAGAGTATATCAATACAACCAACCATAGCCAGTCAAACAATCTCAACAATCACAGCAGCGGAATAATACAAGTACGAGAAATACATCTCGGACTCCAGCTCCTCTCCTGAGCTCCATAGCATCCTATCCTGTAAATATACTCGGTCTGACCCGAGCATTATAATAAAATAACACCTGAGTCAGTCTGGAATACCAGCGCATCATAAATACATCCAAACTGATTATTAAAGTTCAAAAATCCTTAAAAACAAAAGCATCTCGTAAGACCACGCCACAAATAAACATGTCGGGTTTTTACCTTACGATAGCTAAAACACTTTTATATTAAAATCCTCTGATATTATAATAGTGTCTATAGAAAGTAAAATAGAATCTAGCTGAAATGCTTGCATCTTACATTTCAACAATAGTTGGGCACAATCAAAACCGTACAGGCACGTAGGGAGAATGGATTTCCAACGAATGACTAGGCACTGGGGTACCACCTGTCACAGTACGTGGCCTAGATCACAGTACCGAGGAGTACGCCCGCTCCCCTGCAACACAAAGCCAGAATCATCCCTTACTGGATAATTCCAAGTAAAATCACCCCACGGTTGGGATCAGCAACCGCACCACTAAGCCGAAATAAAAAGGGACATCTAGACAGGGATGACCTTACCCTCCAGTGGGAGCTACCCACGAAGCCTTGCTGCATAACCCCTGATTTTCAGTCATTCCCGGTTGATGAGGTTCGAGGCTAAACGATACCTTTTAGAGAACATATCCCTTAGAATGCCCATCGTCCGCTGACGATGTTTCGCAAGCATTCGTCCATACAAGTCCATCCCGGGTTCGAACGGAATCGAAGGCACTATTCCTACTACATCCATTTTGGAAATATCCTCAGGATTAGTAGCGACTAGCCCTTGCACTTCACAGCTCCAATCTTCGACTCCGAACACGTTACACGAAACGTACAAACCGGATCGAAGTGGTATTCGAGTCTCCAGACCTAGAATCCCGGTATACGGAAACTCGATCCCGGTCTCTTCGAAACGATCAGCGCATTTGGCCAATATTGATAGTCGGTTATTTAACTATCAATTAATGTTCACAAACATCCATACACATCCATCACACAATAAATAATCTCCATATTATTTATTTTCTTCTAATATCTTTCAAAGATATATTTTCACATTTTCAAAACTCGTTTGAAAACAATTTTCCACTCTTCCTTTACAAGGTAAATCCTTTACCCTTTATTCCCATCGGAAATAACCAAGTATAAAACAATTTGCATTTAAAACAGGTAAAATACTTTATACTGAAATATACTTTAATATATGAAAATTACTTCTATTTATTTACTCAAAATATAAATTTAAAATATGTGAAGAAAACTAGTTATTAACACATAAACTTTGATTTAAAAATAAGGGTTTTAGTTTAACTAAATTCAAAATAGCGTTATAAGAAGAAAAATGCTAATTTTAACAACTTAAGCTAAAACCAACTTTTAAATAAATCCATTTGTAAAAATAATTGCTAATATACTCCCAAATTATTTACGGTATTAAAATTATTAATTTATTTCTTTAAAAATAACGATTTCTTAAAAATACTTTTAAAACGATTTAAAACTTAACCTTAGTTAAATAAAATCTTTTTATAAACATTTACTTGGTTTTTCCCAGGGAAACACTTTCCCGTTTCTAAACATTCCAAAGTACTCTTCCATGTAAATCCACTGATTTATTTCAAGTCAATTTATGATTCCAACATAAATTTCCAATTCCATACTTAACTATAACTTCCTCCGAAGTTAAATCACAATTTTTCATTTCCGGAAATTCATTTTTAAATATAGTTTAAACATTTTTAAATAAACATTTTGGTGAATTTTCAATGGAAACCATATTTTCAATTTACTTAAATAAAATTCCAATGGAGAAAACGGAATTTTAAAAATATTCTATTAACACTTAAAATTGTACATTTATATTCGGAAGCTTCATTTTAACATATTTTTACTTTTCCGGATATCACTGTTCATCATTAAATAAACCACTGTTATTTTAAACAATTTATAATTTCATAAATTTAATCTCCAGAAAATTTATATTTCATATTTATCGATTGATAAATTTTCCACAATATTTAAAATCCCAATTTTTACCAATTTACATTTTCCATTCCAAAAACAGAATTCAATTTTAAATTCTTTTAAATTCTTATTTATCAATTTCTTTGATTACCCTTAAATCCCAATTTACTCATTTAATTAAATTCTGGATTTACCATTTATCCAACAATATCACATTCACAATTTAATGTCAGATTTATCAATCACAATACATAAACAGGCATCACTATCAATTATAAAATAATTGCTACATTGCGAGGAATCCAGTTGGATCCCTCCAACCTGTTTTTCCCTGCATCCACAAATATTAGCACATCGCAATATAAATATCAATCCAGACTGATAACAACAGTTATAATCAACCAATCACACAGATATTTAAATATCAACTATTTATAATGTCTAGCATCTAGATGTGAGTGAGAATAACTCACTTTGAGTTCGGCGAGCGTTCGAAATTTTAAATTAAACCGGACGACGTCCGATTTAACCCAAATTTCTACTTGCCCGGAATGACTCCGGATCTGCACCATCTCGTAGTGCTCACCTCTGCGATTCCAATGCTTTCAATTTCGTCTTAATCTGATATCGTATGAACTCGTTACGATTTTCCAAAGTTTTGAAATAAATTTAAAAACAAATTTCTTCTTTTTTTTTTTCAAAACAATACCAGACAAATCCTGACCACACATCACGCCAGCAAGCAATCCCGTTCCCACCCTTCTACTTGTTCGCAACATCTCCAGGCGATAGAAACAAATCGAACCCATCTTCGTCGAATACTACGGTTAACAACCACAACCACCACGGTGCCCTATGCGACGATCAAAGACCTCCACCTCGAAGACCTCAGCATGCTCTACCACCGCCTGGGACGATGCGACGTCCGGTCCCCTCAAACGCCACGAAATCAAGCGCGAATGGTCGGCCATCACTCGCGAATTCCGGTCAATCTACTCCTCCTTCAATGATCTCGACCGTTGGATCTAAGCATCATGAAGAGCTTAACGTTTCTCCAGTTGGAGGAATTGCAAATAGATGCGTGGATAAGGAGAAAACTGAGGAGGATTGACACACGATATCGGCCATTAAATCCTAAAGTGGCGGCCGGTGAATGTTGCTAGGGTTTAGAGAATAATATTGATATTTATAAAATGGTATTATATTATTTAATTAAAATAATTTCTCAATCTAACAGTTTTCGCTAACGAACTCCAAACTACGCGTTCCGACAGACGATTCTAGGGTTTTTCAGCGTTCCGGACACAATGGAAGAGGTTTCGTAAGCTAATTTGATCGTATGCGCGAGATACGAAATTAAATGATCAATTTAAAATTAAATCGGTTAAATCGATTCCGATGCGTTTCGAGCCACCACGGTCAAACAACAACTCCGATCGCTACGAAAATTGAAATCCGATAATAACTAACTATTACGGATCCAATGGAACTGGTTTCGTCGAATTTAGAGACTGTGCCCCGGAAGGCTATTTTAACTCGTATATTAAATCAGGCGATTTTCAAAATTTACGGAAACGCTTAAAATTTCACTTTTAAAATTTTATTAACTTAACAATAAATCATATAAAATTTATAATCACATTAAAAATCATTCTGGCTTAGGCCAGACCCAAATCTGCTTAAATTGCATTTTAATAATATTAAATTCATTTTTAAATTAATATAAAATCCCAAATATTAATTTATCAACTTCAAAATTCATCTAAAAGCCCAATAATATTATTTATAACCAATTGAACTTAAAAATACATTTAAACACCATTTTTAAAATCATCTACCCCAAATTCACCTTTTATCCCAATCCCGAATATTTAATTATTATTTTTCCATTAATCAAATTCAACCAGGATTGCTATAATTACAAATTATAGCTTATTTTATTGAATGAACCCGAATCCATTCATTCCAAAATCAATTAAGAATCCACATTAAACATTTAAAACGAATTAAATGTCCAAAAATCTAGCAGCCAAAATCTGGGATGTTACACTATCACATCCCAATATTTGAACACCGCCTAGTGCAGAAGCCGCTATTTTTTTGTTCAGACTGTAATAACTTCTTCATACTAACTTGGAATCTGACAAAACTTCGACCGATAAACTCCCACCTAAATTACAGACAGTATGGTACACTCGGATACTTCATCTTGTGAACGCACACTGTAGTTCTCCATGGTGACTAATAGTTGTACTTAGAAATTAACATGCTATATTCCCATATTTGAATACTATTTCACTATGAGATGTAAAAGAGTATATTTGGAATTTCAAAAAGACACCGAGTAAATCTATTCAATGAATTCTCTTTATTAGTAGTAAAGATGTATATTTGTAACTCTAATGTATACTAGACTGGTTGTATTTCTTTTGTGATGGATATCTTTATTATCGATTATTTGGATCGTATATCTTGTATCCTTATTTCTTTATGTTGATCTAATCCTACATTAAAAGTCCATGTGCTATTATTTTTGCCAACACTGAAAAAAATCTCATGTGTTTTCCACCACTTCATATTAAATCAGCGTTAGCATAAAAGCGTAGTACATTGAATCGCCTCTAGTGTAGCCCTATTCTCCATTCTCACACATGAAAATACTTTGGTATTTTCCTTTGTTTAAGTGGGTCTAAGGGACGGGCGTCACACTATTCCAGTTGGTAAACCATTATGGGTCAAAGCCTTATTATTGGAGTTAAGCTTCTAGTACATGGCACATCTCTATTCACTATTTCTATTAAGCTATTACTTAACCAAGCATAAATAAGATAGGAATGCCCAAGAGTCTGAGAGTTTTTGTTAATTTAAAAACTAAAATTAAAATTGAGGTCCATTGATTATGTGAATCATACTTTGTTTCATAGAACACACTCTCTTAAGATCTAGGAAGATAACAGCTAGGAAGATGGATAAAAATGTAGGCATTGAATTCAGTTTGGGTGCAGCCTTTTATAATTATTTAAAAATAATTTTGAACTGTGACTAGATTTTCATAATTTTATTTAATTGTAAAAAAGTAGAAACAGTTGGATCTATTAGTTGAAATTTTGATCACATATAGTCGTAAAAAATGAAAGAAGTAATAAAAGTACAAGTCATCTATCACTTACCAAGTTCTAAGTGGAATTTATAAATTATCGTACATTGAGTACGTAACTTTTAAGTTGCTTGGACTATTTATTAATACGAATGTCGATGAGTCGGACATCGGACCAAGCCTTTGATCGATATAATTATCGAGGTATGGGTTTAACTTTGAATAACCGAACCTGAACACGGATCGAACATATCTATCATACAGATTCGGTTAGATTTCATCATTACCCAAACAGATTTGAGTCGAACATTATTATTAATTGTTCACTTGTTTTTGTTGAGTCCTGAATTTTGTATTATATATGTTTCCAAAGAAGGCGTTGTATGTGCACCATCATAAAAATTACAAATCAAAAACATAATCTTAACATGAACATGCCAAATCCAGTTTTCACATTTAAAAGACCAAGTTTGGATAATAGGTTTTAAATAGAACCCAAACTAGGGCTTCTATTGAAGCTATGATTATAGCAATCAAATTTGGATCTAGGTTTTAGCTTCCCGACCAAACCCGACCCATTGCCTTTTGATTGTCAAAATGCTTCTAATAATCATACTGGCACATCCACAACTTACAATATCAAGATTCTGCTACTACTTGTAAACGCATTTAATATTTTGTTGCACTAATCAAAGCATCATTCCTTCGTAGTTTTTAGTATAATTATGAAATTTACACTTCTTCGCCATACAAGCCAACTAATAAACATAACTGACTAAGATACGCTTCATTTTTCTCGCAATACGGCAAATTGAAGCTGTTAAGTAGTAATTCGTTCATACAAATCTTGGAAGGAAGAAGCTTTAATTCAAACAACTAGATGAGGTGCATAAAACTTAATACAGAAACGTGTATCTAATAAAACTCAAAGCTCAAAGAGAAAAATCGAACAAAAAGGAAAATTACGTGTTAGGGCTCAGAAGAATGCTTAAACTCCCATGGCCAAATTAGGGTTTTGCGAGGCTTAGGTCGCTCGTAAGCCTCTCCGCATCAGTTCCAAACAAAACAGCTCCTCATTCAGTCAGTGTCTTCAATCAATGCATAACGATAAACAGTTACAACGCGAATTCAGACCTTCGTCCACGAGATCGGGCACTCTAGCATCATGACTTTAGATCCTAGAGAAAGGATTAAATTATTTTGCATTGAAAAAGAAACGAAGGAGAATGTGGTAATTTAATTTGTTTGTGGCGGTCATGATTAAAGCATGAATAGGGCTAATCTTTTCTTTGCTACTAGTACAAATAGGGCTAATCTTTTCTTTGCTACTAGTGCGTAACCCGTGCGTTGCACACGGTAATGATATTAAAAAATAGTATTTATTTTTTAATTACACTTAAAATTATATATTTTATTATGCAATATATGATAAATTTATTATGATATATTAATCATAAATTAAAATGACATGCGATGCTCTAATATATGATTGAGCGTTCAATCCTCGTTAACTAAATATTTCTATAAAATTAACGTCCTAACTGAAAAATAATTATAAATTAAACTTGTTAATATTGCATATATAAATAATTTATGTCTTTCCTTGATGACATAAATAATTTATGGTATGTGATATATATTTTTATATGTATGAGTGAATAAGTAACTTTACCATTTATTAGTATGATTATTGTATATATATTGAATTGTCATCTATTTTAAGGATTTATAAATGGATTAATGAACATTAAATAATTGAATTTATTTATATAATTTGAATTAAGGATCAATATAACTTATTAAATACAGGGAGTTGAATGTAAAAAAATGAGAAGAGCGGTTAGTCTATCTACTTGTGAACTTTTATTCATTATATAGTTTTCATTTTGTAAACAATTTTATCCTTGTAATTAATCATAGATTTCATATTGTTATAGGAGGGTCGTGCTTACAACTTTGATAATTGCAAAAATAATGTTATGTAGCATTTAGTTGAGTTATGAGTTAGGTATCAGTGTAATTTGTGCGTTCACATGGTAATGGTAATGTTGTAATGTTGTAGGAGGTTTAATAACATGTTGAAAGTAAGAATGTTTATATAATCTAATATCAGTATAATTTGTGCGTTCACATCATAATATTGTAAAATATAAATTTATCTTTAAAGGTTGCTAAAATGAAAGTATGTTATGTAATGTACGATAACTTTTTAAGATAAATGAATTAGAAATTAAAAGAGTTATTATTATTTATGTATACACTTTATGTTATGTGTTTTAAATATCTTCATATATCTAAATAAAGAAGAAATAATTTTATCATTTTTTCCCATATCTATGAATATTGTATATATTGAAATTCCCATATTTTTACGATTTATTAGATGATTAATGAATTTAGTTAATCATATTTATTAAATAGTTTAAATTTACGATTACACAGTTAGTTAGATGTGAGGACCCAAAAGTTGGCCTTCGAAAATCGGCACACGTGCTCCACTTGTACTCAAAATGCCGTAGATTCAAATGCCAAATCTGGTTCTCCGGAGCTTATAACAACATTAAGTAAATAACACAGCGGAAAAAAAGAATATAGATATACAACATCTGATACAATATCCAGATACAATGATGATACAATGAATATCTATATACATCAGAGATATGATACAACAAATAGCAGCGGAAAGAAAAATAGATAACTAATATCAGTAGCGGAACAAATAACTCTAAGATAGTCTTCAAGAGAGAACTCCAGCAGTAGCTCGAACTCCCAATAACGATACACCAAGAATAAGCAAGTGCAGTCCAATCCAAAGACTGAACTAGCTCCAGATAAATCTACTAATCTGACTATCTGAAAAACCCAACTCTAGACTGCTCGTGTAGAAAATTATGAGCACCCAGAGTTTAGGGAATGAACAATAAACTCCGAGTCAGTCGTGGGACTGGTGTGAGCAACAAAAACAGTTTATCTTTAAAAACGAACACAAAAGAATTTAAAGTCAATTCGCAATGCTTTTGGAAAATGAAACTACCATAAGACCTCCCACCACACACACAATGCAAACGCAGAATTGGAGGAGATTTCTTCTTATGATAGTCAAAGATGCTTACTACGCAAAATCAAATCATTTTGATATTATTATTAGTGCATAGTGGAAAACATTTCGAAAGTAGAATATAAATCTTAGCCAACATACAACCATTATTGTATGCCTACTATAGCTACTATGTTCAATAGCAGGTTACCGCCACATTCCATAGCAGGTAATACAACTAAAACCGTACAAGTCTCGTATTGTTTCTTTGGATTTCCAATAATGGTCAGGCAAAGGAACTTCCTATCCACGATGGGTACGTCCCTGGAATAGACGACCCGAGAACCTAACCGGATCTCTGCCAACACAAGGCCGGGTTACCTCTGCAAAAATAGGTAACTACTGACACGCGTATGCCATCCCCCGATCGTCACCGATCTTCCCGAGGATCCCCGATTCGCAACAAACCACATAGTAAAAATGCAGCAACCACAGAGGTTAAGTATCTGGGCTCCATACCATGATACCACCTTTATCCAGAAGGAATGACATACACTAAGGGGCGCTACTCCCTAGAACCTTGCCGCATTCGTCCTGTTTCGACCATTTCCGGGGTGTGAGGCTCGACGAAGTCTCGTCCTCAAAGCTACGCTTTGTTCACAAAGCCATGCTTCGGGTCAAACAAATGATCAACCTATGATCACAAAGATATAAGATCAAACAAATGATCATATCACAAATGATCAAACACTGATCATCACACAGCAACACTCAGCATGCCACATTACCAAATTGGGATATATCGCTGATAAATTTCAACTACATAACCTCTGAGCTCGTACGTCTCAGAGAAGGGTGTTAAGCTAAGAGAATAAATTCTCCGCCACCAACAGAAATGTATTTGAAAGAAATCGGCTTTATATCTCAAAGTGTAATGTCAGACATGTATCCATACAAGTCTGTTCCGGGTTCGAACAGAACCGAAGGCACTTCTTACGAAGCCCTTGCAATTCCGGGTATTCACAATCCCGTCCGGACTTCCCATCACAAAGGGTGATAAAATCTCTATACCGGGGACCAGTCGGTGCAGAGACATTCGACGAGTTGTCCTTTCGTTTTCGTGAATATCCGGTCTTCAACACCGGTCTTCAAATGCTATCCATATACGACGTATCACTATTCGGAATGGGTTATATGACACAATTGTCTTTTCCCGGCTAACCCGAATAGTGAGCGAAATATTTAAAAACATACGGATATTGGGATTTCAATTAAGTCACAACTTAAACCCAAACTTTCTTTTCAAATGGTTTAACAAATTACCATTTTAATCTTTTAAACAAAAAGATTCAATTCACAAGGTTCACTTTATTTCACAAAGATTCATTCACAGATTTTCCAAATCGATTTCCATTTCAATTTAATTAATTCGTTGAATCTTTAAATCAAAGATTTAACAAATAGCTTTCAAAACAATTTCATTTCGAATGGTTTAACAAAACATCATTTTAAATCTGTTAAAAATAAACAGATTTAATTCACAGCTTTCGAAAAGAATTCATTTATAACTTGGAAAACAATTTTTCAATTAAATCTTGAAATTCCTTTACCTAAATTGGAATTTCATTTCTTATCTAAAAGCTTTTATTCTTTGAAAACAAACAGTTTTCACTCTGGAAATCTGATTCATTTATACGAGTTAAGGTCTTTGGGTTAAATATCCAAATTCTCAAAATTTTACTTTTAAATGGTTTAGATTCATATAAACACATTTATATTATCCTTAATCCCTAGTTTCAAATCATAGGATTCAATTTCAAACTTGAATCCAAATTTAAATCTAATTATTTAAATTTCAAAACTTAATCAAGTTATTCGAAATAACTTTTATCTTTGAAATTCTATTTCAAAAGCTTATCACTTTAAACCCGAACTTCAAATTTCAAAATCAATTGAAATTAAAATTTCAATTTCGAAATCATCAAATTTAAATTATCTGTGACTTAACCGATTTCCATGTGAAATCCATATTTGTGTGTGTAAAAGTGTAGTCCAGGGGTTTTACACACAATAGTGCAACATCAATCATCACATAACAAGATACAGGATATAGATGATAAGCGATATAACTATAACGCTTATCGTACAGATCATAAATATATATCACCGGTAAGTAAACTACAGATCACAACATAAATCAGGGTGTATCACAAAGCATCATATATCAGGGATATCAAACAATTCATATCATTCAATAGAATCCAAACATTCACAGGTGAATTTATTAATCAACTGATAAATTTAAACCAGATGTATCAATTTATAAATCCGGGTTAATTATCGTAATTTAATTACAAATTATTTGAAAATCTTTCTTTCAAATTTATTTGTTAACCCTTAATTATTACTAATCATTCTTAAATCACTGAATCAATTAATCTTAAATTATTAAATTAATCTTAATTAATTGCCATTATTAGTTAATCCTTTGATTTATTAACAAATAATTAATTCACATTTTAAATTACCATTAAATTAATTACATTCAGTAATTATTTATTCATTACTTCTCTAAGTAATTTTTATTTTCCAAATTGTCAAGTGATTATTAATTTAAACTTTAGTTAATACATTTAACTTATAATTACAAATTATCAATTACCATTCAAATTATCTTAATGGTTAAAGAATTTAAATCTTAATCTTTATTTACTTAAAGAAAACCCATTTTCCATTTATTAAATTAAGTTTCACTTAAATATGTTTGGAAACATTTATTTCAAATTTTCTTTGAGCTTTCAGTTTAAACTCTAAGTTCAAACGATCATTAATTTAACTTTAAATCACTTTATAAACTAACTTTTGAAACTTTAAATTACCAAGTAAAACAATACTTAGTTATGAAGGGGTTTAAATCGAATTTACTTAATCTAGATCTCTTTAAATTTGTTTTAAAGTTTTTAAATTAAAACTTTATTTTATTTTAAAAGTCTGGAAATTTTAAACACTTAATTTTACTCAATTTAACATTGGTTTTAAATTTTTAAAACCCCCACTTTAAAAGCTGTTTAAAATCTGGTTCAGTTTACACTAGAAACAAATGACCCGAGTCCTCTGTAATTTACTTCGAGAAAAACAGGGAATTTCCCGAGCCAGGATGAAATTTACCCGAGTACGAACTCGAGTGAAACTGGGTATTGTCAAAACTGAAAAACAGACCTACCCTAGACTCCTATATTTTACTTCGAGTTATCACGCAAAAATTTTCGAGATCAACCCGAGACGACTACCAGAATTCACGAGCTGAACTTCAACTTCCCATCATCAAAAATCCCCAGTGCTACAAACATGCACGGTGCACGTGCACCATGGCTCCGGCCACCTCCGGCCACCCAACAGCACGTCAACACCTCGCCCACCAACCTCAGACAGGGCTGCGATCGCCCAAAACCATCACGGCTACTCCAAACGAAATCGAGTTCGAAACTCAAACCTGGGATTCGAGACATCAACCCACCCAAAACCTGTCAACAACCCATTCTCGCCGCCACGACCACCAGAGTTCATGAAAACCCAGCCACGACTTCGTCAACTCTCCCTCCTCCATCACCCAAGAGCGCGTTGCACTCGATCGACTATCGGCGACGAACCAAACGTTAAACTACGGCACCTCAAAACTAGGTTTAGGAAAAAGAAATCAACGCCACCGCCACCACAATGCTCCGGCCACCTCCAGACCATTTTTCCCCGACCCACTGCAGCCTCCTCCACCTCCAGGCCAAACGCCGAGCCTTCCAACCGCCTCGATCAACCACGGCGACCCAAAAACTCCAAAGTAGAAAACCACGAACTGCTATCAAATCAGATCACTAAAAATTATGATATGAACCTTAAAATTCACGTCATCCCCTAAGTATTCAAGCTATGTAATTGAATTCGTAAATGGCGATATTCGAATTTTGTCAAAAATGAAGTTGTACTCGAAATATTTATTTCCAGAGATAATGTCAAATGATTTCTATTCAAATTTATTTTTAAAATTAAATTCAAAGTTAAACAAACAGAAACTCTTTTGATTCCCAGTCCAAATATCAATTGGTTTAGGAAGAAATGATTTTCGAAAGCAAAATTTTTGTTTGCAGAGTATCAGACAGTAAGCCTGTCCCAAAACACTTCTAGCTTTCAATTTAGATTCAGAGAATCATGGATATTCATAGGAGCTTATTCACCGATATATATATAGATGGATAACAGATTTATACTCTTAAAATTTAAAGACAAATGCTACTCACATTAATCATGGTTTACAAATGACAGAGCCTCTTTTCCTTTCCAGGCCTTTGCAATTCCCAGTTGAAAGTTGAAGTCTTTTAAATTTGCAAAGTTGCACTTGATCCTCTGGTTTTGTTTTGATTTTATGATCTTGACTTTAAAATATGGTGATACTTATATTTTTTTCTTTCTCTCAGTTTTACTATGTTGTGTTTTGAACGAACCAGAATATGGAAGTTGATATGAATCAAAATTGTGTACAGGCTGATGAATATAGAAGTACAAGATATTTTCTTATTTTTTTGGAGGCTGATGTCTGGCTTTTGTGCTAGTATTCATTGCCAAGGTACTTTATACCTTTTATATGTTTACTTGTTTTGACCATGCTGAGATAAATCTCGGCTGATATGATTTGTACTATGCATGCTAAGATTTTAGCATTAACTCCTTTGGTACAATATGTTATAATGTTGTTTGTACTAAGGCATGGGTGAAGTGATCTTGTATTTGTTAATTTCGGCTGATAGATGATATAGGGTTGGTTTGCATACTTGTTCATTTGTACAAAGATATTCCATTACCTTTGCTTTGTTTATATTTGTATTGTTATTAAATTAGTTTACTTTACTACTAACTATTTCGTATTTCTATATATATATATATATATTTTATAAATTCAAATTATCATAAATTCTTATCTATTTGTTACTTTATATTTTTATAACTTATACATGCCCGTATACATATATATTTTTGTTTTCATTTCAAGTGTACATGAATATACATTGTTATGTTGTCTTCTTTTGTTTTGTGGTTTACAATTCAGTTTGTATTTGATATTTTATTTCTTTTGTAATTGTAAATATTTGTACTTTGTTTTACTGGTTGGTGCATGGTTTCTGTATGTTGATAGATTTAGTTGTTTGTTATTATACTTTATCTTATATTTTCTTTCCAGTTTAACATCTATTATTATTTAATTCTAATACAAATTATATTATTTTTGAAATTCAAATTGACATCTATTCTAAATTTTTAAATCTGTTATTTATCTCGTATCTAAAGTAGATATTTATTTTTAAAACCGTTTATTTAAGATTTAAACTCAATCTCAATATATACATATATATATATATAATTTCAATTTTACTCATACATCACATATACATATATATTCATTTATACACTATTTACAATATTTTAATCTCAAGTGATTTATACAGAATATACTTGGATATCGGGGAAACTCGCTTCTATTTATAAATTTAATTTACAAATTTTTTATCAAAAATTTATTTAATTATTCAATTTAATTTAAAAATTCATTTAATTATTAATTTAAATAAATTTAAATTTCAGGGTCGTGACAAATTTCCCCCCTTAAAAGAATTTCGTCCTCGAAATTCGCAGGCACGAAAACAGAGACAGATAGATCAAAGATAAATTTGATCTCCTATAACTCCTCAAACACAAGATACGGATTCCGAATTCAAATCGGAATATCTCATAATACATACCAATTTATCCTTCTTCGGACTTCGGTATTCAAAAGAAATTTCAATAGAATTTCAAATTTGGTTTCAAACGATATCGTTTTATTGATTCAATTCAAATTTAGCTTCATATTCTATTAATCAATTTACCTCAAATTAAAATTTTCAATTTCAAATTCATTAAGATATAAATCAAAAAGCTGATAAGGAATCGATGAAATACGAGGTAAGATCTTCTACAACGATTTGTAGGGCCACCATTACACCGAAACTACTTCTTGTAGATGATACGAAGAAATGAAAAGAATTTGGAAACGAATCAAAGAAAATTGATAAGAAAGTTGTTTTCCACTGTTGCGGGATATTGACCATTTATAGTCGTATTCCCTTGTCCCCTATCTCGTCTTCTTCTTGCACTCATACTCACTATAAGTGGATAGCAAGAGAATTTACTGAGACGTTCAGACGGATATCTGAGAATACACTCATTCTAGAGTTTACTTCACTCTATCTCTAATGAGCTACTTAACGTGTTACACTCCTGAGCTAAAGTTCAACCTTAGCTCTGATACCAAATGTGAGGACCCAAAAGTTGGCCTTCGAAAATCGGCACACGTACTCCACTTGTACTCAAAATGTCGTAGATTCAAATGCCAAATCTGGTTCTCCGGAGCTTATAACAACATTAAGTAAATAACACAGCGGAAAAAAAGAATATAGATATACAACATCTGATACAATATCCAGATACAATGATGATACAATGAATATCTATATACATCAGAGATATGATACAACAAATAGCAGCGGAAAGAAAAATAGATAACTAATATCAGCAGCGGAACAAATAACTCTAAGATAGTCTTCAAGAGAGAACTCCAGCAGTAGCTCGAACTCCCAATAACGATACACCAAGAATAAGCAATTGCAGTCCGATCCAAAGACTGAACTAGCTCCAGATAAATCTACTAATCTGACTATCTGAAAAACCCAACTCTAGACTGCTCGTGTAGAAAATTATGAGCACCCAGAGTTTAGGGAATGAACAATAAACTCCGAGTCAGTCGTGGGACTGGTGTGAGCAACAAAAACAGTTTATCTTTAAAAACGAACACAAAAGAATTTAAAGTCAATTCGCAATGCTTTTGGAAAATGAAACTACCATAAGACCTCCCACCACACACACAATGCAAACGCAGAATTGGAGGAGATTTCTTCTTATGATAGTCAAAGATGCTTACTACGCAAAATCAAATCATTTTGATATTATTATTAGTGCATAGTGGAAAACATTTCGAAAGTAGAATATAAATCTTAGCCAACATACAACCATTATTGTATGCCTACTATAGCTACTATGTTCAATAGCAGGTTACCGCCACATTCCATAGCAGGTAATACAACTAAAACCGTACAAGTCTCGTATTGTTTCTTTGGATTTCCAATAATGGTCAGGCAAAGGAACTTCCTATCCACGATGGGTACGTCCCTGGAATAGACGACCCGAGAACCTAACCGGATCTCTGCCAACACAAGGCCGGGTTACCTCTGCAAAAATAGGTAACTACTGACACGCGTATGCCATCCCCCGATCGTCACCGATCTTCCCGAGGATCCCCGATTCGCAACAAACCACATAGTAAAAATGCAGCAACCACAGAGGTTAAGTATCTGGGCTCCATACCATGATACCACCTTTATCCAGAAGGAATGACATACACTAAGGGGCGCTACTCCCTAGAACCTTGCCGCATTCGTCCTGTTTCGACCATTTCCGGGGTGTGAGGCTCGACGAAGTCTCGTCCTCAAAGCTACGCTTTGTTCACAAAGCCATGCTTCGGGTCAAACAAATGATCAACCTATGATCACAAAGATATAAGATCAAACAAATGATCATATCACAAATGATCAAACACTGATCATCACACAGCAACACTCAGCATGCCACATTACCAAATTGGGATATATCGCTGATAAATTTCAACTACATAACCTCTGAGCTCGTACGTCTCAGAGAAGGGTGTTAAGCTAAGAGAATAAATTCTCCGCCACCAACAGAAATGTATTTGAAAGAAATCGGCTTTATATCTCAAAGTGTAATGTCAGACATGTATCCAGACAAGTCTGTTCCGGGTTCGAACAGAACCGAAGGCACTTCTTACGAAGCCCTTGCAATTCCGGGTATTCACAATCCCGTCCGGACTTCCCATCACAAAGGGTGATAAAATCTCTATACCGGGGACCAGTCGGTGCAGAGACATTCGACGAGTTGTCCTTTCGTTTTCGTGAATATCCGGTCTTCAACACCGGTCTTCAAATGCTATCCATATACGACGTATCACTATTCGGAATGGGTTATATGACACAATTGTCTTTTCCCGGCTAACCCGAATAGTGAGCGAAATATTTAAAAACATACGGATATTGGGATTTCAATTAAGTCACAACTTAAACCCAAACTTTCTTTTCAAATGGTTTAACAAATTACCATTTTAATCTTTTAAACAAAAAGATTCAATTCACAAGGTTCACTTTATTTCACAAAGATTCATTCACAGATTTTCCAAATCGATTTCCATTTCAATTTAATTAATTCGTTGAATCTTTAAATCAAAGATTTAACAAATAGCTTTCAAAACAATTTCATTTCGAATGGTTTAACAAAACATCATTTTAAATCTGTTAAAAATAAACAGATTTAATTCACAGCTTTCGAAAAGAATTCATTTATAACTTGGAAAACAATTTTTCAATTAAATCTTGAAATTCCTTTACCTAAATTGGAATTTCATTTCTTATCTAAAAGCTTTTATTCTTTGAAAACAAACAGTTTTCACTCTGGAAATCTGATTCATTTATACGAGTTAAGGTCTTTGGGTTAAATATCCAAATTCTCAAAATTTTACTTTTAAATGGTTTAGATTCATATAAACACATTTATATTATCCTTAATCCCTAGTTTCAAATCATAGGATTCAATTTCAAACTTGAATCCAAATTTAAATCTAATTATTTAAATTTCAAAACTTAATCAAGTTATTCGAAATAACTTTTATCTTTGAAATTCTATTTCAAAAGCTTTTCACTTTAAACCCGAACTTCAAATTTCAAAATCAATTGAAATTAAAATTTCAATTTCGAAATCATCAAATTTAAATTATCTGTGACTTAACCGATTTCCACGTGAAATCCATATTTGTGTGTGTAAAAGTGTAGTCCAGGGGTTTTACACACAATAGTGCAACATCAATCATCACATAACAAGATACAGGATATAGATGATAAGCGATATAACTATAACGCTTATCGTACAGATCATAAATATATATCACCGGTAAGTAAACTACAGATCACAACATAAATCAGGGTGTATCACAAAGCATCATATATCAGGGATATCAAACAATTCATATCATTCAATAGAATCCAAACATTCACAGGTGAATTTATTAATCAACTGATAAATTTAAACCAGATGTATCAATTTATAAATCCGGGTTAATTATCGTAATTTAATTACAAATTATTTGAAAATCTTTCTTTCAAATTTATTTGTTAACCCTTAATTATTACTAATCATTCTTAAATCACTGAATCAATTAATCTTAAATTATTAAATTAATCTTAATTAATTGCCATTATTAGTTAATCCTTTGATTTATTAACAAATAATTAATTCACATTTTAAATTACCATTAAATTAATTACATTTAGTAATTATTTATTCATTACTTCTCTAAGTAATTTTTATTTTCCAAATTGTCAAGTGATTATTAATTTAAACTTTAGTTAATACATTTAACTTATAATTACAAATTATCAATTACCATTCAAATTATCTTAATGGTTAAAGAATTTAAATCTTAATCTTTATTTACTTAAAGAAAACCCATTTTCCATTTATTAAATTAAGTTTCACTTAAATATGTTTGGAAACATTTATTTCAAATTTTCTTTGAGCTTTCAGTTTAAACTCTAAGTTCAAACGATCATTAATTTAACTTTAAATCACTTTATAAACTAACTTTTGAAACTTTAAATTACCAAGTAAAACAATACTTAGTTATGAAGGGGTTTAAATCGAATTTACTTAATCTAGATCTCTTTAAATTTGTTTTAAAGTTTTTAAATTAAAACTTTATTTTATTTTAAAAGTCTGGAAATTTTAAACACTTAATTTTACTCAATTTAACATTGGTTTTAAATTTTTAAAACCCCCACTTTAAAAGCTGTTTAAAATCTGGTTCAGTTTACACTAGAAACAAATGACCCGAGTCCTCTGTAATTTACTTCGAGAAAAACAGGGAATTTCCCGAGCCAGGATGAAATTTACCCGAGTACGAACTCGAGTGAAACTGGGTATTGTCAAAACTGAAAAACAGACCTACCCTAGACTCCTATATTTTACTTCGAGTTATCACGCAAAAATTTTCGAGATCAACCCGAGACGACTACCAGAATTCACGAGCTGAACTTCAACTTCCCATCATCAAAAATCCCCAGTGCTACAAACATGCACGGTGCACGTGCACCATGGCTCCGGCCACCTCCGGCCACCCAACAGCACGTCAACACCTCGCCCACCAACCTCAGACAGGGCTGCGGTCGCCCAAAACCATCACGGCTACTCCAAACGAAATCGAGTTCGAAACTCAAACCTGGGATTCGAGACATCAACCCACCCAAAACCTGTCAACAACCCATTCTCGCCGCCACGACCACCAGAGTTCATGAAAACCCAGCCACGACTTCGTCAACTCTCCCTCCTCCATCACCCAAGAGCGCGTTGCACTCGATCGACTATCGGCGACGAACTAAACGTTAAACTACGGCACCTCAAAACTAGGTTTAGGAAAAAGAAATCAACGCCACCGCCACCACAATGCTCCGGCCACCTCCAGACCATTTTTCCCCGACCCACTGCAGCCTCCTCCACCTCCAGGCCAAACGCCGAGCCTTCCAGCCGCCTCGATCAACCACGGCGACCCAAAAACTCCAAAGTAGAAAACCACGAACTGCTATCAAATCAGATCACTAAAAATTATGATATGAACCTTAAAATTCACGTCATCCCCTAAGTATTCAAGCTATGTAATTGAATTCGTAAATGGCGATATTCGAATTTTGTCAAAAATGAAGTCGTACTCGAAATATTTATTTCCAGAGATAATGTCAAATGATTTCTATTCAAATTTATTTTTAAAATTAAATTCAAAGTTAAACAAACAGAAACTCTTTTGATTCCCAGTCCAAATATCAATTGGTTTAGGAAGAAATGATTTTCGAAAGCAAAATTTTTGTTTGCAGAGTATCAGACAGTAAGCCTGTCCCAAAACACTTCTAGCTTTCAATTTAGATTCAGAGAATCATGGATATTCATAGGAGCTTATTCACCGATATATATATAGATGGATAACAGATTTATACTCTTAAAATTTAAAGACAAATGCTACTCACATTAATCATGGTTTACAAATGACAGAGCCTCTTTTCCTTTCCAGGCCTTTGCAATTCCCAGTTGAAAGTTGAAGTCTTTTAAATTTGCAAAGTTGCACTTGATCCTCTGGTTTTGTTTTGATTTTATGATCTTGACTTTGAAATATGGTGATACTTATATTTTTTTCTTTCTCTCAGTTTTACTATGTTGTGTTTTGAACGAACCAGAATATGGAAGTTGATATGAATCAAAATTGTGTACAGGCTGATGAATATAGAAGTACAAGATATTTTCTTATTTTTTTGGAGGCTGATGTCTGGCTTTTGTGCTAGTATTCATTGCCAAGGTACTTTATACCTTTTATATGTTTACTTGTTTTGACCATGCTGAGATAAATCTCGGCTGATATGATTTGTACTATGCATGCTAAGATTTTAGCATTAACTCCTTTGGTACAATATGTTATAATGTTGTTTGTACTAAGGCATGGGTGAAGTGATCTTGTATTTGTTAATTTCGGCTGATAGATGATATAGGGTTGGTTTGCATACTTGTTCATTTGTACAAAGATATTCCATTACCTTTGCTTTGTTTATATTTGTATTGTTATTAAATTAGTTTACTTTACTACTAACTATTTCGTATTTCTATATATATATATATTTTATAAATTCAAATTATCATAAATTCTTATCTATTTGTTACTTTATATTTTTATAACTTATACATGCCTGTATACATATATATTTTTGTTTTCATTTCAAGTGTACATGAATATACATTGTTATGTTGTCTTCTTTTGTTTTGTGGTTTACAATTCAGTTTGTATTTGATATTTTATTTCTTTTGTAATTGTAAATATTTGTACTTTGTTTTACTGGTTGGTGCATGGTTTCTGTATGTTGATAGATTTAGTTGTTTGTTATTATACTTTATCTTATATTTTCTTTCCAGTTTAACATCTATTATTATTTAATTCTAATACAAATTATATTATTTTTGAAATTCAAATTGACATCTATTCTAAATTTTTAAATCTGTTATTTATCTCGTATCTAAAGTAGATATTTATTTTTAAAACCGTTTATTTAAGATTTAAACTCAATCTCAATATATACATATATATATATATATAATTTCAATTTTACTCATACATCACATATACATATATATTCATTTATACACTATTTACAATATTTTAATCTCAAGTGATTTATACAGAATATACTTGGATATCGGGGAAACTCGCTTCTATTTATAAATTTAATTTACAAATTTTTTATCAAAAATTTATTTAATTATTCAATTTAATTTAAAAATTCATTTAATTATTAATTTAAATAAATTTAAATTTCAGGGTCGTGACATTAGATATAAGGACTTGAATGTAAAATATTAAAAGATAATTCAGAAGGGTTTTACCCGCGATTGTAAAAAAAATTAAAATTTACGTATTTAAAGTTAATAGAAGTTTATAGTGCAATGTATGATCAATTCATTTATTAAATAAATTATAAAATAAATTTATTACTGTCATTAACATATATAATTTATGTTATAATATATATATATATATGCATCTAAATGAGTTTTTAACCAATTTGTTGATGCGCCTATAATATATATTAAAACTTCTGTCTTTTAGGTTTATTAATAAATATTAGTTGACTAAGTTTAACAATTAGTTTAAATTTTGGATTATGTAAGTAATTTAAATATTTGAACTTTAATGTGAAAGTTTTTAAGAGAACTATGAAAGATTTACAAATAATTGCTGATTTTTAATAAAAAGAGAAAGTATTTGAATGTAAAATAGTGCAAAAGGTTTAATAGAATAGTTGTAAAGTGGTAAATTATAAGATTTTGAAAATAAAATATCTAAACTTGGAGTGAATTAAGGAGAATAGAGATAAGTCCTAGAATTAATGAAAGGGCTTCAAATTCTTCCGCTTTACTATTATTTAATAGATAAGATGACAGACCTTTTTTTCTCTTATTTTCGTTAGTTAGAGAAGGAGAGGAGACGCCAGCGAGCCAAAAAATTTGCATTGGGGATAAATATTCGCATTGGAGGAAATAGAATTCGATGTCGGTTTTTTTTTGGAAAATTTGTATTGGGACGGAGGAGGTGGCAGTGAGCTGAAACTTTACATTTATTTTAGAAATTTTTGATTTATTTATTTGAAATGTTAAAAATATAAATTATAATTATGAAATATTAAATTCAAAATAATAAATATTAATTCTTAATTATTAGAGATTACTTGTTAATCTTTGATTAGTAAAAAGATTGATATTTGGAGCTAGTGGAGTAGAAAGAAGAAGCTATGATTGATGGAGATCGGAGGAGAAGGTGTTGGCGGAAGGAAGTGATATTGCGATGCAGTCTATGGCGGTGTATACTAAATAAAAAAATTTAGTTCTTAATTACTAAATATTAGTTGATTATTAATTTTTAATTATTAAATATTAGTCTTAGTTATATATTAATCATTAATTATATAATAAAAATTATTTTATAGTTATTATTATTTACTAAATTGTCCGCATGCATAGCTCATTTGGTCAGGGCTGCCTAGCGATGATGGGACAAAGTTCCTTAAGGTTGCGGGTTCGAGTTCTAGCAAGCTGTGATGTGTAACCCTTAAGACAAGGAGCGGTTATCTCTCAAAAAAGCGGGAATGCTTGAGGGATTGAGCTCTGTGTGGGGCTAGTTAAAAAGGGGGGTTGGTTGTGGCAGGCCATCTGAATCCCCTAGCTTTACTCTTAGGGTAAAGTTTTTTTTAAAATTTCTATTAATTATTAAAAATTAGTTCTTATTTGTTCATTATTAATTATCAGTTGTTACCTATTACTTCTTAATTATAATTGAATATTAATAATTAAATATTAGTTATTATGTAAATATTATTAATTACTAATAGTACTTATCAACCACTAATTATTAATTACTGGATATATGTAACGACCCGACTTTCCACTCCCGGAAAATCGCATCGACAGTAAAGAAAGAAAGGGGTGAGAAGTAGAAAAGAAGAGAAAGAAAGAAACAACACATCAGAATCTCACAGCGGAAACGGAACAAATTATAATATATCACATAACTAATACATAATCTTTACATAATCAGAGTACACAACTTATACATCACTTACTAGACAGTTATAAACATCTGTCTAGACATTACAACTCAAATACAAGACAAGACACTATCACAGATATCAACACAGCGGAATACTATATCTACGAACGCCGAAGCCTCCTGCTCCATTGCTCCTCCATAATTCGTCAAGGCTAACCTGAATTCCCTTGGCTACTCGTAAAAATTTGAGTACCCAAGAGTTTATAAAACAGAAATAAACAACTTGGGTCAGACATGGGTCTGGTGTGAGTAACAGGTTAAACTTGTTTAACTTCAAAACCTTTTGAAAGAAAAAGGTATCACATAAGACTCCCCACAAATAAACATGGGTAAGTTTTTACCTTACGCTAACCAAAACATTTGATAGGAAATTCGATTGTATTATAATAGGGTCTAGGGTTTTCAAGTAAATAAGAAATAGCTGAAATTGTTACATTATTAAATTCCAGCATACTAGCCACAAAGTGGGTTATACAATCAAGTCCGTTGGCACTTATTGGATTTTGGATTCCATACAATGGCAGAGCTACCGGGGTACCGCTCATCACAGTACGGGGCCTAGATCACCGTACCGAGGATCACTCCCAATCCCCTGCAACACAAAGCCGGAACCATCCCTTACTGGATAATTCCGAATAAAATCACCCCACAGATGGCCGTCGCCAACTGCACCACTAAGCCGAAATAAAAGAAGGAACTCTCTAGACAGGGATGACCTTACTCTCAGTGGGTGCTACCCATGAAGCCTTGCTGCACCTCCCCTGTTTTAGCCATTCCCGGTTGATGAGGCTTGAGGTTACGATTTACCTTTAAATCAGAACACATCACTTAGAATGCTCATCGTCCACCTGACGATGTTCTGAAAGCATTCAATCCATACAAGTTCGTTCCGGGTTCGAACGAAACCGAAGGCATTATCTCGTTACACTCGTTTTGGAATCACCCTCAGAGTTAACGACAATAACCCTTGCACTTTGAATCTTCATCTTCACTTGAGATTCACGACCTATCGTTAATTTGGATCGATGTGGTATTCGGGTCTCCAGACCTGGAATTCCGGTATACGGAAACCCGATCCCGGTCTCATCGAAATCCAAAACGTATCTTTTAAGGCCAAGTTGTTTTAAGGTTAAAACAATTCATTTAGTTGTCTATACTACACGGATAGATAATTCACAACAGATAATCTACATTATCACAAACAGATAATTCATATTATCATTTCAATTTAACCAAAGCATCCATATCATAGATCAGCATATCTCTTATCAGAGATAACAACAATGCAAAGCATTCTATATTATTCATTCATCCCTAAGAAATGATTTATATCATCTCTAATTAATTTAAAGTGAATTAAATTAATTACCTCATTTTATAAATCCTTCTTACTTAATCATTAATTAAACCAATAATTAATCATACTTTAAGTATCATCTTAATTAATCAATCCTGATTAATTATACTTTAATTACCTTAAGTAATTAACTCTTAATTAATTTCACAAGTTAATTAACTTAAATCATTCAGTAATTTATCTTTAATTACTTCATCTATTAATTAACTGTATTTAATTACATTAATCCTTAATTAATTATAATTAATTAATTACTTTAATCACTTATTATTTATTAATTAATCTTAATTAATCAATTCTTAATTACATCATTAATTATATTAATTAATGATCCTTAATTACTCTTAATTAATTATCTTATTTAAATAAATTACATTTAATAATTAATTAGTCACATTTATTAATCACCTTTGATTAATCTCATCTAGTAATTAACTACCCTTAATTACTCTTCCATAAATTAATTACTCATTAATTAATTATCTTTTAATTAATCCCTTGATTAATTATTTAAAAGTAATTAACTCAAATTACTTTCATTATATCATCCTTAGTTAATTACATCCACTAATTAACTTTAATTACTTTCCTAAGTAATTACACTTTCACTAATTACATTTAAGTAATTATACTTATCACATAACCAAGTGATTATCTTAAATTAATTAAATTAATTAATTTAACTTATCAAATTATTTAATTAATTACCTTAAGTAATTAATTACCTTAATTACTTCCATTAAATAATTATACTTAACCAATTCATAAAAGATTATCATTAGTTAATTAATCTACTTGATTATCAAAATTAATCATATTAATTAATTATTTAATAATCTCTAATTAATGATCTCTCATTAATTATTAACAATTCTTTATTTAAGTAATTAAACTTAAATCAAACATTATTAATTTACAAATAAATAAATTCTTAATTACTAATTAATTAATTTCTAATTTCTTAATCAATTACTTAATTAATCTTTAATTACTTGATTAATTAATTCCTAATCATTTATTAATAATCTATACTTATCTAATTAAATGATCCTTAATTCCAAATTAATTAACCTTTAACTAATTTACTTATAATCTTAATTAATTAACCCAAATCATTAATTAATTCAATTATTAAATTATCCTTTAATCACCTTATTAATTTAATGAATCCTAAATCATTAAACTTTAATTAATCTCTAAATTAAAGTACTAATCTTTATAACAACTTTAATTATTATTAACAAAAGATTTTAAACATTTTACCTTAAAATCTTTCCTTAATTCATTTCAAATTAAAGATTTAAATTTGAATTACAAATTTAACTTTAACCAATTTTAAATTAAATTTACAAAATCTTTTTAATCCAAATGTTAAAGAAACACTTAACATTTATAAAAGAAATTTACAAGATTTTTGAACCCATTTATTTAAATTCAAACCTTTTTAAAATATACTTTAAACAATTTAAATTTGAAAACTTTCTTTTATTTCAAACTGGAATGCAGATTAAACTTTGATTACAGATTAACTTTAGATTTTTAAACCTACTTACATTTAAATCTTCATTTTAAAATTCAAACCTTTAACCATTTTAAAGTAGTTAAAACAATTTAGATTTAAAAACTTATATTATTCCAAAACTAAGATTCAAACTAAATTAGATTCCAGATTAAACTTTGATTTAAACTTAGTTTAAATCTCTTCTTTACAATTTAAAAATTTAGTTTTAAATTTAAATCTGACAGGTTTTAAAACCTGTAACACAGTAATTTGACTCGAGCTTATACTACAATTGCTTCGAGTCCAACCCCACGTTACTTCGAGTTAAACGCTCGAATCACTCGAGAATCACTCGAGTACACTTCTCTGCCAAAACCAATCTCCACCCGTATCCAAATCATCACCGTGCACGTGCACGATGACACCGCTCCACTTCGATCACCGCCGATGATCTCTCCAAGTCATCGATCACCTTCATACCCAAATACGATCATCAGAACCTCGACATCAACTCGAATTCGAAATCGAACATCACGCCCAAACCTGGAACAAGAAACTGGATCAACACTTCAAACTGGAAAACGTTCGAACTCACTCCTCCGACCACCATCGTCCTTGAAACTCCGGCGAAGACCTCGTCAACCCACCATCTTCCAGTACCCAAAACCTCAGGCAACTCGATCAACAGAGGAAATCAAACCCAAGCAAAAACTGTAACCCAGTAAAACTAGGTTTAGAAACTCAAATCAACAACCACCATCGCCACGGTCATCTATACGGCCATCCAACATTTTTCTCTTAATCCCCTATTACTCCTCTATCACCAGAGAAAATTCCGACCACTCCGATGAACTAGATCGTCAGAGGCAACCTAAAACTCTTATTTTGATCAACCACGAACTGCTCCCTCAACCTACTTCTAAAAATTATAATTTTAGTTGTAAAAATCATGGTTTCATTCGAGTATTCGATTTATATCCCTGAATTTATAAACTAAGATGTTTGAAATTTCACAAAACTCTAACTTTCCTGTTTTTAGAGTTTTCCAGAGTAGAATTAAATTTATTATTGCCTTAAGTACAAATTTAAACTAAAGTTTACAATTTAACAACCAAGTTGGACTTGCATATTTAAGTTTAAGTAGTGACAAGATCAAAGATTGAATTTTTATATCCAAAACTGGGAGACTGGGAAGTAAAAACAGAGAGCACCCAGATGAACAATACATACATATCACACATTCATATATATACAGAGAAAAGCACTAATATACTAATGCATTTAAACATAATCATTTCAGAGATCTCATGCAACCAGATTCTACTTAAGTTATCTTAAATAAAATGTTACTCACAGGTTTGAAATGAAGAACAGAGCTTCATTTTGAAACTGCTTTGAAAACTTTTTAAAACTTGAATGCTGATTTTGAAACTTGCATGCATGCTCTAAAATCTTGTTTGTTGAGATGTTGCTTAGATCAGTTGTACTGAAATGATCTTGCTTCCAGATTTGAAAGAAAGAACAGGCTTTTGATTCCAGGTTTTGAAAAAAATGCAGACTTTGTTTTGATAATCTCTGGTTTGAAGAATTGATGTTCAGACTTATTTCCAGGTTTAAGATTTCAGGCTTTGATTTTGATCTTGGAAAATGATTTACAGGTTTTGAGGAGTGTTACTTGCTGATTTTGTTTTTGAGAAATTTGTTTTCAGCTGAAGTTGTAGTTTTGATTCTCTTTTGATTTTAGTTTTGAATTTGGTTTTCGGTTTTAGTTTAGAGATGAAGAAAAGAAATTGGAAAGAGGAGCATTAGCCTGGTTTCTTCTAATAACACTTATTTATAAATTATAATTGATAAGAAAAATTGTTGCCACTTGTTAATTCAAATCATCTTTAGCTTACACATGTATTTCTCATAATTTCCTTAATTGACAAGTGTTTAGACTAGTTTTATATATATAAATTCCTATTTTTTTATATTAATATGTTAAGGTTATACTTATATATATATATTCAAATTATATTTAACAAGCTATATTCAAAAATAAAATAAAAACAAACCTTTTTGTTAATAAATTTCTATTTTAAACTTAAACTAAAATAAATTTAAACAATTAACATTTATCTTGAGTATTTAAAAACCATATAGTTATTTATCAAATATCTTTGAAAAGCTAAATATTATTTTAAATCATAATTTCCAAATTACCAAAATATTAGAAATTTAAAAACATAACTTTATTTGTTAAATTCAAACCCACTCATCTATTTACAATATATACACTTATATATATATTATAAATAGAAATCATTCTATTAAACTTTTAAAAGATAAATTACTAATTAAATATTTATTTAATTAGATTATTAAATTTATTCAAATTTATTAACAAAGATCAACAAATCAATTTAATTATTAAATATAAATTATTAAATTGATATTGTCCAAATTCCCGGGATATCACATTCCTCCCCCCTTAAAATAATTTCGTCCCCGAAATTTAAACAAAGGTAATTTAATAATCTATTCAATATTTAACAAGCATATATTATCAACCATATGCTAACAACCATAGCAAACAATCATCCAATCAAACAATTCTAATTATCCAGACAAAATTCTGGATAAAATTTCCTCGAGTTTCCCCAAGTATATATATATATATATACCGGGACACTCGTTCTACAAACAATCTAAATTACGAAGCTATAGAGCTTCTACTCATCTAGATCTACAGAACTAAACAGAATATTAGACTACAGACGAGTCTGACTCAACAATCACACCTCCAGAACTGCAGATTTCAAAACCAAAGATAAATCAACTACGTACTCCCTCAGAGATACGTAAAACACAATGAATTCCAGTTATCCAAACTGACAATTCAATTCAGAAGACCAAATACTTATCCAGGTCAGAACACAGAAGAGATCCAAACTTACTTCTCCCATCCAGAGATACACTCCAAACTGCTTTCGCTGCTCAACTCTGATCTGAGGTAGAACACAAGCACAGACTGGACAACTCATTCTAGAAATAAGATTCACTGATCCATAAAGAAAACTCAGATATTCCAGCAAAACTTGAGCTGCTTCACTAACTCCATCTCTAGGAAACATCCTTCCACTAGACTGAACCACCGGTATCACTCATGGAATCCAGTTGATAAGAAAACTCAACCTCCAGATGCGGACAAACTTCTGACTTCCCTGAAAACATCAGAAAAACTCTGACAACCCAAGAGAACACTCAGACAATCGCAAGTCACTTTTGCGATCAACCCAACCTAATTCCAAACAGACTGTTCTCTCTTTACCAATCAAAACAGCTTACATTTATTTATCCAATTTATCGAAAAATTGGATCCACTCTGCTGCTTCTGAACTTCACTTCCAGAAAACTGCTCATCCAGAAAAACTTCCTGCCAATCCAAGAATACTCCGGGCTGCAACGCTGCCACAATGCCAAAGACTTCCTAACCAAAGCTCTTCGAGAAACTCGGACTCCAAACCAAACAGAAACACCATGCTGAACTCAGCCACAACACCGAAGCATACACACTTCCTTAATCTTGTTCCAAAGAAAACATCTTCGGAAACATCCATCGTCACTGTATCTCATCATACAGCTACTATTACCTGAGGTATCAAGGTACCATCACTCGCTTCTGTTCAACCGACAGATCCAACTTTACTCATCCAAACTTCAAAGATAAACTCCGAACCATTACAGTTTCCTTCGGAGATCGATGAAATTCTTCACCACAGCAAAGCTTACTCGAGACGGTATTAGGTCTACAGTCTCGACAGTTACACTTCCAACCTCAACACTCAAATTCTAACTATTGGTAGTCGTGTTACTCACACTACCACCTTATCTACCTTTATAACTTATATTGGAAAACCCGAACAGGTAACCCAACAAATAGGTAGAAATATATATATATATATTTTTAAAATGATACTTTTTATATAGAAATTATTTCTGGGTAAAATTATTTCATTTACCTCTTTAAAACAATACTGTGTCGAATTGTTCTATTTAAGTGTTTAGAGATCCCTATCAATAACGTTAATTACTCGTATTGACCAGAATCCATAAACTACTCAATAAACCAACCAACACAATATAAAACCATTTTATATTCACTAACAAATACGCGCTCATATCTATTAATACACTCAAATTCCCACCAGAGCCAAGGTTATCGCTAGCCTAAGCTCTGATACCATATGTAACGACCCGACTTTCCACTCCCGGAAAATCGCATCGACAGTAAAGAAAGAAAGGGGTGAGAAGTAGAAAAGAAGAGAAAGAAAGAAACAACACATCAGAATCTCACAGCGGAAACGGAACAAATTATAATATATCACATAACTAATACATAATCTTTACATAATCAGAGTACACAACTTATACATCACTTACTAGACAGTTATAAACATCTGTCTAGACATTACAACTCAAATACAAGACAAGACACTATCACAGATATCAACACAGCGGAATACTATATCTACGAACGCCGAAGCCTCCTGCTCCATTGCTCCTCCATAATTCGTCAAGGCTAACCTGAATTCCCTTGGCTACTCGTAAAAATTTGAGTACCCAAGAGTTTATAAAACAGAAATAAACAACTTGGGTCAGACATGGGTCTGGTGTGAGTAACAGGTTAAACTTGTTTAACTTCAAAACCTTTTGAAAGAAAAAGGTATCACATAAGACTCCCCACAAATAAACATGGGTAAGTTTTTACCTTACGCTAACCAAAACATTTGATAGGAAATTCGATTGTATTATAATAGGGTCTAGGGTTTTCAAGTAAATAAGAAATAGCTGAAATTGTTACATTATTAAATTCCAGCATACTAGCCACAAAGTGGGTTATACAATCAAGTCCGTTGGCACTTATTGGATTTTGGATTCCATACAATGGCAGAGCTACCGGGGTACCGCTCATCACAGTACGGGGCCTAGATCACCGTACCGAGGATCACTCCCAATCCCCTGCAACACAAAGCCGGAACCATCCCTTACTGGATAATTCCGAATAAAATCACCCCATAGATGGCCGTCG
Source organism: Allium fistulosum (assembly GCA_030737815.1). NCBI lineage: Eukaryota > Viridiplantae > Streptophyta > Magnoliopsida > Asparagales > Amaryllidaceae > Allium > Allium fistulosum. The sequence continues at coordinate 739,264,856 of CM060906.1, forward strand.
CCAACTGCACCACTAAGCCGAAATAAAAGAAGGAACTCTCTAGACAGGGATGACCTTACTCTCAGTGGGTGCTACCCACGAAGCCTTGCTGCACCTCCCCTGTTTTAGCCATTCCCGGTTGATGAGGCTTGAGGTTACGATTTACCTTTAAATCAGAACACATCACTTAGAATGCTCATCGTCCACCTGACGATGTTCTGAAAGCATTCAATCCATACAAGTTCGTTCCGGGTTCGAACGAAACCGAAGGCATTATCTCGTTACACTCGTTTTGGAATCACCCTCAGAGTTAACGACAATAACCCTTGCACTTTGAATCTTCATCTTCACTTGAGATTCACGACCTATCGTTAATTTGGATCGATGTGGTATTCGGGTCTCCAGACCTGGAATTCCGGTATACGGAAACCCGATCCCGGTCTCATCGAAATCCAAAACGTATCTTTTAAGGCCAAGTTGTTTTAAGGTTAAAACAATTCATTTAGTTGTCTATACTACACGGATAGATAATTCACAACAGATAATCTACATTATCACAAACAGATAATTCATATTATCATTTCAATTTAACCAAAGCATCCATATCATAGATCAGCATATCTCTTATCAGAGATAACAACAATGCAAAGCATTCTATATTATTCATTCATCCCTAAGAAATGATTTATATCATCTCTAATTAATTTAAAGTGAATTAAATTAATTACCTCATTTTATAAATCCTTCTTACTTAATCATTAATTAAACCAATAATTAATCATACTTTAAGTATCATCTTAATTAATCAATCCTGATTAATTATACTTTAATTACCTTAAGTAATTAACTCTTAATTAATTTCACAAGTTAATTAACTTAAATCATTCAGTAATTTATCTTTAATTACTTCATCTATTAATTAACTGTATTTAATTACATTAATCCTTAATTAATTATAATTAATTAATTACTTTAATCACTTATTATTTATTAATTAATCTTAATTAATCAATTCTTAATTACATCATTAATTATATTAATTAATGATCCTTAATTACTCTTAATTAATTATCTTATTTAAATAAATTACATTTAATAATTAATTAGTCACATTTATTAATCACCTTTGATTAATCTCATCTAGTAATTAACTACCCTTAATTACTCTTCCATAAATTAATTACTCATTAATTAATTATCTTTTAATTAATCCCTTGATTAATTATTTAAAAGTAATTAACTCAAATTACTTTCATTATATCATCCTTAGTTAATTACATCCACTAATTAACTTTAATTACTTTCCTAAGTAATTACACTTTCACTAATTACATTTAAGTAATTATACTTATCACATAACCAAGTGATTATCTTAAATTAATTAAATTAATTAATTTAACTTATCAAATTATTTAATTAATTACCTTAAGTAATTAATTACCTTAATTACTTCCATTAAATAATTATACTTAACCAATTCATAAAAGATTATCATTAGTTAATTAATCTACTTGATTATCAAAATTAATCATATTAATTAATTATTTAATAATCTCTAATTAATGATCTCTCATTAATTATTAACAATTCTTTATTTAAGTAATTAAACTTAAATCAAACATTATTAATTAACAAATAAATAAATTCTTAATTACTAATTAATTAATTTCTAATTTCTTAATCAATTACTTAATTAATCTTTAATTACTTGATTAATTAATTCCTAATCATTTATTAATAATCTATACTTATCTAATTAAATGATCCTTAATTCCAAATTAATTAACCTTTAACTAATTTACTTATAATCTTAATTAATTAACCCAAATCATTAATTAATTCAATTATTAAATTATCCTTTAATCACCTTATTAATTTAATGAATCCTAAATCATTAAACTTTAATTAATCTCTAAATTAAAGTACTAATCTTTATAACAACTTTAATTATTATTAACAAAAGATTTTAAACATTTTACCTTAAAATCTTTCCTTAATTCATTTCAAATTAAAGATTTAAATTTGAATTACAAATTTAACTTTAACCAATTTTAAATTAAATTTACAAAATCTTTTTAATCCAAATGTTAAAGAAACACTTAACATTTATAAAAGAAATTTACAAGATTTTTGAACCCATTTATTTAAATTCAAACCTTTTTAAAATATACTTTAAACAATTTAAATTTGAAAACTTTCTTTTATTTCAAACTGGAATGCAGATTAAACTTTGATTACAGATTAACTTTAGATTTTTAAACCTACTTACATTTAAATCTTCATTTTAAAATTCAAACCTTTAACCATTTTAAAGTAGTTAAAACAATTTAGATTTAAAAACTTATATTATTCCAAAACTAAGATTCAAACTAAATTAGATTCCAGATTAAACTTTGATTTAAACTTAGTTTAAATCTCTTCTTTACAATTTAAAAATTTAGTTTTAAATTTAAATCTGACAGGTTTTAAAACCTGTAACACAGTAATTTGACTCGAGCTTATACTACAATTGCTTCGAGTCCAACCCCACGTTACTTCGAGTTAAACGCTCGAATCACTCGAGAATCACTCGAGTACACTTCTCTGCCAAAACCAATCTCCACCCGTATCCAAATCATCACCGTGCACGTGCACGATGACACCGCTCCACTTCGATCACCGCCGATGATCTCTCCAAGTCATCGATCACCTTCATACCCAAATACGATCATCAGAACCTCGACATCAACTCGAATTCGAAATCGAACATCACGCCCAAACCTGGAACAAGAAACTGGATCAACACTTCAAACTGGAAAACGTTCGAACTCACTCCTCCGACCACCATCGTCCTTGAAACTCCGGCGAAGACCTCGTCAACCCACCATCTTCCAGTACCCAAAACCTCAGGCAACTCGATCAACAGAGGAAATCAAACCCAAGCAAAAACTGTAACCCAGTAAAACTAGGTTTAGAAACTCAAATCAACAACCACCATCGCCACGGTCATCTATACGGCCATCCAACATTTTTCTCTTAATCCCCTATTACTCCTCTATCACCAGAGAAAATTCCGACCACTCCGATGAACTAGATCGTCAGAGGCAACCTAAAACTCTTATTTTGATCAACCACGAACTGCTCCCTCAACCTACTTCTAAAAATTATAATTTTAGTTGTAAAAATCATGGTTTCATTCGAGTATTCGATTTATATCCCTGAATTTATAAACTAAGATGTTTGAAATTTCACAAAACTCTAACTTTCCTGTTTTTAGAGTTTTCCAGAGTAGAATTAAATTTATTATTGCCTTAAGTACAAATTTAAACTAAAGTTTACAATTTAACAACCAAGTTGGACTTGCATATTTAAGTTTAAGTAGTGACAAGATCAAAGATTGAATTTTTATATCCAAAACTGGGAGACTGGGAAGTAAAAACAGAGAGCACCCAGATGAACAATACATACATATCACACATTCATATATATACAGAGAAAAGCACTAATATACTAATGCATTTAAACATAATCATTTCAGAGATCTCATGCAACCAGATTCTACTTAAGTTATCTTAAATAAAATGTTACTCACAGGTTTGAAATGAAGAACAGAGCTTCATTTTGAAACTGCTTTGAAAACTTTTTAAAACTTGAATGCTGATTTTGAAACTTGCATGCATGCTCTAAAATCTTGTTTGTTGAGATGTTGCTTAGATCAGTTGTACTGAAATGATCTTGCTTCCAGATTTGAAAGAAAGAACAGGCTTTTGATTCCAGGTTTTGAAAAAAATGCAGACTTTGTTTTGATAATCTCTGGTTTGAAGAATTGATGTTCAGACTTATTTCCAGGTTTAAGATTTCAGGCTTTGATTTTGATCTTGGAAAATGATTTACAAGTTTTGAGGAGTGTTACTTGCTGATTTTGTTTTTGAGAAATTTGTTTTCAGCTGAAGTTGTAGTTTTGATTCTCTTTTGATTTTAGTTTTGAATTTGGTTTTCGGTTTTAGTTTAGAGATGAAGAAAAGAAATTGGAAAGAGGAGCATTAGCCTGGTTTGTTCTAATAACACTTATTTATAAATTATAATTGATAAGAAAAATTGTTGCCACTTGTTAATTCAAATCATCTTTAGCTTACACATGTATTTCTCATAATTTCCTTAATTGACAAGTGTTTAGACTAGTTTTATATATATAAATTCCTATTTTTTTATATTAATATGTTAAGGTTATACTTATATATATATATTCAAATTATATTTAACAAGCTATATTCAAAAATAAAATAAAAACAAACCTTTTTGTTAATAAATTTCTATTTTAAACTTAAACTAAAATAAATTTAAACAATTAACATTTATCTTGAGTATTTAAAAACCATATAGTTATTTATCAAATATCTTTGAAAAGCTAAATATTATTTTAAATCATAATTTCCAAATTACCAAAATATTAGAAATTTAAAAACATAACTTTATTTGTTAAATTCAAACCCACTCATCTATTTACAATATATACACTTATATATATATTATAAATAGAAATCATTCTATTAAACTTTTAAAAGATAAATTACTAATTAAATATTTATTTAATTAGATTATTAAATTTATTCAAATTTATTAACAAAGATCAACAAATCAATTTAATTATTAAATATAAATTATTAAATTGATATTGTCCAAATTCCCGGGATATCACAATATATTACTAAATAATAAATTAATCAATAATTATTGGATATTAATTATTAATCAATAAACTATAGTAAATTACGAATTAATAATTATTAAAATTGTAAATGTAACAACCCTAGATTTTTGCATATATTTTAAATTTGACTTTATTTTATTTTGAAATTATTTTTAAACTTGTTTTATTTCAAACATTTAAATTTTAAATATAAATTCTGATTATCATATGACATATAATTCCAAACTTGTATAAATTGAATATTTTCCTGAAAAGTATATTTATGGTCAAACTGGTCAAACATTGACTTTTAAATTTTAAATTTAAATTCTTAAATTTTATTTTTTATTATGAAAATAAATTTAATAACATGAATACTGCTTTTCGTTTCGTTGAAAACGGATTTAAATTGTTAAAGTTATACTATTTTCAATATTGTGTGTAAACTCATTTATTTAGCAATATTGTCTATTTTAAATTATATAAATTATATTTTTATTGTCATATTTTGTTTTAATATGTGCTAATATGTTATTTTATATCTTTAAATATTTTTAAAGTGATAAAATAATTTTTCTAAAGTATATTTGAATTTATTCCAATTTATAAAGCCTAGTTATATATATATTGCCATTTTAATTTCTTTGTTTAATTGGTTTTATTTAAATTTTATTTATTTAATTTATACATTTATTTTTATTTCTGAGTTTTAATCTTTATTTATCAGTATTTTATATGTATTTAAAATTTCAAAAGAAATTAGATAAATTTGAAGAGTTTTGAGACCTTTTATTTGCCTAAGTCCTTTTGTTTTCCACCGTTTCATTTTCAATCAATACATCAATTATTTTGGCCGACTTCTCTTCTTTGCTTCAGCCGTACCTATTCTTCATTTTTCATGCAACAAACAAATACTTCTCAACCTCCAAAAGTTCAACCACCATTCTTGAGAAAAAGTTTTGGTAAATTCTATTTCTTTTTCATCTTTTTCTTCTTGCTTATGTGATTTTTGCACTTGTTTTCAACCTTCTATGGATCGGCTCCTCCTTCCTCCTTCACCTTGGCTGCCTCCATCACCATCGCATCTGGTCAACACCACTTCCAGCGCATTCCCAACCATGTCCGTACATCCATCATGACAAGATCCTCCTAAAAATGAACAAAACTTCACCTATATGTGCAAGCCGAGCCCATCCACCTTCCATCACCTCAAACCTCCACTTTGGCCGGCCAAACACCACCACCACCGGCCATAGATGATCTAAAACACCTCTACCACGTCACCCCTGACCCACCTGAACCTGGCCCTGACTTGTATTGCTTTGGCCGAGCCTTTGTTTGCCTTGAATACATGTTGTATTGACTTGAAGTTGTGTATACATGCACACATTTCTTTGCATCACTTTTGCCCCATCACCATACATGTTTGGCCGACCCTATGGAACCCAAAACCAGATCCAAACCCACACCTTAGCCATGCATTTTAGACCTGTAGTTGTAGCTGAAGCATATGATGTTGAAAGCAAGTGCAAATACTTTGGTTTTGTTTTATGCCTTTGTTCCTAACATTGTTTAGTGGCATCTTGTTTTGAAACTTATGTTTTACATATTTGTTTGTCTCATGTATTGAAGGAGATTAATCTTTGGCTCTCCCAATCTCAAATCATATTCATGTTGTCATGCTTTCGAAGTTCGTTGTTGTGTACTTTTGGTCTATCATCTCCAGCTTAAACAAGCGAGTAAATCTCACCAGACTAATATGTACTTATATAGTTGATAAACTGACATCACTTGAATCTGTAAATGCATATCATCCATTTATAACTGTTATATTATGATCATATGATGCTCACCCCTGTTATTACCCATGTTATATCATCAGATACTATTATATGATGCTATTTTGTTATTTGTATCAGTTTTTTCACACTACAAGTTCCTTGCTAGTATAGAAATCACTATAGGTTGAAATGATACATACACAAATGGACTTTAGAATAGGGAAAATCGTTATGGGCTGAAATGATAGGCCTGAACGGTTTTTTTTTATTTATTTTATTTAACTTGGGATTGCGGGTTTGAAATGATAAAACCCGGTTTTTCTTTGTAAACTACGGATTGAAATGATACATATCCGTATCACTTGACCTAGGCTAGAAAATTATATATAGACAAGTGGTTTATATATTTTTCTGAAAATTTTAAAATATTTTAAAAATGTAAATATTATGATATTTTGATTTAAACTTTATTAAAATGATTTCTATAAAATATGGTGATTTTCTACAAATTAAACAAGCGAATTAAGTAAATAGTGAAGTAGAATTTGAAATATAAGTTAATTTTGGAATTTATGATTTTGTTTATAAATGGAATTTATGTAAAGTAAGGAAATATGACAAATTTGATTTAAAAGATGAATTTAATGATTTTTTTAAGTAATAATAATTTTTAAAAGTGTTAATGATTTTGTATAAATTAAAATATGGAATAAATGAATGTTTAAGTTGAAAATTTTGAAATATAACTTAAATTGGGAAATTGTGAATTTTGTTAAAAGTGAAATTTAAATTAAGTAAAATAAATGGAAATAAGTTATATTTTGGAAATTTAAACTTAGTTGTTAAGTTAAGAATTTAATTAAAGAAATGAAATTTAATTGTTATTTAATTTGATTTTTGTATTGAAATTTGACTTTATAAAAATCATAGGAATAAAGGTAATTAAATGATTGTTTTTAAATGTGAAAATATATGATTTTATAAGTTAAAATGATTTATGTTAAAAGTTAATTATGTTGTAAATAAAACTCTGAATTTGATTTGACAGCATTTTTGAAATGTAATGTAAAGAGATTACAGCATTGGAAAATGCTGTAGTTGTTTTAAATGAACCAAATAGAAAATTTGAACTAAGGGTTATTACAGCACTTTGTTAGTGCTATAGTTGTTAAATTTAACTAAATTTTTAATTGAAACTAAATTAAGATATTGCAGCATTTAAATGTCGTCTTTTGTTAATGAACTGTTTTTAAACATAACATTTCGTAGCATTTTCTAAGTGCTGCGAAAGTTGAATTTTTTTGTTTAATAAATTCAAATGAATAGATGATCTTTGAAAAAGATTAAATTTTGGAAATTAAATATTTAATTATTAAATATAATGAATTGACTTTAAATGATTTAAATGGAATAGTTGATTTTGGAAATACAACTATTTTGAAATATGATTAAATGGTATTTAAATTTAAATTAAATAGATGATGTTTTGAAATGATATTTTGATATTTTGAAATGAATTTGAAATGATATTAAATCTTGGAATAAATAATTGAAGTTTATATTAGTATGAAAAATATTTGGTTTACTTGTAATTTGAATCTATTCAAAAAGATATTAGACTTATGAAATATAGGATAATAAAGCTTTGGAATTTATTTTATAATTTGAATAGTTATTTTGTGGATAAATCTATATTTGAAATTTATAAGATTTGAAATGGTCTATGGAAATTTATTTGAAATAAATGATTAAATTGAATTAAAACTTTGGAAATTGAATACTTGATTTGAAATATAATAATTACACTTTTAAATGAATTTAAATGAATTAATTTGTTGGAATATAAATTATTTAAAGGTGACTTGAAATGATAATAAATGAAGGATATCTTTGAATTTAAAAAGGTATTAAAAGTTGAATATTTGGATTTGAACTCAAATGATGATTTGAAATGAAGTTTTCAAAGGATATGATATTTTGATATATTAAAATGGTTTGAAATGATGTTTTGAAAAGATATGATATTTTGATATATATTATATGATTTGAAATAAAGTTTTTGAAAGATATGATATTTTGATATATTAAATGATTTGAAATAAAGTTTTTGAAAGATATAATATTTTGATATATTAAATGATTTGAAATGAAGTTTTTGAAAGGATATGATATTTTGATATATTAAAATGATTTGAAATGAAGTTTTGAAATGATATGATATTTTAAATATATTGAAATTGTTTGGAATTAATCTTTATTTTGATAAAGATTTGGATTTGAAATGATATTCTATTCTGAAGTATAAACTGTTTTTAAATTATAACTACGGGTTATAATAACGATTGGTTGTTAAAGAGACCAGGATCGGATATGGACATACTCTCTGTCGATACCGAAAACCACTTTAACAACTGTCTATGCGGTGGAGTTTCCAGAATGAAGTAGGATGGTGGCGACGATCCTAAGGTATATACGTGGACCCAACTACCGTGAGTTGGCATAAGGTGGCTAAAACAAGAGCGATCGACGGGCCAAGGAGGTAGCACCTCTGATTGGACACACTTCTCCGATACCATTCTATTACTTGTGATTGTTTTAGTGCGCACCCTTGATTTGGGAGTGTTGTTCGAGGTGGGCGGTAGTGGCTGCTATGCGTCACCACCAGTCCGGATGCGTAATTGGTATATCTACTGACGCAGCGGATTATACAAAACAATGTAGATCGATGAAAGTAGCAATCGATGAGTTGCTGTATACTGAAATGCCCAAATTCGTTGATCCGAAGATACCGAATTCTAGCTATCCCTGACACGTTGATCGCGCACGATACCGTGAGAAGAGATCTTCAATTCTTCGAGTGTTGATCAAGCGCACTTGATTCCGCGAATTGGCTTCTGCAATCGTTGAATCGAGCGCACTCGATTAACCGAAAGAGGAGATAGGAGATTACACTCAACTACCAATTTAAATTGAGAGCACAAAGCTAACAAAGAGAATTTTATTTCAAATCAACTAAACTATTACAAATGACCACACATGCCTATTTATAGGCTACAACTCACACGTCAAAACAGAACAAACTTTCCACAACACTTAGGTCGTGAACGACCTACGACCTAAAAATGGTGCGAACTATAAAACCCAGCGACTTGGTATAGGTCGTTAACGACCTAACAGTTCACATTACAATACAACCACATATTACAAACTAACATACAAGACAACATAGCAACTTTACAACACTTAGGTCGTACACGACCTATCAAGACCTCCGACTTAAACTAACAGTTACAACAGCTAAACGACTCAACAAATGAACGGCATCTGGAGCTCCGCGACTTAAGAATGAACGGCATCCCTTCATTAGCGACCTAACAGAAGCGACTTCAGAAAGTCTTCGCGACTTAAGACTCCACGACTTAAGAACTGTACAATCATACGACATAACATCTGTATCCATCAGCGACCTAAGGAATCAACGGCAGAGATTAAAGCGGCTTAAAGAATCTACGTCTTCAAACTTCAGCGACCTAAAATAAAGCGGCATCCAACCCAACGACTTAACAAGTTCGCGACCTAAGGATTTCCTGCGACCTAGCTTTCTTCGCGACTTAAGACTTTACGCGACCTATCTTAGATCGTAGCTCGATGCAGTCTTCTTCCAGAATATCAGAGCGACCTATCTTATGTCATAGCTCGCTTACGCGACCTAAAGTAGGTCGTAACCCTTTATCTCGTTGCATTCCATCACCTTGAAGCCCGTAACTCGCATGCCAACTTTGTTAGGTCGTGAGCGACCTAAAACTTCGTTAGGTCGGAGCATCCTTTTAGGTCGTTCCAGCGACCTATTCCTTTCCTTTAGCTCGCCATTCTCAAACCCATTAGGTCGTGGCTCTTTTTCAGGTGATTTGTTAGGTCATTCCCACGACCTATGCCTTAGCTCGTTAGGTCGTATGCGATCTAACAACGTGTTAGGTCGTTTGAGCGCGTTTCCACTAGATCGTTGCTGATCTTCCCTACGTCGTTGGAGCGACTTATAGACTTCGTTAGGTCAGTCGCGACCTATGACTTTAGGTCGGATTCGACCTATCACCATGTTACGACCTATGACTTCTTTCTGGGCTGCATCATCCTCCCCAGGTTGAGAAAAATTTGTCCTCGAATTTGTAAATTCTTCCTCATCAACTTGTTCATTCCCATAATATGGTACAAGATGCTTAACATTGAATACGTCAGAAGTGTACACATCCTCCGGTAGCTTCAATCTGTAAGCATTTTCATTAATCTGTTTCACAACTTCTACAGGACCAATTTTTCTGGCTTTCAACTTATTATAAGCGCCTATTGGAAAACGATCCTTTGTTAACACTGCATAAACCATATCTCCTTCATTAAATTCAACACTCCTTCGCTTCAGATCTGCAGATCGTTTGTATTTCTCATTTGCCTTTTCCAACCGTTCTTGAACGGTTCTATGACACTCCGTCAACCCTTTAACAAAATCAGCAGCTTTCTTAACTGTCCCCTTCGAGTGTGGTATTACCGTTAAATCCAACGGTCCCTTCGGTAAGCTTGAATACACTATCTGAAACAGACTGAAACCCGTACTACGGTTTACAGCATGATTATGAGCAAACTCTGCCTGGCATAACTTCACATCCCAACTCTTCAGATTGTCTTGCACTAGACATCTCAACAAATTTCCCAATGATCGGTTCACAACCTCGGACTGTCCATCCGTCTGCGGATGATAAGCGCTGCTAAAGTTCAACTTCGTTCCGACCATCTTCCACAAACTTAGCCAAAAATGACTTAGAAAACGAGTATCCCTATCCGACACAATCGATTCTGGAAATCCGTGAAGTCGATATATTTCTTTGAAAAACAATTGAGCAACATGAACAACATCCGCCATCTTCTTACAAGCAATAAAATGTGCCATTTTCGAAAAACGGTCAACCACCACATAAATGGAGTCATTACCACGCTGTGTTCTTGGCAACCCCAACACAAAGTCCATACTCACATCAACCCATGGTTTAGTTGGTACAGGTAACGGCATATATAAACCAGCATTAGTCGTGGTTCCTTTCGAAACCTGACAGATATGACATCGCTCCACAAACCTCTCCACCTCTTTCCTCATCGATAGCCAAAAGTAAGACTATGAAATCAACTGTAACGCACAGTCTCTCCCAACATGTCCTTCTTCATGTAGCTCTTTTACAATCTTCATTCTCAAACTACAATCAGGTATGCACAATCGATTTCCTTTGAATAGAAAACCGTCTACCATCATAAACTCATCCGTCTTCCCCTCCTTAACTTTATCAACAAACTTTGCAAAGTAAGGATCTTCGTCAAATAACTCTGGTAACACATCGAATCCCGTTACTTCAATCTTCATTGTTGTTAACAAATGATTCCTTCTACTCAAAGCATCCGCAACACGATTCGTCACTCCCGATTTGTGTTTAACAACAAAAGTAAACTGTTGCAGATATGCAATCCATGATGCATGTCTCGCTGAAATCTTGTCTTGCCCTTGTAAATGCTTTAATGCCTCATGATCAGTGTAAAGAACAAACTCTTTCTGAAATAGATAGTGTCTCCAGTGTTTAATAGATTGCACAACAGCATAAAATTCCACATCATATGTACTATATCTCATCTTTGCTCCTGATAACTTCTCGCTAAAGTATGCAATCGGACGTCCCCTCTGACTCAACACTCCTCCAATCCCAACCTTGGATGCATCAGTATGTAGTTCAAACACTAGCTGAAAATCTGGTAATATTAGAATTGGTGCAGACGTCAAGAGTCCTTTGATTCGATCAAAAGCAACCCCGGCTTCCTCCGTCCATGCAAATTGTTTACCCTTCATACAATAAGTCACAGGCGCCATCACACTACTAAAGTGTGGAATAAACCTTCGATAAAATGAAGCCAACCCGTGAAAACTACGAACTTCTGTTATCGTCTTGGGTTGCGGCCAATCTCTGATAGCTTCGACTTTACTTTGGTCAACCTGTATTCCTTCTTCCGACACAACATACCCCAGAAATAAAACACTCCTCGCCATGAAAACACACTTCTTTGTAGCAGCATAGAATTGTTCTTCACGTAGAATAATTAACACTTTCTTCAAATGTTGAACATGTTCTTCTGTACTAGCACTGTAGATCAGAATATCATCAAAGTAAACCACCACAAATTTTCCAATGTACGGTCTGAAAATTTGATTCATCACCCTCATGAATGTACTCGGTGCATTCGATAGACCAAACGGCATTACCAGCCATTCATACAATCCTTCCCTCGTCTTGAATGTTGTCTTCCATTCGTCCCCTGGTCTAATGTGAATCTGATGATAACCGCTCTTCAAGTCAATCTTAGAAAAGATTACGGATCCACTGATTTGATCTAATAAATCATCAAGCCTCGGCATCGGAAATCTGTATCTGACTGTGATCTTATTCAATGCTCTACTATCTGTAACGACCCTGAATTTTGAACAATTTAAATTGAAAATATTTAATTAATTTTAAATATTTGAACGATGATTTGACTTGAATTTCAAATTATTAGAATGAATTGGCGATTAAATTTTTGAATTTAATCTATTGAAAGTTGAATAAAATTTGAATCTTCAATTTTAAGCCGGTTAAAAATAATTTAAAGGCTTGGAAAATTCATATTGATAATACTGAAGGTAATAGAAGCTTCAGAATTGAATTTGAAAGCGATTTGTTCAGTATTGAAATTGTATCGTTTGAAATCAAATTTAAAAATAACCTTTCGAGGCACAGTCTCGGAATTTGACGAAACTAGCTTCATTGGGTCCGTAATATTGAATTATTACTGGATTTCAAATTCCGTATTCATCAGAATTGTTATGAGATCATACGGCGTATAAACGCGTATAAAATTAAATTGAATTCAATTGGGATTTCTGTAATAACCGGGGTTTTTGCATCGATTTGATGTCATTGTTAAACGATTTTTCTGCTAGCTAATTGCTTATAGGAGTTTTGATTCGAATTGGAATTCGTTTAATAAAAATTATCGTTGGAATTTTTGAATCGGTTAAAATTCTTTTGAGGAAAGAAAAAAAAATAATGCTGCCCTCATTTTCTTTGATACCGTGATAAATCCAAACCCGTTTCCCTTTATCCTCTCATTCCAAAACCCTAAACAAAATAAATCGAACGAAAATTAATGGCGGCTTCGTTTCCTCCATTTTCAGCTACTCCTTAAATCACGCCATAACTCACGCCTGGAATCATGCTTCCCTTTCCTCTGTTAAAACACGGAAGCCCCCCCCTTCTCTTTACAAAAATCAAATGAAAAGAAAAGAAAAAAATGGCGACGTTTGCGAATTAGGGCTTCGGCTTCGCTCGTCTTCAACTAGGGTTTCCGTTCGATTCCGCTTTGCTTGGCTTCGGCTTCGTTCAATTCAAGGGTGACCGCTTCCTTGCTCGTTCCTCCAATCTGCGACCGTCGAACAAAGGTGAGAAATTTCTCACATCTAATTCAATCTGTCTCGTGGCTATCTTGATTTCGATCGTGTTGTTCGATTTTCGTGACCTGTTCACCTTTTTGTTTTCGAACCCTTTATTTTTGTCACCTATTTTATGGCTTCGGTCGTGAATTGGAACCGATTCGAGGCTTTAATTTTGCTGTACCCATTAATTGAATTCTTTGCTTGAATTTGTCAAAAACTTTTGTACTGCCGCTTGATCATGCTTGGATGTTGGAGAGGATTGCGACTTGTTCAAAAACGTATATTGTTTGAATACTTGATGGACTTTTTGGCTTCGGTCTTGTTTTTCTGGTCACCATGGCTCGTTGGCTGTTGACCCTTGCCTTGTGTTTTTGAGTCTGCATATTGTAGCCTTGGTTATTTTGGTTTCATCCTGCTACTTTGTTACTTGACTCTTCATTTAGCTTTGGCATTGTTGCAGTTTGATGTTGCCTCTGTTTGGTATTTGTAGCAGTAGCATGTTGCATTATAGTTGCCTCATTGTCATCTGTATACATTGCAATGGTCAGGTTTTGAAATCTTTTTACTGAACATTGTTTAGATCTTCATTTCAGTCTAGTTGACACTTGATGTCACTATGCATTCATTTATCTTCATATTGGCACTGACTTCATTTTTGTCTGCACTTGGATGGCTGATCATTTGTATACACACATTTTTGTATGTATACATGTGTATGGCCACTGCATTCTGAAATCTTGAGTTTGGTTCCAGTTATACTGCTATTTGTAATTTCAGTACTTCATGTTGTTTATCCATGTACAGACCTCACTGCATCTTCACTTAAATCATTTGAACCTGTTTAGTTTACTTGTACATGCTCGGGTCTCTGATGTATACACTATTGAGTCAGTGGCCTTGGCCAGTCTCATTTGCATGCTGCACTAACTCATGTAGACAGTTGCCTATGTATCCTAGTTTTGAATTTTGAACTTGTTTGAACTGGTTGTTGACCATGGCCTTGACATTGATATGTTGATACCTGACTTCTACATACTTTTAAGTCTGTTGCCTGTTGTTTGTGGTCAGTCGCTTCGAGTTGATTTTGAATCCAGTGTACATTTAGTAGTTGTTTTCCCTTGATGCTGCTGTAGTTTGACCATTCATGTTGATGATTCACTGGACATTTTCATGTAGCTGTAGTCTTTGCTAGCTCATGTACTTGCTTGATGCATTCATGTTGGTTCAGTCTTGATTTGTTGTGTACATGCCTTCACTTGTAGCTTGACCTTGTCGATACATTGCACATGTAGTTGCACTGCTTTCAGATGTGGTCTTTGTGGTTGTTGTCCAGTTTGTACTTGACTGTTTGATTTGCAGTGATATTTTGGGTCGAGGCCATTTTGTTGCCTTTGTGTACTGCTTGGGCTATTTTGTTCTGCCTCCAAAATATTGTTGCAGTTTGAGGCTCGATTATTTGAGTTTGTACACTATGTTGCACCTTTATCTATGCACACGAGCTGGCGGGGCAGTGCACACGGGTACGAATGCACACGTATGTACGGCAGCCAATAACACTGTTTATCTCTGTTGATGATTTAAATCTGCTGATTTATTGTTTAACACTGTTT
The DNA here is from genome assembly GCA_030737815.1 of Allium fistulosum. Taxonomy (NCBI): domain Eukaryota; kingdom Viridiplantae; phylum Streptophyta; class Magnoliopsida; order Asparagales; family Amaryllidaceae; genus Allium; species Allium fistulosum. The sequence goes on from CM060906.1 coordinate 739,280,399, forward strand.
AGTGTTAAAATTTTCGTTATTCGATTTCTTTGTTAAAAGAGTCGGATAGACGAGAATTATTGTGACGGTCGTCTATTTAAATTATTACTGCCTCTATGCACTAATAACTGGTTTGAATTAGACTGACCTGTGTATTATTTTCTTTTGAATATAATACTCGGGTCAGACCGAGTATTTCTACAGCTTGAAGATTTTCGAGCAGCGAAGTTAGAGAGAGAGTAAAGAATCACTTTAGTTTTCAGAAGAAAATTGTATTTTAAGATATTCCGCTGTATCATTATCAAATTGTATAAACTCTGATGTATTCTAAAAGATTTATAGTAATGAAATAAAGATTCATTTGTTTTAATTCATTGTTATTATTCTGTGTTTCTGTGGCTGATTCTGTTTAAACGTTATAAACTAAATAACAATTCGTCTTTTTGAACGTTTCTAGTTGGTTTAATTACCGACTGGAGACGGTCAGAAGGGGGAATGTTACACTATCTGTGCACATCCTCCACGTTCCATTCTTTTTGGGTACCAATAAAGCTGGTACAGCACAAGGACTTAAACTCTCCTGCACACGCCCCTGTTCAAGCAATTCCTCTACCTGCCTCCTCAATTCTTCATGTTCCTTTGGACTCATTCGATAATGTGGTCTGTGTGGCAATACAGCACCTGGAACAAGATCTATCTGATGTTGTATATCCCTCAACGGTGGCAACTCCGTTGGTAACTCCTTTGGAAATACATCGTCAAATTCTTTCAAAACTGGCTTTGCTTCCTCCGGAATTTCAACCTATTCATTGCTCTCTCGCCCAATCAACAAAAACACTTCAGGCTCCTCCTCTACTTCCTTCACAAACTCCTTCAAAGATAACAAAGTTTTAAGCTCTTCAATCTCCTCCAACTTGTTCTCCTCCTGTTATCGCTTCTTTGGAACTAGAGTAATCTTTGTGCCTTCAAACATGAAACTGTAACTGTTGGTACACCCATCATGTTGCACCGCCCTATCATACTGCCACGGTCTTCCCAGCAACAAATGACAAACGTCCATATCTACCACATCACACCAGATTTCATCTTTATATTTCTTCCCAATTGAAAACTTCACACAAGCCCTTCGTCCAACCTTCACCTCCCCGCCTTTTCTCAACCAAGCCAACTTGTACGGTTTCGGATGTTTCTCAGTCTTCAATGCCAACTTCCTCACAGCTTCTGAAGAAATTATATTATCACAGCTTCCAGCATCAATTACAAATTTGCAAACTTTCCCCAGAATAGTACATGTTGACTGAAAAATATTGCTCCTCAACCAACTACAATCCTCCTCTTGCTTTGGTGTTAAACAGGACCTCTTCATCATTAGATTATAACCTTCGTCTCCCGACACTTCTTCTTCCTCCTCATCAGGTGGTGAATTGGAACATTCAGCTTCTTCATTCTCATCCTCAACCTCCGCTATCATAGCTCTCTTCTTCGGTTTTGGACATTCGCTACTTTTGTGACCCAATTCCTGACAATTGTAACATTTGAAACCGTTGTTAACCTTTGTCTTCTCAGCCTCCTTCACTACTGGTCTACTGATAGGTTTAGAAACATTAGAACTCCCACCAACACCCTTCACTTGATTGTTAGAATTAGTAAACACACCACTTCCTCGTCTACCCTGTTTTTCCCAAGCCAACGCCTTCTAATGTGCTTCCGCCACAGATCTTGGATCAAACATATTCACCATATCCTGGATCTGCATCCTTAATCCCCCAATGAATCTAGATGTCAGCTACTCTTCTGTTTCCATAATATCATTCCTTGCAATAAGCTGATAAAACTCATCCGCATAATCATTAACAGTTTTTGTGCCCTGCCTCAAATTCTGCAGACGTTGATACATCAAAGATTGATAATTGTAAGGTAAGAACGTTGCTTTCATCAATTTCTTCATCTTCTACCAAGATTCAACTTTTGACTTCCCCATTCGTTCACGTGTAAGTTTGGTTTGCTGCCACCATGCCAAAGCTCTACCCCTCAACCTTGTAGCAACCAACTTCACTCTACGATGTTCTGGAACTTCGTTGAAGTCAAAAATCTCTTCAACATTAGCCACCCAATCTAGAAACTCCTCCGCTTGCGTACCACCTTTGAATTCAGGAATTTCAGTCTTCATTCCCGACTCCCACTTGTGATCATACTCAGAGTAATTTCTTCCTTGTCCTCGTCCTTGTCCTCGAACACTACCACCATCATATTCCTCTTCAAAATCAGATTTATATCGTTGTCTATCTCGTCCACCCACATCTCTACTACCTTCACGCCTACCACCATCATCCCTTCTATCTACATTCCTTCGTTCTCGATCATCCACGTTCCTCCCATGCCTTTGATCATTGTCAACACTTCTTTCTCGATTGGATTGTGGTGAGACTCTACTTCCCCCATGATTAGATTCAGGTGAAACCCTTCTCCGATTTTGATTCATCTCTAACATCATCTTCTCTAACCGACCAATTCCTTCGTTAAGCTTTTCACTAAAATTTTCATTGATTCTTTGCTCCATCTCATCAGCTTCTTCTCTTCGATACAATACTTCTACGTTTTGATGTCGATTAGCTCTTCTTGGCAGCATGATTTGAAACTTTACAAACTCTTCAAATTCAAACACAATTCGAACTTTGATCCAAAATGAAATGGATCGAAACTTCCACTTTGTTGCAAATCGCGATGAACACGATGAACAAAATTCTCGGCCTCCAATACAAATTCGATCGAAATAACTTCGAACAAGCTCTACTAACTCGGTCGACTTGATTGGAGATGCTCGGCTCAACTTGATTTCTTCAAAACTCCAAAATGATTAGGCTCCAAGTCTCGATCTAGCTATGATTGGCTAGAACAAGCTCTGATACCAAAACTAACGCAGCGGATTATACAAAACAATGTAGATCGATGAAAGTAGCAATCGATGAGTTGATGTATACTGAAATGCCCAAATTCGTTGATCCGAAGATACCGAATTCTAGCTATCCCTGACACGTTGATCGCGCACGATACCGTGAGAAGAGATCTTTAATTCTTCGAGCGTTGATCAAGCACACTTGATTCCGCGAATCGGCTTCTGCAATCGTTGAATTGAGCGCACTCGATTAACCGAAAGAGGAGATAGGAGATTACACTCAACTACCAATTTAAATTGAGAGCACAAAGCTAACAAAGAGAATTTTATTTCAAATCAACTAAACTATTACAAATGACCACACATGCATATTTATAGGCTACAACTCACACGTCAAAACAGAACAAACTTTCCACAACACTTAGGTCGTGAACTACCTACGACCTAAAAATGGTGCGACCTATAAAACCCAGCGACTTAGTATAGGTCGTTAACGACCTAACAGTTCACATTACAATACAACCACGTATTACAAACCAACATACAAGACAACATAGCAACTTTACAACACTTAGGTCGTACACGACCTATCAAGACCTTCGACTTAAACTAACAGTTACAACAGCTAAATGACTCAACAAATGAACGGCATCTGGAGCTCCGCGACCTAAGAATGAACGACATCCCTTCATTAGCGACCTAACAGAAGCGGCTTCAGAAAGTCTTCGCGACTTAAGACTCCACGACTTAAGAACTGTACAATCATACGACATAACATCTGTATCCATCGCGACCTAAGGAATCAACGGCAGAGGTTAAAGCGGCTTAAAGAATCTACGTCTTCAAACTTCAGCGACCTAAAATAAAGCGGCATCCAACCCAACGACTTAACAAGTTCGCGACCTAAGGATTTCCTGCGACCTAGCTTTCTTCGCGACTTAAGACTTTACGCGACCTATCTTAGGTCGTAGCTCGAGGCTGTCTTCTTCCAGAATATCGGAGCGACCTATCTTATGTCGTAGCTCGCTTACGCGACCTAAAGTAGGTCGTAACCCTTTATCTCGTTTGCATTCCATCACCTTGAAGCCCTTAACTCGCATGCCAACTTTGTTAGGTCGTGAGCGACCTAAAACTTCGTTAGGTCGGAGCATCCTTTTAGGTCATTCCAGCGACCTATTCCTTTGCTTTAGCTCGCCATTCTCAAACCCATTAGGTCGTGGCTCTTTTCCAGGTGATTTGTTAGGTCATTCCCACGACCTATGCCTTAGCTCGTTAGGTCGTATGCGATCTAACAACGTGTTAGGTCGTTTGAGCGCGTTTCCACTAGATCGTTACTGATCTTCCCTAAGTCGTTGGAGCGACTTATAGACTTCGTTAGGTCGGCCGCGACCTATGACTTTAGGTCGGATTCGACCTATCAACATGTTACGACCTATGACTTCTTTCTGGGCTGCATCATCTACCCTGGCATTGCCTAGTTGTGCCGTGTCACCTACTATATCAAGCTTTACTACGAGTTTCTATTTGTGTCGTACCTATGGAGTATCTTCTCATAGCCTTGCGAGGTATGCAGGTACTGTGTAGACTATTGGCATATTATGTGTTAAGGTGGAAAATGTAAAGCCTTAACGCTATTTAAAAGTATGTTTATTTTATGATTAGACATTATTATAATAGCGAATATTACTACATAGTAGATAGTTTAACGGATCCTTAAAGAATGGGTGATCCCAAGCATTCTTTAAGTTACTTGTACCTTTAGTACAGTTCACTTGAGTTGGTTTACATTGTATAAGTATGTATGTCCTGACTCGAGTGTTTGTATTTTTATTTACGCTCGGGTCAGCCTGAGTATTCACAGATTTGGATTCCACTTTTTGGAGGTTGGAATCGCTGAAGATTATCTGCTTATCTAGTTTTATCTGTCTCAGTTCTGTTGTTCTATTCAGCTTGTACTTGGTTATCATATTGAGACTTATGTTGTACTTTATTTCTTCTGTTGTATCTTTTGTAACTCTGATATATTTATATAGTAGCTTCATGAACTACTATTTCTTTTACTTCCACTGCATTATTTTACTCTGTGTCTGTGATCTGTGATTATATTTACTGTATATTCTGAGATTTGCCAAATGTTATTTACAACGTGGTATTTTGAGTAATTCAAGTCCGACATGTGCGGATGCGAATGATTGAAAATATCGGGTCGTTACAGTAAATGAATTAAATACATCACTTTGATTACTAAATTTTAATTACTAATTATTATTTATTTAACAGTAATATTTAATATTAATTATCAATTATTAAATATAATTAATAAATATTAAATGTAACTAATTATTAATAATTTACTATAATAAATAATTAAATATAAAATTTAATTTTTGATTATAGATAATAATTAGTAATTATAAATTATTTATTAATAATCATTCATTATTATAAATTATAAATAAAGTCCTATATAAGTTGACATTTACAATTGTTATTTATAAATTACCATTTATAAATTATTAAGTATATTGGTTATTAATTACAAATTATAAATTATAAATTATTATAGTATCTAAAGAAATAGTAAATATATTCAAAAAAATTAACGTAATTCGATCTTCTTCTATGGTGAACGTTTCCTTAAAAAATTTAACCTATGATTAATATTAATATTATTAATAATTAATTATTAAATATTAATAAATAATTATCATTTATATTTGAAGAAAGTATTGTAATTATTAATTATTAATTATCAAAAATTCGCAATGGGCATTTATTTCAACGGGCATTTTATCACTGTTGTAAAATTGGCATCTATTACAACGAGCAAAAGAAAATGGTTGTAATAGACATCTATTACAATGGACATTTTGTGACTTTGTAAAATTGACATCTATTACAATAGGCAAAAGAAAATGGTTGTAATAGGCATCTATTACACGGACGAACAAGGATGAAAACTAGTATCTATTACAACGGGCAGAAAACAATTGTAATATGCATATATTACTACGAGCATATTAGAAATGTTATAATAGGTGTCTATTACAAAGTGCAAAGGAAAATAGTTGTTGAAAAGTGGTATCTTTTACAACAAACCTGAAAATATCGTTGTAATAGGTTTCTATTACAACGGGCATTTAATAATCATTGTAAAAACGACATTGTAATAGGGTATTTTTGTTGTAGTGATCATATGGGCTTAAGTATATTTGTATGCTTTTTTGTGTGGCTTAGAATGATTTGGGAAGTGACTTTCAAATTTTTCTGAGGGAGCTTAGATAATCTTCTAAGTAATAACCAAAGGCCGATGAGCATAATATATGCTTAAGAAATTATCTATATCCTTGGATGATCGAGAAAGTTGTGAACCTAAGAAAAATTCTAAATCTTGTTTGTTAGTCGTTTAACGTTTTAAATAATGTTAATTGTTAGCTATTCCTTTACGGAATTTGATTTGAGTGATAGTTTGATTTTATATACTACGGTTTATAAAGCCTGAATTTATAAGCAAAGGGTTTTAAAAATTATTGTTTATTAGGACTTTAATCCTCATGCTTTTGAAAAAGTGATTTCGAAAGATTTTGTGAAAGAAATAATATTATTATTGTTTTGAAGACTTTGGTAAAGTATTATTATTTTAGAATATTTGAAAAAGGTTTTTGTGAAGTGATTTTTCAAATATTTTTGTTATGCCTAAAGTTGGGTGATTGGGGGTTTTCCTTATCTGGGAGACTCGTCAGGTATATTTGTTTACTCTAGTTATTATTTTAGGAGAAATGGGAATACTACTGGATGCTCTGTGTTATTTTGATTCTAGATTTATACCATACTTTGGTAGAAGGAGAATCCTCCTTGTCATAATTGATTTTGATTTTGATATATTTCTCTTTGGAGGAATTTGAAAATATATTTTGAATATAAGAACCCAGGCATTTAGTTTTAAATTTATCTTTTGAAAAGATCTGATGCATAGTATTTTATTACAGGGTATTCTCTATACTTTTTGCATATGGTTGTTATATTACTTTTGGCTACATGTGGCTTCATGTCACACTAGAGTCGCATGTAGATTTTTATCATGCCAATTTTGAGATGTGAAGTTGCATCATTATTATTAGTTGCATCATATTGCCTTTTTGCAAATGGAAGTTATATTGTTTATTTTGTTGTGCTTATGATAGAAATAGCTAGTATATTGCTTTTTTATCAACATGATCTCTTCTAAATTATGTAAATACAAGATAGGTACAGGAAAGCAAGAGATTTCTATTTGATTTCTTACGCACCTACATTCACATCGAGATAATAAGCTGCTTGCTAAAAATCAAACGCAAAAGAGGTATGTAGTAAATTTAGAGATTGGTGATTCATTGATGATTTTATGCCCCAAATACGGGAGGCCAATTTTAGGCTTTTGTTTTCTTTGTTGATTTGGGTCAGTTGTGACAAGTTGTAGTTTTTCGGATCTAGCCGTGCAAAGGAGGTGCTACCAAAAAATTTTGTAATATAAGGAAATTTAAATACCTATGGGTGAGAGGGCATTTTTTTCCATTGGCAATTTCCGAAATGAAATTCTTTTAAAGGGAGAGAATGTAGCATCCCAAACAAAATAAATAACTTATATTCAAATATAGGGATTATTTACATATTTGAATGTGAATTAAATATTAATTAAATGGACTTAGTAGCCTTATTTAACTCCTTTTAATTGACAAATAATGAATGACAAACTCATTTTGTAAATTTATTTACAATAATAAATGGTTCGAATAAATTATAAGAAAATTAATTGTTAATGAAACAATATTGATGTATTTTTAAATGAATTTATAGGATTTTTCTTAATTTTTAATTTGGAAAATATTTAAATTTTTTATTTGACGTAATTATTGGCAAACGATGGTACTTTTGAAATTTTATGGAATAAAATAACCGGTGTATTTTATTGTTGTTTTGAGATCGTATCGCATTTTTGTGCACGATTGTATTTTTGTTTTTTCATTCGCGATTTGCATGCAAACGAAATGCTGTGCAATGACGTGCCAAAAATTGCAATATAAACAAACCACTACCCTAAGACAATTCAACACTATAGACTTTTCTTTCTCCCTCTCTTTTCTTTTTTTTCATTTCCTGTAAACATAAGAAAGTAAACCTCTTCCTCTAAAAAATCAAAATCAAGGGTTATATACCATTAAAAATTACAAAGTTGGATTATTTGAGTTTGTAATGAAGAGATCTTTGAATTCATATAGGCTAGGTGATGTGCGACTGGGTTTTGGCATGTTAAACATGAATTAAATAAGCTAGGGTTTGGGTTTGCTCGTGATCTAAGAGGAGTTAGGCCTCGGCATTTGTTGCATCGCGTTTGTCGTGTGAAGGAGCTCGGATAGTGGGAGTTTGGAGGCATGTGGTCCTCTAGAGTAGAACACGACATTTTTGGTGTTGTCGATGCCAAGCCTATGTCACTTTTTGGTTGAGGCGTGCAAGCTTCGAAAAGGGGGTGGAGAGGAGGTGAAATGTGGTTCGTCGGAGAAGAACAAGAGCAAGAGTTTATTTTGGGGAAGAAAAGGTTATAGGGGTAATTAATTTTTTAATTAAGTGATTAAGTAATTAATTAATCTAATTAATTCAAATTCTTAAAAATTGAAAATCTTCTCCGTACAAGGTCGGATTTGGATGTGGTCTTTTGTGTTGGACTTGTATCAATGTTATCTGCAGGTTGGAGTTGGATTCATTGAATTTGAAACCAATAGAATTTTAAGCTAAAATAGAACATCATTCGATTTTAGATCAAATAGGAACGTGCAAGCGTCAATTGGAATTTTAGTGAGTTAACTCACCTATGAATAAACTATATGATATTTGTGTTGCGATAGATTATTGTTGAATGCTTAAATGATAGTTTATACATTGTTGTTTAATTGTTTGTTTGGATTTGATTTCGCTTGGAAGCGGACGACATAAATAACCATTGTTTTGAAGGGAATAAAAGCAAGAGTAAGTCGAAGTGTACATAGTGAATATGTCGTTATGGAACACTTCGAAATACACATACATATGTGTGATTTATAGTGGACTTTTGTAGAGAGGTCCGGTGTGGTTTCTCGCCAATATTGAGTTTGTTATTTTCTTATGTTGCTTATATTGATATTTGTTTGTAATATTTGTCACATACTGTATGATTTGTGTAAGTGTCGTTAAAGCAATTATCGCTATACCATCGCTTATGAAATATTGTCTCCTTAGACCTCTGTGTGTGTTAAACTTATGCTTGTATTTTTACAAAATAAATGTTCGGTTGCGTTTTTACGCTTTGGAAGTTGTTTAAACTATATTTTCAAGTCATTTTGAAATAAAGGATAAGCATTTAAAATTTATAAAAGGATTTATAAATTTGATTAGTTATCTTTTGTGATTATTAATGTTGTTTTAAATTTATAAAAAGATTATAAACTTGATTAATTATCTTTCGGGATAATTAATGTTGTTTTAAATTTATAAAAAGTTATAAATTTGATTTATTATCTTTCAGGATAATTAATGTTGTATTAAATTTTTAAAAAGATTATAAATTTGATTTATTATCTTTTGGATAATTAATGTTGTTTTAAATTTATAAAAAAGATTATAAATTTGATTAAATATCTTTTGGGATAATTAATGTTGTCTAAATTTATTAAAAGGATATAAATTTGATTAATTTTCTTTTGGGATAATTAATGATGTTTTAAATTTATGAAAGAGTTTTATCAATTACTTTTCGGGATGATTAACAATGTTTAAAATTTATAAAATATTTTAAATTGATTTATTATCTTTCAGGATAATAAATGTTGTGTTAAATTTATAAATGATAGTTTATAAATTAGAACATCCTTAAAAAGGAGTGTCTAAAATTAAATCTAAGTGTAAATTAATTTAGGTTTATAGTAAACGATGTTTTAATGACCCTTGTTTTTGACCCTTTTTTTAATACACTTAAAAATATAATTAGCTTATTAAACAGAATATTTTTAAAAGAGTGTTTTTAAAGTGTTTTTACAAATATTTGTGATGTGACAGTCAAGCACAAGCGTGAGTCAAATGAATTTAAAAGTTTGATTCGTTTATAGAAAATAGTTAGTCTTACACTTATCATTAAACATTGAAGAAACTCTTGCTATTCTTAAAGTTAAGAATGCTATCGTGACAAGATGGGAAGCAACACTGCCCTTACTTGTTCGGCTTCATTGTTTTCCCCAGGGTAGTGCTAGTTCAAGAATGACGAGTTATGATAAGTGTAAGAGATTTAATTTCCATATACGAACATTTTGTTATCCCTGATAGTTGATTTTTTTATTATCAATTTCAATTCCGCTATCTTTTTGCATTTCATCAATTTAAACGGTTTGTTGCTCATTTGAGCGTTGATATCCTTTGTTGTAAATGACTAAAACCAAAGTGTGAGTGGATGTCAGGCTATGTATGGTTGCTTCCATTAGGGTATCTTCACATCTACTCTAGATTGGACTTGGTTATATGCACGTGGAGATGTAAAATACTCGAAGTCTCGGTAAGGTTAGCGGGGTTCGACTTGTACATTTTTCGAGAGCCATCGTAGTTCTCAATTATATTTTCTAGGGGTATACTTTTGGTATGGGGGTGCACCCTCCTAATCATTGTTTGAAAATTTTATTTTCCCTATTTTTGATTCAACCTTTGATTCTTTCTTAATTGCATCGGGAAGTGTCTTTCATTCTTCTCGATGTTTAATTATTTGTGTCCATTCTTTCAAGTTTGATTTTGTTTCGACTTGTTTCCATTTTTTCATCTATGGATGTTGTTCTTGTAAGGTAAAACTCGTTCCATGTTTAACGACGTGGTCTTATTGAATTTTTATATGTTCATCATATTTCTTGAGCTTTCTCACATTGGTTTTCTAGACTGATTTGGATGTTATTTTATTATAATGATCAGGTCCGACCGAGTTTTTTTCCAGGTTATTGGTGGAGCATGGAGCTCATAGAATAGAACTGGTTGTTCACTAGCCATAGTATTTTTATTTTCCGCTGTATTATTATATATACCCATCAGCAATTTTAAGGTTAGGAAGTTATAACTATCCAGGCTGATGAGGTTTTTTTTAACTCTGATATACCATGTATCTTGGAGTGATAGTTTTTACTGTCTTTGTTATATTATATGTTGTCGTTCCGCTACGAGATTCTATTTTCCTTGTTCTTTTTTTCTTTTTACCCTAACAATCTGCCTGTTTGGCACTTGGATGCTCGACATTAGACTACCGTGGATGTATTAAATGTCGACTTTCAAGGCTCGAAAAGGTGGGTGGTTACAGAATCTAGGGAGAATTTTCAAATCAAGGAATCACTATAGGGCAAATCTATAAGGTACAATCTCAGTTTAGATTTATACATTTGTGACGACCACATTTTTGGACGGTTTATATCGACAATAAAGCGCACATGTCTAACTCAAACCATTCAAAAGGGAGGATTGTCAATGGGGTTAAATAAGAAAATAAGAGAAAAGAAGGAAAGCAAAACACAGAATCTCGCAGCAGACTAACAAAATATATTAATCAAATAAACAATTCATGAAGCTATTTTATAATATACATTTGATTGCACAATTTTTTCAACAAAGTCATAGTACAATCAACAAATATACCAAATAATGTAGTGGAATAATAATAGTATATATGGTCTAGCAAACTCCATCTTCATCTTCAAGGAATAATGTCTTCAACACTGAAATACTCAGGCTGACTCGTGCGTTATGAAAAGACAAAACTCTCGAGTTAGAACTAAAAGTTCTAATGTAAGTTAAATCAATAGCAAGTAAATATGAATGTAATAACTTCAGAGATGTTTATGAGATTTTCCATCTCCTATCAAGTGTACAACGTGAGTGCAATAACTTAAGAGATGTTACGGGATTTTCAATCTCCTAAGGATCCATTAAACTATCTATATGTAGTGATACACTATATATGTAGTGTCTATCAGTAAAGTATTAAAATAGTGTTAAGGTGTGATGACCACCCATGACCCCTGCACCGAACCTAGAGATAGTGCGCTGTAAAGTGTGCCAGGCGACCATGGACGATTGCCAGGGTAAATTTAAACAACAGAATCTATCGTATTACTCATAGCGCATGGACAAAATACAATAGAATATATATGTAGTGAAGCTTCACAGAATAGAATCTCATCAATAAAACTTCATAATAGTTGAATACAAACATCTGAACAGTCAATACATCAAGCCTCACTAAATAACACTCAGAGAATATACAAGCAGCGGAACAACCAGTACATATAGTAAGAAGATAATATGCAAGCCTCCAGCTCGTCTTCGACATCAGCACCGTGGAAAGCAAGAACAGCACCTGTCACCTGCTACCTAGTCTGCCCGTCCCAAAATGGACGAACAGCCCAAGGCAATAAGAGTTAAAACATAAAGCCTTGAGTCAGACAACAGTCTTAGTGAGCGGTAAATTAACTAACAACATACCAAAAGAGCATAAAGGAAAAGGAATAGGAATACAACCCTCCCACTCCACCTCTTTCTACAGTGATAGCCCCCAGACACACACTAAGCAGAAGCAAACATAGCAAAGCATACAATTTAAAGTAAAGCAATTATCACTCGAGTCAAGGGCGATGTTTTCCAAGCACAAACCCCCAAGGCCTAAACCAAGATCAGATAAGCACCCAGAAAATGCCGCTCTTGAGACCGAATGACGATACAACCAAACATCCATGACTCTGGCTATCACTGTTATCATTGCTTCGATATCATCGTTAATTGAATGACCGGCTCTTTATTTCATCCGTCCGTCAAGGGCTAATGGAAACCCCGATTCTAGACATAACTCTGCACATCGTCGTGACCCGTGCCTAGGACTATCGAATCTGCCCAGAGTACTCGACTACCAATCAGTAGCCTTCAGGGACTATCGAATCTGCCCAACGTACTCTTGCTTTGAGCATGCTAGAACCTTCAACAACGAAGAGATCTCAGCCTTCTAGTCATCCTCCTCGACGACTATTTCCATACTAGCTCAAGCGCCTCTCGAGCAAACCATTATCCTCAAACTCGAACCATTTCACCGAGTTATCAATCTGCTTGGAATGATACCGTCTGGATTAGACCAAGGCTATCTCATATCATACTTCGCCTCATCATCATCATAGCAAAGCTTCATCTCAACATCATCATCAAATCTATCCATATGAGCTTCATCATCCGCTACATATGCCACAAGCAGCTTTTCCAATTCAAGAGCCTTTCCCTTAGCTTTTGAATCATCTTCGACCATCTTGTCTAAATCAAATCATCAATCATCTAATTCATAGCAATCAATCAAATCAAACATTAATCCAAGTAAACAAGCATTCAAATATGATCTAAATAGACAATTATAACAATAATGGCAATTTCATAATTAAAGAGTCAAAAGTCTAACAAGCATGAAAACATGAGCAATATCTCTATAATCTTGATGAATGAACTTGCATAGGTTAACATGTAGTAAAATGGATGCCAAATCATTATGAACAATGGATCTATATGGATCTATACTTAGGATTAGGAAAATGCATGGAAATCACTACTTTAGCATAAAATCAAGCCAACGATCCGATATACTCCTTTGGATCCGTGTGAGAGATAATCACCACTCACCAAATCACCTAAACACCTTAAAAGAAACACACTTCAGATCTGGACAGCGAAGGATCTAACTCGATCTATCACAAATCCGCTTCAAACGATGAAATCTCTCTTCGATGGATGAAGATCTTCAATCTAAGCTCTTGGATCTTCGATTTGATCTTCGATTTGGATGGAAGGAATCACAAGATTAGAGTGGAGAAAAGAAGTGAAGAAGTGTAGAAGTCGAGCTCTCAAAATGGCAGCACTTTGTCGCTTCAAAATCCGGATTCTAAAAATGAAGAAAAACCCTCCTATTTATAGGATGAATTCTCCTTAGGTCGTTCGCTCGGAGTTAGGTCGTCCACAACCTAAGAACCCTTACGACCTAATACCCCACGACCTAAAATCTTCGACCTAACATATGCGCACTCCTACGACCTAACCAGATGCGCTTCCTCGCGACCTAACGAATGCGCATCCATGCGACCTAACAGATCCAACGACCTACGCGCATCCGCGACCTACGACCTAACAAACCTGCGACCTAACACACACACGCGACCTAACCAACTTAGCCAGGATACGACCTAACTCCTTAGGTCGTCTAACGACCTAACTACGCTAACTCGCTAACTCTGTTAGGTCGCTGCCTATCCTTAAGTCGCTCAAACCTTAGGTCGCCAATTTCCTATAGGTCGCTAACTCCTATAGGTCGCTCACTCTCTTAGGTCGCCAACTTCCTATAGGTCGCTAACTCCTATAGGTCGCTCACTCTCTTAGGTCGCTCACTCGACCTAACTATTACATGACCTATCTATCATACGACCTAACTTCTTAGGTCGTTCCAATCCTTAGGTCGCTCCACTCCACTAGGTCGTCTACTCCTTAACTCGCCATCTTCCTTAGGTCGCTCCAAACCCTCATACGACCTAAGACTTGGACTCTGGACGACTTATCAACAATGCGACCAAATGTCAACTGTTTTACGATGTTTCGATCCGTAAAAATATGGGTCGTTACATTCTCCCCCCCTTAGGAATTTTGCCCCCGAAATTCCAAACAAACAGAGCAATCAAAGACTATTCTGCATGCCTACCATCCATAGCAATCAACAAACCATGCATCTAATTCTAGCTTAGCATGCAGAATTCTAAAACTTAGAATAAGTTAAAATGTCGTTAGATGACACGACACCTTAGGGCCATACCTTGAAGAGTTCAGGATGAGCTGCTTTCATCCTCTCTTCCACCTCCCATGTACAGTCGTTATCATCATCACTCCATTGTATCTTGAGCAACTTAATTATCTTCCTCCTAAGCTGTTTCGTGTCGGTTTCCACAACACGAAGCGGCTTACGAGGTCTCCTATCGACTGGATCAACTTCGAAATCTTCACAGCTATCAGCAGAAATCACTGTATTCGAGTCGTGCACATACTTCCGTAGATACGATACATGAAAAACATTGTGCACACCCGACATCTTCTCTGGTAACTCCAATATGTAGGCGAGCTTTCCAATTCGCTCGGTGATCGGGAATGGTACAACAAATCTCGGAGTCAATTTTCCTTTCTTCCCGAATCGAATAACATTCTTCAGAGGTGAAATCTTCACAAAAACCATATCACCTACGTCGAACTCCAAATCCTTATGACGCTTATTGGCATAACTTTTCTGACGGTCTTGGGCTGCCTTCATTCGTTGCTGAATGATCTCTATACAATCTATCGAATCATCTCTGGCCCAAGTATTAGTTTTTCTCCGGTCTCTAACCAACATGTCGGAGAGTTACACGGTCTCCCATATAATGCCTCATACGGTGCCATACCAATGCTTGACTAGTAACTGTTATTATATGAAAATTCCACCAAATGAAGGTGATCTTCCCATGATCCTCCGAAATCCAAAACACAAGCTCTGAGGAGATCTTCCAAAACTCGGTTGACTCTCTCGGTCTGACCATCTGTTTGAGGGTGATAAGCTGTACTCAAACACAACTCGATTCCCAAAACTTCCTGGAAGCTCTTCCAAAATCCACTAGTGAACAATGGGTCTCGATCGCTCACTATACTCTTCGAAATACCATGGAATCGAACTATCCACTTAACATATAACTCAGCCAACTTTGATGCAGTCCTAGTCGATCGAACAGGAATAAATCTTGCACTCTTAGTCAAACGATCTACGATGACCATAATCCCCTCATTTCCCGTTCTTGTTCTAGGTAGTCCATCAATAAAATCCATCGATATTTGCTCCCACTTCCATGTAGGAACTTCTAATGGCTGAAGCAATCCACTTGGCTTCTTCTGTTCGGCTTTTACCAACTGGTAGTTCATACATTTGGAAATAAAATTTCCAACATCCTTCTTCATACCTTCCCAGTAATAGGTTCTCTTCATATCCCGATACATCTTATTTCCACCTGGATGAATTGTCAACTTCGAGTGATGACTTTCCCTTAGAACTTCATTCCTCAATTCATCGATATCAGGAACAACTAGTCATCCTTGCTTCCGAAGCCAACCCTCTCGATCGACCTCGAATCCTTTATCCTTTTCTGGTTCCAATCCAGATTCTAAATGACAGAGAATCTTGACAAGCTTATCGTCTCGCTTTTGGCTCTCGCCAATTCTTTCCACAAGAGTCGGTCTTATCGATAAGTTTGCCAACATCTCAGGTTCCAATTCACATCTAGGCCTGAAGTCAAATCTAGCTAAATACTCGAGATTCTTCCATTCTGAAAACATGGCTCCCAATCCTGCATGTCTTCGACTTAACGCATCTGCCACTGCGTTACCCTTTCCCGGAGTATAGTCTATACCAAAATCATATGATGCCAAAAACTCTAGCCATCGATGCTGCCGAAGATTCAAATCCTTTTGGGAGAAAAGATACTTCAACGACTTATGATCTGTAAACAACTCAAATCGAACTGCCAATAGATAATGTCTCCACATCTTCAGAGCAAAAACAATCGCCGCCAACTCCAAATCATGAGTCGGATAATTCCTTTCATGCGGCTTCAGTTGTCGACTTGCATATGCAATAACTTTATCCCTCTACATCAGCACTGCTCCGAGTCCAGTACCACATGCGTCGGTGTAAACCACCATCTCATCATTCCCACTAGGAATAGTCAAAACAGGAGCGCTTGTCAGTCGCTCTTTCAGGATTCCGAAAGCTTGCTCACACTTAGCATCCCATCTGAATACTTGGTTCTTTTTCGTCAATCCTGTCAATGGTGCAGCCACCTTGGAAAAGTCCTTGATAAATCAACGATAATATCCTGCTAATCCAAGAAAACTTCTCACATCATATGCATTCTTAGGTCTGACCCAATCCTGGATTGCTGCCACCTTAGCGGGATCAACCGCTATTCCATTTCCATAAATAATATGGCCTAAGAACCTCACTTCATTCTTCCAGAAGTGACACTTCGAAAACTTAGCCTTCAGCTGATGTTTCCGTAAGATTTCCAAAACAATACGCAAGTGCATCTTGTGCTCTTCTTCAGTTCTGGAATAAATCAAAATATCATCCACAAACACTAGCACGAACTTGCTCAACTGATCTCTGAACACTCTATTCATAAGATCCACAAAATATGCTGGTGCATTAGTCAATCCAAACGGCATTACTAGCCACTCAAAGAAACCGGATGGTGCCTGAAAGCAGTCTTCGGCACACTATCCTTGGCCACTCTTAGTTGGTGAAATCCTGTTTCCAAATCCATCTGAGAAAACACCTTAGCTTCGTGAAGCTGATCAAACAAGTCATCGATTCTCGGCAATGGATACTTGTTCTTCTTAGTCACCTTATTCAGCTCTCGATAATCCATGCACAACCTCAACGATCCATCTACTTTGGTTGCGAACACAACTGGTGCACCCCGTTCGGACACACTACGCCGAATGAATCCTTTCTGTAAAAGGTCATCAACCTGCACCCTCAACTCTTGCTGCTCCCTAGACGCCATCCGCCTAAGAGGCATCACAACAGGTCTGGCTCCTTCAACTAGATCTATGCGAAACTCGATCTCTCTATGCGACGGTAACCCTTTGACCTCGTCAAAGACATCCTCAAATCCATTAGTGATTGGCACAGATGACAGTCCATCCCGTGGAACAACCAGCGAATACATGAAGCTCATGAAGACGCCTTCTTCATGCTTAGATCGTATCACAATCTTTCGCCCCTCCACATTCTCGACTGTCACCTCCAACCTATAACAATCAACCTTTGCCGCATACTTCCTAAGCCAGTCCATACCCAAAATATTTCCGAACCCCGCAAAGTTCAGAACAAAACAATCACAAACAAAAGAGCAATCATGACTCGATACAATCAGATCACGGCATAACATACACAAACAAGACGAACCCTCAACTGGATTAGTCACAACCAATGGCCTATCAACGATATCCGGTTCTAAACCCAACCGGCCTACAAGTTCATTACAAACAAAAGAATGCGACGCCCCAGTATCAAATAACACTCTAACTGGAACACCACAAATGGAGAGAGTACCCTGAACCACCACACTCTTTCCCTTCTCTTCAGCGGTAGGAGCTTTCGAAGATGATGGAACATCTCCCAAAGCATAAGCTTGCACAATCTGCTTGTCCTTCCGCGGTTCTGGACAATTCCTCTTAACATGCCCCAGCTTGTCATAGTTGTGGCACTTCACCGGCACCTTTGGATTCTTGCAATCCCTGGAGAAATGGCCCTTCTGTTGACAATTGAAGCAAGTCACTTCGCCCTTCGGCTTCTTCTGGCCATCCTTACCCTTTTGTTGTTGCTGCTTCCTCTTCTTGTTTCCACCCTGCTGTGGTCTAGACTCCTCCTTGGTCACAGCAACAAAAGATCCCTCTTTAGGAAACAGATTCTCATGCCTGAGAGCCTTCTCTACAAGCTTCTCAAATGGATCGTCCAAATGATCCACCAACTGCCTCCCAAGATAACTGTCCAAGCCTGTCACAAACTTCTCATTCTTCTGATACGAAGACTCAATATACGACCGGGCATACTTGGACAAAGCTTCAAACTCAGAAACATACTCAAGAACTGGTCTTCCACCTTGCTTGAGCTCCACAAACTTCTTGAACAGAACATACTTCTGAGCCATAGAAATGAACTTAGCTTCAAATCTGGCTTGGAATTGCTCCCAAGTAATCTCTTCCTCCGGAGTATCAATGGTGATAGAGTTCCACCAATCAGAAGCTCTCCCTTGAAGCTGTCTTGATGCTAACTTCCTCTTAGTCGCATCCTCAATTCCCAAATCACTAAAGATCCTTCTACAAGCATCTATCCACCACTGGACTTCAATGGTTGATTCTGTTCCCAAGAAAACCTTTCCTCCAAGAGCAGTGTAGTCCTTACACAGCTTAGCAAAATCCACCGGTCTTGGAGTTTGAACTTGAACTCCAACATCCACCGATGGCCCCGGAGCTGGCATCCTTCTCACGATCGAAGTCATCATAGCTTCGAACATAGCAGCATAATCAGCAGCCCCTTCAGTAGCATAGCCTTCCCTAGCAGCTGGTCTCCCTCTTCGACTCATCCTTAATATCTATAAAAAGGAATGATTAATACACCTCGAGAAACAACTGCATAAGGAATCTAAATCATTCTAAACTACTATATTATATATAGTAATCATCCATCAAAATACAATTACGTCTCTCATACGTAGTTACGTCAACGAGCGTTGGGTAAAATCGATTAACCAAAGCTCTGATACCAAATGTGACGACCGCCCATGACCCCTGCACCGAACCTAGAGATAGTGCGCTGTAAAGTGTGCCAGGCGACCATGGACGATTGCCAGGGTAAATTTAAACAACAGAATCTATCGTATTACTCACAGCGCATGGACAAAATACAATAGAATATACATGTAGTGAAGCTTCACAGAATAGAATCTCATCAATAAAACTTCATAATAGTTGAATACAAACATCTGAACAGTCAATACATCAAGCCTCACTACATAACACTCAGAGAATATACAAGCAGCGGAACACCCAGTACATATAGTAAGAAGATAATATGCAAGCCTCCAGCTCGTCTTCGACATCAGCACCGAGGAAAGCAAGAACAACACCTGTCACCTGCTACCTAGTCTGCCCGTCCCAAAATGGACGAACAGCCCAAGGCAATAAGAGTTAAACATAAAGCCTTGAGTCAGACAACAATCTTAGTGAGCGGTAAATAAACTAACAACATACCAAAAGAGCATAAAGGAAAAGGAATAGGAATACAACCCTCCCACTCCACCTCTTTCTACAGTGATAGCCCCCATACACACACTGAGCAGAAGCAAACATAGCAAAGCATACAATTTAAAGTAAAGCAATTATCACTCGAGTCAAGGGCGATGTTTTCCAAGCACAAACCCCCAAGGCCTAAACCAAAATCAGATAAGCACCAAGAAAATGCCGCTCTTGAGACCAAATGACGATACAACCAAACATCCATGACTCTGGCTATCACTGTTATCGTTGCTTCGATATCATCGTTAATTGAATGACCGGCTCTTTATTTCATCCGTCCGTCAAGGGCTAATGGAAACCCCGGTTCTAGACATAACTCCGCACGTCATCGTGACCCGTGCCTAGGACTATCGAATCTGCCCAGAGTACTCGACTACCAATCAGTAGCCTTCAGGGACTATCGAATCTGCCCAACGTACTCTTGCTTTGAGCATGCTAGAACCTTCAACAACGATGAGATCTCAGCCTTCTAGTCATCCTCCTCGACGACTATTTCCATACTAGCTCAAGCGCCTCTCGAGCAAACCATTATCCTCAAACTCGAACCATTTCACCGAGTTATCAATCTGCTTGGAATGATCCCGTCTGGATTAGACCAAGGCTATCTCATATCATACTTCGCCTCATCATCATCATAGCAAAGCTTCATCTCAACATCATCATCAAATCTATCCATATGAGCTTCATCATCCGCTACATATGCCACGAGCAGCTTTTCCAATTCAAGAGCCTTTCCCTTAGCTTTTGAATCATCTTTGACCATCTTGTCTAAATCAAATCATCAATCATCTAATTCATAGCAATCAATCAAATCAAACATTAATCCAAGTAAACAAGCATTCAAATATGATCTAAATAGACAATTATAATAATAATGGCGATTTTGTAATTAAAGAGTCAAAAGTCTAACAAGCATGAAAACATGAGCAATATCTATATAATCTTGATGAATGAACTTGCATAGGTTAACATGTAGTAAAATGGATGCCAAATCATTATGAACAATGGATCTATATGGATCTATACTTAGGATTAGGAAAATGCATGGAAATCACTACTTTAGCATAAAATCAAGCCAACGATCCGATATACTCCTTTGGATCCATGTGAGAGATAATCACCACTCACCAAATCACCTAAACACCTTAAAAGAAACACACTTCAGATCTGGACAGCGAAGGATCTAACTCGATCTATCACAAATCCGCTTCAAACGATGAAATCTCTCTTCGATGGATGAAGATCTTGAATCTAAGCTCTTGGATCTTCGATTTGATCTTCGATTTGGATGGAAGGAATCACAAGATTAGAGTGGAGAAAAGAAGTGAAGAAGTGTAGAAGTCGAGCTCTCAAAATGGCAGCACTTTGTCGTTTCAAAATCCGGATTCTAAAAATGAAGAAAAACCCTCCTATTTATAGGCTGAATTCTCCTTAGGTCGTTCGCTCGGAGTTAGGTCGTCCACAACCTAAGAACCCTTACGACCTAAAACCCCACGACCTAAAATCTTCAACCTAACATATGCGCACTCCTACGACCTAACCAGATGCGCTTCCTCGCGACCTAACGAATGCGCATCCATGCGACCTAACAGATCCAACAACCTACGCGCATCCGCGACCTACGACCTAACAAACCTGCGACCTAACACACACACGCGACCTAACCAACTTAGCCAGGATACGACCTAACTCCTTAGGTTGTCTAACGACCTAACTACGCTAACTCGCTAACTCTCTTAGGTCGTTGCCTATCCTTAAGTCGCTCAAACCTTAGGTCGCCAACTTCCTATAGGTCGCTAACTCCTATAGGTCGCTCACTCTCTTAGGTCACCAACTTCCTATAGGTCGCTAACTCTTATAGGTCGCTCACTCTCTTAGGTCGCTCACTCGACCTAACTATTACACGACCTATCTATCATACGACCTAACTTCTTAGGTCGTTCCAATCCTTAGGTCGCTCCACTCCACTAGGTCGTCTACTCCTTAACTCGTCATCTTCCTTAGGTCGCTCCAAACCCTCATACGACCTAAGACTTGGACTCTGGACGACTTATCAACAATGCGACCAAATGTCAACTGTTTTACGATGTTTCGATCTGTAAAAATACGGGTCGTTACATAAGGATTTACATCGATCCCGCTTAACACATTTTTAAGCAGGTAGTCAATGCAGGTCCTGTAACACAACCAGTAACGTTGGTAGCCAGTGAGTCCCCTATAGGTACCATACTAAAACAAAATTGTAGTGGGCACGTATAAAGATATGAGTATGACAAGGCACGTGAGGCAATGCCTAAGGTAGGATTCTACCAGTTTACCCTCTCTGGCTGGTTGTAACACATCGTACCCACGACTGTTGACATAGTCCGCCACCCCCAAAATCAAATCAATGTGCACCGATCAAGTCAAAATTCAATATAATACAAAGGGGTGGGGCCTCTAAAGGTAGCTAACCCCTTGGCCAAACATAGGCTCCTGTTTTAGTCATTTCAAATTGACAGAAGTGTCGGGGTTATCCATCATCGTTTTCTTTCTTCATTCCAGTAAATGTCGCCAATTCAACCTCTACGTTCTAGATAACATCCACAGTGTACACGTTTATTAAAGTGGTTCTGGCGGAATAACAAAGAGTATGCCATTCATCCAGACCGGGTCTCTTTAATAACCAATCGTCATTTTTCACATCGGTTGGTTCTTTTAAATTTCAAGAAAAAGACATACTTCATATCAAAATATCAGATTCGCTTAAAAATCATTTCGAATTCAAAACATGTTATAACTTTATATCAAAACATTTGTATTTAGATCAATGATTTAAATCTAAATAGTTCCCTTTAAAATGGTTTGAATATTGAAAAAGGTTTTGAATAATTAAAATAGTTTTAATATTGAAAAATAGTTTGGATAATTAAAATAGTTTTAATATTGAAAAATAGTTTGGAATAATTTAAATAGTTTTAAAGATTTAAAGTAGTTTGAATAAATAAAATAGTTTATATATTGAAATAATTTGATTATAAAATAGTTTATATTATAATATAGTTTATATTAAAACTGTTTCTTTCCTTCACCATAATTTGAACTCATGTTCTAAATCTAATCATAACAAATTCAATTTTTCGACTTTCAATTCAAGTAAACTTCATATTCAAAATTTAATTCAAATCAACCTCAACTCAAACGATTTCCAACTTTACTTC
Organism: Allium fistulosum; assembly: GCA_030737815.1. Classification (NCBI taxonomy): domain Eukaryota; kingdom Viridiplantae; phylum Streptophyta; class Magnoliopsida; order Asparagales; family Amaryllidaceae; genus Allium; species Allium fistulosum. Next base: position 739,303,409 of record CM060906.1, read on the forward strand.
AAATTCAATTTAAACGATTATTCAAATGGTTGAAAGTTTCAATTCAAATTCTCATTTTTAAACAATTAAGTTTAAATCCATTTCACATACAAAACTTTGAAACACCAATTTAAACCACTTAAATTAAAGTAAATTCAAAGTTTAAATTAAAGTTTAAGCCTTTAAAATAATTGACATTCAATAAATTCAAATCATATCTCAATTTAAAATTTTAGATTTCAAATTAAATCTTTAAACAATTTCATTTAACAATTTTAATTTCAACATTTCAAAGCTCGAATTTAGAAAATAATTTAATTCATATAAATCTAATTTTTATTTTCTTTTAAAAAATCAAGATTTTGAAACCATTTAATTTAACCAATTCCCTGTCCGTATATAAATTTCTACCCTTTGGCCAAGTGATCAGATATTTCAATTTTAATTACATGAATGGATATATATCATTTCAACCCATAACTAAATGACATAGCTATATATCATTTCAACCTGTTTCTTAATTCATTTCAAATATTTACAGGTGACAATTTATAATATGTCAAATAATAAATAAGATAATAACAAGGATATATCAAAATAAATAACAACCATACATCCAACATATCAATCAATAGACATCCAATTACGATAAACATCCAAATCAACCAATTTATCATAACAGTTAATAATTATCAATTATCGGTATTTACCTAATAATTAAATTCAATATTAATTTAGATTTCAATTAAATTTAATATAAAATTTAATTTAATTTAAATGTCAATTTAATTTAACAAACAACAACCAATAAATTCTTATCACTTCATGATTTCAATTTAACTAACATCAGCAAATTTAGTATTGCAAGAGTGGGTTAAATCACTCATCTTCAATTTAAGCCAATTAAAAATCCAGTAGAACCCCAAAATCTTAACAGTCTCTGAATTCAACCAAACAAATTTCATATTATCCAGAATTTCAATACGAGTCCAAGGGAAGAAATCACACGTGAATGAGAGTTTATATGCAAAAGATATTCATGTTATAGGAAATATTATTAAAATAATAATTGGTACATATTTAACAAAAACAAACTTTAATACTCACTTTTTTTCAAGATGAGGCTTCAAGCAAAGATGGAAGAACAAACTAAGATGTGGGAAAGACGTGTAGGAAAAACGAAAAATGAAACTCATGTTTCATAAAAGAAAGCTTTTGGTTTGATTTATTTTAATTTGCCTCCTTGTTATATTATATATTTATAAGGTTATAAAAAAAGGGAAGAAGAATTGGAAAAGAAAAGGATTAAAACAAGAAGGATTGAACATGAAAGAGAAGATGAAGATTTGAAAAGGAAGAAGAAACTTTGAAAAAGAAGAAGATTTGAAGAAGAAGAAGAAATAGGAGGTTTGAAGAAGAAAGGAAAAAAAATTAGAGAGAAGAAGAAGATTTGAAGAAGAAAAAAAGACAAAAAAGAGATTAGAATGGAGGCCAGGGTTTCATTTGCATCATACCTTATTTATAAGGTTAGAGTTAGGTTTATGGCCATTGAAGTTTGAAAAGAGAGGCTGCTGTTTGTACCAAAATTGGGCACAACACTCTTCGGAAGTTTTTGAAGAGATAAAATGAAGAAATTAAATGGAAAGAGAGGAATTATCTAACAAAAACTCCAAATTTCAGATATAAAAATAATTAAAATGCAAGGAGACACAAGAATTTAGAGTGGTTCGGCGTATCGCCTACGTCCACTATGAAGTTGATAGCTTTATTAATCTTTCTTTGAAGATTACAAATAAATTCAGTGAGTTACAGCAGATAATTATGATTTGCAGCAGTGAATTTCGTTATTGGCAGCAGCAAGGGAGTTTAGATCTGGATCCGGCAGAGTCAGGGCGTTGGAGAATTAAAAGAAGAAGGAGCCCCTTTTCTGTATGCCCTGGGGCTCTATTTATAGGTGTAGGAGGCTGGTATTTCGCTTAGATCTCGGGAGACCATCTCTAGCACGTGACCAGGCCCGCGCGCCCAAGCCCGTGAAGTTTCGGCCCGATCCGTGATCGATACGAACGGATTTCGTATCGATCAAGATTGCGTCCGATGGAGTCGAAATTTGGCGTGGACATTCTTTATGTTGTACATAAGCTTCTGTGAAAATTTCATAGCATTTGGACTTGTAGATCTCGAGTTATGATCGATGCAAGTTTGGATTTCTCAACCGTGATCGATCAATATCTTGAGCATACGAACTCCGATTGACTTAAAATTTGGAACATTGGCTCTCATAGCTTTGCTTGTCATGTCATATCAATTTTAGTTCGAACCGGGCTCGAAAAAAAATTCGTCGACATCCATAGTGAGCCTACGTACAACCGATCTCCAGGATGAACTGCCCTTGGTTTTTAGTCAAGTTCTTGGTGTCACGGCCTTGCCAAAAGGCGAGATAACATTTGCCCCCAAAGTACGTCTTGTGTGAACATGACGTGCTTTGAAATGTTGCATCCTTCATTCTGAAAAAGTTCTATCTGATTCGTTGAGTAGTTGTTATCTTTTCGTCAAAATATGTAACCTTCGATTGATTTCTAGTAATATAAATGTTGATTTGTTGACTGCCAATGATTATGTAGTGCATTGTTGTAACTGAGTGTCGAGTGCTAGCGATTTTTTGTTCGCTGTTGTAATTGTCATCAGGTGATCATTCAATTCCTGTAAATTTTGAAAATTGAATATTAGTTCGTCATACGTGTACGTATGTTAACCTGACTCCCGTCAACGTTTGCACGTTCATGGGTCGTTGTCAAGTTTTTTTATATCGAGTTTCATAATGATTCTCTCCTGGATCGATGTGAAATTCGAGTTGTAACAACGTTCGATGGTTGTTTTAAGTCCTTCCTTTGTATCGATCCTCTCCTGGATCGATCTGAGATGTTGGAATGTATGCTCCGTATCGATGGATACGTCATATTGGGTCTCGGACTGGCGGATACAGGAGTAATGCTTTGTATCGATGGAGTCGAACGATCGAGACATAATCATGCAGTGATGCTTCATGGAGGATATGCCATTTCTCATTCCTTTATTCAATAAGAATCCCCGATTGTGGATAATCTTTGATAGAAGTCATCCATGACTCTTTTTCTAAATATGTCCCCAAGATCTAGTTGATCTTCATATGTCAATGCCTGGAATAATAAGCATTTCAACTGAGACAATGTTTATTTGTCGTGCATCCCCATAACTGGCTAGCTTGGCTAGTGATTCGGCCTTTTTGTTCAGTTCTCTGAGGATTGGTGTAGTGGTGTAATAGTCAAAGCCGGCCAGTAGCTTTTGGACCCGGTTGAGATAAGGAGCAAGATGTTGCCCCCTAGTCAGATAATCTTCCCTGACTTGGCGTACTACTAACCAGTAATCACATAAGACATGTAAAGTTTCCACTCATCATTTTCTTGCAAGTTTGAGCGCCAAGGCTTCATACTTAGCTTCGTTATTTGTTGCAGGGAAGTTGAGTTTCAGGGCATAGAAGATCGTTCGTTCCTCAGGAATCATTAACGCAACTTCGATGTTAGAGAGCCGATTATTGGAAGTTCCATCAGTGTATGTTTTCCATCGGTTGGACGGTTCTCCACTGTTCTTCGGATAGTCGTCTGATGTGGTGGATTCAAATATGAAGTATGCTAATGTTTGACAATGGAGAGCTCTCCTAGGGAGATAAGTGATATCAAATTGGATTAGCTTGATATTCCATTTGAGTAACTTTTCAAACATCTAAGGTTTCTATTGGACCTATCGTAACGGTTGGTCGATATGGACGTTAACGAGGTGAGCTTGTCAATTGCCAGCTTTCATCATATACTGGTCTTTGGATTCGTTTCTCTTCACATAGCATTGCGACGCTTATGGCGTGTGTTGACACGTCCCAATTGATGTATAAATCTTCGCGATCCAAAGGTTCGGGTAAAATGGGAGGTCTCTTTAAGCGATCTATCAGAGCTGCTTGGTTGTCCTCGGTACATGGGTGTCTCTAATTGTTGGAATTTTCTAGAAATTAGTCTTGATTCGAAGGAGAATTGATGATGAAAACGAAGAATCTTTCTGATGCAATAGTGAAAGAGCATTTCAAAGGATCGAGTTTCATCCTGCATTTTTTAGAGAGCGCTGAATACCTCTGTCAAGTCATCGATATGGTCGTTTGATAGCCGTGGTCTCATGAGCATATTAACCACATCTACTTTCATCGACCGATCGATATGATTTTTTAATGATCTGTTAATCGTCCTTTGGTAAGTAGCATAAGCATTCTCAAGTTCAAACCCAGGGATTTCAGCATAGCACTATAGGCCAAGGTCAATAATGAGACAGTTGTATTCCTGGTCTAGGACATGCTTCAGTATCCGATTGTATCTGGAGTTTGCATCCATGGATGTGAGTAATTCATGTCTGATGGTAAGGTCCATTAGTTGGTTGATCATTGGAAGTGGAAAGCTGTGCTTTGTCATACCCCATGCAAATCTGAGTAGTTGACGTATGTCCTCCACTCTCTGTTCGTTTTTCTTATAAGTAAAGGATTGGATACTCATTTTGGTTGGAGGGCATCATGGATAAACCCACCGGTTTTGAGCAGATTCGCCTCCTCTTTAAGTGCAACAGATCTCTCTGGATCCATGTTGCATTGTTTTTGTTCACCGAGACATGCCTCTGGTCGAAATTTAATGCATGGTTCTTCATGGCTGGTGAGAGTCATATATATATAAGATCGAGTCCAAGCGAACACATCAAGATTCTCCTGAAGTAAAACAGTTGACTCTTTCTTCACCATTGCGCAGAGTTGTGATCTGATCTATAATACTCATGATGGTTGTAGGCGCCTCATGTGTTTATTTGCAGTGGTAAATGATCAATCAAAGGATTAGTAGAACTTAGCCTTGTACTGCACACTGCTACATAGCTGGCTCCAGCTTTGAGATTGAATTCACTTGTGTTTCTGAATTATGCGCTTTTCATTCAATGTACTCGCGATCCATTGCTCATTGTAAGGGTCGGAATGATGATTAGTTACCCATGAGTTCGGGTATTGATCTGATGATTCTATCTCTAGGCATCCTTTCGGTCGCAACCTAGATTTGTTATGAATATCAGGCATGGGTCATAAGTTCAAGTTGTCATAGTCAACTCTCGGATAATTACTCATTTGCCCCCAGTCTCGGGTTGGCGGATGCATTACGCGGACGGTCTAGTCTCGTCCTAACTGTGTTTATATTGTAGTTCAAGCTTTAAGAATCAGAGTTGATTGATGAATGGTTGAATCATATTAATCTTATCTTCTTGCTCGTGCCCCCAAGTCTGGGGAATATCTCGATAAGTGGTAGGGTAGACAATGTTCGCTTCAATTTTGTATTCTATTCGACTGAACCATGGGATCGAGTTAACCGACGGAAGGCAGAGTAGTTCCTATCCTACATTATGTTCTAGTTCTTTCCTCTAGGCGGAATACATTGTTACTTTGCTGACATTCGGACATAAGCTAGATTTTGGACGGTCAATGACATTCGCTCTACTGCTTATGTCGCCATACTTTGGGAAAAAACTGAAGAGTGAATTGTCCAGTCAGATCCAATGTAGGATTGATGCTTCCCTTGTCAAATCCAGGGTAAGAATCGGTATGCAGATGTTTAGGTTGCACTTGTTTCGAATCGCTCTTTTAGTCGGATCATGGTAAGAGTCAATGAATGAATGGTCGCATTGCATTCATTTGGAGTTGGGTGATCAACCATGTCCATTTCAATTTACGTTCTCCCGTCAGATTTAGGGATAAAGTCAGCTCGAATGCGGTCATGTCATGCTTATCTGGTCTCATGCTCTTCCTGACGGATTGAAGGAAGGCAACAGGGGACGAATTGTCAAGTCACACTCATTCGTGGTTTATTCTTCTATCCATGCTCTGTTGGTCGAAGGTATTCGATGGACGTTCGGGTCACATCGATTTGTAGTCGAAGAGGATCGGTGTTGACCATCGATTCAACGGCGCGATGTAGAATGCTTGGACCTCATTTCCTATCGATCCAATGGTATGGTATGAAAGGTGCAGATCGATATTGCCCATCGATCCGGCGGTACGATATAATTGGTTGCCCGGAACTTCGGGCATCATTCTGATTGGTTAGAATTAAGGTCTCCTTGTAGTCATTTCCTTAAGTTGTAAAGTACGCTAAGTTGGAGATGTAGTGTGTCACCTTTCTCTTCTTTCAGTGATTTGTACTTCTACCTCCAGTCTTGAGTTAGAAGAGTTAGTTTGTGGATGGTCTAATTGCACCTATAGTAAGTTTATATTGCTCATGTCGAGTCTAGGTCAGAGTTGGCGAATGAATGGTCGAATCATATTCGTTCGTTTGTCTATTCTTGTAGCCACACTTTGGGGATCAGAGTCAGTTGAAGGGTCATTCATCACACCTATTTGATGTTTATACCCCTGTCCACACTCTGGGGACTAAGAGTTTTAGTAGAAAATGGTTGGACCGCATTTTCCTCAATTAATTCCTCTAGCACTAGTCAATGGCGAAAATCGAAGTGTGGTCAATCATTACAACACAACAACTTTAATTTGATGCTTCTCCCACTGAACTGTAGGAAGGAATTGATTGGCGGATGGTTAGGTCGCATCCGTCCATGTTGCACGCACTACCCGTCGGATCACAGGCGAGAGTTAGCAGATAAACGGTCATGCCACGTTCATTTACGGTTGGATGGTAGTAATATCAATTCAGAATAAAATATCTAGCTAGGTCCCTTTTTCGAATCTACGCCTCCCTATCGAATCAAGGAAGAAATTTTGTCTTGTAGGGTTGGAGTGCATCCCTATAAATTTACGTTATGGGTCCCGTGCCGGGGATAAGAGTTGATGCTCTGACGGTTGTGTCGCGCCCGCTTAGTGCTGGATGGTCGGATCGCATCCAATTTTGTGTGCTAAGTGTGCCCCCATGTCAGGGGAAGATTGGAAAGCAGACGGTCAAATCACATGCGCTTTTTATACTTCAGAACTAGATGAGGAACCATAGCCAATAGATGGACAATCGAATCACATCCCTTTTGGTATTCATATTCCAAACCATGCTTTGAGGACTGGAGTTGGTTGATGGGTTGTTAGTCACACCCATTTGGCGTTTATACTCTAGCCTACGCTCTCGGGACCGAAGTAAGTTGATGGGAGGTCATTCACACCCAGTTGGTGTTTATACTCCAGTCCACACTCTGGGGACTTAGAATTAGTTTATGTTTATACTCCAGTTCGCACTCTAGGAATCTGGAGTTAGTTGATGTTTATACTCCAGTTCGCACTCTGGGAATCTGGAGTTAGTTGATGTTTATACTCCAGTTCGCGCTTTGGGAATCTGGAGTTAGTTGATATTTATACTCCAGTTCGCGCTTTGGGAATCTGGAGTTGTTGATGTTTATACTCAAGTTCACACTCTGGGAATCTGGAGTTGATGTTTATACTCCGACTCGCACTCTGGGAGTTTAGAGTTGGTTGATGTTTATACTCCAGTTCGCACTCTGGGAATCTGGAGTTGATGTTTATACTACGACTCGCACTCTGGGAGTTCGGAGTTGATGTTTATACTCCGTTTCGCACTCTGGGAATCCATAGTTGATGTTTATACTCCAGTTCGCACTCTGGGAATCTGGAGTTAATGTTTATACTCTGTTTTGCACTCTGGGAATCCAGAGTTGATGTTTATACTCCAGTTCGCACTCTGGGAATCTGAAGTTAATGTTTATACTCTGACTCGCACTCTGGGAGTTCGGAGTTGATGTTTATACTCCGTTTCGCACTTTGGGAATCTGGAGTTAGTTGATGTTTATACTCCAGTTCGTGCTCTGGGAATATGGAGTTGTTGATGTTTATACTCCAGTTCGCACTCTGGGAATCTGGAGTTGATGTTTATACTCCGACTCGCACTCTAGGAGTTCGGAGTTGGTTGATGTTTATACTCCAGTTCGCACTCTGGGAATCTGGAGTTGATGTTTATACTCCGACTCGCACTCTGGGAGTTCAGAGTTGATGTTTATACTCCGTTTCACACTCTGGGAATCCGGAGTTGATGTTTATACTCCAGTTCGCACTCTGGGGATCTGGAGTTAATGTTTATACTCTGACTCGCACTCTGGGAGTTCGGAGTTGATGTTTATACTCCGTTTCGCACTCTGGGAATCCGGAGTTGATGTTTATACTCCAGTTCGCACTCTGGGAATCTGGATTTAATTGATCAGGTACATGGACGGTTCTATCATATCCACCCTGAGTAGGCAAGCAAAGTCATTAGATAGACGGATCCATCCTCCTCGAGCTTGTAATTATGGAAGGCGAGGTCGTTAGATGTACTGATCCATCCTCCTCGGGTTTAGGTTGAACACGAGCGAAGTCGTTAGATGGACAGATCCATCATCCTCGAGCCCATGTCCGTAAGTATATACTCCAGCTCACACTTTGGGAGCCGGACATAGTTAGAGGATTGTCATGTATCAATCCCTTATTGCCGCAGTGTGATGGCTTGTCCCTGAGCTCGGGGTTTCACTTAGCGAGTGATCGGTGGGATCCCGATTAACTTCCACTTATAGGCCCCTCAACGAAGGATGATATTTAGTTTATGGATGGTTGGATCACGTCCATGTTCTTTTGGATTCTACTTTTGCTAAGCCTAAGGAGTAAGATTAGTGTTCTGGCAAGCTTTGTGCTCGAGCATAGGAAAGGATGGTTGAACTACATCCACTTTGAGTTGTATATTTTACCTTAAGTCGGGTGCAAGAATTGGAGAGTAGACAGTCGAGTCACGTCCAATTTATACTTTGCATTCTTTCGATCGAGCTAAGGAAGAGAGTTGAAATGACAGCTCGTGACGGTTAGCGAGTAGGCAGTTAGTCGTTGATGACTTTAAATTGAGGGTTGGCCCCGGATGAAGTCGGTTTTAGGGATGATTGTTTTGCCGAATCACAGACGCAAACTGGGAAGTGAACGGTCAAATCATATCCACTTTAAACATGTGTTCTCAAATAACCCCAAGTGTCTAATGTAGGATTGGATGCATGGATGGTGACGTTGCGTCCACCGTTGGTGTGATTCCGATTTTATCGGGCATCAGAAGAAGCATAAGTATGTTGGCGAGCTTCAAGTACGAGATAGAGAGTACATTGTTGGGATATATCACTCCAAATCTTTCCCAGATCTCCAATTAAATTGCATAGGCGGATGAGTGGATGGTCGGTTGCATCTACTTTGTACTAGAGTCTTGACCTTGTCGGTCTCTTTCGCTTTGATGCCTTGCCCCCAGTCAAGTGCATATAGTAGTCGATGAGTGGTTGAATCATGCTCGTCATGATGATACCTCGATGATTTGATCATAGTCCGCGGAGGTTATTTTGCACCCAATCTTAAGTACTCGGTACCTGCATCATTTGCAAGTAGTTTAATTCAAGTAGGTCATATTTCGCAACGTAAATGAAATGAATTAGAAATAATTCAAAAGAGATCAGATCAAATCTCATTGGTAAGTGAGGTAGCGTCGTATGCCCGCTATTGCACTTTAGTCCAGCCCTTCTCAGTTGGAAGTCTAACGCAAATGGTTCAATTTGATCAAAGTCCTTGATCGATAGGGGTCAGATGTTCCCGGTCCTTCGTTTTATGGGGCTTTCACATATTGTCGGAGCTATCCTTCCCGTTGCAGCCTTATGGCGTTGGCATCCATGGTAGCCATCTAAAGAAGGGGAGTTTTCCGATCTAGAGTATGGATTAGGTTCCCTCCTTATCTCGCCAAGTTGATCCTTCATCTGGTTCATCAACTCATATTGGCTTGGATATGTTGGTGTACTCATTGGCGGCCACCGGCCAATTCTCTTATCAAAGTCTGGAAATAAGCTATGGTGATGAATTCATTTATGGGTATTGGCAGCAACTGGATGTGGGCTTTGGATAAATTCATTGGCTGCCAGCTTCTTTATTCCCTTCAGCAATATGAGAAGTATAACTGGTATGTCTAACCGTGATTGACGGTCTTCTCTGAAGAATGAGAGAAGACATCTGCGTTTGATGGCACTCGTCACCCTTGGAGAATTCCACGCGTCATTCACACTTTATAAGGTAGTGTCGGGGGTCGTATTTCCACAGTAAACCGACATAGTTAACATGTTGAATTTTCATTGGAAGTTCTACATGTAGGATGGTTTCAACGGATAGGTCTCAACTGGGAAAGATTCTCCAATCGACATTATGATCAGGTCCATTTTATTGCCATGGGGTCTTGTAACACTGGTGAATGATGTATGCATGATTGTCCAACGTTTGAGTGGTTGGTAACGCCGATTGGATGGCGAGTTGGTTAAAATGGGCTAATAGATTGGTGTTTATCCCAAACTTTCATCCAGATAGGAGACCTATATAGGGTATTAAGGAAGTCCTCTTGAGGTTGTATGTCATGCTTTTAGTCATGTGGACGTGGAATGATTAAGATGCGGGCATTTGAAGATGGTTCAGCGGTGACCAGCTATGTTTTGAGTTGGCAGAGTAGACATTGTAGGGCAGTCATCATATTAGCCATCGTACCATAGTTGTCAATTCAGGAGTTTAAAAGCTGGTCAATTGGAGGAAGTTGCATTCCACCTTAAAAGCATGATATATTAATCAACTCCAGTTCTTGGCATATTAGCTAGGTTCTCCAGCCTCTGGGAGTACGGTTGAGTAGTATTTCTTTACCCATTCCTTGATTGCAACTCAACATTTGTTGTTGTGATCTCCTATGTCTTGTTCAGTCATGGAACAATTAGAAGCACGGGATGGAATGTTCCTTCATTAAATTGAGCTTTGAATTCACTATGCGGGTGCTCTGCGCTGCGGCTAGGGTTTGGGTCGTACCTGAAAAATATTTTTTTTGAAATTTCGTATCCATACGAATTGGACGCAGATGGATCGATACGAACAACGTGTGAGTATCGATACGAATTGGAGCAGTTGCGATCGATACGAAAAGAGCACAGGCGATCGATACGAACAGAGCGATGCGAAGCAGATCGAGTCGAACAGAGGCTCTCTGATGGATGCGAACTGGAGCGAGTCGAAGAATGGCTCGGAGCTGAGCGAGTCGAAGTGTGCACTTCTGATGGATGCGAACTGGAGCGAGTCGAAGAATGGCTCGGAGCGGAGCGAGTTGAAGTGTGCACTTCCGATGGATTCGAACTGGAGCGAGTCAAAGAATGGCTTGGAGCAGAGCGAGTCGAAGTGTGCACTTCTGATGGATTCGAACTGGAGCGAGTCGAAGAATGGCTCGGAGCGGAGCGAGTCGAAATAGTCACTTCTGATGGTTTCGAAGCGAGTCGAAATGAGCGAGTCTAAGTAGGCTCTTCTGAGGTATGCAAGCTGAGCGAGTCGAAGAAGGCATCTGATGGAGGCGAAGCGGAGCAAGTCGAAGCAGTCACTTCTGATGGTTGCGAAGCGAGTCGAAATAGTCACTTCTGATGGTTGTGAAGCCAGTTGAAATGGTCACTTCTGATGGCTGTGAAGCAAGTCAAAGTGAGTGAGTCGAAGTTGGCTTCTGATGGAGGCGAACTGGAGCGAGTCGAACAGAGCACTCTCTATCGATACGAACTTTGACATATTTTCTGGATACGAAAAAGACCATATTTTCATGGATATGAAAATATGGATACGAAAATGACCATATTTTCTAGATACGAAAACATGGATACGAAAAACAACATATTTTCATGGATACGAAAATATGGATACGAAAATGACCATATTTTATGGATACGAAATGATGGATTCGAAAAATGACCATATTTTCTGGATATGAAATGATGGATTCGAAAAATGACCATATTTTCTGGATACGAAATGATGGATTCGAAATGATTGATGAATGCAGTTCCTCTTAGATCTGGAGCAATCTGAATAGAATAGATGGAACCACTTGACGACAGATCTGGATCTCCTCCTTAGATTTTTGCAATCCAACTACGGTAGTAGATCCACAGATAAGGAGAAAAGCAAGGTTTTTCTTAGTGAAAGCACCAAAGTGTTTGTACCAAAATTGGGCACAACACTCTTCAGAAGTTTTTGAAGAGATAAAATGAAGAAATTAAATGGAAAGAAAGGAATTATCTAACAAAAACTCCAAATTTTAGATATGAAAATAATTAAAATGCAAGGAGACACAAGAATTTAGAGTGGTTCGGCATATCGCCTGCGTCCACTATGAAGTTGATAGCCTTATTGATCTTTCTTTGAAGATTACAAATAAATTCAGTGAGTTACAACAGATAATTATGATTTGCAGCAGTGAATTTCGTTATTGGCAGCAGCAAGGGAGTTTAGATCTGGATCCGGCAGAGTCAGGGCGTTGGAGAATTCAAAGAAGAAGGAGCCCCTTTTCTGTATGCCCTGGGGCTCTATTTATAGGCGTAGGAGGCTGGTATTTCGCTCAGATCTCGAGAGACCCTCTCTGGCATGTGACCAGGCCCGCGCGCCCAAGCCCGTGAAGTTTCGACCTGATATGTGATCGATACGAACGGATTTCGTATCGATCAAGATTGTGTCCGATGGAGTCGAAATTTGGCGTGGACATTCTTTATGTTGTACATAAGCTTCTGTGAAAATTTCATAGCATTTGGACTTGTAGATCTCGAGTTATGATCGATGCAAGTTTGGATTTCTCAACCGTGATCGATCAATATCTTGAGCATACGAACTCCGATTGACTTGAAATTTGGAACGTTGGCTCTCATAGCTTTGCTTGTCATGTCATATCAATTTTAGCTCGATCCGAGCTCGAAATAAAATTCGTCGACATCCATAGTGAGCCTACGTACAACCGATCTCCAGGATGAACTGCCTTTGGTTTTTAGTCAAGTTCTTGGTGTCACGGCCTTGCCAAAAGGCGGGATAACAGCTGCTATTAATTTAAAATAAATGAAATAAGGCTTCAGGAAATGAAGTTGATAAATGAACGTAAAAGTAGTATAGTAAATACGAACAAATTAGGTGTTGAAATAAAGTAAATATGAACAGCCTTTTTAAAAGTGGCAGGTATTAAAAAGAGGTGAAAGAAAGAATTAAAAGCATGAAAAGTAATTCACGTTTGCGAAATGAAAAAAAAACTTTAGACAATGTAAATGGAAAGGAGTAATGGAACAAATTAGGAAACAATGAAAAGAGCTTGGCAATTATTAATTAAAAAGGAATTGAACGGACCAACTCTACACTGGAAATAAACTTTTGGAATTCAAATTTCAAAATCATTTGTTCACTCAATTAATTTTGTTAACCACAAACATACTAAAATTGACATCCATTAAAGATTTTAATTACCACACAATAAATGAAATAAATTTTGTACACAAATTTGTATAATTAATTAAGAGAATAACAACATTAAGGTATAACAGCATAAATGAGGTAATATAAAGTAAATAAAGTGGACTAGCCATACACTACTACCAACTTTTGGGATCTAATTCTAAAACATATTCTCCACTCAATTAATTCATTAACCTCTAAAATACTCAACTTGCACCCATTTAATTCATTAACACATAACAAATAAAATTTGAACACACCAATTAACGTCATGCAGACAGCCACTACATACAAATAAAGATAGCTCGGGACTCCAAACTCAAATTTAAAAACAACGTATTTCTCAACGCACAATCAGAAACTCAAATATTTAATTGATTTTAAAATTTAAGGTTAGCATTAAAACTACATTCGTACCGTCTCCGACTGCTATTTAATGACCGTAAAATGTTGTTTCAAAATTCAATTTTTCTTTTTCCACACAATTATACTTAATTACAAAATGGAAACATTCATTTTATTTTATTTTCCTAAACATTCTTTTACTTTGATTAAAAATATTCCTTTTTATTACAACAAATTCCTTTTTCAATTAAAACTTTTTTTTCATTTTTATTTCCTCAACTTTCTCTTTTATTTTAATTTAAACGTATGTTTCTATTATTACGTCCATTAAGTACAATTAATGTTGTCGTTCCTATTATTTGAAAGGTTTCAATTACATTAATTGCAATTAATCCCAAAGTTAACTTTAAAAAAAATGAGACAATTCAATTCCCGTTTATATTAATTTAACGTGTTTATGGAATTATTGTATACAAACCAAAAGTTATTAATTTTTTATATTATATAATTGATTTTTTACACCTGTAATCAATCTTTCAGCTACCAAACATTTCAAATGAATAACCATATGATTTCTTCGTTAATAAAGAAACATTTATTATTCTTTATTAACATTTATTATTCCAATAAATTGGAAATTTACATTCAGAAAGTTATCAATTTCATTAAAACCAATATCATTAAGTACACACTATCCTATGTTGTTATTCTTACCTTATTGCAAACATATATCATTAATAGACATTTATATTAAGCTCATAACTTATATATTATAATTAAGTTTGCGTCAATGAAATCTTCAATATTCTTTTCTAACAATTTTATTCAAAAAACTAATTTAATTTAACATTTTTAAATGGTTAAAATACGGGTTGTTACAATCTCCCCCACTCAAAACTTTTCGTCCCCGAAAAGGAACAAGAAAGAATCAAGAAAATTATATATTTTATTCGAAGTAGTCAGTTTATAAACAATTAAGCTCACATATTTAGTTTAATATAAATTTCTAAGTCCTAAATTCATGAAAAATTTCTGCAGCATCTCCTTTGCGGGTATTGATCCGGAAAATAACAATATCAATAATTACGTTGTATACATCATATTTCAATAATAAAGCATCCCAAACCACGAGAAAACAATAAAGTACCGCTACAAAAACTGTAATCCGAAAATGAACCTATTTGTCGGGCAAACAAAACTCTATTTATAAAACCAAAAACAACAGCTATTGCTTCCATAAACATGTATCTTACTTACATAATCCAAAAGAGTTAAAACTATGTAAAGAGTAATATTTTAGTTGTTTCAATCAATAGCACAAGCAACACAACATAAATAATAATCATATGCAAACAAAAGCTGTACAACCATTATATGCAATAAAAGAATCCATCGCACATCCGTAGCAACCAAAAACTACTAGTTTGTCCAGGTTTAGAAACTTTCACCGTACAAGCGTGATAAATAAACAACCAAATGTACCTTACGCTCAACTGCCTTAGGTAATTACTCAATAGATTATTCATACAATCCCAAATGATTTGAAGTGTCATTTCCCAAACTTCCCATAAGCAAACAATGTGGTATTTAAATATTATTTAAGTTTGTACGATGTACATATATCATTTGTACACAATATCAATTCTGATCGCTTGTTTAAATATACAAATTTCACTTTCGAACTAGTATTATTAACTCGACTACCCTAGTGTAGACTTGGATCTGGTTCCTTGATTAGAAATCTCTGTTTTCCTTGCATAGCTATAAACTATGATAGAAAACTCGGACTGGTGTGAATTACCATAAATCATGTATTCGAATCTGGATCAGAACTGTTATGCGAATAAAATGATCTACATACAACTTACATATTTTATTCTATTGGTTTTTTTAACACATCATTTACTTTTCATTTATTTTAATTCTCATTCATTCATACAAATTAATTTATATACATTTACTTACCTAAATTATTTCCCATTCAATATTTAAAATCATCAATGAATACATTCTTCAAGCATTTCATATGTTTCTTTGCAGTTTAATTCACATTTATTATTATATAACTTGATTTCCATTAATATTAATATTCATTAATGAATCATTTCAACATTTTTCTTAAGTTTATAATCATTTACTTAAATAGTAGTCTCTTTTAACTATTCAATTTAATCATTAAGAATTTCGAAACATTAAATTAAGTTTATAACATTCGTTGTACATCTTAATTCTTTATTTATAGATATAATTTCATTTTGATACACTTTTATTACTTGATTTTTACTTGTATGATATTCCATTACCTTTTAGTTTACAAGTTACAAAACTTCAATTTCTAAACATTTAGCTTTAAATTTTAGATTTCAATTTGGAAGTTTCCAACTATTAAAATAGTCGAAGATTCCATTCCATTACAATAATTGAAAATCACTAATTGTAACGACCGTAAATTTATCACCTTGATAAATTATATTTATTTTAAAATTTATTCAAATAAATGGTTGATAATACGAAAAAAAATATTGTTTAGAGTGGCAATGAATAATAATAATCCTATTTTGGATAAATAGATACAAAAATATATTCCTCGAAATTTAAATTGATAAAATGGCTGAAAACCGTTTTATCGATAAACAGCTCTAAAATTGTAAAACATCACGCATGGAGCTGGGTACATATACTTATTTTTATATTTGAACAAGAATATGAAATAAAATAATTTTCTTTTTGAAAATTAAATGTATTTATGACATCACTAGTGATCCCCTTATAATTGATTTATGAAATTAAATTGAGATTTAATGATTTAATAATATTATAATTAGTCAAATAATTATTTTAAAATGATAATAATTCATTTTAATTAGTTATAAAGTAATAATGAATGATTTATAATGGTTCTATAAAGTTATAAAAGTAATCTGAATTACATGGAAAATCGATATCGCTTTATCGATATAATAGCGATTTCTGTAAATAATTGTTAATATTAATTTATATGGTTTTATAATTCAAATGCGATCATTTTAGTTAATTAAAAATGATTATATTAAAATTTTGTTTAGATATATATATATATATATATATATATATATGTAATTTAATGTATAAGTGAAAATGTGACCGAGAATCGGTTTTTCAATTTTCAATGGTTTGACAAACGAAAGTTGTTTTAAATTATTACAACCTTGTTTTTTTGTCATATGCACATATACAACATACACATACATACCTAACATACACATGAACATATATACACATACAAATAAACATACACATTTATATATAAACATAATAATCCCTCTCACAAGTGCCATAAGCCAAATGAAAAAGATGAAAAGCAGAAGAATACATCTGAAATGAGAAAATTCCGGAAATGAATCTCCAAGCAACCCGAATCAACTATCTTCAACTCTGATGCCCTATGGGTGGAAAAGGAAAGATAGAGGAATGGGTCAGACAATAAGTCTGGTGAGTGAAAGTAATTACTAGCATTTCTAAGCAAGGTAAAGATAATAGACTAAGCAATAGTTCTAGCATGAAAGGAAAATACAGAAAAGATAAAACTCGCATAAAATACTGTTTTTGATTTTGTTTGACTGTTTGCTTTAATTGTTTGCTTTGACTATTTGCACTTGTCTTAAACTGCTGTGATTAGGCTGAAATCCTAATCCTATCTCAACTGCTAATGTTGATTGGGCTGAAATCCTAATCCTACCCATTGATCGGCCTTTCTTATCTATGTTGTGCCACCGTGAGCCAATCCTGTTGGCCCCACAGCAAAAGACACCTCTTAGCACTTAGGACGCAGTAGCGAATTATTTACCCTAGTTGATGCCGCACGCTCGGTCATCGCCGGTACACACTAACTGTCGCCCCCTATTTGACCCTTTATTTACCCTAATCAGCATTAGCATGCCCAGCCCCACCCATGTGTGAGACCATCAGTCCTCGATCTGAAAGGGAATGCTGCCAGTACTGGTCCTAACAAACAAATCTTCTAACTTTGCGCCCCTTGCCCAAATCCCCAAATTTGGGCCTATATCTATTGGCCACTTATTTAACCTAATCAGCATAAGCGTGCTCAGCCTCACCTACGTGTGAGACCATCAGTCCTAGACCTGAAAGGGAATGTTGCTGGTGTGGGCCACTACTGCTTTATTTTCTTATTAACTTAATCCAAGATCTAAGTTTAAAATAAGCCCCTTCTGTTATTTCTTTCTTTCTAATTATAACATACGTGTTATAATTGTTCTTGCAACTGTTACTCTTCTATCTTCTCTTTTTAATTATAACAACTTGTTATAATTATGCTTGCAAATATCTCAATTTGCCTATTTCAGTCCATTTCTATTTTATTTCCGTTTTTCTCATTTTTCATCTGATTTCTGTAAATTTAGTGTTTTTCTATTTTAATCCGTATTTAAGAATTCTTCTCTTTTTAATATTTATTCGCGTCAAAAAGGATTAAATTTCTATAAAAAGAGACTAACATTTACAAGCTAAATTCCAACTTAAAATAGTTGTAAATAACTGTAAATAATTTTAAATAACTGAATAAAATAGTTAAATAAAAATAGACTGAAAAGAACTTCTGAAATGTAATTAAAAACTGACTGTAAATAAACTTACATAAAAACTATCTCAAAATTGTAGAAAAACTACAACTATTGAGAACCATATTATTTTAAATTGCTTAAAAATCTAAAATAATTACAAAACACTCACCTGTGGTCCTTAGCTCTAATCCTTGGTCTTTTTGGATCCACTTCTAGAGTGTAGACTATTTTTATTAAAAATATTTCCTCCGTAGAAGAATTTTCTATTTAGAGTTCAGCCTTAGGCAAGAATCCAATTGGGAGAAAATCTGAATGAGAAAAATAGCTAGGCCTAGGGTTCTATTTATAGTGTGGCTTAGGGATCTCAGGTCATCGGATTTGAAGATTTAATCTTATTCAACCATGTCATAGGCTCACTAGGAACCATCGGATGCAGCTACGAACGCACATGATTTCACAAACAAATCAATTTTACACTCTTCGGGTCGTACCTGGATGGAAAATCGTCCAGGCACTAATGCGGGTCGACCTGAGCTATTTGGGGGTCGACCTATAGGTCGACCCGACCCTAGCAAGGGTCGACTCCTACGGGTCTTTTTTTTCGTTTAATTATAATATAATTCTGATTTCTTCTTTCTCTCGTAACTTCTCCATACTAACTCGGATTTCGAGAAGTTATATATTGAAATTGATCAGAAAATTGCCACGGACCCAATGGTGCAACTTCGTGGCTCAATTCTAACAATTTCCCAACCTTATTTTATTATTCAATTAATTTGTTAATCAATTATTATTACTCTAATTTTTCGGGTTGTTACATTCTCCCCTCCTTAAAGGATTTCCCCCCCCCCCCCCCCGAAATCTCCAAGGACAGAAGAATGAAATAAATATTTTCATCCAAATTCCACAATCACATATTCAACCATCATCCATTACATCCATTGTCTCTAAGCTTTTTAATGCAACTTATGATATATGCAATAGTGTAGTTTCAATGTCCCTAACTAATGCAAAAGATTAGGTGGTCTACTGATTTAGTCGACCTCCTTTTTATGCGCTCATGTCCCTGTCATGTATCCAAATGAATGAAAATTTCCTAATGACAACTGATAGTTTTATATGCATGCTACAATCATCATCCAAATGCAACAATCATATGATAATCACCCATTCATAGCAACCATGAAATAAAAATGCAAGTGCACACACATCCATATGCATATGCTTTAGTGACCAAGTTAGGCCGATCTCTAAGAGATAATAGTGCCTGGTGTGCGTGTATGCGTCCATTAACATCCACTAGAAAACACTTGCAACCACTTGCATCCAACATACATAACATGTTCTAGTAACATGTTTACATTCAGTCCTACCACCCATATGTTAAATCCTAAGATCTACCCTCCCAAAGGATACTAAAGGAAATAACCTATTCAAAACTAAAGATCGAAATAGGAAATTCAAGACGTACCATCAAAGAGATGCCGATAAGAGGTATGTATTTTCTCCTCAGCCTCCCACGTAGCATTCCCAATACTATCTCCCCATTGCACCTTAACCAAAGGGACTTCCTTATTCCTAAGCTTCTTGAAATAATATCCAACGATCTTGGTAGGAATGCGACGAACCGATGCTTCTCTCTCCACTTCAACTTCCTCAAGTTGGCTAGGTTCCACTACCTTTGCTGAATCATGTAAGCACTTTCTCAAGTGCGAAACATGAAAAACATCATGAACTACCGCAAGCCTCTCCAGTAGCTTTATTCGATATGCCATCTTCCCTACCCTTTCCACAATGGGGAATGGTCCTACGAATCGGAGAGCAAGTTTCCCACTTGATCCAAACCTCACTACCTTTTTTAGTGGAGACACCTTAACGAAAACCAAATCTCCTACCTCGAACTCAATATCCCTTCTCCGCTTATTTGCATAAGATTTCTGTCTATCTTAGGCCGTCTTCATTCTTCTTCTAATCAAATCAATCTTTTCCGAAGTCTCTCTAACCATGTCGGGACCAAGTAGCCAACTTTCTATAGACTCCAACTAACACGAAGGCGACTTGCAAGGTCTTTCATAAAGGGCTTCAAAAGGAGCCATCCCAATGCTAGCCTGAAAACTATTGTTATATGCGAATTCCACTAAAGGAAGGTGCTCCTCCCAAGTCCCTCCAAAATCAAGAATGCACATCCTCAACAAATCTTCAAGAACTCTATTAACTCTCTCCGTTTGGCCATCTGTTTAAGGGTGATAAGCCATACTCAATCTAAGTTGTGTCCCTAAAGCCTCTCGCAAGCTCCTCCAAAACTCGCTAGTAAAGATAGGGTCTCTGTCGCTCACTATGTTCGAGGGAACTCCATGAAGTCGGACTATCTTACAAACGTATATGAATACCAAATAAGGTGCTGTCCTCTTACACTTGATGGGAAGGAAGTGGGTGCTCTTAGTCAAATGATCTACAATCACCCAAATACTGGTATTCCGCTTCCTAGATCGAGGTAAACCATTTATGAAGTCCATCGAAACACTATCCCACTTCCATTCGGGTACATCCAATGGTTGAAGTAATCCGCAAGGCCTCTGCTGCTTCTCCTTAACCCTTTGGTACACAAGACACTTAGCCACGAACTCTGCTGCATCTTTCTTCATGCCACTCCAATAAAACACTCTCTTTATGTCCCTATACATCTTATCACCACCCGGATGAATAGTCATCCGAGAATGGTGTGCTTTTGCTAGAACTGCACTCATAAAATCACCAGTGCGGGGGACAAAGTCTTCCATCTCTCCTTAGCCACCCTTTACTATCGATGTAATAGCGTTGGAGATGTCTAGAGACCTCTCCTCTACTAATTCTATCCAGAATATCCACAAGCTCTGAATCCTCTCACTGCCTTGATCCAATCTGATCTATGAGGGTAAGCTTAACCTCAAGTGCTACCAATAATCCAGGAGTAATGTCCATAGAGGGCTTAAAATCAAAGGTGGAAATAAACTCTAGGCTTTTCCACTCCACGAACATTCGGCTAAGGGTTGTTATCTTCCTACTTAATTCATCCGCAACCAAGTTCCCCTTGCCAGCGGTGTAAGCTATCTCAAAGTCATATGATGCCAGAAACTCCATCCAATGCTGCTGCCTCAAATTTACATCCTTTTGTGAGAACAGGTACTTCAATGATTTATGGTCAGTGAAAAGCTTGAACCTCTCTCCTAGCAAGTAATGTATCCAAGACTTGAGTGTGAAAATAATAGCAGCCGGTTACAAATCATGGGTGGGGTAGTTCTTCCCATGAGTTCTCAACTGTCTACTCCCATAGCATACTACCCTCCTCGCCTACATCAATACTGCCCTAAGGCCAGTCCCACACGCATTAGTGTATATTGTAAAAGGCTTAGCTTCGTCGGGTAAAACTAACACTGGTGCACTAGTAAGGGCCCTCTTTAGCATCGTGAAAGAATCCTCACAATCCATGTCCCACACGAATGCCGCATTCTTCTTAGTGAGGTGAGTAAGCAGTGATGAAATCTTAGCAAAATCTCTAATAAACTTCCTATAATAACCAGCCAAACCTAGGAAGCTTCTAACTTCGGCAACGTTCTTGGGGGCCTTCCAATCCTGTACCACTACTACCTTAGCAGGATCCACTGCTAGACCCTCTCTTGAGACTACATGCCCCAAGAAACGCACCTCCTCATGCCAAAAGTGACACTTCGAGAATTTTGCTTTCAACTGATGAACACGAAGTGTACGAAGAACCTCCTCAAGATGAATAGCATGCTTTTCCATACTCTTGGAAAATACTAGAAAGTCGTCCATAAACACTACAATGAACTTATTTAGGACATCTCGAAAATCACATCTCATCAAATCTACAAAATAGGCTGGGGCATTGGTCAGCCCAAAAGGCATAACCAACCACCCAAAGAATCCATCGGGTGTCCTAAATGTTGTCTAATCGATTATATCTTCAGCGACCCTAAGCTGATGAAATACAATGGCTAAGTCAAGCTGAGAAAATACTGAAGAGCCAACAAACTGATCCAAAAGATTGTCTATCCTAGGAAAGTGGGTAACAGTTCTTTTTTGTGAGCTTATTCAACTCTCTATAGTCTATACAAAGACGAAGGGAACCATCTGCCTTTGTAGCGAAGATGACTGGCGCCCCCCACTCAGATATGCTGCGTGTGATGAAGCCTTTCTCTAATAGCTCACCAATTTGCTTACTTAACTCCTTCCTCTCCCTAGGAGCCATATGTCTCACGGGCAATGCCACTGGCTTAGCATTGTCATTCAGATAGATCCTAAAGTCAATCTCTCTCTTAGGGGGTAGTCCCCTAACCTCCTTAAAAACGTCTAGGAAATCTCTAACAACTGGAATTGAATCTAACTCTCCTAGTGATGAATCAAGGGATTAAAGGAAGCTCAACACGACTGACCCCTGTGGGTTGCAAGAAACCTCGAGAGTCCGTCCGCTACATGTCCTTAGCCTAACGACTCTCCTCTCATAGTCCAATATCACCCCATAAGTGGATAACCAGTCCATCCCCAAAATCATCCCATATCTCAAAAATCTTAGTACATAGGCATCACAATTAAACTCTACGCCTAGTATGAAAATTTTCAAACCCCTACAAATCATTGATAAATGTGTCGATCCTCCTATGGGGTTTGAAACAATTATAGGGTCTACAACTAGAGAAATATCTAAGTGCAAAAAATCAAATAAGGAACTAGAAATGAAAGAATGCGATGCTCTAAAGTAAAAAAGAGTCCAAATAGGAAAATCCAAAATAGAGATCAAACCTTCTACAGAGACTTTCCTACCTCGATCTGGTCCACTACTAGAAGGTGCTGCATCCAAAGCCTATACTTGCGCCGTAGATGCACCTGCTTTTTGTCCTGTCCTCCAAGGAAAAGCTCTAGTGAGGTGTCCAGGCTTCCCACAGCTCCTTCATCGTGTCCTTCTTACAGTCCTTTGAGTAATGCCCAACCAATCCACAATTATGACATTTCTCGCCCTTCTTGATCTGTCCCTTTTGAGGTCCTCCTCCTTTCTTCTTGTCCTTATCCTTCTTATTCTTCCACCACTACTTCTTTGAGTTTTCTGATTTAGGAACTTCCTTAACCTCTTCTTCCTTAGCAACATCTGAAATGAGAGCCATTTCCATAAGTGACTCATACATCGCTCCCATAGGTACATGTGTCAATGCCAACCCTTAGAGGGACTGGTTCAAACCCTTAGCTAACTTGGTGGCCTTCTTATGCGATGTATTAACAAGCTCCATCCCAAACCTCGATAACTCATTAAACTGATTTATATACTCTTTCACCGAAAGACTCCCCTGCTTCAGACTAATGAACTTCTCCAACTGCAAGCTTTCCTCGGCTTGCGATAAGAACTTTCTCTCAAACCTTTCCCGAAATCCAACTCAATCAATGTCTCTACCCTCCATCTCTACAATCTCCCACCAGTAAGAAGCCTCTCCCTTCAGCTGCCAAGATGCAAGTTGAACTCTCCGTCGGTTCTCTAATCCTAACATCCCAAATATCCGCTCCGTATTCCTCAACCAAGTTCGTGCCTCTATGAAATCCTTCATTCCAGAAAAAGTTTTTCCTCCTAGATTGGCGAAGTCCTTGCATAGCTTAGAAAAATTGGCTGTTGAAGGTGGATTAACGGGACCTCCACCCGCCGGTGCTACATTGGGCGCTTGTCCTTGCACCTCTGGTGCTGTAGCTTGGAGGTATCTACGGAACCAGCCAGGGATTTGGACACCCTCTAGAAGATTTGAGGCGTCCGCCAATCTATACAAAGAAAAGAAAATTTAGGCTCGAAAGAAGATTGAACAGGACTTTGAGGGGATTTTTTACAAAAACTCTCTTATACTTGAAAACTATTTCTAAAAAAGAGTTTCTTTCTAAAAAATACTTTTAGTTTGAAGATATGTTACCTTTGAAAAATACTTTACTTTTAAAACAAGTTTTTAGGAATACTGTAACCTTAGGCTCTGATACCAAATGAAACACCCCACACCCCCAGTATCCCCAAAAAGGGCACACCAAAGGATGTGGTGCATTATAGGTATAGCTAGAGCATCACAAGGACTAAGATTCAAGAGAAAAATAAGTAAAAGCAGCAGAAAACATTTAAATAATAACTTATCATTTAGAATTAAACTTCATTTCAAAATAAGTCATAAAAACATAACATGTCTCCAAAATCTTTTATGTCTCATGAAAATACATTTTAGTCTCACAAAATCAAAGTATAAAAATAACAGTAATAATCCTTCTCACAAGTTCCATAAGCCAAAATGAAAAAGATGAAAAGCAGAAGAATACATCTAAAATGAGACAACTCAGAAAATGAATCTCTAAGCAACCTGAATCAACTATCCTCAACTTTTTTGGCCTATGGGGGGAAAAGGAAAGATAGAGGAGTGGGTAAGACAATAAGTCTGGTGAGTGAAAGTAATTATTAGCATTTCTAAGCAAGGTAAAGATAATGGACTAAGCAATAGTTCTAGCATGAAAGGAAAATAAAGAAAAGATAAAACTCGCATAAAATATTGTTTCTTATTCTGTTTGACTGTTTGCTTTGATTGTTTGCACTTGTCTTAAACTGATGTGATTAGGCCGAAACCCTAATCCTATCTCAACTGTTAATCTTGACTAGGCTGAAATCCTAATCCTACCCATTGATCGGTCTTTCCTATCTCTGTTGTGCCACTGTGAGCCAATCATGTTGGTCCCACAACAAAAGACACCTCTTAGCGCTTAGGATGCAATAGCGAATTATTTACCCTAATCGATGCCGAACGCTCGATCATCGCCGGTACACACTAATTATTGCCCCCTATTTGACCCTTTATTTACCCTAATCAGCATAAACGTGCCCAACCTCACCCACGTGTGAGACCATCAATCCTCGACCTGAAACGGAATGCTGCCGGTACTAGTCCTAATAAATAAATCTTCTAACTTTGCGCCCCTTGCCCAAATCCCTAAATTTGAGCCTTTATCTATTGGCCACTTATTTACCCTAATTAGCATAAGCATGCCTAGCCTAACCTACGTGTGAGACCATCATCCTAGACCTGAAAGGGAATGTTGCCGGTACGGGCCACTACTGCTATATTTGCTTATTAACTTAATCCAAGATCTAAGTTTTAAAATAAGCCCCTTCTGTTATTTCTTTCTTTCTAATTATAACCTACCTGTTATAATTGTTCTTGCAACTATTACTCTTCTATTTTCTCTTTTTAGTTATAACCACTTGTTATAATTATGCTTGCAAATATCTCAAATTTTTCTATTTCAGTCCATCTTTATTTTATTTCAGTTTTTCTCATTTTTCATCCGATTTCTGTAATTTTAGTGTTTTTCTATTTTAATCCATATTGGCAAATTTTTCTCTTTTTAATATTTTTTTCACGTCAAAAAGGATTAACTTTCTATAAAAAGAGACTAACATTTACATGCTAAATTCCAACTTAAAACAGATGTAAATAACTATAAATAACTGAATAAAATAGCTAAATAAAAATATACTGAAAAAAACTTCTGAAATTTACTTAAAAACTGACTGTAAATAAACTTACATAAAAAGTGTCTCAAAATTGTAGAAAAACTACAACTATTGAGAACCCTATTATTTTAAATTGCTTACAAATCTAAAATAATTACAAAACACTCACCTGTGGTCCTTAACTCTAGTCCTTGGCATTCCTGGATCCACTTCTAGGGTTATAAAGTTATAAAGTAATAATGAATGATTTATAATTGTTCTATAAAGTTATAAAAGAAATTTGAAATTATAAGGAAAATCGATATCGCTTTATCGATATAATAGCGATTTCCATAAATTATTGTTAATATTAATTCATATGGTTTTATAACACAAATGTGATCATTTTAATTAATTAAAAATGGTTATATTCAAATTTGGTTTACATATATATGTAATTTAATGTATAAGTGAAAATGTTACCGGGAATCGTTCCATTTTTCAACAGTTTGAAGAACGAAAGTTGCTTTAAATCGTTGCAACTTTGTTTTTTTTGTCATGTGCACATATACAACATACACATAAATACCTAACACGCACATTAACATATATACACATACAAATATGTACATTTATATATATAAACATATATAGGATAATCTAAGATATTTTAGAAGCTTAACCCTTAAGCTTTCTTTAAGTCAGCTATCTCACATCAAATACACACCTGAGCACAAACATATGGGGATTATGATGGTGGATGTTGGCATCCAAAATGATGGATGGAAAGTGGGCACATGGGTGATGGAGATGGAGCATGTGGTGGTGATGAGGGGGATGATGTAAAGGTAGATATTTTCCTCCTTCTCTTTTCCTATAAATAGCCCCTCCACAACTCATTTTTTCATCCTCTTTAACTTCCTAATATCTAAATGAAATGAGAAAATTCTCTTTTTCAAATGATTCAAAATTTCAATGGCCACAACTTTCTAGTTGACAACTTCTTCCCATTCTAAGCTTAGCTCTGCTCAAAATCCACTTCTTTCCATTGCATTTTCAGGCCCAAATTTTAGTTCTGAGAATGCCCTCTGTTCTTTTGATCATATTTTCCTCATAACTAACTGAAATCATGTGTTTCTTTTTAGAAATTGTATATAAAAGAATTTTCAAGAAATTTCCTTTTGATTGGATTTCAAAATTCTTTGAGTAACATGTCCAAAAATTAGCTAGAAGTAGACTAATTTTCGGGTGAGATTTTTGTAAACCCGAGAATGCCTCTTCTACATTTGACCATATCTCATTCAAAACTAAACCAAATTGGATGATTATTTTTATGAAACCATAGAGAAAATAATTTTCTATTACTTTCATGCTAACAACTTTTCCAAATTCGGAAAGTAGAATGTCCAAAAATCCAAGATAAAATGACCTAATTTTGGGTCTAGTTTAGTGAATTCATGGTCGAAGCTCTACCACTTCTCTTATATATTTTTGTCCGTCCTCTTCAAGTCTTGGCTGAGCCTTCTCAAGAGTCTAAGGACCAATTCCAAAAGCTTCCATGCGATTGTAGGGGAGCCGTTGTCCGTTTTGTGAAGTTAGGAAGCAATGATGGTGAGAAACTTTTACTTATACTATATTTTTGGATGATGATATGATGTTTGTAATTGATTCTTAATATGCTTTGATCATCAAGTTTGGTTGTTTAATATGAATGTTGAATATATATGCAAGTCACGGAAATACACGTCGATAAGCACAAAGAAAATCACTTTCCTATATTTAATGAATTGGTATATATGGAATGTTAAACCTCTTTAAAAAGGTTTTTAAATGAGTTTGAAATGTTTTGTAAATATATAAAAATGTTTTGTCGAAGTTTGAAAGGTAATTGAAAATTTAGTCAAAATTAGGTGCGTCGCGTGACGGTAGTTCGCGATTCGCACCACAAAAGTCAAACAAGTGTATAAAATGGAATATAGCTCGGAATTCTTCGAGATAAGAATTTTCCAAACTATTATATCCATAGTTTTCAAACAAAGAAAGAAAATCGAGATTTCAATCAATGGACTTTTTTTGAGAAAAATGTGTGATCCTCTAGTAAAAGAGGAGAGCACACATGATGCTATATATATAAAAACATAACAAGGTGCTGCCAACATGCCTGGCAGGTGACAAAAATAAATGAAACAATGAAATAAACAGGTACCCCTATAATGAGCTCCGGCAAAGCCACCGCCCATTACACCCCAGAATCGAGCTCCGGCAAGGCCACCGCCCGACAGTAAGGTGTTGGAGTTACCTAGAAATGTAGAATAGCATCAGAAGCTATTCTAGGAGGTCAAAGATACTGGAAGCCAGCTCAGTCAAAATCTATGAAGCCGCCTCAGCTGATAATCTAGTAAGAAAATCCACTCTGAGAACTCTGATAATACTGGAAGTATCTCCATCCTCGATCAGCAATCCTGGAAAAAGCTATCCTGCATACCGGAATATAGACACAAAACATCCTATCTAACCCAAACCTGAGACAAAACTAGGAAAAAATTAGAATGAAACACATATATGTATATAAGTAGCATTTATATACATATACGTGTAAATAAAACATAATAAGATATAATAAAGCAAAATAATCTAGAACAAAAACTAACCGGTTTAAATTGTAAGAGAATAAAGGCCCAAACTGAAGAAATTAAATAAAATATAACCAAAAATAAAAATAACTAATATAAAAACAAAGAAAATTCTGTAATTATCATTGTGGACCATCAATTAAAAGCAAGTTGTGAAGCACCGAGGGATCTTCATTTAAAGTTGAAAAGAAACTAATACTATTATTATTAGAGACAAAAATATTATTGTGTTGTTTAAAAATATTGATATTATTACTAAGTTTGTTAAGATATTCCTTAAACAGATAGTTTTTGGCTAATTTATATTTAGGATTAGAGATCCAATTAAAGCAAAAGGACAATATTAAAAAAATCAATTTATTGAAATGGTTTTTATTATTATTAAAAATACGTTGATTTCTTTCAAACCAAATGTACCAACAGGATATAGTGAATAAAGTATCAAGGAAGTATCGATTATCCTTATTAAACTTAAATCTAAAAGTGTTCCAATAGAAAAAACAATCAGTAATTCTAGATTGGATACTAAAGTCAAAAATTATATTAAGGGTGTTCATAAGAATAAAGTGAGTATCCATACATTCATAGTAAATATGCTTAATATCCTCCAAATGTCTATTACAAAAATAAAAATTATTGTCAATATGAATATTTTTTCTTTTTAAATACTCTATAGTATTTAATTTTCCATGCATAATAAGCCACATATGGATTTTAGATTTAGGAGGAGCATTTGATTTCCAAATAAATTTAAAATAATTATAAGTTACACCCGAAAAATTAATAAATCTATAAAAAGAATTTGAAGAGTATTTCTTATTCTTATCCCACTCCCAACTAATAAAATCGTTATCATTATCAATGTTATAGAGATTTAATCTAGCAATGAGCAAAATAAACTACTTAAGGGTAGAACCTTCTAGAATTCTACTAAAACTAAAAATCCAAGGAGGATCATTTTCAGAAGAAAAAACTTCTGAAATAAGTGCATATTTAAAGTTACAAATATCATACAACTCTCTAAACTCAATCTTAAGAGGAATGGTGGAAATCCAACTATCGTGCCAAAAGGAGGTATTATTACCAGAGTGAACTATAATATTAATGCCTAAATTAAAAATCTCATTACATTTTAAAATGGATTTCCTAAAATAAGATAGTTTACAAGAAACCGATGGGCTAATTTGATAAAGATTATTACTACCATTATAATAATATTTAGAAATAATTTCTTTCCAAGTAGCATTATCATTAATGTCTTTAAACTTCCATAACCATTTACCTAGAAGGGATAAATTCATATTACGCAAATTAATAACTCCTAAACCTCCATCCTTTTTGGATTTACAAACAGTATCCCAATTTACTAAACTTTTAATGCAGCTATTAGATCGATCACCATTCCATAAAAAATCTCTACGAATTTTATCTATTTTATCAATCACCCAAACAGGGAAAAGATGCATTGACATCCAATAGATCGGAAGAGCTGATAACACAGAATTAATTAAAACAAGTCTACCCGCTCTAGATAAAAGCCTACTATTCCAATTAGAAATCCTATGTTTAATTTTATCTATAATTATAAACCAATCATCATGTTTCAACTTAGTAGGCCTAATCACAAAACCAAGATAAACAAAAGGAAAACTCATAGTTTTACAATTTAGTGTTTTGGCAACTAAATTTTCAAGTTTATAAAAATCATTTAAAATTAAGACCGAACTTTTATCAAAATTTATTTTTAAGCCTGATAGAAGTTCAAAACTATATAAAATAAACTTAAGTATGATAATGTGTCGTGGAAGATGAGAAGAAAAAAGCAAAGTATCATCAGCAAATTGAAGGACTAATATACCATTACGCGATATATCATTACCAATATAACCTAGAGATCCATTATCAGTCACTCTTTTAATTATCTTAGCAAAAACGTCTGCGACTAAGTTAAACAAAAGAGGCGATAAAGGATCCCCTTGCCTTAGTCCTCTCTTAGATTGAATTTTATTTCCCAAAATACCATTAACCATAATACTAGAGTTGCCAAATTTGAGCAAATTCATGATCCAGCTAATCCATCTAGGACTAAAACCTCTAGCACGAAAAATATCTACAAGAAAATCCCAATCTACCTAATCAAAAGCTTTTGCAAAGTCTAATTTTAAAATGGCACAGGTAATATTGTTCTTACAACAGTGGTTAATGTATTCTTGAACAACAGCAACACCATCAGTGATATTTCTCCCTTTAATGAAAGCAGATAGCGAACAATCAATAAGATCATTCATTTTAGAACTAAGTCTATTAGCTAAGACTTTCGAGAAAATTTTAACTGAACAGTTGATTAAAGAAATAGGTCTAAAATCTTTTAGGTTATTAGCACCTACTTTTTTGTGCAATAGAATAACATTTGCAAAATTAAATCTACCCAATTGTAAATTGCCATTATAAAAATCCTTAAACATATTAATTAAATCTAATTTTAAAACATCCCAAAAAGTATTATAGAAGAAAATAGGAAAGCCATCCGGACCCGGGGATTTATCACCTGGCAAATCGTTGATGGCTTTATGGATTTCCTCTTCAGTAAAAGGAACATCCAAATCTGAGAGATTAATATTGGAATTTGTTGGATAAAGTTCATTCCAATTAACATTTATTCTATGATTGTTTTTGTTGCCAAAAATATCTCTATAATAGTCTATGAACGCCTTATTAAGATCTCTTTGGTCAACAATTTCAACATTATTAATAAGAATGGAATTAATCGTATTACAACGTTTTCTTCCATTGGCCATATTATGAAAAAAATTAGTATTATTATCACCTTCGTTGATCCATTGAATTCTGGATCTTTGTTTCCACATAACTTCCTCCTTTTCTAGAATAGAGTTAAGTTCTTCTCTTAAATTATTAAGAACATTCCGCTCACCTACATTTAATTGTCTATTTTCTTCAATTTTATTTAGTTTAAGCATCTCATTAAGAATATTTTCTTTTTTAATTTTGATATTACCAAAAATATTCTTACTCCAATTTTTTAGAAAAAACCTAAGTTTCCTTAGTTTTAAAACAAAGATTTTAGCTGAATTATCACCATTTCTAATATTAAACAAACTCATAAAAGTCCATTTATTAATAATTAACCTCGGTAAACTAGATTCTAATAACCACATTTTTTCAAATTTGAAAGACCTACTAAAAACTCTAAGATGATCACAAGAGAGGACAATTGGACAATGGTCGGAAAGAGTGTAGGGAAGCCCTAACACTCTACAAATAGGAAACTTGTCCTCAATTTCATCACTGACGAAAAACCTATCTAGTAGAGCCATAGAAGGGGACTCCCTAGAATTACTCCAAGTAAAATCTCTGTTTGGGAGAGGAATTTCAATCAAATTTGAATTAATAATAAATGTATCAAATTCCTCCATAGCAGAGAAATCTCCCTCCCTTGGAGTTCGCTCACCTATAAAACGAGTAACATTAAAATCACCCCCCAAAATCCAAGGGCCTAGCGCTAAAGATCTAAACTCAAGGCATTCATCCCAAAGAATCCGACGACCTAATTTAGAATTCGGCCCATAAAAAATATGAGTAAAACAAGTGTCTAAAAAAATCACGGGTTTGCAGTTCGTAATCAATAATAGGATTTCTTTAAAAATGATATTTTAAAATTGTTTAGAAATATGAAATATATTCTAAAAATCTTTTAAAACGTTTTAAAAGTTATTTGAGCTCTAAAAATGAAATGTCAAATGATAAAAAGTCGTTTTTATCAATATAGCTTAAAAAGCACTTTCCACGGCACTTTTTCGCAGCACTTTTCTATAACTTTTGAAATATAGTTTTAAACGCAAACGTTCTTTTCCAAATATTTTGTAAATGTTTTCAAATGATTAATAAAGTGTTCTAAAGGTAATTTGAAGAATTTATAGAATGGTTAAATATTAAATGATTTAGAGTCGATCAAATAACTTGACCACCTTATGGGTGTAAGAGAGATAGTGTTTAGGCTTGGGTTTGGAAAACCAGTTTCCTACTCTCCCTGGCTATCCAGACTAGCCAGATGGATGAAATAGTAAATTTGATTTACTCGGACCAAAATTTTCCAAAGTAAAAAGGGTATGATTTTCTGAATATATAAAACTTGGATTTTTTTTGAGATAGTCTTCTTGTTCTTGGTGTTAAAGCTTGAAGAGGGAACTCGTACTATTCATGGAATTTAAAAGGTAATTTCATCGTTATTCCGCCCATAGTACTTGTTGAATATGAGGATTGATATTAAGTAGAATTTGACGATTTCTATAGATTCTGCTCATTTAATATTTACTGCTTTTGGATTAACATCCTAGATAATGTTGTTTTAACTTAATCAAAATTTTGAGTTTTGAATTAAGAAAGTTATATTAAGATTTAAAAGAAATGAAATGGAAATATTTTCCTAAGTGAAAAATAAAATGGTTTTCGAATTATTCCAAGTTTAAAAAGGTTTAAAGTAATCAACGGCTTTGATAAGAGGGGTTTAATGATTCCGTATATACTGGAAAGAATGTTTTAGAAATATACATCGCCAAAAGAGATTTTGATAAAAAGAACTTAATCATTTAAAGAATGATTTTCTATTCACCGAACATCCTTTTAGCAATTATTGGTTCGAAGGAACTGGGGTCGGATTTGGGTAATTCTTATCCCAAGACCACTTCGAACCAATTTACGTATTCGAAATAAAGACATGGATATGATTTGGAAGATGGAATGTAGTGCTGCTTGTCACTGACCCTTGGGGGAAAT
The DNA here is from genome assembly GCA_030737815.1 of Allium fistulosum. Taxonomy (NCBI): domain Eukaryota; kingdom Viridiplantae; phylum Streptophyta; class Magnoliopsida; order Asparagales; family Amaryllidaceae; genus Allium; species Allium fistulosum. The sequence continues at coordinate 739,336,553 of CM060906.1, forward strand.
TTCCGATATCATACTACATGGCGGTAGTTCTTCATTTAAGATCTTCGATACAAGGATTTCTCGCTACTAATCCTAGGGTTAATTCCCAACATGATGTGGTAGAAGAGTGCCTTCAGTTTGTCCTGTTCCAAGACAACTTGTATGGACAAATATTTGACGTTGCATTTCTAGTTACATAAATTGATCTCTATGAACATATCATCTATTTGGTGGCGGAGAAGGCAACTTCTCTTAGCTTAATACCCTTTCCTGAGACGTATGAGCTCAGGAGTTATACGTTTGTAGAAATCTGTTGTGTGACTATGGAATGGTAGTGTGGCATTCAAAGTGGAATGTGCTATGTGAAAGGTAATCGCTACCTCAGACCTCATCATCCGCTAATGGCTTAAACAGGGTACGCCGCAAGGCTATGTGGTTTGCAACCATTAGGGTATGGTCATCACCTTTCTAGATTATTCTCTATATGTCGAGTATGTGGTGTATGCTATAGGGCCCCAAATAGGTAGGTTATGACCGAGGTGATGTCATATTCGGTTCTATCCAGGCCATGTATGAGTGCCAAATAAGGATATGCCGGTCTTGCCAGATGTGGAGGATTGTTTGTGTATCTTCGGTACATTCCTCCAGAGATGTACTGTATGGAAGGTAGTCCCTTACCTGTCGTTGTATGGAAATTCATTTTCCAATAAGTGCCTTTGGACTTGATCGTAAACTTATTATGCCGTCAAATTTAACCAATGTAACAATTTTGGCTATTTGAATAAATTTGCTTGAAAAGTTTTTTCAAATAATGTCATTAAAATAATATTCTCGTATTTCTTGTAGCAAATGTTTTGGTTATCATAAGGTAAAAACCCATTCTGTCTTTATGTGCGGCGTGGTCTTCTGAGATACCTTTTCGTTTTCAAACTGCGTATTTTGATTTTCTCACACCAGTCCCATGACTGACCTAGAGTTTATTTTCCTTTCCCTTAAACTATGGATGCCCTAATTTTCCCCAGGCAGCCTGGTAGTCAGGTTTAGTTAGAAGAAATCTGGATGAAGCTCGGAGCATGGAGTTAGTAGATTTTTCTAAAGATTGTATCCACCACACTTGAGTAGTATTGTATTCTGCCTTTGTAAGGACAGACATATATAATTGTCCATGTTCAATTCTGATAAATGTATTTAAAATTTTCGCTATAAAGGTTATATATTGAAATAATATATGTAATTACATTCCTGTGAGATTTTATTCTGTCTTTATTTTCTTTCTTACCCATGATAATTCGCCTCTCAGGCACTTGGATTTGCGGCACATGAATACCGAGGATGTATTAGTGTCAATTTCCAAGGATCGAGGAGGTGGTTCATCACATTTGGTATCAGAGCGCAAGGTTAAGCGTGAACCTTAGCTTTGGTGGGGTAAAGTCTCATCAGAGATAGGGTTACTAATACCCTAGGATGAGTAACTCATTAGAGATATGGTTATTAATGCCCTAGAATGAGTTTGAGTGTATATGAGCGCGTATTTGTTAATATTATATACAAATGATTTTGATTTTGAAAATTTGTAAATGAAATAATTTTACCTAGGATTATATTTGAATATAAAGAATAATTTTCAAGTAATATAGTTATTTGATTAAGGAAAGGGTAATACTCAGTTATTATCATTGGTTAATTGCTTGTTTATTAGATACGAACACCTCGTGAATTTAGTTTCACAATTTGACTATGGGGCATTCGATAAATAATAATGTTTATTAAAGGAATTTATTTAAGGTAAATAAATCTTATGAATATGATTTATATAAGTGATTTTATAAATTGGATATATAAAACATGCTTTATAAAGAAATTTTTGAGAAGTTAAATTCTAGTATTTTTGAAAGGAATTTCAAATGAGTTTTGGAAAAGAATAATAATAGTATTATTTCTAAAATGGGATTTTGAAAATGAAAAAACTATCCTATGATTAATTGACCCGAGTGGCTCGAAAGTAACTAAAAATGGGCAGGAGATGTGTTAGGATGGTAAACACTTCTCTTAAGTATTCTCCTTCTTGTTAAGGAAATGTGCGATACTATTGGTTGTACCCAGTTCCTTGGTATCATTTTTAGTTACTCGATCAATATAATTTTCTAAAGTTTAAAAAGCATAATGTGAATCATTGGTTGATAAATTAATTGACGATTGTCAATTTTTATCAAAGTGTACTATCTTAATTAATAAGCATGGGTATGCTTTGATCTTTAAAATAAATGTTTAAAGTTATTAATGAATGGTTTTCGGTTTGTAGTAAACAATGTTTTAGCAACATCTGTTTTTAAACCCTTGAATTGCATTTTGAAAAGAAATGTGTTTTTACGTAAAAATATTTGGAAATAAAAATGTAAAATGGTTATGTATAAAGAAGTATCTTTATAAAAGTTTGAATAAAAGATGAAAGTTTTTTGAAGTATTTTCATAAGAATTTTGGAAAGGTTAATAAATACACATGAAGTATGTGGATTATTTCATTGCACGATTTAATTGAAGATTCGAGTGCATAACTTTGAGGTGTTCACACCGATCCGGGAAAGGATTTATCACTCGATTCTTGACGATGAACATTGATGAGGGTTTGTGGTTGGATACTTATGTTTTCTATTATAGTTGAGAGCTATGCAAGGAAGATCTAAAGTTCTGATCAAAAAGCCTGGTCAGAGTCCGCACTAAAGGATCGGGGGATCAAGGTTAGATCGGCAGTAAAGTTGTGAATTTGAATAGAAGATCGAATTAGATATTGCGTATGGATGATCTATATACATCGTACATGTGTAAGTATAAAAAATAAATATTTTGGGCAAAACCTTTCGGTTTTTGTCTTGGGTAATTTCGGGGACGAAGCTCATAATCCTATTTTGAGTAAATATTTACAAAAATATTTTCCTCGAAATTTAAATCGATAAAATGGCCAATAACTATTTTATCGATAAACACTCTAAAATCGTAAATCATCATGCATGGAGGTAGATACATACACTTATTTTTTTATTTGAACAAGAAATTGAAATAAAATAATTTATTTTATTTTCAGAAAATTAAATGTATTTATGACATCACCAATGATGCCCTTATAATTGATTTACGAAATTAAGTTAAGATTTAATGATTTAATAATATTATAATTATTCAAATAATTGTTTTAAAATGATAATAATTCATTTTAATTAGTTATAAATTAATAATGAATGATTTATAATGGTTCTATAAAGTTATAAAAGTAATTTGATATTATAAGGAAAATTGATATCGCTTTATCGATAGCGATTTCTGTAAATAATTGTTAATATTAATTTATATGGTTTTATAACTCAAATGTGATCATTTTAATTAATTAAAAATGATTATATTCAAATTTTGTTTACATATATGTAATTTAATGTATAAGTGAAAATGTGATTGGGAATCGGTTTTCCAATTTTCAACGGTTTAACGAACGAAAGTTGCTTTAAATCGTTGCAACCTTGTTTTTTTGTCATGTGCATATATACAACATAAAAATACATACCAAACATGAACATTAATGTGACGACCCGCCTTCCTATGCCCAGGAAGACGCATCATTATGAAGAAAGAAAGGGATAGAAGAAGAAAAGAAAAGAAGAAAGAACAACAACACATCAGAAATCTCACAACGGAACGAAAAATATATTATATCACATAAGATATTACATAGTATCATATACATCAGAGTACACAATTTATACATCATAGAATAGACAGTTATAAACTTCTGTCTATTATACAACACAAGTATATCTATCATACATCAATACAATACCGACTAATACAAACACAGCGGAAACTCTATATATCTATACGCTGAAGCCTCCTGCTCCACAGCTCCTCCAGTATTCGTCAAGACTAACCTGAATCCCTTGACTACTCAATACAATATTGAGTACCCAAGAGTTTAATAAAACAGAAAATAAACACTTGGGTCAGACATGGGTCTGGTGTGAGTAAACGGTTAAAATTGTTTAACTTTGAAAACCTTTGAAAACAAAAGTATCACGTAAGACTCCCTACAAATAAACATGGGTAAGTTTTTACCTTACGCTAACTAAAACATTTGATAGGAAATCCGATTGTATTATAATAGGGTCTAGGGTTTTCAAATAAATATGAAATAGCCGAAATTGTTACATTCATTAAATTCCAGCATACATAGGTATACAATCAAGTCCGTTGGCACTTATTGGATTTTGGATTCCATACAATGGCAGGGCTACTGGGGTACCGCCCGTCACAGTACGTGGCCTAGATCACCGTACCGAGGAGTACGCCTGCTCCCTTGCAACACAAAGCCGGAACCATCCCTTACTGGATAATCCCGAACAAGACAACCCCGTAGTTGGCTGCAGTTCCAACTACCCACTAAGTCGAAATATAGAAAGGGACCTCTAGACAGGGATATATCTTGCTCTCAGTGGGCGCTACCCACGAAGCCTTGCTGCACCTCCCCTGTTTTAGCCATTCCCGGTTGATGAGGCTTGAGGTTACGATTACCTTTAATCAGAACATATCACTTAGAATGCTCATCGTCCGCCTAACGATGTGCTAAAAGCATTCAATCCATACAAGTTCATTCCGGGTTCGAACGAAACCGAAGGCATTATCTCGTTACACTCGTTTTGGAATCACCTTCAGAGTTAACGACAATAACCCTTGCACTCTGAATCTTCATCTTCACTTGAGATTCACGACCTATCGTTAATTTGGATCGATGTGGTATTCGGGTCTCCAAACCTGGAATACCGGTATACGGAAACCCGATCTCGGTCTCATCGAAATCCAAAACGTATCTTTTAAGGCCAAGTTGTTTAAAGGTTTAAACAATTTTACTTATCTATATTCATACAGATAGATAATTCACAAATCACAATTGATAATCACATTATCAATAAACAAATGATCTATAACCAAATAGGTAATCCATATCAACATCAAAATAGTTAATCTATATTACCATCATAATGCAACCAAGCATTTATACCACACAACATTACTTATCTCATTTCTGAGATTACATCCATTCAAGACAATCAATGTCATCCATTCTTATATAAGCAATGATTTACTTAATCACAACATAATTAATTTAAAATGAATTAAATTAACTATCTCTATCTTTAATTAATTTAAAGTGAATTAAATTAATTACTTCATCTCTTAATTAATTTAAAATTAATTAAATTAATTAAATTAATTACTTCATTATAAATCTTACTTATATAATCATTAATTAATTACAAATAAATTAATTAATCTTTCTCTAATTATCCACTTAATTAATCACCTTGATTAATTATACTTTAATTACATTTAAGTAACTATCCTTAATTAATTTCACAAATTAATTATTCTTAACCAAATACAGTAATTAACCTTTTAATTACTTCATTAATTAATTAATTAATTAATTATAATCAATTACTTTAATCCTTAATTAATTACAATTAGTTATTCTATAATCTCTTATCATTTGATTAATTAATCTTAATTAATCAATCCTTAATTACATCATTAATTTATTATAACTAATGATCTCTAATTACATCTTTAATTATTTATTTTATTTAAATTAATTTCATTAAGTAATTTATCTTAATTAAACCACAATTATTAATCACCTTTGATTAATTTAATCCAGTAATTAACTTTCCTTAATTACTTCCCTTAATTGATTAACTTTTTATTAATTACCTTAACAAATAATTAATTACCTTATTAATTAACCTTAAACCACTTTAATTAACTTTATTAAATAAATTATTTAATTAATAACACTAAGTAATTAACTCTTAATCACCTTTATTTAATTATTTATAATTATCCTCTAATTACTTAATTAAATAATTTCTCTTTACTTAATTACATCTAGTAATTATTCCTTAATTACTCAATTCAGTAATTAATTTATAAGTGATTATCTCAAATTAATCACTAATTAATTACTTAGTTAATTATTTAACTAATTATTTAAATTTAATTAAATAATTTCTTAACTATTTATACTTAAAGATCTTAATTAAGAAAAATCATTTATCTTAATTAAATTAATTAAATTGACCAACAATTTAATTATCTCCCCATATTAATTATCTTAAATTAATCAACTCTTAATTACTTAAGATAAATTATTTATTATAATTGATTATTTAATACTTAACATTAAATTTATTTAAAAATAAAACATTTGGAAATCAATTATAATTAAAACATTATAAACTTCTATTCCACTTTCAAAATCTTTAACTTTCTAAAGTTATTAAATAAATTTTAAGACAATAACAATTTGAAAATCCACCTTCCTATTCTTCTTTTAAAACTTATTTATTTAAATTATTTTAAACTTGTTAAAACAATTTTCTAGAAACAATTTAGTTTAATAGGTAAAAATCTTGTTTACCTTTATTTTAAAACTCAAAAATACTACAATATAAATTTCTTTTGCTTTTAAAACTTCAAAACATTTCCTGTTCAATTCTTAATACCAGCTAATCCCCAAACCCGGGTAAAATCCCTGGAGACTCAAAGAAACACTCGCGTTAACCCACTACTTCCTTGCTTCGAGTAAAACTCGAATATACTCGAATGAAAACCCGAGAACAAGCTTTCTTCCCAAAGCCAATTCTTCCAGATGCACGAAATCGTGAACGTGCACGTGCACGACTCCCTTGATCGACGACGAACCCTCCTCCGGCCATCACTACATCGCTCTCGACCTCGACATTCAAACACGCAACCCAGAAAACTCGGTACAATCGAACATCGATTTATCATCCTCGAACCCATCCATCATCGGAAAAACCATCCCCCAGGGCCACCAAGGCTTCGAAATCCCTCGCCATCGAAGCCGTAGCTTCGCCTCACTCCCCCGAGTCTCCAGCACCCTACGCGATTGCTTCCGATCGCCTATCGACGCCGCGATAACCCACTGAACTTCGTCTAAACGAAACAGGTACTAAACCCTAACTCGATCGATTTCGGCCAACTCAATCACCAATAAATTCACGAATGATTTTTCCCAAGCTCACTACCTCCCCCTCCACCTTCGAGTTCACCCACGGCACGTCGATCGTCGCCGTTCACCGTGAATTGGCCATAATGCCAAAAACAATCAAACTCCAAATTTTCTCGAAATTCAAATCTAAAAATCACGATACTAGCTTCAAAAATCACGATTTGCCATTCGCAATTCAAATATGAGATCAAAATAAAAAAAATAAAAATTATAAAATTTTGACCAAATTCGATTCTTACTGTAAATTTAAATTTTCTGAGTTGATGATTCACTTAAAAATCTTGTAAATATTTTTAGATGATGAATTACTTGTTTATCAACAACTTTCATTTATAAAGCCAAGTCTAATTCGAATTCAAGATCAAGTATTTGAATTTCATCAGAAGATCATGAACTGTTATAAGCACACTGTAAACAAATATACACTATAGGCAATTCAATCAAATTTTCCAGGCAAGTAATCCAATTGTATTTGAACATCATGATATTCAATTCAAAATAACAAGATGAAATTCAGGGTTTAAAACTGTTTTTAAAAATAAGTTTTCTCACTGTTATTTTAAACAGAGACATATGTAAACTACAGACATTCAAAAATGTATAATTCAAGCATGCATCCAATTTTAATTCAAGTATTCAGATAACATGAAGATGTTCATTCACAAGAACAAGTAGAAATCCAAGATTTAAAACTGTTTTTAAAACTTAGGTTTACTCACCAGGCAATAATGCAGAGAACAGGAAACAGAAGACATATTTTGTTCCAGGCTTGTTCCAGACTGATATTGATTTTGAACTTGCATTTCTATTTGCTTGTTGAATTTAAATACTTGCTGTTTGATTAATTCCTCTGATTGCATGTCTTCAGATTCAATTGAAGATTTGAAACTGCTGTTTTAATTTGCCTTTGATCTTCTTATTTCAGATCTTAGATTCCCAGATTTTCCAGATTTTCATTTCTCTTTGCAATTTGATTTCCAGTCTTTACTTTTTTTTTTTTAGATTCAAATTATTTTCAGTAGAGAATGAAGAAGTGAAGATAGTTTAGAGCTGAAGAAAATAAATGCCAGATCTCTTTCTATGTTATTTATTTATTTTAATTATTAAAAAGAATGTTGACATTTGTCCTTAAGTTAATTATTTAGCTTACACTTATGCAATTCAAGCCTCCATATGTTTACAAGTGTTTTATCTTGTCTTTTATTAATTTATTTAAGCTATATACATGTATTTAAGAAATATTTTACATGTATATAATGTATTTATCTTTTTATAAATAAGCTTTTAGATTTTTAATAAATATACAAATATGAAAAACAATTATTTAAAATAACTTATGCTTTGATCAAATATTTATAACATATTTTTATATGCTTGAGAAACTTATTTTAGCTTTATATATATTTTTACAAACCCATTTTGACTTATATTTGAATTTTAAAAGAGAAAAGATTATTAAAACAAATGAACTTCTTAATTTAAACCTTAACCAAAATAAAACTTAAAATGTATGTTTATAATAAATAAGAAATTATTCTTGTTATTTAAATCTCAATTATTATTTCCAAAAGTATTAAGTCAAATTAAATTTTTCCAAATTACAAATTATATATATATTAAAGTTTGAAAATACTTTATTAAATTCAAATCCAATATTCTTTCCATTCCAATATATACAAATATTTACATTCTAAATGGGAAATATTTTTAACATAAATTTTGATAATTACTATATTGAATTTTATAACATAACTCTAAATCACAATATATATATACATATATACTATAATTTGAAAACATATCTTTTTATTAAATTTAAAGATTCCCTATTTACAATATATATATCTATATATATATATGCATTATAAATATAAACATTTATATAAATTTTAGAAAGATAAATCTTTCCAATTTTAAGTTGTTAGAAAAGATATTCCCAAATTAAAATGTTATTAGTTTTCAAAAGAAATAAACTTGCCAATTTAAAATATTATTAACCTTTAAAATGAATAAACTTGTCAATTTATAAAATAAAATCAACAAATCAATTTAATTATTAATAGATTATTAAATTGATATTGCCAAAATTCCGGGATATCACATATCAGAGCCGAAGGTTAAGCGAGAACCTTGGCTCTGTTGGGATTACTCATTAAGGATAGGGTCAATAGTACCCTAAAATGAGTTGAGTGTATTATATATGAGAGCGTACTTGTTATTTTCTTATATAAAGATTTTAAATGATTTTACATAAAAATATATTAGATATATAAAACAATATTTCTTTTTAATAAATATTAAAGAAATTGGTTGTTGAATCATTGAAATTAAATAAAATAATAAGAATTAAGTGGTAATAGAAATACAACCAAATTAAAATTGAATGAAGATAAGTTTGAAATTGATCCAAACTGAAATTAAAATCTTGAATTTGTAGATTTAAAGATAATAATGAATTGGTTTCCAGATATGATAATCTTGGTTATCATCATAGGTGGTTGATAATGAAATGTTGTAAATAATTAAGTAAAATGAAATGTTTTAGGGAAGTAAAACATTTAGGCAAGTATGACTTGTAAATTGAAGTGGGTTTTAAATTGTGAAGTTTTAAATTCTAAATCCAGAAAACTTGAAATTATTTTAAAGAAATTTGTTTGAAATTAAAACCAAAGGTGATTTAAAAATTTAAGGTATAACTTAGTGTGTAAAGGAAATAAAAATGTATAAATGAGGATATACATAATATCAAAGATGATTTGAAATAAACTCTAAGTGTTGAGTTTTAAATTTTTTCTTGGAATGTGGTATGAAAACCCAAAGTGATAAGTTTTTGAACTTATAAGTGGAAAAGATTATTAATATGAAGTTTAAAATTTGAAATGAGAATTAAAATTGGGCAAAGTTGTTTGGATTAAATTGAAGTGAATATAATTTTGGGAAAATTAAATAAGTTTAGAACAAACAACCTGAATTGGAAATTTCAAGATGAAATTGAGATTTAACTTGGGAAGTTAAAATGGTGAATTTGATTTGTTTGAATGAATGAAGAAATGGATTGTGATAATATATCCATTATATAGATAAATGAAAATAAAACCTTAATTTGAAATTAAGGATATGGAATTCCTTTTAACTTAAGATTTAAATGTTAAGAATTGAATTTGTAACTTAAAATTGTTTAAGAATCAATTTCAAAGTTGAAAGATAAAATTGGGCAATAAATTGAGTTTGAAAATAAAATTTCTTTGAACTTTTAATTTGAACTTTAAAATAAGTTAAGTAATGATAATTTAAAATGGAATTTTGGAATTTGGATTCAGAATTAAATGGTTTAAAGATTTAAGTTGTTAAATAAAAAAATAAATAAAGGTTGATTTGATTTAAAGGATTAAATCAACATTTAAAATTTTAACTCGAATTTATGAAATTCGAGATGGTTTTAAGTTGAGATTTGAATAAAATTTGTTCAAATTGAATTTGATTTGGATTAATTTGAAATAAAATTGAAGATTTAATGAGTTCAAATTCAAATGAGAATTGGGATTAATTCAAACTGGAATTGAAATGAATTAAAATTGGTTCAATTTGAAATTTATGTGAATTAATTGAAATTGTGATTAAAGTTGAATAGGTTTAAAATTCAAATGGAATTTGATTTGAATTTGGAAAGGAATTAAGGTTAATTCAATTTGAATTGGGATTAAATAAATTTTATGGAAATTGAAGTATTGAGTCAATTTAAATGAAAGTGGAATTTAAATTGAATTGATGGGAAATTAATTGGAAATGGAGATTGGGAAATTAAACAGTTTGGCTCTGGATTATTTTCAAAATAAATTGTTTTAATACAAATATATTTTTCCAAACTATTTACTATACAATCTTTCTTCTTAAACCCCAAACTATCTTATACTTATTTTACAATTATTTTGGAACTATTTAACTATTTTGAAAATGTCTTATAAACTAATTACTATTTTTCAGATACTTATATCTAATCACTATTTAAAAAAAAACTATTTTTGCAATTATCTAACTATTTTATACCTACTTAACTATTTTACAGCTATTTTACAAACTAATAACTATTTTTCAACTACTTATCTATTTTAAACTTTTTCAAGCTATTTTTAAATTTAAATAGGTCAGAGTTCAAACTGTTTGTAATTGAAGTAATAACTCAATTGGAAATAGAAGCAATTGAGAATAAGTGAATGGAATTAAAGGAAATGTGAATAGAAAAGAGAATTGATTTGGCTAATAACCAATAAAGATAAATACGTAGGATATACGTATATTATTCTATTCACATAGTGATTTGATCCAGATTCGAGCACATAATTTCGAGATAGTATTATCGATCCGAGTTGGGATTTTTCGCTCGATTTTCGACGGCGAACCTGGATATGGATTGTTGATTGGTTCTGTATATTCTCTATCATAGCTACGACTATGCAAGGAGAATGACGGTTTCTGATCAAGAAACCAGGTCTGAGTCCGCACTAGGAAGTCGGGTGGACGATGCTAGTTCGGAAGTGAAATTGTGTGATCGAAGAGCAATCAGATTTATATAGCGTACGAATGATATGAGTACATCGTACGGATTTGAATGAAATTGATATTGAAAATTTTATGGATAAGAACTGTAAAATGGTCTTTGAAATGTAAAGTATAATTGTGAAATATAATGGAATTGGATATTTCTTTGGTTGAAATTTACTTTTTGGAGGTAAGTAAATGGTAAATAACTTTATAAAGAAATCAAACTTGAATATTTGATTTGGCAATAAATAAAGTTATATTTTGTAATATGATAAGCTCCTCTTATTGAATCTAGCCAGAATAAAAAGGGTTTTTGGAAGTATTTGAAGTATAAAAAGAGGTTTTATACAAGTTTGAAGTGATCCAAAGATTTTTTTTAAAAGTTATATATATATATATAAAGGATCTTATGAGAATGATTTTGGAAAAGGTTTTGGGAACCTATGAATTTGGAAAAGGCTTTTGAATTTTGGGAAAATCAATTTTGGATTTTGGAAAGCCTAGTTTGAGAATTATCGATTTTGGTAATCGATTTTGTGTAAAGGAGATTTTGATAAATCATAAAGGGTATGATTTGAAGATACTATAAGTATATAGTATAAAGTATTTTGAGAATAGCTCTGGGGAAAAAGGCGCTTCCTTGAAATGAACTTCTCAGAAGTACCACTGGGTGGTACTGCCTTGAACCCCAAGGGGGGATTCTAAAGTTAATCCTGTGAGGAGTCCGGAATAAACTAGTTCCTGAGGATTATTTGTGTAGCGAAAGTCGAGGGGCTGGTGCCCACAGAGGCATTTGGGTTATGCTGTGACGACAGTGTAACTCGATGTCACTGCGATCTACTGCAGACCATAGCGAAAGTCGTGTGAGCCGCTGAGAGCCAACAGTCTGCGTTTGATTTTATATCGGTAGACTGCGACACTATGGTAACATAGCGAAAGTCTTGTGTGCCGCTGAGAGCCAACAGTCTGCGTTTGATTCTATATCGGTAGACTGAGACCTATGTAGTGTGGAGAAGTTTCATTTTGACAGCGAAATCGTGTGTGCCGCTGAGAGCCAATAGTTACATGGACTTTTGCTGCGATGGCAACGTAACCCTGGAATGTAACTGCGATCTGTTGTGGGTTCCATGCTGTCATCAGTTACATGGACTTTTGCTGCGATGGCAATGTAACCCGTGATGTAACTGTGACCATGGATGGGGGTGATGATTTCCAGAGCAGTCTTACCAAAGATATTTCCTTTATTTTCAAAATTGTTTTCTATATTTTCAATAAAATTATTTTCCGAATATTTTCACTGGATGTTGAAATGGGTCTGTTGAGTATTTAAAGATTTTCAGTCCTACGCCTGATCAACGTATGACCGAATTTCTGTGAGAACGAGGATGGACTGGTCGAGACATCGAGTTATAAAAAGTATTTTTATAAAACTATTTTATAATATTATATAGATTTTAAAAGTGTTTTAAAAAAATGATCAAAGAATAATTTATCTGATAAATAAATTTTGGCTTCGTTCCTTTTCGAGGACGAAAAGATTTAAAGGGGGGAGGAATGTGATAACCCAGATTTTTGGAACATCTGTTAATTGATAATTAACTGAATTGAATTAGTAAAATGCTGATTTATATGTGAACAAATAAAATTCTAGTAGTTAAAAATATCTAGATTGTATATAAATGGATTTGAGTTATAATAAATGTTGAATTTTATATATCTGTATAAATATTTAATTTATAATCTCCTAATATAATTATTTAAGTTTGACAATATTAATTTAATAATCTTCTTTATAAATCAATTAATAATCTAAATTTTATTCTTTTTCCTAAGCAAATAGAATAAGTATTAATTTGAATATATATGAGTAAAATTTAAAGAGAATTTGAATTTGAAATTCAAATGTAAATAATCTTAAAAATAAATTGAGTTTAAAATAATAAGTGTATATGATTTTTATTAGCATATGATTGATTTTATATCATTGTCTTTAAAATTTTATATAGATAAGTGTAAGAGAAATTTAAATATTAAATACTTAAGACATTTATATATATATATATATAACTAAAATTAAAAATATAATATAAATACATATTAAAATCATGGAAATTACAAATGTAAATAATGTGTGTACATAATCACAAATGTAAGCAAAAGAAATGTGTTTAATGACAAGTGTTATCAAAATTGTACAAGTGTCCTTAATCTTTTTATTTTCAAAATTACTAATAAATGAGAAAACTAAGTTATATAAACATCTCCATATTCCTCTTTCATTTTCTTTATCCAGAAAATTTCTAAAACAAATACAAAACAAGCTAAAGTCTGAAAACTAAACCAGAGAAAATTAAGAAACCTGTAAACAAAAGGTTAGCAAACCAGAAATATCAAGCAACAACTTTTCAACTAGATCAATCAAACAAGATCAGGGGCAAATTGAAGCAAAGATCAACTCAGTTTCAAAAATCATCTTCCAGGATACTCTGTTCATCTTTTAACAGTGAGTAATTTCACTTCTTTGTGCTCTGTTCTTATTTGTGTTTTTTTTCAGGTTTAAGATTTCATTTAAATTCATTACTACCTGAAACAAGTTTTGATAGGATTTAATTATTAAACAAAGGTTGTTTGCTTTATCACAAACTAATGTTTCAATAATTCATTTTTGTCAAAATAAACCTGATTTGGTTATGGAAATAGATGAACAACAGGGCATGTTAAGCAAAGTGGGGAGAAACTCAAACATTGTAATCGATCAATTCAGTATTACATATTGAATACATAAATTATAACCTGATTTCTAAGATTAATATTATAATTTTTAAAGTGGGAATGAAGGTGCAGTTCTGAGATGAACTGAAAATGAACTGGTGGGGTTTTCGAGTGATCCAAATGCTGGACGAAGTAGGGATTTTAGCTGGAGCCGGAAGGATGATCAGTGAACCTAGGAAAAATGTCGAGAAGATGTTTAATCCATTGAGGAAGTAGCAGCGGTGGATTCTTGTTTGGAGCCCTAGTTTTAATTAGTCTAAGCAATTTCGAATGTTTTGGGTTCTACAGTCGATCGAGTTCAACAGGGTCTCGGGTGATGGAAGTGTGGTCGTGGACGAGGTCAGGGCCGAAGTTGTAGAGTTGCCGGTGGTCAGAGCTTCGAAGACGAGGCATTGACAGGTTGGGTGGCAGTTTTTGTACCGGTTCCAGATTTTGGTGGTGAGGCTCGAATTTGATTTTGAGTTTGTAGTGATGATTTGAGGATCAGAATCGAGTTCGAGAGGGATTGCTGACATGCGTAGGCCATCGCGAGTGGTCGGAAGGGGTGGCAGTGCTGGTGCATGTGCACGGAGGTGATGGTGTATCTGCTATTGATTTGAGAAGAAGGATACTCGAGTATTCATTCGAGTTGTTCCGTGTTTTGATCGAAGCGTTGGGATGGTTGACTCGAAGTAGTGTTAGTATAGGCTCGAGTTAAAATTTTGTTATAGGATTTAAAACCTGACACTGTTCTGGATTTTGAATTTGAGCTGAATTCAAAATGAACAGCAAGTTTAATCAAAATTTTGAAGTAAGTTAAGGTAATGATTCGAAATGAATTTAACTTTTTTTTTTTAATGAATAAGTTTTATAAAAATGAAATGTGTTAAGAACTTAAAATTTGTTAAAGTATTTATAAAATGATTTCAAATTCATGAAATTATAGAGGTAATTGAAGATTTATCAAATATTTTAAGGGTCGATTAACTATTCAATCAACTAGGGCTCAAGGATTAATCAAGTGGAAATTAAGGATTGACTAACTATTTAGTCAATTGATAATTACGGATTAATTGACTAAGGTTCATTAGAACTATGATGTTTAATTTGGGTAATTAAATTAAGATAAATTAATTTGTGAAATTAAATAAAGATTGATGATTTCTCAATTAAGGATTGAGTAATTAAGGGTAATCGATTTAGAAATAATGAGGTAACAAGAAATTAAGAGGTTAGTTGTTCAATGTAAGGGAAATATTATAAATAATTTCTTAACGAAGTAACTAAAGGAATTAATTACTCGGTGACATTAATTAAGTTGATGGGGTTAATTTTAGATTGAGTTAATTAATCAAAGGAAATCATTTGGTGTTGGGTTTAGTATAATTATTTAGGGTAATTAATGTGGTATACTTACTTTGTAAAGTAATTAATTTAAGTAGGTGGTTTATCTTAATTATTTAAGATTTTACAAAAATTGAAATATAATTTATTAATGTAATTAATGGATAGTTAATTACTTAGTATACGTAATTAAAGAGTAATTACTGAATGTAATTAATTAAAGGTTAGTTAATTATTTAATGTGATTAATTTAAGGTTAATAAATGAATGTATTTAGTTAAAGATAATTAACTAATGAAAGTAACTAAGGGTTAATTAATTTAACTTAAGTGACTATGGGATAATTACTGGATGGAAATAATTAAAGGACAATTACTTAATGGAGGTAATTAAGATTTAATTACTTAGTGTAATTAAATAAAGGATTGATTAATTAAGGTTGATTAATGAGAATGGTTAAAGAATAATTAATTTATAAATTAAAGGTTAATTACTTAATGTAATTAAAGAATAATTAATCAAGGATGATTAATTAAGACGGATAATTAAGGGATGATTAATTAATTGGTTTGTAATTAATTAATGTTAAGTATGCATGATTTAGAAGTAATTAAAGTAATTAATTTAATTCATTGGTGGTTAATTAAATTAATTAGAGATAGTGTGGTTGATTTATCTTGCTTATTGATGATTGAATGATATTGCGTGATATCTCCGATATGTGATATGTATTGCTTTGTGTTATGAGATGAATTGTTGCATATAAATTGTATTGTTTAAACTTAAATTTTTGGTTTAATGAATAACATTTGATTCGAAGAGACCGGGGTCGGGTATTAGTAAATATCCGAAACCACTTCGATTTGAAATCTATAATTCCTTGTAGATTTACTTGTAAATCAAATAGGCTGGAATGGAATGAATAAGTAAACTTGCCCTTTGAAACTAAGTAACGGTACTTAGATATTATTTGGTGGAATAAGTGTTTGACTATGATAAGATAAGAACTCGTAGTGAGGTACGAGTTACCCGGGTTTTCAAAGAAGTTTTACAACCTTAGAATTTCAAATTATATGGGTTTACTCACGCTGGTTTCCAGCCTGACCCGGGTGTTACTTTGTTGTAATGCTCGGGTCAGACCGAGTATTACAGATTTCAGGTAAGGACGTTCTGGAGCTCAGGAGGCGAGCTGGATGGCAGGAACGTATGGAGTATATTCCGCTGTGATATATTATAGTTGTCAGAGACATGTTAATTCTAATTGTCTAATATATTTGTGAATGTTGTAACTCTGATGTATTAAAATGTAATTAACAAATACAGTTTTCTTTGTATAACTGATATTATTATTTGATATTGTATTTTGATCCGCTGCGAATGTGAGAATCTATGTCTTGTTCTGTTTCTTTCTTCTATCTCTTATCTTTTTCTTCTAACTATCTGGGATTTTTGGTGTAGAAAAACCCGGGTCGTTACAATTAACATATATACACATACAAATAAACATACACACACACACACACACATATATATATATATATATATATAAACATATATAGGAAAAATCTAAGATATTTTAGAAGCTTAACCCTTAAGATTTCTTTAAGTCAACTATCTCACATCAAAGTAGACACCTGGTCACACACATATGGGGGGTTATGATGGTGGATGTTGGCAGCCAAAATGATGGATGGAAAGTGGGCACATGGGTGATGGAGATGGAGCATGTGGTGGTGATGAGGGGGATGATGTAAAGGTAGATATTTTCCTCCTCTTTTCCTATAAAAAGCCCCTCCACAACTCATTTTTTCATCCTCCATAACTTCCTAATATTTGAATGAAATGTGAAAATTCTTTTTTTCAAACTATTCAAAATTTCAGTGGCCACAACTTTCTAGTTGACCACTTCTTCCCGTTCTAAGTTTAGCTATGCTCAAAATCTACTTCTTTCCATTGCATTTTCGAGCCCAAATTTTAGTTCCGAGAATGCCCTTTATTCATTTGATCATATCTTCCTCATAACTAATCGAAATCATGTGTTTCGTTTTTTTAAATTGTAGATAAAATAATTTTCAAGAAATTTCCTTTTGACCAGATTTCAAAATTCTTTGAGTAAATGTCCAAAAATTAGCTAGAATTCGACCCATTTTTGGGTGTGATTTTTGTAAATCTGAGAATGCATCTTCTTCATTTGACCATATCTCATTCAAAAATAAACCAAATTGGATGATTATTTTAGATAAACCATAAAGAAAAGAATTTTCTACAACTTTCATGTTGACAACTTTTTCTGTTAGTCCCTGAGGAGTTGGTTTTGATGACAACAACCTTACTTAGAATTAGATTATAAAATATATAATACTAACATTATTGTGTAGATATATATAGAATGTTTGCAGGTACTAAAGAATGAAGAACTGTACAGTATAAATGTAACGACCCAGAATTTTCGAACCCGAAAAATCCAGATAGTTAGGAGAAAAAGAAAAGAGATAGAAGAAAGAAACAGAACAAGACACAAATTCTCACATTCGCAGCGGATCAAAATACAATATCAAATAATAATATCAGTTATACAAAGAAAACTGTATTTGTTAATTTTCATCAATACATCAGAGTTACAACATATACACAAATCACTGGACAGATACAATTAACATGTCCCAAACAACTACAATATATCACAGCGGAATACACTCCATACGTTCCTGCCATCCAGCTTGCCTCCTGAGCTCCAGAACGTCCTTACCTGGAAATCTGTAATACTCGGTCTGACCCGAGCATTACAATAAAGTAACACCCGGGTCAGGCTGGAAACCAGCGTGAGTAAACCCATATAACTTGAAATACTAAGTTATAAACATAATTGAAATCCCGGGTAACTCGTACCTTACTACGAGTTCTTAACTGTTTTAAGTCAATCACTTATTACAAAATAATATTTAAATCTGTTACTTAGATCAAATGGTCATGTTACTTACTTTACATCATTCCAGCCATATTTGATTTCACATATCAAATCTATAAAGAATTATTGTAGATTACAAATCGAAGTGGTTTGGGGTATTTACTGATACCCGACTCCGGTCTCTTCGAATTCAATGTCGTTATTAACCCAAGTTTAAGTGAAACCATTCAATTTATATTTAGAGTAACATAGTCACATAGCGATTCCATTACAGAAAGAAAATCCATATTATCTCAGTTCAACCAAACATATAGACTCACACAACATCACAAATCACATATCAGATATATCAAATGACCCAAATCATTCAATATAATTAATCATCATAAGCAAGACTTATTAATCCATACTATAATTAATTTAATTAACTCAAATTAAATTAATCACTTAAGAATTAATCACCTAAGTGGGTAATCATTAACCAACTATAACCATTTGAATTAATTAATCATTCTTAATTATCCAGCTTAAGTAATTATCCTTAATTACTTAATTATTTCTTAATTAATCACATTTATTAACCTTTGATTAATTAATTACATTAACGAATTAACCCTTCAATTAGTTACATTAAGTAATTATCTTTTAAGTAATTTAATTATCTCTTAATTATTTCCATCAAGTAATTATCCATAATCACTTAAGTTAATTAACTAACCCTTAATCACTTTCACTAGTCAATTATCTTTAACTA
Source organism: Allium fistulosum (assembly GCA_030737815.1). Taxonomy (NCBI): domain Eukaryota; kingdom Viridiplantae; phylum Streptophyta; class Magnoliopsida; order Asparagales; family Amaryllidaceae; genus Allium; species Allium fistulosum. The sequence continues at coordinate 739,355,906 of CM060906.1, forward strand.
ATTACATTCATTTATTAACTTTTAATTAATCACATTTAGTAATTAACTATCCTCTCATTAATTACATCCATTAATTACTCTTTAACCACTTATACTAAGTAACTAATTATCCATTAATTACATTAAGAAATTATAATTCAATTAGTATAATCTTAAATAATTAAGATAAACCATATACTTTAACTAATTACTTAGTTTCATCATTAAACTTATTTGAATTCAAAAGTTTGAAATTAATTCATTCAACCCGAGCAAAAACTAACTCAGCACCGAGTCACCCAAACCCTCCTGCTAACTACGAGTCATCACGCAAACAACACGAATACAAACCCAAGATCAAACTTCTCCCTAATCTAACAAACAACATCAGATACGCACAAACAATCGTGCACGTACACGGCCATCGTCATTGCTCCGACCCATCACCGATGACACCTCCAAGTTGACGTCAACATTCTCAAATGATTCTGATCATCAGAACAACATAACGGTCTCCAGAGCAAAATTGAGTAGAGTAGGGGACACCAGAACCCAGACCCAAACCGTTGATTCCCCCAACTCCAACGCCTCCGACCATCTGAATTTTGCCACCGAGCCCAGAAATTTGCCAGAGTCACACGCTCCTCCTCCCCCTACTCCTATCAAGCCCGACGCTTCGACGTTGCCGTAATGTCCTCAAAATCAATCCCGACCTTGACTAGTATCTAAACCCTAGTTTGCCTCATTCCAACCACCACGGACTATAATAAAATACATCCTCATTTTTCTCATGATCGTCAACCCTCCAGACAACTTCGACCCCGACCCCGAGGACATTCATCGCGCCGATCGCCAGAAATTGGCGATAAACCCAAATTCATTCAAATCCCACTATCTCATCAGATCCCAAACTAAAAATCTCAATTTATACACCTAAATTCATGATTTAGATTCGCGAACCAGAATTTACGATCAAAGATTTAAATTACCAAGTTCGATTTTAACCCATTACTTTGATATCCACTGTAATTTATATATTTGGTGATAAATACTTGATACATATCCTTGAATCTATTTTTAAAATTCATATTACTCTGTAATGATCATTTTTCATTCAAGAATCGTGGTTTAAATTTGATCATAGAAAGATATATGAATTTTTCAAATGAAACTGAAGCCTGTAAATCAACAAAGCAGTGTATTTATATATATTCACATAGATATTCACATTGATATACATAGCAGCTCATACATAATCCAGAAAACAGTCATGCAGACATAAATTCAATATTCCATATAGGTTTTTCACATAAGATTAATTAAAACTGGTTTTAAAGAGAAAAATTTACTCACCTTATTTTAATGCTTGAACAGAGCCTGTAAACTTGCTTTTGATTGGAAATCTTGTTTTAAAAACTGAGATGACTTGCTTGATGATCTGAAACTTAGTTGAGTTGCTGAAATGATCTTGAGTTTTAAATTTGAAAGCTGGAACTTGTTTTGATTTTTGTTGAGTTGCTTCCAGGTTTGATTTTTGAACTTTGCTCAGGTTTTACAGCTTCCAGGTTTTAGAAATTGAAAGAGAAGTTGCTATTTGATTTGAATCTTGACTTGATTTTAATTCCTTTCCTGGTTTTACTTTTGTTTTAAACTTCATCTTTGGGTTGTATTTCAGTTTTCCAGGTTTGTAATTTTGTTCATTTTTGGATTTTGAGACAATATCCAAGAAAAATGAAGTGTAGGGGTTAGATGTGTTTATATAACTTTGTTCATCTCCCTTTTATTAAATTTAAAATGAAAAGAAAATTTAGAAGTATGTGACACTTGTAATACTTGCATGATATTAATTTTACAAATGTTAAAATAGTTTACACTTGTTAATTCTCATATTAAAATGCTTACACATGTAACTTTATATTTTATTTAATATATTTCTATTTATATTAACATATGTTTTATTTTTATATATGTTCTATATTTTTATTAATTCATTTCCTATTATCTACTTATATAACTTTTATAGAAAATGATTTTAAAAAGAATTAACTATACTTTAATAGATAAACACATATATATTATATTATAATTAGATTAAAAAAATAGTTTTAGTTTTAAAATATAGAATATTTAAATCCAAATTATTTATAAGTTGATAAAATTATTTATTATCAGATTTATTTGTTTAACCAATTAAAACCAGTTAATTACCAATTAACAGATGTCTAAAAATCTTGGTTATCACATTCCTCCCCCCTTTGAATCTTTTCGTCCTCGAAAAGGAACGAAGCTAGAATTATTAAAATGCTTAAAATCAGATAAATTTTCTTTGATCATTTTTTTAAAACACTTTTAAAATCTATATTATATTATAAAATAGTTTTTATAAAAATAGTTTTTATAACTCGATGTTTCAACAAGTCCATCCTCGTTCTCACAGAAATTAGGTCATACGTTGATCAGGCGTAAGACTGAAAATCTATAAGTACTTAGTAAACCCGTTTTCAACACGCAGTGAAAATACTTGGAAAATAATTTATGAAAATATAGAAAACAGTTTTGAAAATAGAGGAAATATCTTTGGTGAGAACGCTCTGGAAATCATCACCCCCATCCATGGTCGCAGTTACATCCTGGGTTACGTTGCCATCGCAGCAAAAGTCCATGTATCTGATTACACCATGGAACCCACAATAGATCGCAGTTACATTCCTGGGTTACGTTGCCGTCGCAGCAAAAGTCCATGTAACTGTTGGCTCTCAACGGCACACACGATTTTCGCTGTCAAAATGAAACTTCTCCACTCCTACATAGGTCGCAGTCTACCGATATAAAATCAAACGCAGACTGTTGGCTCTCAGCGGCACACATGACTTTCGCTATGTTACCATAGTGTCGCAGTCTACCGATATAAAATCAAACGAGACTATTGGCTCTCAGCGGCACACATGACTTTCGCTATGGTCTGCAGTAGATCGCTGTGACATCGAGTTAAACTATCGTCACAGCATAACCCAAATGCCCCTGTAGGCATCAGCGCCCTCGACTTTCGCTACCAATAATCCTCAGGAACTAGTTTTGTCCCGACTCCTCATAGGATCAACTTTAGAACCCCCCTTAGGGTTCAAGGCAGTACCACCCTGTGGTACTCCTGAGAAGTTCATTTCAAGGGAGCGCCTTTTTTCCCAAAGCCATTCTCAAAACACTTTATACTATACACTTATAGTTTCTTTAAATCATACCCTTTATGATTTATATCAAAATCTCCTTTACACAAAATCGATATCCCAAATCGATAGTTCCAAACTTGGCTTTCCAAATTCCCAAAACTGATTTTTCTCAAAAATCAAAAGCCTTTCCAAAATCCATAGGTTCCCAAAACCTTTTCCAAAATCATTCTCATAAGATCCTTGATATATATATATATATAGATATATATAACTTTGAAAATCTTTGGATCATTTCAAACTTGTATAAACCTCTTTTATACTTCAAATATTTTCAAAACCCTTTTCTTCTGGCAATAGATTCAATAAGGGAAGTTTTATCTTATATAACAAGGATATATAACTTTATTTTATTCCAAATCAAATATTCAAAATTAATTTCTCTTTTATAAAGTTATTCACCATATTACTTACCTCCATAAAGTAAATTTCAACCAAAGAAATATCCAATTCCATTATATTTCACAAAATATACCTTTCATTTCAAAAACCATTTCAAATTTCTTATCCACAAATTTTCAACGCCAATTTCATTCAAACCCGTACGATGTCCACATATCATCCGTACGCAATATCAGTCTGATCGCTCACTCAATCACACAATTTCACTTCCGAACTAGTATCGTCCACCCGACTTCCTAGTGCGGACTCAGATCTGGTTTCTTGATCAGAAACCGTCATTCTCCTTACATAGTCACAACTATGATAGAGAATATCCAGAACCAATCAAAAACCCATATCCAGGTTCGCCGTCGAAAATCGAGTGAAAAATCCCAAATCGGATCGATATATTATCTCGAAATTCTGTGCTCGAATCTGGATCAAATCAATATGCGAATAGAATAATATACGTACATCCTACATATTTATCATTATTGATTATTAGCTAAATCAATTCTCTTTTACTTCACATTCATTTAGATTTCTATTCACTTATTCACAATTGCTCCCAATTTCCATTTGGGTTAATACTTCAATTCTTATCTCAATTGGTATTCAATTATAGACAGTTTGAACTCTATCCAGCTTAAATTTAGAAAATAGCTTAAAAAATTAAGAATATATAAGCAGTTGAAAAATAATTTTTAGTTTGTAAAATAGCTGTAAAATAGTTAAGTAATTGTAAAATAGTTGGAAAATAGTTAAATAGTTATAGAATATTTAGGTAATTGTAAAATAGTTGTAAAACAGTAATCAATTATAAAGTAGTAGAAATATAGTAATTAGTTTATAAAACAGTTGTAAAATAGTTAAATAGTTCCAAAAGTAATTGTAAAACAAGTTTAAGATAGTTTTAGGTTAAAAGAACAGTTGTGTAGTAAATAGTTTGGAAAAATAGATTTATATTAAAACAATTTATTTTGAAAATAGCCAAAGCCAAACCATTCAACTTCCCAATCTCCATTTCAATCAATTCCCCATTAAATTGATCCAGTCCCAATTAAAGTTGAATTATCCAAAATTTCTTTCCTAAATTCAAATCAAATTCCATTTGATTTTAAACATATTCACTTTAATTACAATTCCAAATTATTTAAATTAATTTCAAATTGAATCCACTTCAATTTCAAATCTTTTCAATTTCTATATGAATTAATCCCATTTGAATTTGAACTCATTCAATCTTCAATTTTATTTCAAATTAATCCAATTCAAATTTTCCATTTGAATTTTTAAACTTATACAACTTCAATTTCACTTCAAATTAATTCAATTCAAATTTTCCATTTGAATTCTATGCTTATCCATCTTCAATCATAATTTCAATTAATTCAAGTCAAATTCAATTTGAACAAATTTTATTCAAATCTCAAATTAAAACTATCTCGAATTTCATAAATTCGAGTTAAAAAATTTAAATCTTGATTTAATCCTTTAAATCAAATCATCCTTTACTTTTAAATTAACAACTTAAAATTTTTAAACCTTTTAATTCTAAGTCCAAATTTCAAAACTCCATTTTAAAATATCTTTTCTTAACTTATTTCAATGTTCAAATTAGAGTTCAAAACTTTTTAAATGATTAAATCTTCAGAATCCAATCAACTTTACTCAAATTTGAATTCTCCATTTCAAATTTTAAACTTCTTATTAATAAACTTTCCATTTAAGTTTAAAAACTTACTTCACTTTGGGTTTCACATCATATCCCAAGGAAAATTCAAAACTCAACTTTAGAGTTTATTTCCAAATATACATATTTATTTTCTTTACACACCAAGTTATCCTTAAATTTTAAACCACCTTTGGTTTTTAAATTCAAAACAAATTCCTTTAAAATTTTCAAACCACTCTTGTTTGAATCAAGCTCTTCCATTCAAATAATATTATTTATTATTTCTTTATTACTTTGAAGAATAAAATATCAAATTTCTGGACCTAGATTTAAAGCTTTCACAATTTAAAACCCACTTCAATTTACAAGTCATACTTGCCTAAATGTTTTAAATGTTTTACTTCTCTAAAACATTTCATTTTGCTTACTCATTAATACACATTTTATTATTAAACACAACAATCACTTATGATAATAACCAAGATTATCATATCTGGAAACCAATTCATTATTATCTTATTCTGAAACTCTTTCCCAAATTCAAAATTTTAATTTCAGTTTGAATCCATTTCAAGCTTATCTTCATTTAATTTCAATTTTGTTGTATTACCATTACCACTTAATTCTCATTATTTTATTTTATTCCAATGATTCAACAACCAATTTCTTTAATATATTTAATAATCAGATAACTTATATAAAAATCATTTATTTTTAAAACCATTTTAAAATCTTTATATAAGAAAATAACAAGTACGCCCTCATATATAATACACTCAACTCATCCTAGCGTACTATTGACCCTATCCTTAATGAGTAATCCCACCAGAGCCAAGGTTCTTGCTTAACCTTCAGCTCTGATACCAAATGTAACGACCCGGAATTTTCGAACCCGAAAATTCTAGATAGTTAGGAGAAAAAGAAAAGAGATAGAAGAAAGAAACATAACAAGACACAGATTCTCACATTCACAGCGGATCAAAATACAATATCAAATAGTAATATCAGTTATACAAAGAAAACTGTATTTGTTAATTTTCATCAATACATCAGAGTTACAACATATACACAAATGGACAGATACAATTAACATGTCCCAAACAACTACAATATATCACAGCGGAATACACTTCATACGTTCCTGCCATCCAGCTCGCCTCCTGAGCTCCAGAACGTCCTTACCTGGAAATCTGTAATACTCGGTCTGACCCGAGCATTACAACAAAGTAACACTCGGGTCAGGCTGGAAACCAGCGTGAGTAAACCCATATAACTTGAAATACTAAGTTATAAACATAATTGAAATCCTGGGTAACTCGTACCTTACTACGAGTTCTTAACTGTTTTAAGTCAATCACTTATTACAAAATAATTTTATAAATCTGTTACTTAGATCAAATGGTCATGTTACTTACTTTACATCATTCAAGCCATATTTGATTTAACATATCAAATCTATAAAGAATTATTGTAGATTACAAATCGAAGTGGTTTCGGGTATTTACCGATACCCGACTTCGGTCTCTTCGAATTCAATGTCATTATTAACCCAAGTTTAAGTGAAACCATTCAATTAATATTTAGAGTAACATATTCACATAGTGATTCCATTACAGAAAGAAAATCCATATTATCTCAGTTCAACCAAACATATCAACTCACACAGCATCACAAATCACATATCAGATATATCAAATAACCCAAAGCATTCAATATAACTAATCATCATAAGCAAGACTTATTAATCCATACTATAATTAATTTAATTAACTCAAATTAAATTAATCACTTAAGAATTAATCACCTAACTTCTGCTTAAGTAATAATTAATTAACTACAACCATTTGAATTAATTAATCATTCTTAATTATCCAGCTTAAGTAATTATCCTTAATTACTTAATTATTTCTTAATTAATCACATTTATTAACCTTTGATTAATTAATTACATTAACGAATTAACCCTTCAATTAGTTGCATTAAGTAATTATCTTTTAAGTAATTTAATTATCTCTTAATTATTTCCATCAAGTAATTATCCATAATCACTTAAGTTAATTAACTAACCCTTAATCACTTTCACTAGTCAATTATCTTTAACTAATTACATTCATTTATTAACTTTTAATTAATCACATTAAGTAATTAACTATCCTCTCATTAATTACATCCAGTAATTACTCTTTAATCACTTATACTAAGTAATTAATTATCCATTAATTACATTAAGAAATTATAATTCAATTTGTAAAATATTAAATAATTAAGATAAACCATATACTTTAATTAATTACTTAGTTTCATCATTAAACTTATTTGAATTCAAAAGTTTGAAATTAATTCATTCAACCCGAGCAAAAACTAACTCAGCGCCGAGTCACCCAAACCCTCCTGCTAACTACGAGTCATCACGCAAACAACACGAATACAAACCCAAGTTCAAACTTCTCCCTAATCTAACAAACAACAGCAGATACGCACAAACACTCGTGCACGTACACGGCCATCGTCGTTGCTCCGACCCATCACCGATGACACCTCCAAGTTGACGTTAACATTCTCAAATGATTCTGATCATCAGAACAACATAACGGTCTCCAGAGCGAATTCGAGTAGAGTAGGGGACACCAGAACTGTGACGCCCCACCTCTATACCCACGCTAGCCAAGAACACTACGTGGTAGTGTTGTCAACTAGGGCGGAGAATAAGGCTGTTGAGGAGCGACCATCCATGTAATTGCTTATCACACTGCGGCTATAAATAATCTTCGGAAACAAACATAGAAATAAGCATAACACAAATCAGTCACAGACATCCATATCACAAAGGAGGAAAAAGATATGAATATATAACTAACACATGAAAGTAAACATCAGAGTAGTGGTCAAAAAGATCCACAATAATACAAAAGAATAGCAACACATGCTATACCAAAATAATACATCTATGAGTCTATATCTCAGGTGTATACAACAAAACTGCTAATCTAAATAGTTAGCCAAAAGTCAGAGTAGCAAATCCAAGGAAGAAGTCAAGCAGAAGCACCTGTAACATCTCGGTCTGACCCGAGTATTATTTATAAGAAAATAATAAACGGATCAGTCTAGCTATAAATATCAGATGGTATGGTATAAAGTAAACGACATGACATGAACATGTAATAACCATAACGTCGTACTACTATAAGTACGTAAATGATAATCAACAAGAGGTTAATCAATTTCATAAGGATCTTCTCAAAGATCCAAACCCATAAGCAGGTAATGACACACAAATTCACCAATACACAAAAACTGATATCATATCAATGAAAACCACAAAAGTTGGTGAAGCTCTAAATCCAGAAATCAACACACGAAATCCAGAACAAATCCCAGAAATCAACACACGAAATCCAGAAATTACTAAAAGGGGGAAGTCCGAGCACACGGACGAGAAGCTATCTCATGGAAGCTATCCATTTAATTTTCCGAACACACGGATGGCCCGAAGGCCTTTGACACACGAACGACCCAAAGACCATGGGGTGCAACCCCATATATGTGAGTAGAAACATCACCCAAGTGGGGTCTAGTCTCCCTCGCAGACAAAGAGACATCGCTCAATCGCTAGTCTAAATCACAAGAATGATCGTCATGATCATAAGGAAGTGTCAATCACACCAAGCTAGTAAATATATGAGTTTAGCTTCATGTCCCACAACCACTTGCTTAACTTAAATATTTACGAACAAACTGTAGATCTTCACTAGAAAATTGTCACAAAAGGATTCAATCGAACAAGTCCAAGAGCTAACCGACAAAGTGAACGCAAGCGTTTCATACCACTCGTTTTACTAGGTCGTTTAAGTCGATTTCTCATCCGAGTGAAGTAAAGGCTTGTATATACTAGTAGATTGGAAATCGGTTTGAGAAAACAAACTTTTGATATTTAAAATAGTGTTGAAATCGCTTTGATGAAAGAGTTTTGATATTTACTACTAGTATTGAAACCTTCATATATCTTTAAAGTGAAAAGTCATAAAGCGATTGTTGAAACAATCTATCACAAAAATTCACATTCGAAGACGTGAACAAAATCCAAGGAAATCAGCTCAAAATGCATCAAAGTGGAAGTTCTGTTGAATGCTTTTCAGATAAGATCGCCTACGCAGAGGTGTACGGGGTACGACCTGCCCGGTCAGGTCGCGGGGGTCAAAACGGTACGACTTAGTGAAGCCAAGCTGGTCAAGCGACCTAAGGAAAAGTAGGTCATACGACCTAAGGGAAGACTGTCGTACGACCTAGCAGAAGAACAAGTCGAACGACTTAGGGGAAACAGGTCAAACGACCTAAGTGCTAACTGATGAGCGGCCTAACGAAGTGCGCGACCTAACAGTGTGGCGCGACCTAATAATGAGGCGCGACCTAAGGCCTTACGAACTAAGGGAAACAAGGTCTTGCGACCTAACACCAAAGTTTCGAGCGACCTAACGATCTGAAGTGTCAAGCGACCTAAGGGTTAACTCGCGAGCGACCTAACTCATAGCCGAGCTAAACAGTGAAACGGCAAAACAGGGTCGAGCGACCTAACAGAGGTACGCGACTTAAGGTGGTTCGTGACCTAAGGGCACATGACCTAACGTGGTTCGCGACCTAAGGGGTACGCGACCTAAAACTCGCGACCTAAGGGCACGCGCCCTAAAACTCGCGACCTAAGGGCACGCGACCTAAAACTCACGACCTAAGGAAACGCGACCTAAAACTCGCGACCTAAGACTCGCGACTTAAAACTCACGACCAAAAGGCTCACGACCTAAAGACTCACGACCTAAGGCGAACGACCTAAGCAAGCAAGCCGAGCGACCAAAGGAAGTGTTCGACCTAAGGAAGTGTGCGACCTAAAAGTGGCGACCTATGGCCAGAACGAATTAAGGTCGAAAACGACCTAAGCTCTGTGTGACTTTTCAATAGCAAACGACCTAGCCCAGGCAGAACGACCTAAGTGCAGTTTTTTCACCAAAAACACTAAAAATTGGAGTTTTTTGCCAATCCAATCCAAACCAAATGCGAATGTGCATGCTAAAGTGATAGGGAACCATTCCCGACAGTCCAATGATAATTATAGGCAAGATGTGAGATCAAAAATCTCACCTTTTCCACGAAATTGATGAAGATGAGACTTGAGAGCAAAGCAAGAACACCAACAAGCTTGAATCAATGTTCTTCACGTGAATTTGATGTTGAATCTCGGATTTGCAATAGAATTTAAGTTTGGAGTTTTAATTTCCACTTCCCACCACCATTTTTGATGAAGCTTGAATGTTATTTGATGAAGTGATGAAGAGAAGAGGTGGTTGGGCTGAGTTAGTGTGTGTTCAGCCCCAAACCAAAGTCCTAAGCCAAAAAGTGACGAAAATTTCACTATCTCCAAACATATCGAAGTTTACACTCAAAAAGATCGCAAACGTCATTTTGAACTCAATGGAAGTGGTCTCGAGTCCTAATTTGACCGTATGCAAAAAGTAGCTTTTTGGACTAACATCCGACTAACGATAAAATATTTAAATAAAATATTTAAATATAAAATCGATAGATATGCGGGTTGTTACAAGAACCCAGACCCAAACCGTTGATTCCCCCAACTCCAACGCCTCCGACCATCTGAATTTTGCCACCGAGCCCAGAAATTTGCCAAAGTCACACGCTCCTCCTCCCCCTACTCCTATCAAGCCCGACGCTTCGACGTTGCCGTAATGTCCTCGAAATCAATCCCGACCCTGATGTAACGCCCCACTCCGAGACCCATTCTAACAAAGAGTATTACGGAGTAATACCGTCTGCTGGAACAGAGAATAGAGTATAATGGAAGCGACCATATGTAATCAAGCTATAACTATCTACTGAATACGTCGAAATGTGGTATCGCTTTTTTTTCAAGTGGTTCGACATATCCAATAGATATTTATAACGAAATTACAATGGCTAAGGAAAATAGGTTCAGAACAAACATAATACTAAATGATAACATCATCATCACAGAACAGTCACATAACAGTCACAGAACATAGGTACAATATATCGTCAATACAGATCCAAATATCAAAAAGGTGGGTACAAAGCCACCGCTCACACATGTGAGTCAAAGATATGTACATAAGAGACTGAATAATCAGAGTATCAAAATAGTGGACAAATATAAAGAGCTATCTATCAGCATAGCAGATAATGTCCAAGCGGAAGCACAGAAAGCTAAGTCCAGAGACCTAACCTGAAACAACTTGGTCTGACCCGAGCGAAAAACACTCGGGGTCAGGCTAGCCAAACAATCAGTTAATAAACTGAGATAAACATGATAGGTAATGAGGCGATATATAACATAGTACTATAGACCACAAACTCTCACATAGAGAAGAAATAAACATCTAAGTAGAGATGTATAGCAAGCCTTGTATCATTGGCATAACATAGTCACAAATGTCAAAACAAAACATCTAAGTAGAGATGTATAATAAGCCTCATATCATCGGCATAACATAGTCACAAATGTCAAAACAAAACATCTAAGTAGAGATGTATAATAAGCCTCATATCATCGGCATAACGTAAGCACAAATGCCAAAACATAAACATCTAAGTAGAGATGTCAAAAACGATACATCTAAGTAGAGATGTATAACAGGCCATCTAAGTAGAGATGCCAAACACGATACATCTATGAAGAGATGTATAACGGCCATCTATGTAGAGATGCCAAAAACGATACATCTAAGTAGAGATGTATAACGACCATCTAAGTAGAGATGCCAAAACGATACCTCTAAGGGAGACAGTCCGAAGACACTATCCCAAAGGTAATAAAAGGAATGTGTCACGAACTTTTAGCAAGGAACCCGTAAAGTGTTAACATGAGTCTCATACCCCACGTTCGCACTAAACGGTTTACTAACCAATAGTAAGCTTCCACACTCAAAGCAGTAAAAAGTTCACCTCAGGTCATCGGTAAACTAGGCCGAAAGGCCAAAACGTTCAATCGAATAGGTCTGGGATTAACCGGAAAGGAAATACACACGGTTTCATAGGCCGGAGTTTTTCCCAACCATTTAAGCACCTTTCCACTTCGCTCGAAGTGCTAAAGTGTGAGTGTGGGATTTTATTATAGAAAATAATTATGGAAAATGGATTTATAATTGGTTTGAAATCACTTTAAAACGGCCTTTGAAAACTCCCCTATTATGGAGTAATTAATTTATTAATTAAAAATAATATTATATAATAATTTCGAAAGCTATTTCGGAGTGAAAAATCCTTTTAAAACCTTTTTATAAGGCCCGTGTACGAAATCCAACGACCAATCTCAAAGAAATCGATAAAACCAGAAAATCACTGAAAATATTCTAAGTGTTGGAAAATAGTCCAAAACTGACGTGAACCCAAGTTCGGAAAATTATTCGAACTAGCAAACTGAATCCGAATGGCATGAAAATTGGTAGGAACGTGGTCCGACATTCCTAATTTAGAACGCAAAAAGAATTACTCGATTTTGACTTGAAACGAAGTCGCAGCGACGCTCCAAAGTCGGACCCGGAAACAGTGAATACACTGTTTCAGGCTGAGATCCGGGTCCCTCTTCGACAGCAATTTCGAAGAGTCAAATGAACTCGGATACTAATCAAACTTTCTGGAGATGGAGATCGGAACTCCAGCTTTCCAACAAGTCCAAAAACGTTGGATATCAACCACAGATGTGACCGTAAAAGTGTCACAAAGTTTCAGTTTCAAAACTGGAAACAGGGAGTAAGAAATCGATAAAACCAGAAAATCACTGAAAATATTCAGTGTTGGAAAATAGTCTAAAACTGACGCGAATCCAAGTTCGGAAAATTATTCGGACCAGCGGACTGAATCTGAATGGAATGAAAATTGGTAGGAACGTAGTCCGACATTCCTACTTCAGAACGCAAAAGGAATTACTCGATTCCGACTTGAAACGAAGTCGCAGCGACACTCCAAAGTCGGACCCGGAAATAGTGAATACACTGTTTCAGGCAGAGATCCGGGCCCCTCTTCGACAGCAATTTCGAAGAGCCAAATGAACTCGAATACTAATCAAACTTTCTGGAGATGGAGTTCGGAACTCCAGCTTTCCAACGAGTCCAAAATCGTTGAAATCCGACAAAGGACAAGTCCAGGATGGCGTCGCAAAGTCGGGGTTCTGTACTGAAAACAACGGGAGAAAAGAGACTAAGGCCTATAGTTATGCACTAAAAGACCAGAGGATAAAAACCATAATTTTGGCATAGTAAACTTTCAATTCTGACAAAATGAATAAAATAAAAGTTGTAGCTTAGTTTCTAAGCTTTCCGGAATGACCAAGATCGTCAAATTCCGATCTGTGATGAAAATTTTATGACTAAAACAATTCTCAGATTTAAATTCTATATCACTGTCAATGTGCTCTCGGGACAGTAGTAAAATGCACAGTTTTGACCAAATTTACTTCGAAATTTCATAAAACTCAAAACATGATAGTTTTAGCCCTAAATCTAAGCTTTCCAGAACATTCAAAATTATTAGATTTGGATAAGAAACGAGTAACTTATGGCCAAATCAATTTCAGATTTTTATTTTATCAACCCTGTAGTTTGTTGTCAGGTCAGCGACAAACAAACGTGATTTTGACCATTCAAACCACAAAATTAGGCATAGCTCAAAACATAAAAGTTATAGCCTACAGAATAAGATTTACAGAAAATCAAGAAAATCTTAATTCCGATTAAAGATGAATAAGATATGCCTAATTTACTAACAGCATTAAACTAATTATAATTTCAGCTAGCATATATTACCTCTTTCCCAAGCAATGAAAAGAATATCAAAGAGTTTTACAATCTAAATGCACAAAAAAAAGAGGATTACAAAATAATTTTAGAAATTAAACAATGGATTAGAGGTGGGTTTTGTGATTGCTATTACCTTCAAATGATTAGATTAAAACCCCTTTGACTTTGATGAAGATTAATGAAACTTTGTCTAGGTTTGGAGGCCATTATTTAGTGTTTTGCTCTAGGGTTTAAGGGGTTATGGAATGAGATGTTGGCTAAAACAAATGGGTTAAAGATGGTTTATAGGCTAATGGAAGTGGGTTAGTGGGCGTAATACCCATTAGGACTTGGAATATGTTCCATATCTCAAGTTAGCTAATTTCTCTAACTACAAACTACACATTATTTACCCATAAAATTTTAAAATATGTTACCAAAATAATTTAGCTATAGTTATAAAATTTTACATCACAATATTTTCCAACTTACAATTTAACCCCTATTTATTCCAAAACACATTTTAGTCAAAATTGCCCAAAACCTCCGTTTTGCAATTTAATTGTAAATTAAATTCCCAATTCAAATATTGCACTATTTTACACATATCAAATTTTGCAATATTATAAATTTCCATTTACCCTAATTAATTTCCATTAAATTCTCCATTTTACACTTAGGCCCAAAATATTAATTTATTCAAAATAACTAACTTTTGAACAAATTAGTCACATAAAAAAATCATTAATAGCTCCAATTAAATTAAAATCCCAATTTTAATTTATTATTTGGTAACCGCAATCACGGGTTGTTACAGACTTCCCCCCTTAAGAAAATTGTGTCCCCGCAATTCCTTATCATGGAAGTTATCTATAACATCTAATCCTCAAAATAAATCAAACGAAGGTGAAGTAAAAATACTCACCAACAACAGATGAAGATAGAAAACCGGGATAAGTACGTTCGATAAACTCTTTGGTCTCCCAAGTGCAGTCCTTAGGATTAGACGACCATTGAATCTTCACGAGCGGGACCTCTTTGTTTCGAAGGCGTCTAACCTCCGAATCAAGCACACGAAGAGGTTGCTGCTTAATAGATAAATCAGGAGAAATCTCTAAATCCGGTATAATAAGTGGATCAATAACAGAATCAGGATCGCGAACACACTTGCGAAGCTGAGAAACATGGAACACGTCATGCATTATGAAAAAATGAGCAGGTAGATCCACACGATAAGCAACAGGGCCGATGCGTTCCATGATAGGAAATGGTCCAACATAGCGAGGAGCCAATTTCCCTGTAGAGCTGAAACGCACAACCCCCTTCATGGGAGAAATCTGACTGAAGACAAAATCACCAATGGAGAACTCAAGAGGCTTCCTACGGTTGTCCGCGTAGGATTTCTGGCGGTCTTGTGCCTCTCTCATTCTCTGACGGATAAGAACAATCTATTCAGAAGATTCCCGAACTGAATCTGGACAAAGAATGAGCTTCTCGCCAGATTCTAACCAACAAGCAGGAGAGCGACATGGCCTTCCGTATAGAGCCTCGAAAGGTGCCATGCCAATACTAGACTGATAGCTGTTGTTGTAGGCGAACTCTATGAGAGGTAAATGATCCTCCCAACTACCCCCAAAATCCAGAATACAACAGCGCAAAAGATCCTCCAAAACACGATTCACCCTCTTAGTCTGACCGTCCTAAGCAGTAGAGAGATTCAGCTTTGTGCCCAAAGCTGACTGTAGGCACTTCCAGAAGTGACTAGTGAAAATGGTGTCTCGATCACACACGATAGAGCTAGGAATGCCATGAAGTCGTATGACTTCCTTCACATAGAGCTTGGCCAACTGAGGTGCAGTCCGAGTGGACTTAATCGGAATGAAATGAGCTGATTTGGTCAAGCGATCAACAATAACCCAGATAGAAGTATGGCCTGACCTCGATCGAGGCAGACCGTCAATGAAATCCATGAATATCTGATCTCATTTCCATAATGGAATCTCTAGAGGCTGAAGAAGACCAGATGGACTGATACTTGGCCTTGATCTGTTGACAAGTCATGCAACTGCTCACATAACTTGCAACATCTCTCTTCAAACCCTCCCAATAATATAGCCGACACATATCGGCATACATCTTACTCGAACCGGGATGTATAGTGTACTTAGAGCGATGGCACTCGTACAGAATGTCACGCCTAAGTGATAAATCAGATGGTACAACAATACGATTCCTCCTACGAAGACACCGATGAAAATCAAGAGAATAATCCAGCAATGTCTCATCATTGGATCCCGACTCGGGAAGATGAATAAGATGCAATAAGTCTGGATCCTGCCACTAAGCATGGGAAATGCGATCCAATAAGATAGGACGAGCTTCCAAGCTGAATAATAAGACCGGAGAATCATAAGATGGAGCTCGATCTCTAATATCACACAAAGATAGGGTCTCAAGAATATCACACTCGGCAATCATCATAGAAACTACCGCCGAGTGCTTGCTACTGAGCGCATCTGCAACACGATTACCCTTGTCGGGGTTATACTGAATATCTAAATCATATGAGGCGAGAAACTCAAGCCATCGCTGCTGCCTCATATTGAGATCCCTCTGACTGAATAGATACTTCAGCGACTTGTGATCGGTGTAAAGAATGAAGCGTTCGCCTAATAGAAAGTGACGCCACGTCTTCAAGGCAAAGACGATAGCTGCTAACTCAAGATCATGAGTAGGATAGCGAACCTCATTCGGACGCAGTTGCCTGGAAGCATAAGCAACTACCCGATCCTTCTGCATAAGCACAGCACCGAGCCCGCTACCATAAGCATCAGTGTAAACAACAAGATCATGGTTACTCTCTGGAACCACTAGAATAGGAGCATGAGTGAGAAATTCCTTCAGTCGCTGAAAGGAAGCTTCACACTTATCAGACCAAATAAAGCGAACACCCTTACGAGTCAGCGTCGTAAGAGGAAGTGCAACTCGAGAGAAATCCTTGATAAACCGACGGTAATAACCCGCCAGACCAAGGAAGCTGCGAATATCATGAACGTTCTCGGGCTGCTTCCAATTCTGAATAGCTTAGATCTTGGCAGGATCGACAGAAATACCCTCAGATGATACAATATGGCCCAAGAACTTGACCTTGCTCATCCAAAAATGGAACTTGGAGAGCTTGGCCTTAAGCTGATGCTGACGAAGAGTATCCAAGACGATCCGCAATTGATGAGCATGCTTTGCCTCGGATCTAGAATAAATAAGAATATCGTCGATGAAAACCAGAACGAATCTATCGATGTATTCCCGGAATACTCGATTCATAAGATCGACGAAGAAAGCCGGTGCGTTCATCATGCCGAATGGCATGACCAACCACTCAAAAGAACCATAACGAGTGCGGAAAGCGGTAAGAGGAATGCTATCTTCCGCAACTCGGAGCTGATGAAATCCTGTGGCAAGGTCGAGCTGGGAAAAGTCCTTCGCACCGCTCAACTGATCAAACATATCGTCTATCCGTAGCAATGGATAACGATTTCTGATGGTCAACTCATTAAGCTTGCGATAGTCAATGCAAAGCCTAAGAGAGCCATCGGGCTTCTTAACGAAGACCACAGCAGCACCCCATGGTGAAGAACTGGACCGAATGAACTGCTTCGCCTCAAGCTCTACTAACTGCTTCCTGAGTTCCTCATTCTCTTTAGTAGACATCCTCATGGGAGGACGCCCAACTGGGTGGGAGCCTGGAATGAGATCGATGCGGAACTCAATGTCCCGCTTTGGCGGCAGGCCTGATACTGACTCGAATATATCGGGGAAATCCCAAACAACAGGAATACGAGATATGTCCACATCCTCATC
The DNA here is from genome assembly GCA_030737815.1 of Allium fistulosum. NCBI lineage: Eukaryota > Viridiplantae > Streptophyta > Magnoliopsida > Asparagales > Amaryllidaceae > Allium > Allium fistulosum. The sequence goes on from CM060906.1 coordinate 739,373,827, forward strand.
TCGTGAATCAAGAGCAAATAAAGTAATATTAGAAATCCCAACATCCTAAAGAGCAATAGCTAACGGAGCAGACGAGTCAGGATGACGAAGAAATAATATCCGCTCCGAACAAATGATTTTGGCGTCGTACTGAGCGAGCCAATCCATGCCAAGAATCATGTCGAAGCCCAAATATTCCATAACGTGCAGATTCGCATGGAAAGAAAATCCACAAAGATCAATATCGATATCCTCACAAAGCAAGCTAAGGGTCGTGGATCCGCCGATGGGATTCACAATCCTTAGTGAAGAAATCAAACAAGTAACATCCAAAGATAAAGTATCAACTAGTTCCTTTGATACAAATGAGTGAGAGGCACCCGTATCAAAGAGAACTCTACAAGATCTACCATGAAATAAAATAGAACCTTCGAGAACGGAAGGATGTGTACCTCGAGGCTGAGCTAAATATTTAGTAGCCTTGGCAGCATTAAGCTTGCCAGATCTAAGAGGTGCAGTAGGACAAGTGGAATAATGATGACCCTCCTTCTTACAATAGCGGCAGAAAAGAGGCTTGGGACACTTTTTAAACATATGATCGGTAGATTTAGTTAAGCACGATTCAAAGAGAGATAATTCATTAAGGAATATTACGGAATATAATAGATTCCTACACATATTCCTAACTTATTTATCTAAAGGTGGATATGTTCAATTTGGATCGTATTATAACGTATTGTACTACGTGTCTGTTCTGTGTTTGTTATGCGTAATTCTGAACCTTGGCTCTGATACCAAGATGTAACGCCCCACTCCGAGACCCATTCTAACAAAGAGTATTACGGAGTAATACCATCTGCTGGAACAGAGAATAGAGTATAATGGAAGCGACCATATGTAATCAAGCTATAACTATCTACTGAATACGTCGAAATGTGGTATCACTTTTTTTTTTCAAGTGGTTCGACATATCCAATAGATATTTATAACGAAATTACAATGGCTAAGGAAAATAGGTTCAGAACAAACATAATACTAAATGATAACATCATCATCACAGAACAGTCACATAACAGTCACAGAACATAGGTACAATATATCGTCAATACAGATCCAAATATCAAAAAGGTGGGTACAAAGCCACCACTCACACATGTGAGTCAAAGATATGTACATAAGAGACTGAATAATCAGAGTATCAAAATAGTGGACAAATATAAAGAGCTATCTATCAGCATAGCAGATAATGTCCAAGCGGAAGCACAGAAAGCTAAGTCCAGAGACCTAACCTGAAACAACTCGGTCTGACCCGAGCGAAAAACACTCGGGTCAGGCTAGCCAAACAATCAGTTAATAAACTGAGATAAACATGATAGATAATGAGGCGATATACAACATAGTACTATAAACCACAAACTATCACATAGAGAAGAAATAAACATCTAAGTAGAGATGTATAGCAAGCCTTGTATCATTGGCATAACATAGTCACAAATGTCAAAACAAAACATCTAAGTAGAGATGTATAATAAGCCTCATATCATCGGCATAACATAGTCACAAATGTCAAAACAAAACATCTAAGTAGAGATGTATAATAAGCCTCATATCATCGGCATAACGTAAGCACAAATGCCAAAACATAAACATCTAAGTAGAGATGTCAAAAACGATACATCTAAGTAGAGATGTATAACAGGCCATCTAAGTAGAGATGCCAAACACGATACATCTATGTAGAGATGTATAACGGACATCTATGTAGAGATGCCAAAAACGATACATCTAAGTAGAGATGTATAACGGCCATCTAAGTAGAGATGCCAAAACGATACCTCTATGGGAGACAGTCCGAAGACACTATCCCAAAGGTAATAAAAGGAATGTGTCACGAACTTTTAGCAAGGAACCCGTAAAGTGTTAACATGAGTCCCATACCCCACGTTCGCACTAAATGGTTTACTAACCAATAGTAAGCGTCCACACTCAAAGCAGTAAAAAGTTCACCTCATGTCATCGGTAAACTAGGCCGAAAGGCCAAAACGATCAATCGAATACGTCTGGGATTAACCGGAAAGGAAATACACACGGTTTCATAGGCCGGAGTTTTTCCAACCGTTTAAGCACCTTTCCACTTCGCTCGAAGTGCTAAAGTGTGAGTGTGGGATTTTATTATAGAAAATAATTATGGAAAACAGATTTATAATTGGTTTGAAATCACTTTAAAACGGCCTTTGAAAACTCCCCTATTATGGAGTAATTAATTTATTAATTAAAAATAATATTATAATAATTTCGAAAGCCATTTCGGAGTGAAAAATTCTTTTAAAACCTTTTTATAAGGCTCGTGTATGAAATCCAGCGACCAATCTCAAAGAAATCGATAAAACCAGAAAATCACTGAAAATATTCCAAGTGTTAGAAAATAGTCCAAAACTGACGCGAACCCAAGTTCGGAAAATTATTCGGACCAACAAACTGAATCTGAATGCCATGAAAATTGGTAGGATCGTAGTCCGACATTCCTAATTCAGAATGCAAAAAGAATTACTCGATTCCGACTTGAAAGGAAGTCGCAGCGACGCTCCAAAGTCTGACCCGGAAACAGTGAATACACTGTTTCAGGCTGAGATCTGGGTCCCTCTTCGACAGCAATTTCGAAGAGTCAAATGAACTCGGATACTAATAAAACTTTCTGGAGATGGATTTCGGAACTCCAGCTTTCCAACGAGTCCAAAAATGTTGGATTCCGACCAAGGATGTGACCGTAAAAGTGTCACAAAGTTTCAGTTTCAAAACTGGAAACAGGAAGTAAGAAATCGATACCAGAAAATCACTGAAAATATTCTAAGTGTTGGAAAATAGTCCAAAACTGACGCGAACTCAAGTTCGGAAAATTATTCGGACCAGCAGACTGAATCCGAATGGAATGAAAATTGGTAGGAACATATCCGACATTCCTACTTCAGAACGCAAAAGGAATTACTCGATTCCGACTTGAAACGAAGTCGCAGCGACGCTCCAAAGTCGGACCCGGAAACAGTGAATACACTGTTTCAGGCTGAGATTCGGGTCCCTCTTCGACAGCAATTTCGAAGAGTCAAATGAACTCGGATACTAATCAAACTTTCTCGAGATGGAGTTCGGAACTCCAGCTTTCCAACGAGTCCAAAAACGTTGAAATCCGACAAAGGACGAGCCTGGGATGGCGTCGCAAAGTCGGGGTTCTGTACTGAAAACAACGGGAGAAAAGAGACTTAAGGCCTATAGTTATGCACTAACAGACCAAAGATGAAAAACCACAATTTTGGCATAGTAAACTTCCAATTCTGACCAAATGAATAAAGTAAAAGTTGTAGCTTAGTTTCTAAGCTTTTCGGAATGACCAAGATCATCAAATTCTGATCGATGATGTAAATTTTATGACTAAAACAATTCTCAGATTTAAATTCTATATCACTGTCAATGTGCTCTCGGGACAGTAGTAAGAATGCACAGTTTTGACCAAATTAACTTTGAAATTTCATGAAACTCAAAACATGAAAGTTTTAGCCCTAAATCTATGCTTTGCAGAACATCCAAAATTATTAGATTTGGATATGAAACGAGTAACTTATGGCCAAATCAATTTCAGGTTTTTATTTTATCAACCCTGTAGTTTGTTGTCAGGTCAGTGACAAACAAACGTGATTTCGACCATTCAAACCACAAAATTAGGTAAAGCTCAAAACAAAAAAGTTATAGCCTACAGAATAAGCTTTCCAGAACATCAAGAAAATCTTAATTCCGATTTAAGATGAATGAGATATGCCTAATTTACTAACAGCAATAAACTAATTATAATTTCAGCTAGCTTATATTACCTCTTTCCCAAGTAATGAAAAGAAGATCAAAGAGTTTTACAATCTAAAGGCACAAAAAAAAGAGAATTACAAAATAATTTCAGAAATTAAACAATGGATTAGAGGTGGGTTTTGTGATTGCTATTACCTTCAAATGATTAGATTAAAACCCCTTTGACTTTGATGAAGATTAATGAAGCTTTGCTCTAGGTTTGGAGGCCATTATTTAGTGTTTTGCTCTACGGTTTAAGGGGTTATGGAATGAGATGTTGGCTGAAACAAATGGGTAAAAGATGGTTTATAGGCTAATGGAAGTGGGTTAGTGGGCTTAATACCCATTAGGACTTGGAATATGTTCCATATCTCAAGTTAGCTAATTTCTCTAACTACAAACTACACATTATTTACCCATAAAATTTTAAAATATGTTACCAAAATAATTTAGCTATAGTTATAGAATTTTACATCACAATATTTTCCAACTTACAATTTAACCCCTATTTATTCCAAAACACATTTTATTCAAAATTGCCCAAAATCACTGTTTTGCAATTTAATTGTAAATTAAATTCCCAATTCAAATATTGCACTATTTTACACATATAAAATTTTGCAATATTATAAATTTCCATTTACCCTAATTAATTTCCATTAAATTCTCCATTTTACACTTAGGCCCAAAATATTAATTTATTCAAAATAACTAACTTTTGAACAAATTAGTCACATAAAAAAATCATTAATAGCTCCAATTAAATTAAAATCCCAATTTTAATTTATTATTTGGTAACCGCAATCACGGGTTGTTACACCTAACTAGTATCTAAACCCTAGTTTGCCTCAGTCCAACCACCACGGACTATAATAAAATATATCCTCATTTTTCTCATGATCGTCAACCCTCCAGGCAACTTCGACCCTGACTGTGATGCCCCACCTCTATGCTCACAATAACAAAGAGTATTAAAAGAAATACTATCTGTTATTACGAAGAATAAGTCTGGATAGGAGCGGCCATCAGTAATTGGCCTTACACCGGTATTGGTTACCTCGATAGGAGTGATATATATTTTTATTTTTCATCTCTTATTTATTTTCTCCCATTGACATACCCAATTCCAGTATAAAAAGAACTACGACGGTTCATAATAGTTTAGGACAATATATAGAATAATAACATAGATAATAAAATGTGGAACACAGATAACAAAAATCACATATATATATATATATATATATATAACTGATGTCAGTTACAATACATTTGACACGATACATATGATACAACTACAACAGTCGACTCTGGAAGTTATATATAAAAGTACATTATCGACTAATATACATGAATACATATCAACCTATACTATGACACGACTACTCTAAAAGATATGAAAAGTCTTCATAGCTCAAACAGCAACCCAAAGCAAGATATCTACAACCTCGGGTCTGACCCGAGTATTAAATTCAAAAGAGAATAATACACGGGTCAGTCTAATTCAAACTCAGTTATTAATGCACAGAAGCAGTAATAATTAAATAATCAATAGAGGACGGTCGTAGAAATCTCGTATATCCAACTCTTCGATAAAAGAATCGAATAACGGCAGATATAACACTAAATAGTGTTAAACAACAAATCAGCAAATTCAAATCATCAACAAGGATACGTAAAAAGATTATCGATGAAGATAATATGAAAACTCCAGAATTCCCTAAACAGCAATTAACAACAAAATCCAATTATTAAATGAATAATTAGAAACTTAGAATCTAATTATCAAATAGATAATTAGACAATCTCAAAATGATCAATCAAATCAAATCTCTGTGTGGCTGCAGTACAGGCACGCGTGCACTGCCTCGCCACTACAGTATGTGAAATCATCACAACAGTGAATACTAACAGTAATCAAAACCGCAGAGGTCAAAGCGAAACCCAAGCCAACAAAACAGCGTAAACAACAAAAATCTAATTATCAATATGATAATTAGAAAACACATAATCTAACTTATCTAAAAGATAATTAGATATCAACAAAATCATCAGATTAAACCAAATCAAAATACAATTTCAAAATATTGAATTGAATCAACGAACAATTCAAACAATCAAAATATCAATTAAATCTGTCAATTCTGCTAGGGCTGCAATACACGCACGCGTGTACTTCCTCGCCACTACAATAATGCTAGTGAAACACAAACCAAAAGAGTGGCATAAACAAAGATATAACATGTATGCACTGTAAAACTGGACAGTGCCATCCCCCTACACAAATGCACATGAAACTGCAATTGAAACAAGCAATTTACCACGAAGGTCAAGCTAATGTCACCTGTACTCGAGCTCAAGACAATACAACCCAAATGCAAACTGCAAATACACAAGGGTAACAATATATAATGAGCCAGAATGCCGCTGCAGAGAACCACAACCTACCCAATGAAATAAAGAACAAAACAAGGTACAGTTCACAAGTCAAAGACCAGAGAGACCAGGCAACCACACATGAATGCACCAGTATAGTGACAGGAAGAACAACTACAAGCATCAGGTTGAAAACACTACAGAGATGACATTGATGTGCACATATAAACAGTGATGAACCAACACGCTTAAAGTGAACAATGGAATGCAACTTGAGTTAATATCAAATTTCAGACAATAGGGTTTAGTTCAATATGCAATGAAGATCACAAGGCTCAAGTCTACAAAGTCAACATATATATACATATGACCGTAAAATAGGCCGGAGTGTGCAGTGACAACAAAACTTAATCCAAAGGCAACTGGCACAACTACAAAGTATGAAGGCAATGCACATGCCAACATGATAAGTGGATGTATACATACGCTATAGTGAACACTAAATGAAGCTGGACAGTGCCACCAAAATGCATGAACAATGCATGCTATGGGTCTGACAACATGGATGGACAATCACATATATGCAACAGTGGACAGAGGCACATATGCAAGGGTAAAGCAAATGATACATGCACTCAAAAACACTGTAGATCCTAAATGAAACATACATAAATAAGGCTCGGTGGTGAAGCAACAACATCAAGTGATATTGAGTACACATGAAACAATGCAAGTAGATCAAATGTGGTATTCAATGCAACATGAAACTGGATAGTGTAAACTCGACCAGAAGCCGAGGACACAAGTGCGGCATTGTAAATATCGACATGAACAAGGCTCAAACTCGAGTACAAATGGAGATGCAAAGCCAAATTCAGATTAACTCAAGAAATATAACATACAGTTTGATGTGATACAAGGCAAGACTCAGTACACAACAAAGACAACTGGCAACAACAGTTCAAAGTTAAAAGTGAAGCAATACAAGATAAATTCCAACAATCATAGATCAACGGTTTTAAACCAAAAATAAAGACTGTAATCGACACTGAAGCAAATTGCAAAGTCAAAGTAAATTCTCCTCTAAAATATTTTCACAAAACTAAGTTTGTAGATTTCAAAAAGTCAGTGCCAAAGACAACAAGAACGAACAAAATCAAGTTTGAAGTCGAAGACAACTGCAGGTCTAAGTCAATGCCGAAGTCACAGAGAAATCAATACTGTGATGGCCAAGGGTATTGAACAGCTCAAAAATCAAAATCGAGAGCATCAAGTATCAAATCAGAAATCAATGCCAAAGTGATAAAATCACATTTTACAGTAATCGAAATAACAGGTTTCATAAAATTAACCTATTTACAACTAGCCAAAGTCAACCACGAACACTAGCATATACAATAAAACCACAGAGAGTCCATAACAACAGTTAATGGCCGAAGTCAAGAAGAACAACAAGGCCTGTCAAAAAGAACGACCTCAAGATCGTTAATTCAAGTAAACGAAATTATTTGATAAGAACAAGTCAGAAATCACCAACATCAAAACAAAAATCAAACTGCCGAAGCACAGAGTTGAACTAGATGTGAGTAATTAAGAATTACTCACCTTTGACATCGAAGCGAAGATGACTCGACCAAATAGAAGCGGCCGAAGTGAGCAACGAGGAGACGATCGATCAATCTTAAGTTCGGCGCTTCGAATTAGCTCAAAACCCTAGATTTGAAAAGAGGAACGAACGAGAACGAAGCCGCCACCATTTTCGTTCGCTTTGTTTTCGATTAGGTTTTCGAACGAATGCAAAATGAAAAAGGAACGGGTCGAAGGAATGCTAATAAAAAGGGGAAAACGGTAGTGAGTATTTTCACTTCATCAAAAAAATGGGCCAATTAAAATAGAAAGGTTTAATTAAAGCCCACATAACTTTTAACCATTTTTTAAAAGGATTTCAACCGATTAAAAACTCAAATGAGCAATTAACTAGCATATTAAGCGTTTAATGACGATATTAAATCGATGCAAAAACCCAGGGTTGTTACACCGACCCCGAGGACATCCATCGCGCCGATCGCCAGAAATTGGCGATAAACCCAAATTCATTCAAATCCCACTATCGCAACAGATCCCAAACTAAAAATCTCAATTTATTGATGCAGCGGATTAAACAAAACAATCTTCAATCGGTGAAAGTAGCAATCGATGGATTGATGAATACTGAAATGCCCGAATTCGTTGATCCGAAGATACCGAATTCTAGCTATCCCGAACTCGTTGATCGCGCACGATACCGGGTTCAAAGATCTTCAATTCTTCAAGCGTTGATCAAGCGCACTTGATTCCGCGAATCGGCTTCTGCAATCGTTGAATCGAGCGCACTCGATTAACCGAGAAAGGAGATAGGAGATTACACTCAACTACCAATTTGAATGAAAGCACAAAGCTAACAAAAGAGAATTTTATTCAAAAATCAACAACCTTTACAAATGACTCACACGGCCTATTTATAGGCGTTACAATTTTTCAACAGAAATTACCAACTCCTAAGTCGGTTCCGACTTATAGCTTCAGACCTACGACTTACCTTAACTCGGCGATGACCTAAGACAAACAACGACTTATCATATTACAAGTACAACACAATACAAGCCTTCAGCGACTTAACAAACACATGAAAAGAATACAAACATCCCTTAGGTCATTGACGACCTAACAACTCCCCACGTCTTACGACTTACAAAACAGAACGACCTAAGACTTCAACGGTTCCGATTAAGTCGGCAGAAAAATCAACGGCAACAAGTCTTCAGCGACTTAAAAACATGCGCATCTCAGATCAGCTACTTAAAGAAATCAATGGTAGAGATTAACTCGGCAGAAGAATCAACGGCAACAACTTCAGCTACTATAGCAATTGGCGACCTAACTTCCTTGCGACCTACCTTAGGTCGTAGGTCGTCTACGCGACCTATCATAAGTCGGAGCTTCTCTTCAGTGGCCTTAAATTTAGGTCGCAGCCTTTCTTCACGACCTAGCATAGGTCGTAGCTCCTCTCCGCGACGTAGCATAGGTCATCTCATATATTCGCGACCTAAAGTAGGTCGTACTTCATTCTCGTTGACTCGTGTATCTCCACTAGGTCGTTGTTGATCTTCACTAAGTCGTTGGAGCGACTTATAGGCTTCGTTAGGTCGGTCGCGACCTATGACTTCAACTTTCCACCCTTCTTCACTAAATGTTGACTCGTTAGCATTAGGTCGGATTCGACCTATCAACATGTTACGACCTACGAGATTGTTAGGTCGGTCACGACCTAGTACTTGGCCTGCATCATCCTCCCCTGGTTGAGAGAAATTCGTCCTCGAATTTGTAAATTCTGCCACCTCAGCTCGTTCATCCCCATGATATGGTACGAGATGTTTAACATTGAACACGTCAGACGTATACACATCATCTAGCAGCTTCAATTTATAAGCATTTTCATTGATTCGTTTCACAACTTCCACCGGACCAAATTTCCTGGCTTTCAACTTGTTATAAGCGCCTACTGGAAAACAATCTTTTGTTAACACTGCATAAACCATATCTCCTTCATTAAACTCAACATTTCTTCGTTTCAAATCTGCAGATTGTTTATACTTCTCATTTGCTTTCTCCAATCGTTCCGGAACGATTTTATGACATTCCGCTAATCCAACAACAAAATCAGCAGCTTTCTTAACTGTCTTCTTTGATTGTGGCACTACCGTTAAATCCAACGGTCCCTTCGGTAAACTTGAATATACTATCTGAAATGGACTGAACCCTGTGCTATGATTTACCGCATGATTATGGGCAAACTCTGCTTGGCATAACTTCACGTCCCAACTCTTCAGATTGTCTTGAACAAGACACCTCAACAAGTTTCCCAACGATCTGTTCACAACCTCGGTCTGTCCATCCGTTTGCGGATGATAAGCACTACTAAACTTCAGCTTCGTTTCCACCATTTTCCACAAACTCAACCAAAAGTGACTCAGAAATCGAGTGTCTCTATCCGACACAATAGATTCTGGCAATCCATGAAGTCGATAGATCTCCTTGAAAAACAACTGAGCAACATAAACAGCATCCGCTGTCTTCTTACAAGCAATAAAATGTGCCATCTTTGAAAATCTGTCCATCACAACGAATATAGAATCATTTCCCCTTTGAGTTCTAGGCAAACCCAAAACAAAATCCATACTGATATCCACCCATGGTTTTACAGGCACGGGTAACGGCATATATAAACCAGCATTAGTCGCAGTTCCTTTTGAAACCTGACAAATATGACAACGCTCAACAAACCTCTCTACCTCTTTCCTCATCGATGGCCAAAAGTAAGATTGTGAAATCAACTGTAATGTACGGTCTCTCCCAACATGTCCTTCTTCATGTAGCTCCTTCACAATTTTCATTCTCAAACTACAATTAGTATGCACAATCGATTTCCCTTGAACAGAAAACCATCTACCATCACGAACTCATTCGTCTCCCCATTCTTGACTTTATCAACAAACTTCATAAAGTAAGGATCTTCAACAAATAATTCCGGCAACATGTCAAACCCCGTCACTTCAACCTTCATTGTTGTCAACAAATGATTCCTCCTACTCAAAGCATCAGCCACACGATTCGTCACTCCCGATTTGTGTTTCACAACAAAAGTAAACTGTTGCAGATATGCAATCCACGATGCATGTCTTGCTGAAATCTTGTCTTGCCCTTGCAAATGCTTCAAGGCCTCATGATCAGTATACAGAACAAACTCTTTCTGGAATAGATAATGTCTCCAGTGTTTAATGGCTTGCACAACAGCATAAAACTCCACATCATATGTACTGTATCGCATCTTCGCTCCTGACAACTTCTCACTGAAATATGCAATAGGACGCCCCCTCTGACTCAACACTCCTCCAATTCCAACCTTTGACGCATCAGTATGTAATTCAAATAACAACTGAAAATCAGGTAATGCTAGGATTGGTGCTGTCGTCAACAACTCCTTGATTCGTTCAAAAGCAACTCCTGCTTCCTCCGTCCATGTAAACTGTTTACCCTTCATACAATCAGTCACAGGCACCATCACACTACTAAAGTGTGGAATAAATCTTCGATAAAATGAAGCCAACCCGTGAAAACTACGAACTTCCGTTATCGTCTTGGGCTGTGGCCAATCTCTAATCGCTTCAACTTTACTTTAGTCAACCTGTATTCCTTCTTCCGACACAACATACCCCAGAAATAAAACGCTATGCGTCATGAACACGCATTTCTTCGTTGCAGCATAAAATTGTTCTTGTCGCAGTATCATTAGCACTTCTCTCAGACGATTCAAATGTTCCTCCGGACTTCCACTATATATCAGAATATCATCGAAGTACACCACCACAAACTTCCCAATGAATGGTCGAAAAATCTGATTCATCACCCTCATGAAAGTACTTGGTGCATTTGATAAGCCAAATGGCATAACCAACCATTCGTATAGACCCTCCCTGGTTTTAAAAGCAGTCTTCCACTCATCACCTGGTCTGATACGAATTTGATGATATCCGCTCTTCAAATCAATCTTCGAAAATATAGTAGCGCCGCTTATTTGGTCTAACAAGTCATCCAACCTCGGCATTGGAAATCTATATCTCACAGTAATCTTATTCAATGCTCGACTGTCAGTGCACATCCTCCACGTTCCATCCTTTTGGGGTACCAATAAAGCTGGTACAGCACAAGGACTTAAACTCTCCTGCACACGCCCCTGTTCAAGCAATTCCTCTACCTGCCTCCGCAATTCTTCATGTTCTTTCGGACTCATTCGATAATGTGGTCTGTGTGGCAACACAGCACCTGGAACAAGATCTATCTGATGTTGAATATCCCTCAACGGTGGTAACTCCGTTGGTAACTCCTCTAGAAATACATCGTCAAATTCTTTCAGTACTGGTTTTACTTCTTCTGGTATTTCAACCTCTTCCTGACTCTCTCGCCCAATCAACAAAAAAACTTCAGGCTCCTCCTCTACTTCCTTCACAAACTCCTTCAAAGATAACAAAGTTTTAAGCTCTTCAATCTCCTCCAACTTGTTTTCCTCCTGTTGTCGCTTCTTTGGAACTAGAGTAATCTTTGTGCCTTCAAACATGAAACTGTAACTGTTGGTACGCCCATCATGTTGCACCGCCCTATCATATTGCCACGGTCTCCCCAGCAAAAAATGACAAACGTCCATATCTACCACATCGCACCAGATTTCATCTTTATATTTCTTCCCAATTGAAAACTTCACACAAGCCCTTCGTCCAACCTTCACCTCCCCGCCTTTCCTCAACCAAGCTAGCTTGTACGGTTTCAGATGTTTCTCAGTCTTCAACGCCAACTTCCTCACAGCCTCTGAAGAAATTATATTATCACATCTTCCAGCATCAATAACAAATTTGCAAACTTTCCCCAGAATAGTACATGTTGACTGAAAAATATTTCTCCTCAACCAACTACAATCCTCTTCTTGCTTTGGTGTTAAACAGGACCTCTTCATTATTAGATTATAACCTTCGTCTCCCGACACTTCTTCTTCCTCCTCATCAGGTGGTGAATTGGAACATTCAGCTTCTTCATCCTCATCCTCAACCTCCGCTATCATTGCTCTCTTCTTCGGCTTTGGACATTCATTACTTTTGTGGCCCATTTCTTGGCAATTATAACACTTGAAACCATTATTGACTTTTGCCTTCCCAACCTCATTCACAACTGGTTTTGCAACAGTTTTTGAAACATTAGAACTTTCACTAACACCCTTCACTTGACTGTTGGAATTTGTAAACACACCACCTCCTCGTCTTCCCTGTTTTTCCCAAGCCAACGCTTTCTGATGTGCTTCCGCTACAGATCTGGGATCAAACATGTTAACCACATCCTGAATCTGCATTCGCAATCCCCCAATGAATCTAGATGTCAGCTGCTCTTCCGTCTCCATAAAATCATTCCTTGCAATAAGTTGATAAAATTCGTCAGCATAGTCATTCACAGATTTCGTCCCTTGTCTCAAGTTCTGCAAACGTTGATACATCAAAGATTGATAATTGTAAGGTAAGAACGTTGCTTTCATCAATTTTTTCATCTTCTCCCAAGATTCAACTTTTGACTTTCCCATTCGTTCACGTGTAAGTTTGGTTTGCTGCCACCATGCCAAAGCTCTACCCCTCAACCTTGTAGCAACCAACTTCACTCTACGATGTTCTGGAACTTACTTGAAGTTAAAAAATCTCTTCTACATTAGCCATCCAATCTAGAAACTCCTCCGCTTGCATACCACCTTTGAATTCAGGAATTTCAGTCTTCATCCCCGACTCCCACTTGTGATCATATTCAGAGTAATTTCTTCCTTGTCCTCGTCCTTGTCCTCGAACACTACCACCATCATACTCCTCTTCAAAATCAGATGTATATCGTTGTCTATCTCGTCCACCCACATCTCTACTCCCATCTCGTCTACCACCATCATCCCTTCTATCTACATTCCTCCGTTCACGATCATTCACGTTCCTCCCACGCCCTTGATCATTTTCAACACTTCTGTCTCGATTGGAATGTGGCGAGACTCTACTACCCCCATGGTTAGATTCAGGTGAAACCCTTCTCCAATTTTGATTCATCTCCGTCATAAGCTTCTCTAACCGGCCAATTCATTCGTTAAGCTTTTCACTAAAGTTTTCATTGATTCTTTGCTCCATCTCATCATCTTCTTCTCTTCGATACAAAGCTTCTACGTTTTGGTGGCGATTAGCTCTTCTTGGCGGCATACTTGAAATCTTCACAAACTCTTCAACACTTCAAAATTAAAACACTTTTGGGACTTTGATCCAAAATGAAACAGATCGAAAACTTCCACTTTGTTGCAAATCGCGATGAACACGATGGACAAAGTTTCAGCCTCCTACTCAAATCCGATCAAACAACTTCGATACAAAGTCGAACACTTCAACTTAATCACGGCTCAACACTTCAAGCTCGGCAAATCACTTCAAACTTCAAACTCTCGGCTCCAAGACTCGATCTAACTATGATTGGTTAGAACAAGCTCTGATACCAAAACTGACGCAGCGGATTAAACAAAACAATCTTCAATCGGTGAAAGTAGCAATCGATGGATTGATGAATACTGAAATGCCCGAATTCGTTGATCCGAAGATACCGAATTCTAGCTATCCCGAACTCGTTGATCGCGCACGATACCGGGTTCAAAGATCTTCAATTCTTCAAGCGTTGATCAAGCGCACTTGATTCCGCGAATCGGCTTCTGCAATCGTTGAATCGAGCGCACTCGATTAACTGAAAGAGGAGATAGGAGATTACACTCAACTACCAATTTGAATGAAAGCACAAAGCTAACAAAAGAGAATTTTATTCAAAAATTAACAACCTTTGCAAATGACTCACACGGCCTATTTATAGGCGTTACAATTTTTCAACAGAAATTACCAACTCCTAAGTCGGTTCCGACTTATAGCTTCAGACCTACGACTTACCTTAACTCGGCGACGACCTAAGACAAACAGCGACTTATCATATTACAAGTACAATACAATACAAGCCTTCAGCGACTTAACAAACACATGAAAAGAATACAAACATCCCTTAGGTCGTTGACGACCTAACAACTTCCCACGTCTTACGACTTACAAAACAGAATGACCTAAGACTTCAACGGTTCCGATTAAGTCGGCAGAAAAATCAACGGCAACAAGTCTTCAGCGACTTAAAAACATGCGCATCTCAGATCAGCTACTTAAAGAAATCAATGGTAGAGATTAACTCGGCAGAAGAATCAACGGCAACAACTTCAACTACTGTAGCAATTGGCGACCTAACTTCCTTGCGACCTACCTTAGGTCGTAGGTCGTCTACACGACCTATCATAAGTCGGAGCTTCTCTTCAGTGGCCTTAAATTTAGGTCGCAGCCTTTCTTCACGACCTAGCATAGGTCGTAGCTCCTCTCCGCGACGTAGCATAGGTCGTCTCATATATTCGCGACCTAAAGTAGGTCGTACTTCATTCTCGTTGACTCGTGTATCTCCACTAGGTCGTTGTTGATCTTCACTAAGTCGTTGGAGTGACTTATAGGCTTCGTTAGGTCGGTCGCGACCTATGACTTCAACTTTCCACCCTTCTTCACTAAATGTTGACTCGTTAGCATTAGGTCGGATTCGACCTATCAACATGTTACGACCTACGAGATTGCTAGGTCGGTCACGACCTAGTACTTGGCCTGCATCATTTATACACCTAAATTCATGATTTAGCTTCATGAACCAGAATTTACGATCAAAGATTTAAATTAACAAGTTCGATTTTATCCCATTACTTTGATATCCACTGTAATTTATATATTTGGTGATAAATACTTGATACATATCCTTGAATCTATTTTTAAAATTCATACTACTCTGTAATGATCATTTTTCATTCAAGAATCATGGTTTAAATTTGATCATAGAAAGATATATGAATTTTTCAAATGAAACTGAAGCCTGTAAATCAACAGAGCAGTGTATTTATATATATTCACATTGATATACATAACAGCTCAGACATAATCCAGAAAACAGTCATGTAGACATAAATTCAATATTCCATATAGGTTTTTCACATGAGATTAATTAAAACTGGTTTTAAAGAGAAAAAATTACTCACCTTATTTTAATGCTTGAACCGAGCCTGTAAACTTGCTTTTGATTGGAAATCTTGTTTTAAAAACTGAGATGACTTGCTTGATGATCTGAAACTTAGTTGAGTTGCTGAATTGATCTTGAGTTTTAAATTTGAAAGCTGGAACTTGTTTTGATTTTTGTTGAGTTGCTTCCAGGTTTTATTTTTGAACTTTGCTCAGGTTTTACAGCTTCCAGGTTTTAGAAATTGAAAGAGAAGTTTCTATTTGATTTGAATCTTGACTTGATTTTAATTCCTTTCCTGGTTTTACATTTGTTTTAATCTTCATCTTTGGGTTGTATTTCAGTTTTCCAGGTTTGTAATTTTGTTCATTTTTGGATTTTGAGACAATATCCAAGAAAAATGAAGTGTAGGGGTTAGATGTGTTTATATAACTTTGTTCATCTCCCTTTTATTAAATTTAAAATGAAAAGAAAATTTAGAAGTATGTGACACTTGTAATATTTGCATGATATTAATTTTACAAATGTTAAAATAGTTTACACTTGTTAATTCTCATATTAAAATGGTTACACATGTAACTTTATATTTTATTTAATATATTTCTATTTATATTAACATATGTTTTATTTTTATATATGTTCTATATTTTTATTAATTCATTTCCTATTATATACTTATATAACTTTTGTAGAAAATGATTTTAAAAAGAATTAACTATACTTTAATAGATAAACACATATACATTATATTATAATTAGATTAAAAAAAATTAGTTTTAGTTTTAAAATATAGAGTATTTAAATACAAATTATTTATAAGTTGATAAAATTATTTATTATCAGATTTATTTGTTTAACCAATTAAAACCAGTTAATTACCAATTAACAGATGTCTAAAAATCTGGGTTATCACAATAAAGATTCAAGATCAAAGATTGAAGATATCAAGATTCAAGACTCATGAGTATCAAGAATTTCAAGAGTTCAAGTTTCCAAGATAAGTTATATAGTTAGGAATATTATTAAAACTCATAGAAAGGCACTGACATCTTAAAATCTATTTTATTCGTGGAATGGAATCCACTTCGTGCTCGTTAAAGGGATGGAACCCTAAGTAGGATGGAACCTACGAAAAATCTAGTGGAACATCTTTTTGTATCCACTTACTTTTATTTCAAAATGATTTTCAAAATATATAGCTTGTTTTTCAAAATGATTTTAAATATTCCTGTTTAAAAACCAAAATCATCTGTCTTGGTTTTTCAATATATTTTGGCCTAAAAAATATTCTTAGTTTTAAATATCCTTAATTTTAAATATCTTTGATTTTAAATTATTATCCTAAGTTTTTAAACTATAATTCTGATATTAATATATTTAGCTGTTTCATATATTTATACTTAAGATTTAAATATAAAAGTATAGAAAATTATTATATATATTTTAATATTGTTCTTTATAGTTATTTATGTATTATAACTATATATAAGTATATTTTAAAGTTTAAATATAAGTATAATATAATATAGAAATTATTTTCAATGAAAAACAAATCACTAAAAAATACAAGGGCATGTTGACATGGTCACATGTACCCCTGTCGACATGGTGACAGTTAAATTGTTTTTTAAAAGAAGTGTCTATTCGCCACATCCCTTCACCAATGGACATGGCTATTGATCTACTATAAATAAAGGGTGTTTTCAACGAATTTTAATCACTTTTTCTCTGATTTAACTTCTCTTCTTCTTCTCCAATTTCTTATATACAAATTACACCATTACTCTGCCGAAATCAATATCAAATCTAACTAGATAATTTCTGGTTTTGATTCTCTCCACTATCTCTACAAGATCCAAGTGCTAATATGAGTTATAGACTTTTTGTAATCAATTGAGCAAGAGAAGGTGTGATTGTAGCCCTAGAAATCAATTGGGTGAACTTGTTGCCCGGTAAATCAAGTATCTCTACCCAGAGGATTGTGAATCTGGAGCGGTGTACCTCGTGGCCTTGAAATCGAGGGTTGTATTTGTAAGAATTGTTTTTGAAAGGAACTCCGTACTTGTGTTGCGGGACTGGATGTGGGGTAACTCCAAACCAGTATAAAATCCAGTGTGTTCTTTCCTTTACTGCTTTTACTTTATATTTGCATCTGTGTTTGATTCTGTGTTCATATCTGTGTCTAATAGTGTATACATTGTTAACAAATTAAGATAAACTCAAAAAGATTAACAAATTTCTTAAAACACTATTCACCCGCACTCTAGTGTTAATTCTAGCCTTAAGATCCTTAATCCACATTCTAGCAATTGGTATCGGAGCTTTGGTTTCAAAAGTTTCATTATCTGAATTTTGAAAAATTTCAAAATGGCTACTAACACTAGTATTGCTATTACCACCAACACTAGTTCATTTGTAGAAGGTCAGTCTACTACTAGACCACCACTTTTTAATGGTAGTAACTATGCATATTGGGCATGTAGGATGAAAATATATTTACAATCTATAGGACTAGACACTTGGAATGTCACACAGACAGAATATTATGAACCCACAACTACATTTGCTCAGTGGACTGCTGATTAAAAGACTGTTGCACAGAATAATTCTAAAGCTATGAATATCTTATTTTGTTCACTTGATAGTAATGAATTTAATAGAGTGTTAGTTTGTAAGTCTGCATATGAAATCTGGAAAACTTTGCAAGTTACTCATGAAGGAACAAGCAAAGTTAAACAGACAAAAATCTCCATGCTCACAAATCAGTTTCAATTATTCAAAATGAATCCTAATGAGTCTATTCCAGATATGTATAGTAGATTCCAAGATATTGTCCACTCTCTAATATCATTGGGAAAAGTATTCTTCGAAGCAGATCAAGTCAGAAAAATCCTAAACTCTCTTACTCCAAAATGGGATCAAAAGACACTCACAATCGAAGAAGCAAATGACATCAGCATCTTAAAGATTGAAGAATTGATCGGAAACCTAATGTCGTTTGAAGTTCAAATGCTTGGGAGAAGAGAAAGCAAGGCATCAGAAAAGAAATCAATTGCATTCAAGGCACTAATAGAAGGATCAAATTCAGACAGCGATAATGATGAAGAGATTGCTTTTATGACCAAGAATTTTCGGAAATTCCTGAAGTACAGAAAATTGAATAGTTCCAAGAGAAACAACTTTAAGAATTCCGGTAATCGGACTACAGTACCAAACTTTATCAAATGCTTCAATTGTGACAAACCAGGTCATATCCAAAGAGACTGTCCGAATCCAGATAAGCAAAACCCTCTTACAAACAATGATTCTGCAAAGAAACAGAAACGTGCATTCACTGCTACTCTAGATGACTCTGACTCATCCTCCAGCGACGATGAACAGAAGAAAGATAACTCAAATATGTGTTTCACAGCAATTCTCGATTTAGTTGATACCAAAGACACGGACTCTGAAAAAGGTACACGTTTACAATACATTGGCTAAAATTGCATTCTTGAATTGATTGATTGATTGGTTGTTTTTGAATTGATGTGTCGTTTGAATTTTAAAATTTTTATTATTTTATTATTATTTTATTATTATTATTATTATTTTTAATAATATTATAATATTATATGAGTCTTAGTAATATTCCAGATATTATATAGACATTAAAATAATAGATATATATATATATATAAATATTACATTATATAAAAGTATCTAGTCATCAAAATTTACGGATACCTATCGACATGGGTCCATCCATACCTGTCGACATGGTACAGAAAATTTGAAATTCAAATTTTGAATTCAAATGCTTGTATTTCCCTCCACTCTTTCACACCATTCGAGACTCTGAAAGGACACTTTTTGACCAGAGAAACTGTCCATTTAATTTCTATTTATTTACTATCATTTATCTCATATTTTCACTTAACTTTTCAAATTCAAACTCTTTCTTCATAACTCAAGCTCTCTTCTCTCTACATCAATGGCCTCCTCAAGTACTCCATCAACTATGAGACTCTCCAACGCCTTAAAAGAACACCTCTTTTATGATCCAGAAGCAATCAAAGCCTATATTGACTATGCTAATTATGGAAAAGTTCATCCCGGAAAGTTTGCAATTTTCCGCTATTTCGCTTCTTATGAAATCGATTCTCTTTGTGTTAGCAACAACATTTTAAGTCTTGTTGACGATTCTCAAAATGATTTTGTATGCTACCCAAATCTTGTTAAAATGTTTTATGCAAATCTTAATCGTGGCTTTTATCAAGGAAACGATGATGAAATTTGGAGTAGTGTAAAAGGCACTCAAATTGTTTTAAATTGTGATGTTTTGGGAGCGATTCTAAATTGTAAGTGTACGGGTATGGATCTTTCAAATTTCAATTTTAATGAAAATGATCGTGAGACTTTCCACCATATTTTTGAAAGTGACGAAAAATTTGATTTTATAAACTGCAATTTTCGTCCAAAAGCAAAAATTGTGAGCCTTCTTTTGCAACACACTTTGACCCCGAGATCGGGAAGTTTTAATAATCCTACTTCAAAAGTTTGTAAAGCTCTTTTCGCTCTTTTTGGAAACTATGATATTAATTAGGCTCAAGTTATTTTGGATGAATTTCGGCCTAAAAACTTGGAAATGGGAGAAAAGATTTTATATCATGGAATTTACCTTACTAGAATTTTCAACTATTTTGGAGTGAATTTTAAAGGAGAAGAATTCATTTCTAGAAAAGTTTTCAATCATTCCAATATATCACTTATGAAAATTCCATACATCTTTCAACCTTATGAATCCCTTGTGGAAAAGGAAGAGCGTTTAGCTCACGAAGAAATGAAAGAAGAAGAAGAAGAAGGGGATGAAATGGATATTCAAGAAGAAGAAGAGGAAGGTGAAACATCTCTTGAAAGTATTGATTACACCTCCAATCCAACCAATAAAATGATTATCAAAAACCAAAAGAGAATTGTGGAAAATCAACGGACACTTAAGAGATCTGTTAGTAAAAAGTTGGATAAAATGTCTTCTAAGATGAACAAGTTCTTCTCAAAAGTTAGCAAGAAGTTTAACCTTTCATCATCCTCATCATCCTCCAATTAGATCTTTCTTTTCATACCATGTCGTAGTTGTTTAAGTTTGTTTTAAGTTTGAATGTTATTGTATTTCATGTTGTTTAATCCATGTATCATTCCAGTTTGAATTAATGATGAAGTTCTTTCTGTTATCGAGCTTATTTCATCTCTAGAATAACTGTTAATATGATATATACAAATATATATATATATATACACATTTATTCAAAATCAAAAAAAAGTCATCAAAACACAGATGACCCTGTCGACAACCCCCAAAGGCACCCTGTCGACATGCTTAAAATCTAAAGTGTCTTTTCATTTTAATTTTTGAATTTTAAATAACTAACTTATATCTATTCATTTCAAATGAAATTTACACCTATAAATACCTATTATGTTCCAGAAATCTTTACTCAAAATCATTACTTATCTATTCTATCTATATTTCTTCTGTTTTTCACAAAATGGCCGATCCTATTCACAATTTATCTGAAAATCTTGAAGAAACTCTTAAATCCTTCAAGAATATTCTCTCTATCATTCTTCGTAATCAGCGTCACTTAGAATTGAGTCAAATGTAGATGATCAAGGAGCAAGAAAGGCATTTCGAAGCAATTCGATGGATGATTTTCTCCCTGCACAAGGATGATAATGAAGCACATCCTCTTGTTTCTCTCTCTGTTGATAATGCGAATTGGGATGCCATCAAACAAGACCCTGTCTTTGGAGAAGAAGGATGGGTTGATGTTCCTCGTAATATTTGATTAACTTTGTTTAATTTTTATTTGTTTGCTTGCTTAATTAGGATTTGGTTTGATTTGCTTAAATTTGACTTAGTATGGATTGATATTATGTATGTAAAATATAACATACATATGATTAGTATTAATAATATATGATCTTTTAAGTTATCATGATTATCAGTTTAACTATCTATTTTTATATTAAAAACTCCATTATGAATAAATAAATTGTGTTCTTTTATTCGTATATTCTCTTATCTTTTGAATAAATAGTTTAGTAGTTAGGAAAAGTAGTTATTAAGAGTTTAGTTTAAAGTTAAGTATTGATTATGTATGATAACACTATCATTATAATCACAAGTAATGTAGTCTTAGTTTCAGGAGGAGTTATATAGAATTATATAGCATTATAATTATGTAGTTATATGGTTTTTTGTTGATGACAAAGGGGGAGAAGTATAAAATAGGATAGTTAGGCATAGATTAAGGGGGAGTTATTAGAAGTATTAGGATAGAAGTGATATTTTATAAACAAAGGTTGTCATCATCAAAAAGGGGGAGATTGTTAGTCCCTGAGGAGTTGGTTTTGATGACAACAACCTTACTTAGAATTAGATTATAAAATATATAATACTAACATTATTGTGTAGATATATATAGATATGTTTGCAGGTACTAAAGAATGAAGAACTATACAGTATAAATATTCAAGATCAAAGATTGAAGATATCAAGATTCAAGACTCATGAGTATCAAGAATTTCAAGAGTTCAAGTTTCCAAGATAAGTTATATAGTTAGGAATATTGTTAAAAATCATAGAAAGGCACTGACATCTTAAAATCTATTTTATTCGTGGAATGGAATCCACTTCGTGCTCGTTAAAGGGATGGAACCCTAAGTAGGATGGAACCTACGAAAAATCTAGTGGAACATCTTTTTGTATCCACTTACTTTTATTTCAAAATGATTTTCAAAATATATAGCTTGTTTTTCAAAATGATTTTAAATATTCCTGTTTAAAAACCAAAATCATCTGTCCTGGTTTTTCAATATATTTTAGCCTCAAAAATATCCTTAGTTTTAAATATCCTTAATTTTAAATATCTTTTATTTTAAATTATTATCCTATGTTTTTAAACTATTATTCTAATATTAATATATTTAGCTGTTTTATATATTTATACTTAAGATTTAAATATAAAAGTATAGAAAATTATTATATATATTTTAATATTGTTCTTTATAGTTATTTATGTATTATAATTATATATAAGTATATTTTAAAGTTTAAATATAAGTATAATATAATATAGAGATTATTTTCAATGAAAAACAAATCACTAAAAAATACAAGGGCATGTCGACATGGTCACATGTACCCCTGTCGACATGGTGACAGTTAAATTGTTTTTTAAAAGAAGTGTCTATTCGCCACATCCCTTCACCAATGGACATGGCTATTGATCTACTATAAATAAAGGGTGTTTTCAACGAATTTTAATCACTTTTTCTCTGATTTAACTTCTCTTCTTCTTCTCCACTTTCTTATTTACAAATTACACCATTACTCTGCCGAAATCAATATCAAATCTAACTAGATAATTTTTGGTTTTGATTCTCTCCACTATCTCTACAAGATCCAAGTGCTAATTTGAGTTATAGACTTTTTGTAATCAATTGAGTGAGAGAAGGTGTGATTGTAGCCCTGGAAATCAATTGGGTGAACTTGTTGCCCGGTAAATCAAGTATCTCTACCCAGAGGATTGTGAATCTGGAGCGGTGTACCTCGTGGCCTTGAAATCGAGGGTTGTATTTGTAAGAATTGTTTTTGAAAGGAACTCAGTACTTGTGTTGCAGGACTGGATGTAGGGTAACTCCGAACCAGTATAAAATCCGGTGTGTTCTTTCCTTTACTGCTTTTACTTTATATTTGCATCTGTGGTTGATTCTGTGTTCATATCTATGTCTGATTAGTGTATACATTGTTAACAAATTAAGATAAACTCAAAAAGATTAACAAATTTCTTAAAATACTATTCACCCCCCCTTCTAGTGTTAATTCTAGCCTTAAGATCCTTAATCCACATTCTAACATTTTCAAATTTGAAGAGTAGAATGTCCAACAATCTTAGAAACATGACATATTTTCGGGTCTAGTTTAGTGAATTCATGGTCAATGCTCTACCACTTCTTTTCCATACTTTTGTCCATCCTCTTCAAGTCTTGATCGAGCCTTCTTAAGAGTCTAAGGACCAATTCCAAAAGCTTTCATGCGATCGTAGCAGACCTATTGTCCGTTTAGCGAAGTTAGGAAGCAATGATGGTGAGAAACTCTTACTTATACTATATTTTTGGATGATGATACGATGTTTGCAATGGATTCTTAGTATTCTTTGATCATCAAGTTTGGTTGTTTAATATGAATGTTTAATATATATGTAAGTCACAAAAATACACGTCGATAAGCATAAAGAAAATCACTTTCATATATTTAATGAATTGGTATATGTGGAATGTTAAACCTCTTTAAAAGGTTTAAAAATTATTTTGAAATGTTTTGTAAATATATAAAAAAAATTTGGTGAAGTTCGAAAGGTAATTGAAAATTTAGTCAAAATTAGACGCGTCGCGTAATGGCAGTTCGCGATTTCGCACCATAAAAGTCAAACAAGTGTATAGAATGGAATATAGCTTGGAAATCTTCGAGATAAGAATTCTCCAAACTATTATATCCATAGTTTTCAAACAAAGAAAGAAAATCGAAATTTCGATCAATAGATTTTGAAATATGTGTAAAGCAAGTTTCTAAAAAAATCGCAAGTTTTGCAGTTTGTAATCCATAATAGGATTTCTTTGAAAATGATATTTTAAAATTGTTTAAAAATATGAAATAAAATTTAAAAATCTTTTAAAATGTTTTAAAAGTGATTTGACTTCTAAAAATGAAATTTCAAATGATAAAAAGTCGTTTTAATCAGTATAGCTTAAAAAGCACTTTCCACAGCACTTTTGCACAACACTTTTCTATAACTTTTGAAATATAGTTTTAAACGCAACCGTTCTTTTGCAAATATTTTGTAAATGTTTTCAAATGATTAATAAAGTATTTTAAAGGTAATTTGAAGAATTTATAGAATGGTTAAATACTAAATGATTTAAATCGATCAAATAACTTGACCGCCTTATAGTTGTCAGAGAGAAAGTGTCTAAGCTAGGGTTTGGAAAACTAGTTTCCTGTTCTCCCTGGCTATCTAGACTGGGTCGATGGATGGGATACTAAATTTGATTTACTCAGACCAAAATTTTCCAAAGTATAAAGGATATGATTTACTGAATATAAACAACTTGGAATTTTTGTAGATAATCTTCTTGTACTTGATGTTAAAACCCAAAGAGGGAACTCGTGCTATTCGTGGAGGTAATTTCACCGTTATTCCGCCCATGGTACGTGTTGAATACAAGGATTGATATTAAGTAGAATTAGACGATTTCTACATATTCTACTCATTTAATATTTACTGATTTTGGATTAACATCCTAGATAATGTGGTTTTAACTTAGTCAAAATTTTGAGTTTTGAATTAAGAAAGTTATGTTAAGATTTAAAAGAAATGATTTGGAAATATTTTTCTAAGTGAAAATTAAAATGATTTTCGAATTATTCCTAGTTTAAAAAGGTTTAAAGTAATCAAAGGATATGATAAGAAGGATTTAATGATTCTGTATATACCGGAAAGAATGTTTTAGAAATTTATATCTCCAGAAGAGATTTTGATAAAAAGAACTTAATCAATTAAAGAATGATTCACTATTCATAGAACATCTTTTTATCGATGATTGGTTCAAAGGATCCGGTGTCGGATTCGGGTAATTCTTATTCGAAGACCACTCTGAACCAATTTACGTATTCGAAGTGAGGACATGGATATGATTTGGAAGATGGAATGTAGGGATGCTTGTCACTGACCCTCGGGAGAAATTTCCCATATCGTGGCAGTAGTTCTTCATTTAAGTTCTTCGATTCAATGATTTCTCGCTACTAATCCTAAGGGTATTTCCTGACAGGATGTGGCAGGGGAGTGCCTTCGGTTTGTCCTATTCCTGGACAACTTGTAAGAATGAATGCTTGACATTGTACTTCTAGTTACATAAATTGATCTCTATGGACATATCATCTATTTGGTGGCGGAGAAGGAAACTTCTCTTAGCTTAACACCCTATCCTGAGACGTATGAGCTCAGGAGTTATACGTTTGTAGAAATCGGTTGTGTGACTATGGAATGGCAGTGTGGCATTCAAAGTGGAATGTGCTATGTGAAAGATAATCGCTACCTCAGACCTCATCATCCGGTAATGGCTTAAACAGGGTACACCGCAAGGCTATGTGGTTCGCAACCATTAGGGTATGGTCATTACCTTTCTAGATTACTCTCTATACTTCGAGTATGTGGTGTATGCTATAGGTCCCCGGATAGGTCGATTACGACCAGGGTGATGTCATATTCGGTTCCATCCAGGCCATGTATGAGTGCCAACTAGGGATAGGCCGGTCTTACCGGATGTAGAGGATTTTTTATATATCCTCAGTGCATTCCTCTAGAGATGTATTGTATGGAAGGTAGTCGCTTACCTACCATTGTATGAAAATCCATTTTCCAATAAGTGCCTTTGGACTTGATTGTAAACCTATTATGCCATCAAATTTAACCAACGTAATAATTTTGGCTATTTGAATAAATTTACTTGAAAAGTGTTTTCAAAGAATGTCATTAAAAATAATATTCTCATATTTTGCATAGCAAATGTTTTGGTTATCATAAGGTAAAAACCCGTTCCGTGTTTATGTGCGATGTGGTTTTATGAGATACCTTTTCTTTTTCAAACTGCGTATTTTTAGTTTCTCACACCAGTCCCATGACTGAACCAGAGGTTATTTTCCTTTCCCTTAAACACCGTGTGCCCTAATTTTCCCCAGGCAGCCTAGTAGTCAGGTTTAGTTAGAAGAAATCTGGATGAAGCTTGAGCATGGAGTTAGAAGATTTTTCTAAAGATTATTTCCACCACACTTGTAGTATTGTATTTCGCCATTATAAGGATAGATATATATAACTGTCCATGTTCAACTCTAATAAATGTATTTAAAATTTCCACTGTAAAAGTTATATGTTGAAATAATATATGTTATTCCATTCGTGTGAGATTTTGGTCTATCTTTATTTTCTTTCTTACCTACGATAATCCACCTCTCCGACACTTGGATTTGTGGCACGTGAATAACGAGGAGTATTTGTGTCAATTTTCGAGGATCGAGGAGGTGGATCATCTCACTAGTTAAATAAATATCGGGTTTCATTTTCAATCATCAAGAAATAATATTTACTTATATATATCTTTATATCAAATCATACTTAGGAAATTTAAATTTAAATTTGTTTATCAAAACAAATGTGTAGCAAAGCTATTATAGTGGTCTTCCCACTTTGAAACTCGAAAATGAACGTCGATGATATCGCGATCATCATCGAAATTATTTTCCACGACAGAAGAGGGGAGTACAAAACTTATTTCCTTTAAAACTCTTTTAAAACATTTCTTTCAAATTCCATTTAAAATATTTCTATCTGAAAATACTACTAAATAATACTAATATTATTTTTCAAAATCTTTGAAACCAATTTCAAAACACTGGAACTTAAATTTTCAATTTATAGTCATTTCATTTATAAATCATAGTTTATAAACCATATTTATAAATAACATACAATAGTCAATAGCCTGTAGAATCTTGACTAATCAAATGATAAATGACAATAATCGAATATTATCATTTCCTAACAAACAACACACCAAAATAACTATATCAACTTATGAAAAATTATTCTTTTTATATACAAAATATAATACTAGGTAAAAATTATTTCATTTACCTATTTTTTTTAAAATATCATGTCGGTTTACCCTGTTTAAGTGTTTATAAATCCCTATCGATGTTATAGTGTCCTATGTACTGACCGAAATTCATAAATACTCAATAGAACAAATTAACACAATACAAAACATTTTTCTAGCACTAATAAATATGCTCTCATATATATATACACACACACACACGCTCAGACTCATTCTAGGGTAGTTCTAACCCTATCCTTAATGAGTTAATCCCCAACAGGCTAAGGTGTCCCTAAACCAAAGCTCCGATACCAACTGTGATGACAACCTTTTTGGACTGTTTAAATCGATAATAAACCACACATGTCTAACTCAAACCATTCAAAAGGGAGGATTGTCAATGAGGTTAAGTAAAAAAATAAGAGAAAAGAAGGAAAGCAAAACACAGAATCTCATAGTGGAATGGCAAAATATAATAATCAAATAAACATTTCATTAAGCTATTTTACAATATACATTTGATTACACAATTTTTTCAACAAAATCAGAGTACAATCAACAAACATACCAAATAATGCAGCGGAATAATAATAGTATATACGTTCGAGCAAACTCCATCTTCATCTTTAAGGAATAATGTCTTCAATACTGAAATACTCAGGCTGACCCGACCGTAATGAAAAGGCAAAACACTCGAGTCGGAACTAAAAGTTCTAATGTAAGTTAAATCAATAGCAAGTAAATATGAGTGTAATAGCTTTAGAGATGTTTATGGGATTTTCCATCTCCTATCAAGTGTACAACGTGAGTGCAATAACTTAAGAGATGTTACAGGATTTCCATCTCCTAAGGATCTGTTAAACTATCTATATGTAGTGATACGCTATATATGTAGTGTCTATCAGTAAAGTATTAAAATAGCGTTAAGGCTTTACATTGATCCCCCTAAACACATTTTTAAGCAGGTAGTCCATGCAGGTCCTGTAACACAACTAGTAACGTTGGTAGCCAGTAAGTCGCCAATAGATACCATACTAAAAAAAATCATAGTGGGCGCGTATAAGGATAAAAGAATGATAAGGCACGTGAGGTAATGCCAAAGGTAGGATTCTACCAGTTTACCCTTTCTGGTTGGTCATAACACATCGTAGCCACGACTGCCGACCGAGTCTGCCACCCCCAAAATCAAATCAATGTGCACTGATCAAGTCGAAAGTTTATATAATACGAAGGGTGGGGCCCCTAAAGGTATCTAACCCCTTGGTCAAACATAGGCTCTTGTTTTAGTCATTTCAATTTGACACAGGTGTCGGGGTCATCTATCATCGTTCTCTTTCTTCATTCTAGTAAACGCTGCCAATTCAACCTCTACATTCTGAATAACAACCCCCGCGTACACAGTTTTTAAAGTGGTTCCAGTAGAATAACAGAGAGTATGCCATTCATCCGGACCTGGTCTCTTTAGTAACCAATCGTCATTTTTCACACCGGTTGGTTCTTTAAATTTCAAGAACAAGTCATACTTCATATTAAAATATCATATTCGCTTCAAAATCATTTCGAATTCAAAATAGGTTATACCTTCATATCAAAACATTCGTATTTAAATCAATGATTTAAATTAAATAGTTCCCCTATAAAATAGTTTGAATATTGAAAAAGGTTTTGAATAATTAAAATAATTTGACTATTGGGAATAGTTTGGATGATTAAAATAGTTTTAATATTGAAAAATAGTTTGGATAATTAAAATAGTTTTAATATTGAAAAATAGTTTGGAATAATTTAAATAGTTATAAAGATCGAAAGTAGTTTGAATAATTAAAATAGTTTATATATTAAAATAATTTGATTATTAAAATAGTTTATATATTAAAATAATTTGATTATTAAAATAATTTGATTATTAAAATAGTTTAAATATTAAAATAGTTTATATTAAAACTGTTTCTTTCCTTCACCACAATTTGAACTCATGTTCAAAATCCAAATCACAACGAATTCAATTTTTCGATTTTCAATTCAAGTAAACTTCATATTCAAAATTCAATTTAAATCAACCTCAATTTAAACGATTTCCAACTTTACTTCAAATTCAATTTAAAAGATTTATTCAGATGGCTGAAAGTTTCAATTCAAATTCTCATTTTTAAACAATTAAGTTTAAATTCATTTCACATCAAAATTTTGAAATTCAATTTAAACCACTTAAGTTAAAGTTTAAGCCTTTAAAATAATTGTCTTTCAATAAATTCAAATCATATCTCAATTTCAACTTTAAGATTTAAAATTAAATCTTTACACAATTTCATTTAATAATTTTAATTTCAACATTTCAAAGCTTGGATTTAGAAAATAATTTAATTCATATAAATCCAATTTTTATTTTTTTTTAAATCAAGATTTTGAAACTATTTAATTTAACCAATTCGGTGTCCGTATATAATTTTCTACCTTATGGTCAAGTGATTAGATATTTCAATTTAAATTACATGAATGCATGTATATAATTTTAACCCATAATTAAATGACATAGGTATATATCATTTCAACCTATTTCTTAATTCATTTCAAATATTTATAGGTGACAATTTATAAGATGTCAAATAATAAATAGGATAATAATAGGGATATATCAAAATAAATAACAACCATACATCCAACATATCAATCAATAGACATCCAATTACAGTAATCATCCAAATCAACCAATATATCATAACAGTTACTAATTATCAATTATCGATGTTTAACTTGCAATTAAATTCAATATTAATTTAGATGTCAATTTAATTCAATATAAAATTCAATTTAATTTAAATGTCAATTTAAATTAACAAACAGTAACCAATAAAATCTTATCACTTCTTGATTTCAATTTAACTAACATCAGAAAATTTAGTATTGCATGAGTGGGTTAAATCACTCACCTTTGATTTAATCCAATTAAAAATCCAGTAGAACCCAAAAATCTTAACATTCTCCAAATTCCACCAAACAAGTTTCATATTATCCGGAATTTCAATACGAGTCCAAGGGAATAAATCATGTGTGAATCAGAGTTTTTATGCAAAAGATATTCATGTTATAAGAAATATTATTAAAATAATAATTGGTACATATTTAACAAAAACAAACTTTAATACTCACGTTTTTCTCAAGATGGGGCTTCAAGAAAAGATGGAAGAATAAACTAAGAAGTGGGCAAGATGTGTAGGAAAAATGAAACTCGTGTTTCATAAACGAAAGCTTTTGGTTTGATTTATTTTAATTTGCCTCCTTGTTATATTATATATTTAGAAGGTTTTAAAAAAAGGGAAGAAGATTTGAAAAAGAAGAATTGGAAAAGAAAATGATTAAAACAAGAAGGATTGAAAATGAAAGAGAAGATCAAGATTAGAAAAGGAAGAAGAAAGTTTGAAAACGAAGAGGATTTGAAGAAGAAGAAGAAGGTTTGAAGAAGAAGAAGAAAAATTAGAGAGAAGAAGACGATTTGAAGAAAAAAAAGAAAAAAAGAAAAAAAGAAAAAAAAGAAGATTAGAATGGAGGCTAGGGTTTCATTTGCATCATACCTTATTTATAAGGCTAGAGTTAGATTTAGGGCTATTGAAATTTGAAAAGAGAGGCTGCTATAATTTAAAATAAATGAAATGAGGCTTCAGGAAATAAAGTTCAAAAATGAACGTAGTAAAGTAAATACGAATTAACTAGGTATTGAAATAAAGTAAATATGAACAGCCTTTTTAAAAGTGGCAGGTATAAAAAAGAGGTGAAGGAAAGAATTAAAAGCATGAAAACTAATTCGTGTTTGCGAAATGAAAAAAAAACTTTAGACTACGTAAATGGAAAGGAGTAATGGAACATGTTTGCGCCAAAATTGGTCACAAACACCCAATTGCAGATGAAAGCACCAATTCACAATCTCAGTTCACAGATAGACAAAATGTAGAGGATATAATTATGAAGAACACTCAAAGTTTAAAAGGAAATCAGTAAAAAGACAGGGTTTATAGTGGTTCGGCATTGTAGCCTACGTCCACTTTGAAGAGTTTGATATTTATTGATGATTCTCAACTGGTTTACAACTGTACAATTGATAATACTCAAGTGACAATGGATTTCCAGCAGAGTAACACGTAGAAGAACATAAAGTATCTTTTCTAAAGACATTAGAGTGCTATTTATAGATGTAGTCTAAAAATATCTGGCATAGATCTCGGAATACCTCTTCTCCTACGTGGGTGGGCCCACCTGATCGATTCCAGTAGGTTTAGGATTTGGATCCCCGATCGATCCCTATGCATTTCGTATTAATCCAAAAATGATCCAAAAATGATGGAATCAATCTTGAACATTCTTCTAGTGGTATGCAAGCTGTGGTGAAAATTTGAAGGTGTTTGGACTTGCAGATCTCGAGTTATGATCGATCCAAAATGGAATTCGTAAGCTGGTTGAATTGTTTGTGTCGATAGCTTGGTATCGATCAAGCTCGTATCGATCTGGTACGTATCGATACCTATTCATATCGATCATTTTCGTGTCCATCGCCCGCCAATTACGCATCGATCCAAGTTACGCGCCTCGATCCATGTTGAACGCTTCATCACTTGACCTGCTCCTTCATATCAATCGATAGGAAATAGATCGATACGAAATAGCCTTTGATTGCTTTTCGTATCGATTGAATGGTCATTGATTTTGTATTGATCGTTTGACTGATCGATACGAATTATACATAAATAGGATTGATACGAAGCGGGTAGTTGAGGTGAAAACGAACATGGATCGACCTCCACGTACTTCATATCGATCGTTTGGTTTGTAGCTTCGTATCGATGATTGGGCCCTTGCTTCGTATTGATCGATTAACTGGTCGATACGAAACATGTAGTGGTAGGATCGATACGAAGTGGGTGAGTCTTTTGATCGACACAAAGCACATCGATATGAAGTGATGGATGAGGTTCGATGGATACAAAACTAGCATGGACATGACGTTGATGGATACAATGTGGGTGGTTTTGATGGATATGAACCGAGGCTTTCTTCATGATTCTTGATCGATCTGAGAGATGCATTTGCCTGATGGATACGAAAGGAACGAGTGCAAACTTGATGGATACGAATAGGATGGACACGAGATTGATTGTAACAACCCGCATATTTATCGATTTGATATTTAAATATTTTATTTAAATATTTTATCGTTAATCAGATTTTGGTCCGAAAAGCTACTTTTTGCATACTGTCAAATTAGGACTCGAGACCACCTCCATTGAGTTCAAAATGACGTTTGCGATCTTTTTAAGTATAAACTTTGATATGTTTGGAGTTAGTGGAATTTTCGCCACTTTTTCCTCTTATGGCTTTGGTTTGGGCTGAACCACTTACTAACTCAGCCCAACCCCCTCCTTCTCTTCATACTACATTTCTAATTGCTTAAACTTTGAAGCTTCATCAAAAATGGAGGAGGGAAAGGGAAATTAAAACTCCAAGCTCAAATTCAAATTGCAATCCATCATTCAACTCCAAATTCAAGAGGAAGACATTGGATTCGAGCTTCTTGTGTTGAGATTGAAGAGGGATTGATTCTTGTTTGCTTTAGGCTTCATCTTCATTGATTTTTGGTGTAAAGGTGAGATTTTTATCTCACATTCTTGCCTATAACTGTCATTGGACTGTTGGGAATGATTCCCTATCACACTGTGCATGTGCATTTGCATTTGGTTTGGATTGGATTGTGAAAATCCCAATTTTTAGTGTGTTTCAGCAATTTCCTGGGCTTAGGTCGTTCTGCCTCGAAATTAGCTCATCACTGTTAGGTCACTGGGCACTAGGTCGTTCAGCGTGGAAAAGTCGCAACTGCATATAGCTCGCATCGCCTTAGGTCGCTCGGCAAAGCTCGCATCGCCTTCGGTCGCTCGGTAAAGCTCGCATCGCCTTAGGTCGCTCTGCATTAGCTCGTTCCTTCATTAGGTCGCTCACCTCGTAGGTCGCTCGGCCTTGTTGAAGACATTAGGTCGCTCGACCCTTTTTACATTTAGGTCGCGATTCGTTAGGTCGCGAATCCCTTGGGTCGCACCTATTAGGCCTATGTCGATCGTTAGGTCGCAAGTTAACTTGGTCGTCCGCTCATACTTAGGTCGCTAAGGCTTAGGTCGTGCCACATTAGGTCGTGACTCGTTGGGTTGTTCTTTCCCTAGGTCGCTCGACCTGCTTCGTAGGTCGTAACCCTTTAGGTCGCTCAACCATGGTGAAGTCACGTCTGTTAAGTCGCTTGACCTACCTGCACGCTTTAGCTCGACTCTGTTGAGTGGCGCAGCCCCTTAGGTCACACCGTTTAGGTCGCGTTCTACCCATTTAGCCGCTAGCTTCTTAGGTCGTTTGGCTTCACTTCCTTAAGTCGCTCGGCCTGCTTGTATTTCTTAGCTCGGCCATGTTAGGTCGCAGGGGCATTCCTACTTTGATGGTTTTGGAATTTATTACTTTGGACTTTACTCACGACTTCGAATGTGAATTTTTGTGATTCGATTTGCTTCAGCAATCGTTTTGTGGTTTGTCACTTCAAAAATATAAAGGTTTCAATACTAGTAGTAAATATCAAAACCCTTTCATCAAAATGATTTCAACACTATTTTATTACAAAGCTCTTTTCCTAAACCATTTTCCAATCTATTAGTATATACAAGCCTTTACCTCACTCGGATGAGAAATCTAATTAAACGACTTAGTAAAACGAGTGGTATGAAACGCTTGCGTTCACTTCGTCGGTTAATTCTTGGACTTGTTCGATTGAACCACTTGTGACAATTTTCTAGTGAAGATCTACAATTTGTTCGTAAATATTTAAGTTAAGCAAGTGGTTATGGGGCATGAAGCTAAACTCATATATTTACTAGCTTGGTGTGATTGACACTTCGTGATGATCATGAAGATCATTTTTGTCGTTTGGTTTAGACTAGCAATTGTGCGATGTCTCTTTGTCTACGAGGGAGACTAAACCCCGTTTGTGTGATGTTTCTACATCACATATGTGGGGTAGCGCACCATGGTCTTCGGGACGTTCGTGTGTTCAAAATTAATGGTTAACTACCATGAGATAGCGTCTCGTTCGTGTGATACATATGTTGGTGAGCTTTCATGCTCTCGTTCGTGTGATAGGCCTCCCCCTTTTTTGTGATTTCTGGATTTCGTGTGTTGATTACTAGAATTTGTGCTTCACCAATTTTCGTGATTTTCATTGATATGTTTTATCAATTTTTGTGCATTGGTGAATTTGTGTGTCATTGACTTGTTATGAATACAAGTTTAGGGTATGATACCCTGTTTTATCTTTGAGAAGATTCTTGTGATATTGATTAATCTCTTGTTGATTTTCAATTACATACTTATAGAAGTATGCCATTATGGTTGTAATGTTTTCATGCCATGTCTTTTATTCTATACCATATCATCTGATATTTATAGCTAGACTGATCCGTTTATTATTTTCTTATAAATAATACTCGGGTCAGACCGAGATGTTACAGGTGCTTCTGCTTGACTTCTCTTCTGGTATTACTCTGACTTTTGGCTAACTACTTAGATTAGTAGTTTTTGTTGTATACATTTGAGATATAGACTCTGTGATGTATACTTATGCTTTTGTGTAGCTTGTAGCTATCCTTTTGTATTATCGCGGATCTTTCAGACCACTACTCTGATGTACACTTTCATGTGTTATATATTCATATCTTTTTCCGCCTTTGTGATATGGATGTCTGTGATCTGATTTGTGTTATGTTTACTTCTATGTTTGTCTCCGAAGATTATATATAGCCACTATGTGATAGCTTTGAGTTTGTATCGGTATGTCGGATTTCCTCCTTAAATGAAATGCATGTTATACTATCTGACATATCGGTGCTCGCACTAAGCAATTAAACGGATGGTCGCTCCTCAACAGCCTTATTCTCCGTGGTAGTCGACAACATTACTTCGTAGTGTTCTTGGCTAGCATGGGTATAGAGGTGGGGCGTCATAGCTTGGTAACAGAGCCAAACTTTGGAACAATGTAGAATAACTTAACAAGGATCATCGTCCTAAGTCCAACTTAGGAGTCGTGACTTAGGATTTAATTCGAGTCTTCGAACCGATTCATCCTATTTCCTTTTATGTATCCTTGTTTTATCTATCAAGATTTGCTTGGTATTTATTTGGAGAATAACTTTTCTTATTCTCTCTTTCTTAAAGGAGAGAATGTCTAGACCAGGCCGTCCCAGAGCTGGACCATCTACTGTTACTCCCCAGGATGGAGTTTTTATGACCGCGCAGCAGCTTCTTGATTTAGTAAAGAATGCTCAAGCAGCTGGTCCTAATCAGGAACCTACTCATCCTAAGTCTGGATTTGCACGTTTGTGCAACGATTATACCAACTTGGGTGGGAAACCATTCAAAGGTTCCGAAACTATTATTGAAGTCCAGGCTTGGGTAAGAACATGCGATCGAATCTTTTCTTGCATGAACCTTATTGATCTTCACCGAGTTCAGGTGGCCTCCAGTATGCTCCAAGAAAGAGCATTGTACTGGTATGAACTTCTAATTTCTGAAATTAATGAAGCGGATCTCACCTGGGAGCAATTCCGGGAATACTTCGAATTAAAATTCGTACCAAAAGCAGAGAAAGTGACATTGGCTCGACGTTTCATAGACCTTGTTCAAGGTGAATCCTCTATGACAGATTACGTCGCATCCTTCGAGTCACTGTCTAAATATGGGGTTGAATACATCAACACCCCATTGAAGAAGAACCAAAGATTCGTCTATGGCTTAAACAAGAATCTCAAGAAGCCATTACTTCTAAAATTAGAAGTTTCTTTCGATCAACTCATTGATATCGCTCTTCATCTTGAAGAGGCGGATAGGGAAAGTGATGTTGAAGTGGTGGGTGCCAAACCGAACTTCAATAACAAGAAAAGGCCTAACAAGTTCAAAGGTCCTTATCCCAACAAAAAGGGTAAGCAAGCAACTCCTGCTGCAAAGACACTTTCCCCTAGTGATGGGAAATGCTTCAACTGTGGTGCTAGGGGCCAT
Source organism: Allium fistulosum (assembly GCA_030737815.1). NCBI lineage: Eukaryota > Viridiplantae > Streptophyta > Magnoliopsida > Asparagales > Amaryllidaceae > Allium > Allium fistulosum. The sequence goes on from CM060906.1 coordinate 739,410,466, forward strand.
TTTGCGAACAAGTGTTCAAAGCCCTGTTCTTGTCGCTATTGTAAAAGTCCAGATCATCATATGCATCTATGCCCTAAGCTTCAAGGCAAGGAGGGAAAGTTAAACGTTGCTCAAGCCCCTGGCAACACATCTCGCGGTTAAGGTATGTCTCATTCTGTCCTTGATGGCATTATTATATTTCATGATCAACCTATTCGAGTTCTTTTTGGTATGGGTGCATCCCATTCTTTTATATCAAAGAAATTGTTAAATTACATGGAGTTCTACTTCTATAGTTAGTGATCGTGATCCATTATTTACTAGTGGATTCTGGAAGAGTCTTCAAAAAGCTTTGGGAACGCAGCTTAATTTTAGCACCGCTTATCACCCCAAGTCCGATGGACAAACTGAGCGTGTGAATCAAACTCTTGAAGATCTTCTTCGTTCTTGTGTGCTTGATTTCGGTGGAAGTTGGGAAGATCATATTTCACTCGTTGAATTTTCCTATAATAACAGCTTCCAAGCTAGTATTGGTATGGCACCTTTCGAGGCACTCTATGGAAGGCCATGCCGATCTCCTTCTTGTTGGCTTGAGGCCGGTGAGAAGCTGGTCTTAGGTCCAGATTTTATTCGAGATTCCACAGAAAAGATTGAACTTATTCGTCATAGGATGAAAGAAGCCCAAAGTAGACAAAAATCCTATGCCGATAATCAACTAAGAAAATTAGAATTTTCTATGGGAGATCTTGTATTTATTCGTGTTTCACCTATGAAGGGTGTTGTACGTTTCAGTCGATCGAGAAAGTTAGCACCTCGATATATTGGGCCATTCCCTATCACCGAACGTATTGGTTCCATGGCTTATCGCCTTTCATTACCGGCTCAGTTTTCTGCCATGCATGACGTGTTTCACGTTTCTCAATTACGGAAATGTCTTCGGGATCCTATTCGAATTATTGCTTCGGAGGTCAAATGACTTCGAAATAAAGATGTTCCGCTTGTTAAAGTTCAATGGTCCTCAAATCCTAAGGATTGCTCTTGGGAATCTAGAGAATTCATCGAGCGTACACATCCGGACTTACTTTCTCATGCTCTTTAAGGTGAACATCTTATTTCAAATTTCTTTTTATGTTAATATGCTTTTATGGTTGTTACTTTTTATTTCCATCTTATATATTGCGAGGACACAATTTCTTTAAGGAGGGGAGTCTGTAACAACCCGCATATTTATCGATTTGATATTTAAATATTTTATTTAAATATTTTATCGTTAATCGTATTTTCGTCCGAAAAGCTAATTTTTGCATACGGTCAAATTAGGACTCGAGACCACCTCCATTGAGTTCAAAATGACGTTTGCGATCTTTTTAAGTATAAACTTTGATATGTTTGGAGTTAGTGGAATTTTCGCCACTTTTTCCTCTTATGGCTTTGGTTTGGGCTGAACCACTTACTAACTCAGCCCAACCCCCTCCTTCTCTTCATAATTCATTTCTAATTGCTTAAACTTTGAAGCTTCATCAAAAATGGAGGAGGGAAAGGGAAATTAAAACTCTAAGCTCAAATTCAAATTGCAATCCATCATTCAAATCCAAATTCAAGAGGAAGACATTGGATTCGAGCTTCTTGTGTTGAGATTGAAGAGGGATTGATTCTTGTTTGCTTTAGGCTTCATCTTCCTTGATTTTTGGTGCAAAGGTGAGATTTTTATCTCACATTCTTGCCTATAACTGTCATTGGATTGTCGGGAATGATTCCCTATCACTTGTGCATGTGCATTTGCATTTGGTTTGGATTGGATTGTGAAAATCCCAATTTTTAGTGTGTTTCAGCAATTTCCTGGGCTTAGGTCGTTCTGCCTCGGAATTAGCTCGTCACTGTTAGGTCGCTGGGCACTAGGTCGTTCAACATTGAAAAGTCGCAACTGCATATAGCTCGCATCGCCTTAGGTCGCTCGGCAAAGCTTGCATCGCCTTAGGTCGCTCTGCATTAGCTCATTCCTTTATTAGGTCGCTCACCTCGTAGGTCGCTCGGCCTTGTTGAAGACATTAGGTCGCTCGACCCTTTTTACATTTAGGTCGCAATTCGTTAGGTCGCGAATCCCTTGGGTCGCACCTATGCCGATCGTTAGGTCGCGAGTTAACTAGGTCGTCCGCTCACACTTAGGTCACTAAGGGTTAGGTCGTGCCACATTAGGTGGTGACTGGTTGGGTTGTTCTGTCCCTAAGTCGCTCGGCCTGCTTCGTAGGTCGTAACCCTTTAGGTCGCTCAGCCATGGTGAAGTCACGTCTGTTAAGTCGCTTGACCTGCCTGCACGCTTTAGCTCGACTCTGTTGAGTGGCGCAGCCCCTTAGGTCGCACCGTTTAGGTCGCGTTCTACCCCTTTAGCCGCTAGCTTCTTAGGTCGTTCGGCTTCACTTCCTTAAGTCGCTCGGCTTGCTTGTATTTCTTAGCTCGGCCATGTTAGGTCGCAGGGGCATTCCTACTTTGATGGTTTTGGAATTTATTTCTTTGGACTTTACTCATGACTTCGAATGTGAATTTTTGTGAATCGATTTGCTTCAGCAATCGTTTTGTGGTTTGTCACTTCAAAAATATAAAGGTTTCAATACTAGTAGTAAATATCAAAACCCTTTCATCAAAATGATTTCAACACTATTTTATTACAAAGCTCTTTTCCTAAACCGTTTTCCAATCTATTAGTATATACAAGCCTTTACCTCACTCGGATGAGAAATCTAATTAAATGACTTAGTAAAACGAGTGGTATGAAACGCTTGCGTTCACTTCGTCGGTTAATTCTTGGACTTGTTCGATTGAACCACTTGTGACAATTTTCTAGTGAAGATCTACAATTTGTTTGTAAATATTTAAGTTAAGCAAGTGGTTATGGGACATGAAGCTAAACTCATATATTTACTAGCTTGGTGTGATTGACACTTCTTGATGATCATGACGATCATTTTTGTGATTTAGTTTAGACTAGCAATTGTGCGATGTCTCTTTGTCTACGAGGGAGACTAAACCCCGTTTGTGTGATGTTTCTACATCACATATGTGGGGTAGCGCCCCATGGTCTTCGGGCCGTTCGTGTGTTCAAAATTAATGGTTAGCTACCATGAGATAGCGTCTCGTTCGTGTGATACATATGTTGGTGAGCTTTCATGCTCCCGTTCGTGTGATAGGCCTCCCCCTTTTTTGTGATTTCTGAATTTCGTGTGTTGATTTCAGGAATTTGTGCTTCACCAATTTTCGTGATTTTCATTGATATGTTTTATCAATTTTTGTGCATTGGTGAATTTGTGTGTCATTGACTTGTTATGAATACAAGTTTAGGGTATGATACCATGTTTTATCTTTGAGAAGATTCTTGTGATATTGATTAATCTCTTGTTGATTTTCAATTACATACTTATAGAAGTATGCCATTATGGTTGTTATGTGTTCATGCCATGTCTTTTATTCTATACCATATCATCTGATATTTATAGCTAGACTGATCCGTTTATTATTTTCTTATAAATAATACTCGGGTCAGACCGAGATGTTATAGGTGCTTCTGCTTGACTTCTCTTCTAGGATTACTCTGACTTTTGGCTAACTGCTTAGATTAGTAGTTTTTGTTGTATACATTTGAGATATAGACTCCCTGATGTATACTTATGCTTTTGTGTAGCTTGTAGCTATCCTTTTGTATTATCGCGGATCTTTCAGACCACTACTCTGATGTACACTTTCATGTGTTATATATTCATATCTTTTTCCGCCTTTGTGATATGGTGGTCTGTGATCTGATTTGTGTTATGTTTACTTCTATGTTTGTCTTCGAAGATTATATATAGCCACTGTGTGATAGCTTTGAGTTTGTATCGGTATGTCGGATTTCCTCCTTAAATGAAATGCATGCTATACTATCTGACATATCGGTGCTCACACTAAGCAATTACATGGATGGTCGCTCCTCAACAGCCTTATTCTCCGTGCTAGTCGACAGCATTACTCCGTAGTGTTCTTGGCTAGCGTGGGTATAGAGGTGGGGCATCACATTGATGGGGACCTTGGCCGATCCATGGCTCTGACTTGAAGTAGCCGCCTCCTTGACCCGAAGTTGACTCTCCAGTGACTCGAAGCAAGGTGCTTGGCGACTAAAAGTGACTTGTAAAACATGTTAATCCATCAAAGACCCGAAGTAAACCCTTCTCTGACCCGAAGCAGCATGCCTAAATACCCGAAGCAAACATGAAGGTGACTAAGAGTAGACTCCACGCATTTGAAATGACTCGATCTTTATTGAAACCATATTTTAGACATCTTGCGTTGTTTGCTCGTCGACTATGCTATGTTTTGTGCAGTGGTTTGGGTTAAATCCACCTGTATGTTGCCTTGCCAAAAGGTGGGTTAACACTTTTCCCAACAAAACGTGCCTTGCGATAGGAAGGTGTATTTTGTAGTTCCATAAGTTGGATGTTCGTATCCTGTTAATGACCTATAAAGAGATTGATAATCTTACCTGATTGTGAATAGTGATCGTTCGAGATCGTATGTCGTTGGGGTGGTATGTAACCGTTAGAGGTCATATGCCGTACATGGCAAATTACGACCGTTTGAGGTCGGGTGTCGTTCGTGGCGAAAGGTGACCGTTTGTGGAGAATGGTGACCATTCGTGGTCAGTGTTGAATATGCGACTATATGATTTTTGTTTGATGATAATAAACCTATATATATTCATTTAAATATATTTGTTAATGTGCTATTTATTTTCATAGATTAAATAAATATTTGTTGAATAAAATAAATAACACAGAATTTAAATTCAAACGGATATTTTATTCAAACAAATATTTATTACAATTTTGAACAGTACAAATTTTAGCTCTCACTGTATATATACAATTTTCAATTACAATACAAATTTGACTACATCACAAAATTCACATTTACATTTGGACCTCACTACATATCACTCGTTCACTCAACTCATATTTATCTTCAACTCCAGTCCAGATTGAATCCAGCATTTGAGCAATCTGCAAAAATATACGCTGACGCAGTAAAATTGAAAATAAAATATTTTTGCAGTATAAAATAAAATGTGTTTTTGAAAATTTTATTTGCCTCAGTTATTTGGGTTGTTCCTCATCATTTAATTTTGAATTCATCATACACGAACAGCTTGTGACATGCACAGTGTATCACTGTACATGCCACAAGGCCGTGCACACCAATATACACTTGGTAAAATTACAGGGACAGGTGAGCACAGGTCAAACCCAAATGAAAAGCCGGGTTCAACTCAAGTGCAATACAAATAAAATCACGACACGAGCACAAGGTCAAACCCAAGCCATAAAACTGGATACAACACAGGTGAAATTAAAAATGTACAAGTTCAAATGGTCAAGACAACTAAAACAGACGTAAAGCCATATGAGTACCAGACTCAAAATATCATAGTGAAGAATGAATGCAACAAAACAACTTGACCAGTTCAAGTCATACACATCAAAACAACTCAAGCTCAAAGCAAGTGCACCACTAAACCAACAAAGGCAAAAACCGTTCAAAAAGACTTCTATTTGAATCAGATTTGTACACCACCAACAACTGTTCAAGAATGAACCGGTGAAGTACGACATCTAGAATCAAAATATACAAGTTCAATATGTGCAGAACACACATGTACAAAGGGCTGCAATGCTCATGAAGAAACCATGGTACAGATGTGACTTCATATAGAATCAAACAACACCTGAGAGTGCACAGTGCAGACAACCAGAGACTTCACAAAACCAGAGACCAAAGAATGGCCAAACAGTCCAACCATACAACATCTCTACCAAATGTACTCACTACAATGTACACAAGTGAATGATACTGCACCTACCAAAGATCAAATACAAAGACATGTGTGCATACACATTGGTACTGGACTCAGTGAGATGTACACATGACAGTATACATGGCAACCAAACTAAAGTATAGAGCATCAGCAAGTATCAATGAATTGGTCAGAACAAAGACATGATAAAGCCAGAGATATGTATGAAACTACAGGCATGAACATACATGTCGAACAACATAAATTCAAATGACATGCACAGACAAATGTACACAGTGAAGACATGAATACAAACTCAAGACTACATAGTACAACAAGCACATAACATCATCAATGAAACAAGCAATAGTGCAGATGACCAGAGAAGTAAATTAAATAGCAAAACACATATGGTCAAGCAACCGAGTATGCTACAAGTTCAACAGACTACAACACTTGACTGGAAAGAACAACAGGAATTCACCAGTGATAATGCAGCATTATCAACTGGTCGAAGTCAACAAGCAACTATTGGTTACAGTTTCAAAGTGGCCGAAGTCAGGTGTATCAAAGTCACAACATCAATATATATGAAAACAAATATGATCCGGGTCGAATCAGTAAACAACATGCACAGTTCAAAACAATGCCAAAGTCGAGTATGCTACAGACATGAACAGTCATGCCGATGTCAACAGAGCATCGTCAAAGAAAGTTGTGTTTCAAATCAAAGTCATAAACATGGTGACCAAGAAAAGATCGAACATCTCAAAATCGAAGCCGTGGCAATCAAGGAAATCGACCAAGTCAGAAATCAACACTATGGGAATCAAGTAACAAATATACGAAATTAACAAAGTCAAAAATCATCATAAGCATCCAAGCGAAGATCAATGGACAACACAAAATTATTGACGAATTCAAACAAATGCATACGAACGAAGAAATAGGAATTCGAATCCTATATAAACGATCAACATCGTTGGCTAAAAAATCATCAAGTTCAAGCATATCAACCAGAAAAGCAAAGAAAATAACATACAAATTTTAATTCGAACGTGATTAAATTGAAGTACCCGAAAGCAATTCAATGAGACAACCGATCGACGAACGCAAGGTACTATAATATATTTCTTTCGATCGAGCTACTAGAGTCGGCGACTTCAATTATACCAAAAGCCCTAATTTTCGAGCAAGCAAAGGAATGAGCTACCATTATCACAAACAAGGAACGGGCCGACATAGTTAAAGAAATAAAAGGGGAGACTTCTATATTATTATTTAGGGCCGGCCTGGTTAATTATAATTAGGGTTTTTAATTTGTTTAATTTTTTTTAATTGTTCCTTTTATATTTTTGTGTAATTTCGAGTCATGTGACTAGGGGACAAACTACGTCGCGTAGTTTGAGAATTCGCAACTCAGTGGCTGAGTTGTGGTAGGGTTTTGAGTGTAGAGTTAAGGTTAGTTGATAGCGGGTGTCACGTGTTTACGTGTTTAAGCGTCTGACTACTTAATTCTAGTAGAAACTTTGGAGGCAGCACGTAGGCAGGGTTTTGCCAAAGCTGGGTAAATCTGTGTGTTCTACATTCTATTATTTATATTCTGCTATATCTGTGCTGCTATTATTCTGTTGTGATCTGTGTTGAAAATATTTTATATAAGCTTCCGCAATAATTTTTATAATTAATAATATCACCCTATTCACCCCCCTCTAGGGTGAAAACGATCCTACAGTCAGGTGCCGTTCATGGTCAGGTGCCGTTCGCGGCGAATTGTGACCGTTCATGGTCGGGTGCCGTTCGCGGCGAATCGTGACCGTTCATGGTCGTATTTTGAAATCATAAACATTGGAATTATATTCAAATGAGTCTTACAATAGAAATGTCCAACCAAATCAAGTCCAGATGCAAAAAATAGAAAGCAAAAGCAAAACAGAATGTCAAAATGCAAATGCCTCCACTGTTGCGGTTTATAGTCCTCCCAAAGCATGCCTGAGGAACGTTCGTGATCCCGTACATGTATAAGTGACTTAACCGTGCTAGTGTGGAGTTTGGTACTTATACGTCATTACTTCAGTCAATTGATAATAAGCTGATGATGCCTAGATCCGAAGCCGTCCTCATTTGGTGAGGGTGGTGGTTGCTCCTGCTCCACCACCGCTGCTCCTCTTTCCACGTACTACAACAGCAAGCCATTCCGGATATGTCCTTCAATCTCATCCTTCAAGTGCCTGAAATCGTTTGTACTATGGCCACTTAGTTCGTGGAATAGGCAGTTCTTATATGATTTTCTTTCATTATTGGTTGGATCCTTCCTAATTAGCCTTCGATAGGGAACCGACCCCCTAGTGTCTTGGTAGATTCATTCCAAAGTCTCATTCAACTCCGTATAAGAGGGGAATCTCGGTTCCTTTCATAGCTGCTTTGGCTCATCACAGTTATCCTCTGCTTTCCGTTTCCCTTTATCCTTGCCTGAATCCTTTCCGGGTGGATCTTCGCTTTTGACTGCATAAACATCAACTCCCTCTCCTTCCTCTCTCTCAGCATTTGCATCCTCTTGTCATAGAAACCTTTCTTCCTCATGGGAAAACTCTCCTAGATCCATAGGTGGATCCCTTGTTAATGAATTCTTGAATTCCATGCCATCAGCTATGCCAGATACAGCTGCCATCAAAACCATTGACAGATCTGGGCTATCCACCGATGTCGCCGCTGCATTGAATCGTGTTAGAAAACTCCTCAAAGACTCCCTGGTTTTATGCTTCAGTGCTGTCAAACTCATCACATTCTTGGGCCTCGAGATGTGAACTTTGAACTACCTCTTAAACTTTTCAATCAACTCGGCCCACGTTCCAATCGAACCGCTTTCCAATTATTTGAACCACAGTGCTACTATGTCCATCAAATACAATGGGAAGCACCGAGCCATGACCTCCTCCGATGCCCCTAGTACTTCCATGTGCCTCTTATACCTTGTCAATTGAACATCAGGATCTATCCTTCCATCGTACGTCTCCAGTGTTGGTATCTTGAATTCTGGTGGATTCTGAGCCTGCCTAATTGCGGGGGCGAAGAGGCTCTTGTTCACATCTTCCAGATCTCTATTCACTAGTTCTCCTCTCATGGCCCGGTTGACCATCGCTGCCAATCTATCACCGTCCCCAAGCGGTAGTCCTTGTCCGTTGCCCTCGATCTGCCCCCGAGCTCACGAGGGAATCCTGGAATCTGCTCTCCTAGACGAGCATCCATTTCTCTATCAATGCCATATTGCACAGCTCCGCTTGGTATCCTGCCTGAGATCGGGTCAACATGCTCCGGGGGAGTGCCATCTCAGGGGCTGTTCCTGTTAGTCCCGCTCTATTCTATACCATGGTTGTTCCATGCTCCTAATCCCTATTTCCAACACTTCCTGCAGTTGCGTTTTCTTGATTATGCACTTTAGCTTATCCAATTTGCTAGAGTAGGTTCTGCATCATCTCCTCCTGCCGTTTCAGCATCCCTTCCTGCATAGCCTCCATCATTATCTCCATCTCGTCTTTGATGATGGAAACTAAAGTCTGATTAGCTCCCGAGGATGCCTCTTGGCTTCCTTCATGCTAACTCCTTTCCGCCCTTTGTCTCCTTGTTGATTGCTTCGTCATAGCTTTCCAGATCCAAGTTCCTAAGCCTTCAAATTCAAGATCCAAGCTTTATAATCCCTAAGTGCTAGCCTTCTCAGTGAAAGCACCAAAATGTTTGCGCCAAAATTGGTCACAAACACCCAATTGCAGATGAAAGCACCAAAATGTTTGCGCCAAAATTGGTCACAAACACTCAATTGTAGATGAAAGCACCAATTCACAGTCTCAAATCACAGATAGACAAAATGTAGTGGATATAAATATGAAGAACACTCAAAGTTTAAAAGGAAAGTAGTAAAAAGACAGGGTTTATAGTGGTTCGGCGTTGTAGCCTACGTCCACTGTGAAGAATTTGCTTTTTATTGACGATTCTCAACTGGTTGACAATAGTACAATTGATAATACTCAAGTTACAATGGAGTTCCAGTAGAGTAACAATGTTGAAGAACCAAAAGTCCCTTTTCTGAAGGCATTGGAGTGCTATTTATAGGTGTAGTCTGAAAATATCTGGCTTAGATCTCGAAATACCTCTACTCCTACGTGGGTGGGCCTACGTGATCGATTCGGGCTGGTTCAGGATCGATCACTATGCATTTCGTATCGATCAAAAAATGGACCAATAATGATGGGATCGATCATGAACGTTCTTCTGGTGGTATGCAAGCTATGGTGAAAATTTGAAGATGTTTGGACTTGCAGATCTCGAGTTATGATCGATCCAAAATGGAATTCGTAAGCTGGCTGAATTATTTGTATCGATAGCTTTGTATCGATTAAGCTCGTATCGATCTGGTATGTATCGATACCTATTCATATCAATCATTTCCGTGTCCATGATCCACCAATTATGCATCGATCCAAGTTTCGCGCCTCGATCCATGTTGAACGCTTCATCACTTGACCTATTCCTTCATATCAATCGATACGAAATCGATCGATACGAAATAGCCTATGCTTGCTTTTCGTATCGATCGAATGGTCGTTGATTTCGTATCGATCGTTTGATTGATCAATATGAATTATACAAAAATAGGATCGATATGAAGCAGGTAGTTGAGGTGCAAACGAACATGGATCGACCTCCATGTAGTTCGTATCGATCGTTTGGTTTGTAGCTTCGTATCGATGCTTGTCCCCTTGCTTCGTATCGATCGATTAACTGGTCGATATGAAACGTGGTGGGGTAGGATCGATACGAAGTGGTTGAGTATTTTGATTAACACGAAGCACATGGATACGAAGTGATGGATGAGGTTCGATGGATATAAAACTAGCATGGACATGACGTTGATGGATACGAAGTAGGTGGTTTTGATGGATATGAACCAAGGCTTTCTTCATGATTCTTGATCGATCCGAGAGATGCATTTTCCTGATGGATACGAAAGGAATGAGTGCAAACTTGATGGATACGAATAGGATAGACACGAGATTGATGGGGACCTTGGTCAATCCATGGCTCTGACTTGAAGTAGCCGCCTCCTTGATCCGAAGTAGACTTTCCAGTGACTCGAAGCAAGGTGCTTGGTGACTAGAAGTGACTTGTAAAACATGTTAATCCATCAAAGACCCAAAGTAAACCCTTCTCTGACCCGAAGCAGCATGCTTGAAAACCCGAAGCATACATGAAGGTGACTCGGAGTAGACTCCAACCACTTGAAACGACTCGATCTTTGTTGAAACCATATTTTAGACATCTTGCGTTGTTTGTTCGTCGACTATGCTATGTTTTGTGCAGTTGTTTGGGTTAAATCCGCATGTATGTTGCCTTGCCAAAAAGTGGGTTAACGGAACAAATGAGGAAACAATGAAAAAAGTGTAGCAATTCTTAATTAGAAAGGAAATGAATGGACCAACTCTACACTGTAAATAAACTTTTGGAATTCAAATTTCAAAACATTTGTTCACTCAATTAATTTTTGTTAACCCAAAACATACTAAAACTGACATTTGTTAAAGATTTTAATTAACACATAATAAATGAAAATAAATTCTATACACAAATTTATGTAATTAATTAAGAGAATATACAACATTAAAAATATAACAGCATAAATGAGGTAATATAAAGTAAATAAAGAGGACCAGCCATACACTGCTACCAACTTTTGGGATCAGTTCTAAAACGTATTCTCTACTCAATTAATTCATTAACCTCTAAAATACTCAACTTGCACTCATTTAAATTTTTATTAACACATAACAAATAAAATTTGAACACACCAATTAACATCATGGAGACCGCCAGTACACAAAAAAGATAGCTTGGGACTCCAAACTCAAATTTCAAAACAACGTCTTTCTCAGCGCACAATCAGGAACTCAAATATTTAATTTAAAATTTAAGTTTAGCGTTAAAGCTACTTTATACCATCTCCGACTACTATTTAATGACCATAAAATGTTGTTTCAAAATTCAATTTTTCTCTTTTCACACAATTATACTTAATTACAAAATGAAAACATTCATTTTATTTTATTTCCCAAAACATTCTTTTAATTTGATTAAAAATATTCCTTTTTATTACATTAAATTCCCTTTTCAATTAATATATATGTTTCCTTTTTATTTCATCAACTTTATCTTTTATTTTAATTTTAATGTATGTTTCTGTTATTACGTCCATTAATTTATAATTAATGTTCTCTTTCCTTTTATTTGAAACATTTCAATTACATTAATTGCAATTAATCCCAAAGTTAAATTTTAAAAAAAGAAATGAGGCAATTCAATTGCTGTTTATAGCAGTTTAACGTATTTATCGAACAGGAAAATAGGCTGTAGGACAAACAATTCAATTTTTTTGGACTAAAAATCACGAGTGTAAATTTTTGAGCTGAAGTCCAAACATCTTTATTTTATTTTTCAAGCAAACATTATTTCTTCCTCTTTACTTTCTTATCGCTTTCCCTCATTTCTTTCTCTTTCAAATCGTCATGCAAATTATAATTCCGAGATGTCGTTGTGTAACTAGTACCAATTTGAATTTCTTGCCTTTTTTGTTCTTTCGTTCTCACTGTATAGTAACAAAGGTAAGTTTAAACTAATTTTTCGATCTCGATTTGAATTTTTGCTTGATCTGGCTACTTTTCTTTTCTTTTCTTACTATTTTACTACCGTTTTGAATTTCTTAGACTATTTGCGTGTAATATGTCTGATTTGGGTTCAAGCTTGAGAGGCGAATGCAGATATGATTTCATTATGCTTAGTGCTATGTCCACTTAGCATTTTCAAATTGTTTTATGTTATAACAATATTTTATATGCATTTTTACCATTTTCTGCTGTTGTTGTTTCATAGTGCTTGCACAGTGTATTTTATGCCTAACAACATTTATATTTAACTGCATATGTATTCTTTTACATTTTAGTTACCTTTTGCCTTTCTTATTCACTCTTTTTTTTTTCTTTGGCAGGAATGTTGATGATATATTTTTGTATTGTTTTACTTGAAGAAAACAACTACACTATTCGACTTGACATGACTTGTTCTTTAATTGGTGTTAAAAATAGTATATGCGAACATTGGCCACATCATACCCCTTGTTCTATTGGTATATCATATAGTTTGGAAAATAAGGTTATCATAGTAGATACTGTTCAGATTTGCATACCATACTATGCTTTCAAATATACAAGAAAAGTTCTTATTTTGTTTTTACTGTTAATTCAAGCATTTGTGCATTGGAGTTCAATTTTGGTAATAGTCTATCAATTACTTCTGATCATCAGAGCAGTTCAGTTTCTAGTGGTTGTTTGAATATTAAATCTGGTGGTGTGTCAAGTTATTATTTGAAGGATATTATGAAGAAAGGATTTTAGTTAAATCTTGCCGAATGATGTTGAAGATTTTAGAAAGTTTCTAATGGCTTATCAAATAAAAGAAGGGCGTGAATTGATTTTTGTTAAGAATTATCCAGAAAGAATATCTATTGTTTGTTTCTGGTTTAAGGAAGGCTATAAGTTCACCATGTATGCTTCTTCAGATCCTGGACATCTTATTTGTTTTTTTATTACAACTTATAGGTTTGAACATTCATGTGGTGCTAGGTTAAGGGATGTTAAGAAAGTTCATATAACTAGTAAACTTGTGAAATCTCTAATTATTGATCAAATTAGAGATGTCCGGATGAAGAAACCGAAAGGCATTATTAATGATTTCAGAAAAGAATTTAATTTCACTCCTTATTATTATGCATACACCGAGAAACAATTGGCATTGAAGGAAATTTATGGAGATGATGCAATGTCGTATAATGATTTGAATTGGTATCTAGAGGCTATACAAAAAAATAATATGGGAAGTTATGTTGCTTTGGATGTGGATTCATCAACTAATCAATTTGAAAGAATTTGCATTGGGTTTAGTGCTTGTTTATTTGGATTTAGGCATTGACGTCCCATGATATTTTTAGATGCGGCATTTTTGAAGGGTGGACAAGGTGTTTTATTAGCTGCTGCAACAAAGAATGGCAATCAAGGTTTGACTTTTGATTTTTGTTCTGTTTGTTTTTCCCTTGTGTTATTTAGTATATTGTTTTAGTTATTTAGTATGGGAACATTTGGTAGATGTTGATATATTTTAGCACTCCGTTGTCATTTTAACAATTATACGTTGACTGTATTGTTACTCTATATGAAATTATAATATTACATGAATTTAACATTTGATATTGTATTATATGTCATAGTGCTAGTACTTTTTAGCATTTATTATTCTGTATATCATATGACTTTACTATCAAACTCACAATGCTATATTAATTTAGGATTAATCATATATTTTCTTTTTCACTCCTGCAGTCATGTAAATATCTAAAATTTTATGCTGTGACAGTAATATACTTTACTAATATCAGTATACTATTTTCTTGTACTAGCATTTGAAAATAAAACTACTGTTTTTTAAAGGTTTCTTTCCACTTGCTATGAGAGTTGTTTCACATGATAATGAGTCGAACTGGTCTTGGTTTTTGGAGCATTTAAAAGAGATGCTCAATGAGGATCGCGATTGGTTTTCATATTTGATCGCCAGTGGGGTTTGCTATTAGGTGTTCCAAAAGTGTTTCCATCTTCTTTTCATAGCTACTGCACATTTCATATGGAGCAAAACATTAGTTCAGTAGTTAAAGCTTTCAAGGGTGATACTTCTATTGTTGATTTGTTTAAACTTTTGACTCGAGCTTCAAATCCATATGATTTTGATCGCTATATGTTAAAGTTTAAAGAATTGGTGGTGTTGTTGTACTTAACTTTTTAAATGATAAACCTTTTGAACATTGGACTGATTTGTTTTTTCAAGGCAAGAGATATGGAGAATATTCATCTAATGTGGCATAAAGCTTTAACTCTTGGATTGTGGATGATAGATTAATGCCTATTACGTCTTGTCTAGATGGAATCCGGAACAAATGGCGAAGAGGAGAGAAGAATGTCATCATTTGACTACTACTTTATGTCCGGTTATGTGTAACAACCCGTATATTTGGACCATTTAAATTGACAATAATCCACACATGTCAACTTAAATAATACAAAACACGAATCATTATGGGATTATAAACACACAAATGTAAATGAGAATCAATACAACATCACATACACAGAACAGTCATAGAATAATGCAGCGGAGAATACATCGTCATAATAGCAGTTCATGAAGCTACTACATAAAATACAACAATGTCTTAACATAAAGTGACTAAAAGAAAATACATAAATGTCCAACAGACTAGGACATCAATACAGGAATAGAAATAGACTGATAAAGATAAATGCTAAGCCTTCAGCATCTTCAACCAACCTTGATCAGCAAACTGGATAGCTTCAGACTGACCCGAGCATATACAAAAAGAAACACTCGAGTCAGGACTCAAAATCTTATACAAGAAAATCAAGTGCAAGCTAAAAAGTCCATAACTTAAAGATGAATAAAATAAACATCTCTAAGGATCTGATAAACTATCTATATATACAATAGAATACGATATGTAGATAATGTCTAATCAGTAAAGTACGATATTAAAAATAGCGTTAAGGCATTACCATAATCCCCCTTAACACATTTTATTCCCAAGAGCATATACAAGACCGTAGTTTCCCCAAAACCAGAAGTCACCGGAGGGAAATCCATATACTAAAGGTACAAATGAAAACGTAGTGGTCGCGAATAGGATAATCAGTATGACAAGGTACATGAGGCGATACCAACTAGGATACTAGTAGTTGCGTGATCCGGACTGATGTTGAGCATAGTAGCTACTACCTCAACACCGCGAAACAACACTCCCAAATCAAGGGGTGCACCCAAATCGAATCACAAAAGTAATAGATATGGTATCGAAGAAGCGTGTCCGCTAGAGGTGGCGAACCTCAATGGCCCGGCGCGGCTCCTGTTTTAGTCATGTCAGGGGTCATCCAAACTCGTTCTCTTTCTTCAGTCAACGCGTTCATCAAAACATCCACTTCATTCTGGATCAACACTCCGTGTATAATAGTTATTAAAGTAGTTTTCGGTATCGAAAGAGAGTATGTCCATATCTAATCCCGGTCTCTTTAATAACTACGTATTTATTACCCGATGGTCATTTAAGTTAAAGTTTAAACAAATCAAAGTCCAAAAGTCAAGTTGCAAATTTGACTTTCACAATTTGACATTTTCACAATTCAATTTATTTCAGATATTTAAAATCATATTTCCAATGAAATTTGTAGTTCAAACATTTGAGTTAACAATATAATTAAGTTTTCAAGTTCAATTTAATAAATCTCACTTATTAAATTTAGTTCAAAATCAATTAATTCAATTTACTGGTCAATTTAGTTCGAATCATTAAATCAAATTCTATTCATTTCAGTTCATATTTACACTCATCGTTACATTAAATATACTCACAAATTTTAAATCAATTTCATTTAACTAAATTCCTTTTTACCACAACTTCATTTGATTTATTTACCAAATTCAATTAAATTTCTACTTAAAGAAATCCATATCCATTTATTGGGTTCCATGATCCACATATCACAAATAAGCTATTTCCGAGTTACAAATCAACTCAATCCATATTCCATTTACAATGTCCTGATTTGATTAATTTATTATATTTAAACTCATTTAAATTTAAATTATAACTAATTTAAATCCATAAAACTTAGTTAGTTCTGTATTCCACTTGAGTCAATTTTCTTAATCTCAAATTAAATTTATAACAAGTTCCAAATCTATTTATTTAAAACCGAGTTTAAATCTAAATCTAACAAATCTAATAAATTTTAAATTATTAACTTCAAAACTTACTTGTTTCTAAATCTCATTTTAATTAAATTCGTCAATTCATTTTATTCCATTAAATAGAATTATTAATCCGTTTCAATTAAATCCATTAATTTATTTCAATTAAATCCATTAAGTTCGTTACTTAATTTCCAAACGAATTATTAAGTTCATTCCTTAATTTCAAATAGATTTCAATTTCAAAAAGAATTTTTTTGTTAACCAATCGGGTTTCTTATTTTTTATTATCTATCCTAGGCCAAGTTGTTTAATTGGGTATTTATCATTTCAACCCAATATCATTCAATATAAAACAAAGCATAGCAAAGGGAACTTGTAGTGTGATAACTGGGATGGTGTCAAAGTAAATAAACAAGCAATAGTAAACATACATAACAATTTAACAGTTTATTTAAATAATCCTGAAATAATCGTATTAACTTACATTTGTTATTTATGCAAATTAATATAATTATTCCTAGAATCCACACCATCGTTTCATGCAGATTAAAGATTATTACATTATGGTTTTCACTTGGTGTCTATTATCACTTTACTACATCAATCATACATTTTAAATTGTTAACTATCCTATATCACATTCAATTTCAGATTTATTATTGCTTATTTTTAACAACCAAGTTCAACATCACATAACAATTTTTAATGTCACAACTATTTACCATAAACCAACATCAAATCACAATTTATCACATTAAATCTTTTAACAATACATGGCGTCAATTTTAGAAAGTTTAAATTCTATCAATACTCCATTTAAACTTGTATAGCAATTTTATTTCAACAATTTCAACAATCAACAATTTAATATCCAAATTAATATTAACAACAATTATCACTTGATTTTCATAGCATAACAGGTTGAGTCGTGAATGAAATATTCACCTTGCGTGGTTAGAGAAGATGACGAAGCACGAAGACGAATAGATGAAATAGACCCTAACAAGCACGACACAAAATGAATACAACTGCAATCAAACAAATAATTTAATCAATAATCTGTTCATTGTAATATATATATCGATTGAATATATATAAACCATACCAAAGTAAAGAACTAGATAGATCCGATAAGTTGAATGGAAGCCTAAGTCTCCGGAGCAGTAGCTGGAACAAACACAGTAAAACACTGTATATGAGCAACCCGAAATTCAGAAGTATATACTGCTACCTAACAGAAACGGAAGTGCACTGAACCTATAAAACTATAACTACATATGAAATCTTTATATAAACTTTATACTGTATATAACAAAATAAAACAAAACGGAGATATATAACTTTATGTTAAACTTTATAAACCACATAGAAAACTAAACTAACATCAAACTGAAACCACCTAAACCATATACGTGATCAGCTGTAGAAAATGTAGAAACACTCTAGATACATATTTATAGCAACAACAGCAACGTCGAAGACGAGCGGGGTGCTACGGAAATCTAGGAGGGCGGTGGGGAGAGGTCTGAGCAGTGTATTCGGGTGGAGGCGGAACTGTGAGCAGGGCGGTGGTGACGTGGCAGTGGCGGAGGCTGGCGTGGGTGGGTGGCGGATGGTGAAGGCGAGCTGGTGGATGTGGACACGGCGGAGTGAAGGTGATGCAGTGATGGTTGTGGGCGACATGGAACAGTGGGTAGGGCGGGTTTCGTGAGTGGAGTGTTGGTTGTCGCTGGCGAAACGGAGGGAGCAGTGGGTATGGATGCGGGTGATGGGTTGGAACGCAGAGGCGGTTATGGTGACGTGGCGGCTGGATCAGTGCGTTGTGGGCTGGGCGTGGAGGCGGAGGCAGTGGGGTCGGAGAAGGCGGTTCAGGCTGAGCGGCGAAGGGATGTGGAGGTAGCAGGTGGGTGGACGCAGGCTGTGGGCGAAGGCGGAGGCGAGCTGGGCAGCGGGTGTGGTCGTGCGAACTGGGTGGGCGGATGGTGGCAGCGGACTGGTGCATGGAGTTGGGTGGGTTTTATTTTCTCCGGAGGGGAGACAAAATAAAAGAATTATGAAGAGGAGGGGGAGAGAGAGCAGAGACCAAAGACGTACCAGAGAAGCAATGCAATAAATGAAGTGAGCTGGTATACCGAGGCATTAATAAAGGCAGATATATACAGAGGGGATCAAAGTGCAAAGGTCAAGGCAATGATGGTTTTGCAAAGTGGGGCTATTGGGTTTCCAAGACAGCTGAATAGACTCCTAGAATTTTGAACGTTGGTAAGTTGGGTATCGGTTTGTGAAACGTAACGGACCAGTTTGTACTCCGTTAAACAATTATAATTTGCAACGCCGAACTCCAATTAACACGAATAAATATACCGTTTTGATCAGTGCGACGAGGCGGACACAACGGTATAAAGATATTGATGGTTTGACATTGTTTGTGAAGTGGTAAATCTTATTGAACCATTTGCTCGAGCCATAATTTAAATAGCAATTAAAAGCGGAATTTGACGAAACGAAATGTGCCGTCATGATCAGAATATTTTTATTATGCAACATTGTGAAAAATATTTGAGTTCGGACGATAGAAAATTTACACATAAAATTTAAACTAATAGGTAAATGTGACGAACGAAATTGACTTCAATATTATTTGATGAAATTTTGCGTATGCCTATGTCTATCTAGACGCATCCCAAATGTGAAGTTTGAGTAGCAACGGAATTTGTTTGTGAAAATTCGAATTTCTACACTAAATAAATGATTTTTAAAATTATAAACTGGGTCTGAATTTCAGGGTCGTTACATTCTCCCCCACTCAAAACTTTTCGTCCTCGAAAAGGAGCAAGATAAAGTGTGGAAGAACAGGTAAAAAGATATGACGGATATAAAATAGATTATCGAATAAAATATAGAATATAGAATGGAATTTACCTTTTACAAGTAATTCTGGATTTGAATCCCGGGTACTCTCCTCGGTTTCCCAAGTACAATCACGATCATCGGGACTCCATTGGACTTTGACTAGGCGAACAGATTTCCTTCTAAGCTGCTTCGTATCCCTATCAATAATACGAAGTGGTCTCCTCTCTATAGTCAAATCCGGCTCAATATCAACCTCATCTAACTGAGCAAAAGGAATGGTCATGGATGGATCATGTACAACCTTCTGAAGATGTGAAACGTGGAATACTTTGTGCACGCCCTCAAACTTTTCTGGTAATGCAACTCTATAAGCTAGTGTACCAATTCTCTCGGTGATAGTGAATGGTCCAACAAATCTAGAAGCAAGCTTCCCTCTACGACCAAATCGAATAACATTCTTCAAATGTGATACCTTAAGGAATACCTCATCCCCAACCTGGAATTCCAACTCTCTTCTACGCCTATATGCATAGCTCTTCTATCTATCCTGTGCGGTCTTCATCTTTCTTCTGATCTGGTTAACCTTCTCGGATGCTTCTATAATCATATCTGAGCCAAGAACCAATCGATCACCAAGCTCAATCCAACAAGCTGGCGATTTGCATGGCCATCCATATAAAGCTTCGAACGGTGCCATATCGATACTTGCCTGAATATAAAGGTGGTTAAATTCCAATTCAAATTTGCTTGTTCAAATTGAAAATTTTGACATACCTGATAACTGTTATTATAAGTGAATTCAACCAAATGGAGATGGTCTTCCCAAGATCCACCGAAATCAATTATGCAAGCTCGGAGCAGATCCTCCAAAATCTGATTCACCCTTTCAGTTTGGCCATTTGTTTGAGGATGATAAGCTGTGCTCAGATTTAGTTTAGTGCCTAAGACGTCCTGAAATGCCTTCCAGAATTTACTAGTGAATAAAGGGTCTCTATCGCACACAATACTAGATGGAACTCCATGAAGTCTAACAATCTCTCTCATATACATCTCGGCCAAACTCAAAGCAATATGAGTGGTCTTAACCGGAATAAAGTGAGCAGATTTGGTCAACCTATCAACGATCACCCATATACTCTCGTTACCTTTCCTGGTCCTCGGTAATCCGTCAATGAAGTCCATAGAAATTTGATCTCATTTCCAACATGGAAGTTCTAAGGGTTGAACTAACCCTGCCGTCTTCCGGTGATCGGCTTTGACTTGCTGGCAAGTGGTGCATCTACTGACATATACAGAAATATCCCTCTTCATCCCACTCCACCAATATAAACGCTTCATATTTTGATACATCTTGGTAACACCAGGATGAAATGAAAGTGATGACTGATGGTTTTCTCTAAGCACTTCTTGTCTCAATCCATCGACATTAGGAACGCAAATACGATTGTCAATTACTGTCAGCAATTCCAACTCTACCAAGAACTAACTCCTTCATGCGATAGAGCAAGGTGTCCTCATATTGCTTAGCTTTGATGCGATCTATAAGAGATGGGGAGATAACAAGCTGAAATAGAATGCCTTCTACAAGATTACAACATGACAATGCTTTGCTACGGCTCAAAGCATCAGCTACAACATTTGCTTTCCCAGGGGTATAATTGATGTTGAGATCATATGTAGCTAAGAATTCGAGCCATCGGACTTGTCTCTGGTTCAAATCCTTCTGAGAAAAGATATATCTCAAGGACTTATGGTCAATGAATAATTCAAATTTAGTTCCCAAAAGATGATGCCTCCACAGTTTCAAAGCAAATACAACTGCAAGAAGCTCTAGATCATGAGTTGCATAGTTTACTTCATGTATCTTCAACTGGCGGCCAGCATAAGCAATAACCTTTCCGTTTTGCATAAGAACAACGCCTAAACCTTCTCGACAAGCATCTGTATAGATAGTTAATCCTTCACTTCCATCGATTACCGCAAGAACTAGAGGTGAAGTTAACTTACATTTCAACTTATTAAAAGCTGATTCGCACTTCTCACTCCAAATAAACTTGACATCCTTTCGAGTTAAAGCAGTAAGTGGGGCAGAAATCCGGGAAAAGTGCTCAATAAATCTACGATAATAACTGGCCAAGCCCAAGAAGCTATGGATATCAGTAGGAGTTTTGGGAGTCTCCCAATCCTGTAGATAAATTTTCAAATTAGAAAGGAATAAGAGGGATTGAATAGAAATAACGAATAGGATAGAACTTACATTGATTACGGCGATCTTAGCTGGATCGATCGAAATCCCGTTTTCAGAAACTATGTGGCCCAGGAATCTCACTTCGTCTTGCCAGAAGTGGCATTTACAGAACTTGGCTTTTAGCTGATGATTTCGAAGAGTTTCCAGAACATAAGCAAGATGTGTCTCATGCTCTTTCTCATCCTTGGAGAAGACGAGAATATCATCAATGAAGACCAGTACAAACTTATTAAGGACATCACGGAAGACTCGATTCATTAAGTCGACGAAATAAGCAGGTGTGTTGGTCAAACCGAATGGCATAACCAACCATTCATAGAATCCATTTTCGGTATGGAAAGCTGTCTTATGAATACTATCTTCTGCTACTCTAAGTTGGTGGAACCCAGTGGCAAGGTCAAGTTGGGAGAAAAATTTAGCTCCATGGAGCTGATCGAATAAATCATTGATGCGAGGCATCGGATAGCGGTTCTTGAGAGTGCGTTTATTTAGTTCCCTATAATCAACACACATGCGAAGAGACCCATATGATTTGGTGACAAATACAACTGCAGCGCCCTATTCAGAACAACTTCTCCTAATCAAACTCCTAACAAATAGATCGTCAATTTGAGTTTTAAGTTCAGCTTTCTCTTTAGGAGCCATTCTTCTGTGAGGGAGAACTACGGGAGTAGCTCCGGGAAGAAGGTCAACGCGGAAATCGATCTCCCGTTTAGGCGGTAGGGAGTTGACCTCTCTAAATACATCGGGAAACCGCTGGACAATAGGAGTGGTACTAAGATCATCCAAGTGAGCATCAAGAGAGAATATGAAGCTTCCGGCATATTTCTGAGGTGATTTGCATTCAATGACAAGCGGTAGACCCTTGTCATTGACTAGAGAAACAGAACGAGCTTTGCTAGAAATAACAGCATCGAATTTTCTTAACCAATCAGCACCCAATAAGATGTCGAATGCTACAAAGCCAAGCGCATAAAAATCCCAAGTGAATCGATATCTTACATACAAGAGCACAACCTCTTTACAAATTCTACTGAGGTTGGCAAGTCCTCCAATAGGGTTGGAGACGCATAAGGAAGTAGTAGCAAGAGTAGGTTCTAATTTGAGCTTATTACAAAGATCAATAGATATGAAGCTATGAGAAGCACCAGTATCGAATAATACCGTAACAGGTAAATCATGTAATGAAAAAGTACTTTGTAAGGTACCTTGGTCATCCTGAGCAGGCGGTGGAGGTGGTGTAGGAGTGGTAATAGAAAATACTCTAGATGGTGTGCCACGCTTATGCATTGGGCAGTCTCTCTTGAAATGACCCGGCTGGAGGCAGACATGGCATAAATCTCTCCTAGTCATAGAAGGTAGGGGAACAACAGCTCCGGTAGATGGACAACTATTAGCATAATGGCCCTTCTTATCGCATTTGAAGCAAGTGATATTAGCAAGGTCGATTGGGCTTTTCTGGGCATATCCCAATCCTGTAGTCTTCTGCCAAGCTTTCTTCTGTTGATCAAAGTTCATCTTCCTCTTTCCGGTCTGGCTATAAGAGGACTAAGTAGGAGTGGCCTTGGCCGTAGGTCCCCTAGGCTTCGCCTCATATCTAAGAGCATAGTCAACAAGCTCTATGAAGGTGCAGTGGGTGTGGCCAGTAAGCAAGTCATAATACTCTGGTCTTGCTCCCAAAATGAACTTCTCGTTCTTTAGAAGGGGTGTATCAATCAATCCCGGGCCGAACTTGGAGATTTCATTGAATTTCCTCTCATACTCCGAAAAGATCATACTGCCTTTCTTAAGATCCATAAAAGCTCTATAAAGTTGGGTTTGCCCAGCAGCTGGCATCCATTGTGCCGAGAAAGTATCCCTAATCAAAAGATAGACTAGATGAATAACATTCCAAAGATTAAAAGAAGAATTTAGACTACGAAATCCAAATAATTTTATACCTAAGCCCAAGTGATGGTGTTCTCCTCGATACGAGAAGTAACTAATTCCCACCAATCTTGCGCGGCATCCTGAAGTTGCCAGGCAGCAAGCTGACGCTTTTGAGCATCAGTGATCTCCAGACCAGAAAATATCTTCTCTAAGCCTTTAAGCCATTGTTGAGCCTCGATAATGTTCTCTGATCCAGAAAACTTAATACCTCCGAGCTGTGTATACTCCTTACTAAGAGTGGTGAATTTGACAGGAGCTGGAGCGGTAGGTGCAGCCTGAGCAGGACCATGGCCCCTTCTTCCCCTATTGTTTCCTCTGGTACCCATCCTGAAATACCAAAAGAGATTTTTTAGAACCAAGGATAGAAAATCATATAATTTTAAGGAAAGTCTAATCAACGAATCAAAGTAGTTTGAAAATGAAAGGATTTGGATATTGAATCGATTCTTCTCATTCTAGGGTATTGCTACCCTATCTCTAATGAGTTTATATATAATCCCAAACTAAGGTTTTTAGGGAAATTGAAGCCCCGATACCAACTGTAACAACCCGTATATTTGGACCATTTAAATTGACAATAATCCACACATGTCAACTTAAATAATACAAAACACGAATCATTATGGGATTATAAATACATAAATGTAAATGAGAATCAATACAACATCACAGACACAGAACAGTCACATAATAATGCAGCGGAGAATACATCGTCATAATAGCAGTTCATGAAGCTACTACATAAAATACAACAATGTCTTAACATAAAGTGACTAAAAGAAAATACATAAATGTCCAACAGACTAGGACATCAATACAGGAATAGAAATAGACTGATAAAGATAAATGCTAAGCCTTTAGTATCTTCAACCAACCTTGATCAGCAAACTGGATAGCTTCAGACTGACCCGAGCATATACAAAAAGAAACACTCGAGTCAGGACTCAAAATCTTATACAAGAAAATCAAGTGCAAGGGAAAAAGTCCATAACTTAAAGATGAATAAAATAAACATCTCTAAGGATCTGATAAACTATCTATATATACAATAGAATACGATATGTAGATAATGTCTAATCGGTAAAGTACGATATTAAAAATAGCGTTAGGGCGTTACCATAATCCCCCTTAACACATTTTATTCCCAAGAGCATATACAAGACCGTAGTTTCCCCAAAATCGGAAGTCACCAGAGGGAAATCCATATACTAAAGGTACAAACCAAAATGTAGTGGTCGCGAATAGGATAATCAGTATGACAAGGTACATGAGGCGATACCAACTAGGATACTTGTAGTTGCGTGATCCGGACTGATGTTGAGCATAGTAGCTACTACCTCAACACCGTGAAACAACACTCCCAAATCAAGGGGTGCACCCAAATCGAATCACAAAAGTAATAGATATGGTATCGAAGAAGCGTGTCTGCTAGAGGTGGCGAAGCTCAATGGCTCGGCGCGGCTCCTGTTTTAGTCATGCCAGGGGTCATCCAAACTCGTTCTCTTTCTTCAGTCAACGCGTTCATCAAAACATCCACTTCATTCTGGTTCAACACTCCGCGTATAATAGTTATTAAAGTGGTTTTCGGTATCGACAGAGAGTATGTCCATATCCGATCCCGGTCTCTTTAATAACTACGTATTTATTACCCGATGGTCATTTAAGTTAAAGTTTAAACAAATCAAAGTCCAAAAGTCAAGTTGCAAATTTGACTTTCACAATTTGACTTTTTCACGATTCAATTTATTTCAGATATTTAAAATCATATTTCCAATGAAATTTGTAGTTCAAACATTTGAGTTAACAATATAATTAAGTTTTCAAGTTCAATTTAATAAATCTCACTTATTAAATTTAGTTCAAAATCAATTAATTCAATTTACTGGTCAATTTAGTTCGAATCATTAAGTCAAATTCTATTCATTTCAGTTCATATTTACACTCATCGTTACATTAAATATACTCACAAATTTTAAATCAATTTCATTTAACTAAATTCCTTTTTATCACAACTTCATTTGATTTATTTACCAAATTCAATTAAATTTCTACTTAAAGAAATCCATATCCATTTATTGGGTTCCATGATCCACATATCACAAATAAGCTATTTCCGAGTTACAAATCAACTCAATCCATATTCCATTTACAATGTCCTGATTTGATTAATTTATTAAATTTAAACTCATTTAAATTTAAATTATAACTAATTTAAATCCATAAAACTTAGTTAGTTCTGTATTCCACTTAAGTCAATTTTCTTAATCTCAAATTAAATTTATAACAAGTTCCAAATCTATTTATTTAAAACCGAGTTTAAATCTAAATCTAACAAATCTAATAAATTTTAAATTATTAACTTCAAAACTTACTTGTTTCTAAATCTCATTTTAATTAAATTCGTCAATTCATTTTATTCCATTAAATAGATTTATTAATCCGTTTCAATTAAATCCATTAATTTATTTCAATTAAATCCATTAAGTTCGTTACTTAATTTCCAAACGAATTATTAAGTTCATTCCTTAATTTCAAATAGATTTCAATTTCAAAAAGAATTTTTTTGTTAACCAATCGGGTTTCTTATTTTTAAATATCTATCCTAGGCCAAGTTGTTTAATTGGGTATTTATCATTTCAACCCAATATCATTCAATATAAAACAAAGCATAGCAAAGGGAACTTGCAGTGTGATAACTGGGATGGTGTCAAAGTAAATAAACAAGCAATAGTAAACATACATAACAATTTAACAGTTTATTTAAATAATCCCGAAATAATCGTATTAACTTACATTTGTTATTTATGCAAATTAATATAATTATTCCTAGAATCCACACCATCGTTTCATGCAGATTAAAGATTATTACATTATGGTTTTCACTTGGTGTCTATTATCACTTTACTACATCAGTCATACATTTTAAATTGTTAACTATCCTATATCACATTCAATTTCAGATTTATTATTGTTTATTTTTAACAACCAAGTTCAACATCACATAACAATTTTTAATGTCACAACTATTTACCATAAACCAACATCAAATCACAATTTATCACATTAAATCTTTTAACAATACATGGCGTCAATTTTAGAAAGTTTAAATTATATCAATACTCCATTTTAACTTGTATAGCAATTTTATTTCAACAATTTCAACAATCAACAATTTAATATCCGAATTAATATTAACAATAATTATCACTTGATTTTCATAGCATAACAGGTTGAGTCGTGAATGAAATATTCACCTTGCGTGGTTAGAGAAGATGACGAAGCACGAAGACGAATAGATGAAATAGACCCTAACAAGCACGACGCAAAATGAATACAACTGCAATCAAACAAATAATTTAATCAATAATTTGTTCATTGCAATATATATATCGATTGAATATATATAAACCATACCAAAGTAAAGAACTAGATAGATCCGATAAGTTGAATGGAAGCCTAAGTCTCCGGAGCAGTAGCTGGAACAAACATAGTAAAACACTGTATATGAGCAACCCGAAATTCAGAAGTATATACTGCTACCTAACAGTTTCATATATATATTTATATATAACCATAAGTGCACTGAACCTATAAAACTATAACTACATATGAAATCTTTATATAAACTTTATACTGTATATAACAAAATAAAACAAACCGGAGATATATAACTTTATGTTAAATTTTATAAACCACATAGAAAACTAAACTAACATCAAACTGAAACCACCTAAACCATATACGTGATCAGCTGTAGAAAATGTAGAAACACTCTAGATACATATTTATAGCAACAACAGCAACATCGAAGACGAGTGGGGTGCTACAGAAATCTAGGAGGGCGGTGGGGAGAGGGCTGTGCAGTGTATTCGGGTGGAGGCGGAACTGTGAGCAGGGCGGTGGTGACGTGGCAGTGGCGGAGGCTGGCGTGGGTGGGTGGCGGATGGTGAAGGCGAGCTGGTAGATGTGGACACGACGGAGTGAAGGTGATGCAGTGATGGCTGTGGGCGACATGGAACAGTGGGTAGGGCGGGTTTCGTGAATGGAGTGTTGGCTGTCGCTGGCGAAACGGAGGGAGCAGTGGGTGTGGATAGGGGTGATGGGATGGAACGCAGAGGCGGTTATGGCGACGTGGCGGCTGGATTAGTGCGGTGTGGGCTGGGCGTGGAGGCGGAGGCAGTGGGGTTGGAGAAGGTGGTTCAGGCTGAGCTGCGAAGGGACGCGGAGGTAGCAGGTGGGTGGACGCAGGCTGTGGGCGAAGGCGGAGGCGAGCTTGGCAGCGAGTGTGGTCGTGCGAACTAGGTGGGCGGATGGTGGCAGCGGACTGGTGCATGGAGTTGGGTGGGTTTTATTTTCTCTGGAGGGGAGACAAAATAAAAGAATTATGAAGAGGAGGGGAGAGAGAGTAGAGAGCAAAGACATACCAGAGAAGCAATGCAATAAATGAAGTGAGCTGGTATACAGAGGCATTAATAAAGGCAGATATATACAGAGGGGATCAGAGTGCAAAGCTCAAGGCAATGATGGTTTTGCAAAGTGGGGCTATTGGGTTTCCAAGACAGCTGAATAGACTCCTAGATTTTTGAACGTTGGAAAGTTGGGTACCGGTTTGTGCAGCATAACAGACCAGTTTGTACTCCGTTAAACGATTATAATTTGCGACGCCGAACTCCAATTAACACGAATAAATATACCGTTTTGATCAGCGCGACGAGGTGGACACAATGGTATAATGATATTGATTGTTTGACATTGTTTGTGAAGTAGTAAATCTTATTGAACCATTTGCTCGAGCGACAATTTAACTAGCAATTAAAAGCGGAATTTGACGAAACGAAATGTGCCTTCATGATCAAAATATTTTTATTATGCAACATTGTGAAAAATATTTGAGTTCGGACGATAGAAAATTTACACATAAAATTTAAACTAATAGGTAAATGTGACGAACGAAATTGACTTCAATATTATTCGACGAAATTTTGCGTACGCCTATGTCTATCTAGACGCATCCCAAATGTGAAGTTTGAGTAGCAACGGAATTTGTTTGTGAAAATTCGAATTTCTACACTAAATAAATGATTTTTAAAATTTTAAACTGGGTCTGAATTTCAGGATCTTTACATTATGGAACAACGGTTGTCGTAATTAGTTAATGAAGGTATTGGATGGGACACATATAGGTCTTCGGAAAATGTTTTTTAAGTTAGATCTGCAATTTCACACCATGTTGATCTTGAAAAAGATTGTGTGCTTGTAATCAATGGAAAGTTACAGGTTTTCCATGTGCACATGCCATCAAGTGTATGAATAGGTCAAGGCAGTCGATATATAACTATGTGGATTATTATTTTATAGCTGATGCTTTTAGATCGAGTTATCGCATGCTATTAATCCAATTCCTAATGTTGGTAAGCCAATTGTTAGCGGAGATGAAGTCACAATTAAACCACCTAAAGAAATTCGAGGTGCTGGAAGACCTTCTACTAAAAGACATAGCGGCTTTTCTTATTCTTAGAGTAAGCGGAATAAATGTAGTAATTGCAATCAAGTTGGACATAACAAGTGGAATCGTCAAGCTTCAATAAAGATGTAAATTTGAATTTTTTATTATTTCTGTCATTTTATTCATTGTATTCTTTACTGTTTACTTATTTGCTATAGTCATACTTTTGTTTCTTTTGATATTGGTACATGTACTGTGATGATTGGTTGTTTTAATAAGAAGTTTGCTATTTTTGTGGATTTTTTGTGATTGTTATTTGTCTGTGGAGCATATTATTTTCATTTATATATTGTCTTTTTTTTAACTGTAATATTGTATTGTGAGGAAAAAATGTTGATATGTTAGTATTATTATGTTAATTTAGCAATTCATCAAATTAATGCTACTTGTATTTAGCTTTTTTATCTAGTACGAACTAGAAAAGTTGGCAAACTTAGTTATCAGTTATATATTAATAAACTTCGTGATGCTGCTTCAGGTAAAATTACAACAATAGATTTCAATAAAGTGTAGTTGTGAGCATTGGCATTCAGGTCAAATAAATGAGTATTCTTCTTTTTCGATGTTGGAAGCTGATGTATTGATGTTGTTTATCTTCTGTCTTTTATCTTGTCTTTTTCGTTCTATCTATTTTCTTTCTTCTAATTTGATGTTCATAATTCACAGAGGTTCTTCCTTTGAATTTAATATCAAGTTAATAAGAGAAAATAGCGAGCGCTCAATTTTTGTGTACAAGATATAATCAAAAGCATGTGCAGTCAATCAAAAAACTAGCACGAAATAAATTTGTGGCATGTCATAGCATGGAATGCAAATTCACAGTGTTGAAATAAAGGGATAGTAATATACAGATGATTATCATCAATTTTAACATCCCTATAAGAGAGGCAAGGGAAGAAAATAAATCATTCTGTTAAATAGGACAACCAGTGGATCTACATATACCACATGCTTAGGTCGTAAATCTTATTTATTCTACTTGGCTGTAGTTCTTCAAATTATAGATTAGTTATTATTCCTTGTACACTTAAAGAATTAGGTGTGCTGTTTTCTTATAGACGTGGTTTAATTCAAGTAGGAAATTTTTATTGCAAATTCAATATAGCATTTTCCAACATTGATACTAATTCAATATAGCATTTCAATGCAGTTTTTTTTGTCCGACATCATTATGTACAGAA
Source organism: Allium fistulosum (assembly GCA_030737815.1). Lineage (NCBI taxonomy): Eukaryota > Viridiplantae > Streptophyta > Magnoliopsida > Asparagales > Amaryllidaceae > Allium > Allium fistulosum. The sequence goes on from CM060906.1 coordinate 739,440,837, forward strand.
ATATTTCAATGCAGTTCTACACTCAGCAATTATGATATACAAACGCAACAAGCATAAAACTTTCAGAGTAAAATAGAGATTAAGTAATTACATTTTTTAAGTAGCAATACAAGTCATCTTTAGCAAAAGAAGGAAACCTTTAAAAGAACATACATATAACAAATTATAGCTTTGTAAGTAGTAACACAATTCCACTTGAATTAGAAGTTCGGTAAAATATAAGTTTCAATTCAACTACAGTTAGCACTTCATCTTCACTTCAGCCAATTCATATTTAACTATAATCAGTACTTCAACTTAAATTGAGGTGATTCAAATTTAACTACAATTACCACTTCTTCAAATTTTCCAAGTCTTCAACTTTTCTTTTTTACTTCAGTTCTTTTTCTTCACTGCTCTTTCAGTTTCTTCAGGAGTTGCATTTGTAAAGAAAGTCATGACGTTCCAACTTCTATGCGGATCATTTAGCATGTCATACACCATTTCAGCTCGCATGAGGTTGATATCCTTTTTGATGTATTCGGTGGGGAGGTTTGAGTCTCTGTCCAAATGTTGAATGAATATCATGACAAAATGAGCACAGTCATTCTTGTTGATTTAAAAAGAAAAAAACACCAAAAATTGTTTGGTAACTAGTAATCAATTAATGCTAATAATTTTATCATGACACACGGACTAAAAATATTTGTACATGGTAAATATTTAATTTCTATGATCTGTTAAAAGAATTGTACATCAGCTTGAGTAACATAGGCTAGATACATAAGGACTGTAACATCTTGAAATTTTCAACCATTTGCATCCATACATGTCGGATTTGAATTGCTCAAAATATTAGATTGTTAACTTAAATTTGGCAAAACTCAGCATATACAGTAAATAAAATAATCACATATCACAGACACAGAGTAATATAACAATAATGCAGCGGAAACAAAAGAAACTACACCAGAATCCTCATTTCGCAACGGCTTTGAGCCGTTGCGAAACGGGCAGTGGTAAAATTTCGCAACGGCTCAAATCCGTTGCGAAATATATTTTTTGCAACGGTTAAGGGCCGTTGCAAAATATACTTTAGCAACATCTTGTAGCCGTTCCTGATTTTATTTTGCAACGGCTTAAAGCCGTTGCTAAATGTAGATGTATAACTGATGTTTTAAATATTACCAACGGCTTTAATCTGTTGATAATTATTATTTTATTTTAAAAAAAAATATTCGAAATTTTTCTCTACACCAGTGACAGTCATTCCATTATCATAATCAATACAAAAATTTGTAAATTTAACACTATCACAAAAGAAAGATTATTAAACCAAATATTTTTCATAGTTTAAACACAAAAACCAAACATAACAAATGTTTGAATTATAATGTTCAACATCAACACATACCACTAAATAGTTCAAAAAGTATACATAACATACATAGTACAACAACGACATCATTACATAATACTACATGCATAGTAAAATACATACGGTACATAACGTCTTCCTCCAATCGTCTAATGCTCCCGCTAGCATAACTTTCATGCCTGCACAAAACAAGAAATTGATGTTTGTTTATAAAGAGGTCAAATATCATATGTTTGTTAAAGTTTAAATTGAACAAACTACCCAAATGCCTGTAATGTTTTTTTTCTGGAAAAATAATGGTTTAACTTTAAAGTTTAAATGAACTAAACTTGGGAAGTGGTTTTGTGTGTTTGTTGCTTTTCATTTTTGCATTTGCATTTTTATTTCTATTTAAAAGAAAAAAAAATACTCAAACAATTTCAGAACAAAAACAAAAATACTTGATTTCATTTTCTATTTGGATTTCATTTTTATTTACATTGCTTCGAAACAAAAAATAATTTGACTCCATTCCTCTAAACTGTGCACACAATGTCTGATACACTTCTCTGTTACATTCCATCCCCTTCTTCACACAGTACCTGATACCTTAAGCTCCTCAATATCCTCACCTGAACCAAGCCAAATCCATCACCCCTCCATCACTACACCAACATCATCTCCCTAACGTTTTGCTGTCACAAACCATACTCTACTATACTTGCCTGAACATCATCAGCACCACATACCCCAACCACTTCTGTTCAAACTGTCACAACCCTTCAGCCTTGCCTCATCTTTGAAACCTCCACAACAGTTAAACCATAAAACAAACAGTGCCTTCACAAGCAACTGCTACTGACAATCACTTTGACATAAACTCTCCTGCCATTACATTGTTAACCCATCACTGTGCACTACTATAACACTTGTCACCACATCGATAGCCACTGCACATACATTTCATTCCTCTCCCCTGCCATAACCTGTTTAATTGCCTTCTCCCTGCTTTGCCAACAAACTTACACATACCCGTGACTGCAACAGCCAACACACATTCATCATTTCACAATCCACTCTCGACCATCTCCATACATCACAATCCAATTACCCAAACCTACACTGTTTCCATTACAATACTACTCGATCAACCATAATACTTCTTAACTGTCCTCAACCACCATACTGTCTTCTCATCAACTACTCCAACCACACTGAACTATCTGCCACACCCCAAGCACAAATAATGGTTTAAAGAAATTGAACAAACTACCCAAATGCCTGTAATGTTTTTTTCTCTGGAAAAATAATGGTTTAACTTTAAAGTTTAAATGAACTAAACTTGGGAAGTGGTTTTGTGTTTCCAAATTTATGATATGTTAACGTTTTGGGAAATGAGAAATGGTTCTACTCTCGTACACTCCAGAATTAACTAAAACTCTATCTAGCCTCAACCAATGTCTTTTAGGGGATTGGATCTCCAAGTGAACTTTATACCGCTGACATTATGCTCAATAAGTCCACAATTTAGCAAGCAATTGTTCAATTCTTCAGTTTTGCTAATAGGCAAAACCTTCCCCCAAACCTATCCTTTGACAATCTGATACAATTGAAATAACCGATGAGAAACCACGGAGAATTAACTGTGTTACTGTTTAATTCAAGTTTAACCCTTACATCTTTCCTGAGGACTTCATAACTTTCCATATATATAAAGGAGATAACAAGATGAGTACCTCCAGAATTAAGAAGATAGATAGTGATATGTTGTTTGCTAGAAGATAAGATAGAATGAGACCAACTTTGTTTGTCAATATGCACCAAAATTCTGCATTTTTGACAATAAGCAGTGTTGTCCAAGACACTTCAATTATTATTCCATTGCCTATTAAAAAAACGAAGATTTACTTTTCTGATTATAATAAAGTAATCAGTGTGTTGTGTGTACACTCATGTTAATGAATAATGGTTGTTAAAGAGGAATTGTCTGTACTACAGGTAGAACTTACTTTTATTTTATTTATGAACATATCTTTCTTACCAAACTTATTCTTCAAATCTTATATAATAAAAGATTGTTGCACTATATGAAACTTGTACTCAAGTAGACTGCACTATATGACATTTCTTGCACTATAATGAATATCTATTAGTTATAGATATTGTAAAAGCATAAAAACAAACCTGATGAGTTTCATTAATAATGTGAACGAACTATACTTACTGAAAACCATTCTTAAGTTTCATTAAACAGTCTTTGACAACGCTTTTATCACAACGGGAGTTGCTTCTAACTTGCTGATTATTTGTATTGCATCATAACAGACATGGATGCTTTAAAAGCACCCTTTTTTGAGGAAACTTAAGGCACCAATAAAGATTAAATGGATTGATGTAGTGTCGTAATCACAACCAAACATAATAAAAGGCTATAATAAAAAGAAAATAGATTCAATACCTCTTGTTCAAGCTCTTGCACGCTATAGCCGATTATATTCTTTTTCATCTGCAAGTATGAAAGTAGTAACCGACATATGAGAAAAATATCTTAACTAGAATTAGTTAGGAAGCTTTCACCTAAATTTTGCAATAAAGCAAAAAGGTTTGTTGAAAAGAAATTAATATTCAAAAAATGGAAAAAAGCAAGTGCTAAACCTATGTTAATAATAAACCAGAAATAAGTAAGAAGACTGCAAAATATTAAGTGTTCATCATTGACGTGGTTAAACTTAATTAGTGCAACACTGAAAGTCTGAAACAAATAGAGTATAAAGAACGAAGCTCAGCTACTTCAAAATGCAAGTAAACGAGTAACCAGTTGAATAAGATAATATCATGACTATCATATCATCTAAATTTGATGCATGTTGACAAAATCAGCCATGCGCTATATATGTCCTGCAAAAAGAAGTAGAAATAAATACTCACATCTTGGGGTCGTGAAGCAATTTCACATTGAGGTCCAATAGCCATGAAATATTAAGTTTACCGTAAATAAATTTGAGGAGAAGAAGCAAGTATAAAGAAGATAAAGCGTTTGGAAGAAGAAGGTGGTGAAAGAGGAGGCTTTGAAACAAAAAAAATGTTAAGGTTGGATGAGGAGCAACTTTCACACTAGTCAATTCCATCAAAGGCAGTGGATCGGATAACCATCTCTTGTAGTGGGTCATATTGCCTGCAGTTGAACTTTCTTTCTGCAATTTTATATATACAAAAAAAACCGATTTGATGATCTGTTATTGTTGTTGAGTAACTTGCAATGTTATAAAGTTTGGTTGAGTTATCTGACCGTAGCAAACAATATTAACATTCAAACCTGAATAACACTTCACCATCCACCACTCGTCCAACATCATCTCCAGCCAACAACAGTACTTCCTCCCTGTACCACTGCCATCTACTTTAATATCACAAACATCATTGCCTACCACATTGCACTTCTCAATCAACAAACTACCTCACAACAACAACCATCATAGCCTGCACGACCATCAACTTCTGCTCTGCCATATCACATATCAAAACCTCTTTTCAACTTTCAACCACCCACCATCCTTCAACTTCGAACACTCCTCTCCAAATAACCATCCATCTTTCATATACCATCCTACTTCAAACAATCCACCTGCACACTCATTTCCTCACATCAACATCAACAAATCCTCTATCTCACTTCCTTGCTTCAAACAATCATCTCCAACTACTTACCCTTCACTGCTGCAACCATCCCACTGCTCAACTGCATTATGCCACAACCACTTCCTCCTTCACCATATCAAACTGCCTTTATCTACCCCAAACAACTACACTGCTACACTACACACCCTCTCACCAAACACCTTCCAACATCTCCACTACACACAACCACAGCCTTACAACCTGAAACGGCAACCATTCACTGCATCACCACCTTCACCCTGCTTCCATAAGTACACACACCAAAAAAATAACCTCCTCGCTGTTCATCTCTATGCACATAACCCCTATATTACTTCTGCCCCATCACCACTACTGCCTACATGTCACCATCTTGCCTAAAACCACACTTCAACTTCCAGTAGCTTCATCTCCACTTTTTCCTGCCACTGCCTCAAACTTCCACTGTGCACATCATAATGTCCAGTGCCTTGCTCACCATCTCTCAACCCATTGCCTTTCTTCTCTTACAACATACAATACTGCCTATAAATATAGCACTTCAACACTGCAATTCCCAAATTATACATCATACTTCACCCCTGCTTCATCACTGCAATTATCTCTGACCATAATCTGCTTCACCTCAAACCACACAAATAACCTCTGCCTGCTCCTTCACAAAAACCATTAGGATTGCTATTGGAAACATTAATGAAATCAACCTATGGTAGCATTCGTCGATTAGCACACACAAAACCACCATGAATAAAACCAACTTAAATCATAACATGATTGTAGTTTGAACAAAATCACCATCTAATAATGCATGAAGTAGAGGAACAGTAAAAAAACAAATCATATGATAAGCTATTGTCAAAGTACTAAAATTAAAACTTGACATGAAACAAATCTGGAATTGGTAAAATTTTCCCCAATTTCATTTCAGGTTAACATTTCAGAGTTAAAGCTAACCATCTGTCACGACCCGGCTTTCTACCACCAGAAAGACGTATCATGAATTAAGAAAGAAAGGGATAGAAGAAGAAAAGATAGAAAAGAAGAAAGAACAACACATCAGAATCTCACAGCGGAACGAATAAAATATAATATATCACATAAAATATTACATAGTATCATGTTACATCAGAGTTACACAACTTATACATCACAGAATAGACAGTTATAAACTTCTGTCTATTATACAACACAAGTACATCAGTACAATACAGACTAATACAAACACAGCGGAAACTCTATATATCTACTCGCTGAAGCCTCCTGCTTCACAGCTCCTCCAGAATTCGTCAAGACTATCCTGAATCCCTTGACTACTCAATACAATATTGAGTACCCAAGAGTTTAATAAAACAGAAAATAAACACTTGGGTCAGACATGGGTCTGGTGTGAGTAAACGGTTAGATTGCTTAACTTTGAAAACCTTTGAAAACAAAAGTATCACGTAAGACTTCCCACAAATAAACATGGGTAAGTTTTTACCTTACGCTAACTAAAACATTTGATAGGAAATCCGATTGTATTATAATAGGGTCTAGGGTTTTCAAGTAAAATACAGAAATAGCTGAAATGCTTACATCTCACATTCCAACATAGTTGGGCACAACTAATACGTACGGCGCTTATTGGAGTTTGGATTCCATACAATGGCAGGGCTACTGGGGTACCGCCCGTCACAGTACGTGGCCTAGATCACCGTACCGAGGAGTACGCCCGCTCCCCTGCAACACAAAGCCGGAACCATCCCTTACTGGATAATTCCGAACAAGATAATCCCGTAGTTGGCGCGACCAACCACACACTAAGCCGAATAAAAGAAAAGGGACCTCTAGACAGGGATCTATCTTGCTCTCAGTGGGTGCTACCCACGAAGCCTTGCTGCACCTCCCCTGTTTTAGCCATTCCCGGTTGATGAGGCTTGAGGTTACGATTACCTTTAATCAGAACATATCACTTAGAATGCTCATCGTCCGCCTGACGATGTGCTGAAAGCATTCAATCCATATAAGTTCGTTCCGGGTTCGAACGAAACCGAAGGCATTATCTCGTTACACTCGTTTTGGAATCACCCTCAGAGTTAACGACAATAACCCTTGCACTCTGAATCTTCATCTTCACTTGAGATTCACGACCTATCGTAAATTTGGATCGATGTGGTATTCGGGTCTCCAGACCTGGAATACCGGTATACGGAAACCCGATCCCGGTCTCATCGAAATCCAAAACGTATCTTTTAAGGCCAAGTTGTTTAAAGGTTTAAACATTTAAACTTATATTCTGAATGATATAAACAGATAGATAAATAACATTATCACAATAGATAATTCATATCAACATTCATCTCACAAAGCAGCATATATCATATATATATCAGAGACATACAAATCATCCAATATCAACCAATCACCCAATATCAAACATCCAGTATTAATCAATTATCTAAACAGAATTGATTTACTCTAATCAATTTAATTAACCTTTAATTAAATTAATTACTATCCTTTAATTACTTGGATTATCTTAATCCTGCTCACTATCATCAATTAATTACAAATTAATTAATTAAACATCTAAATGATCTTCCTTAATTAATCTCCTTTGATTAATTATCTTTAATTACATCAAGTAATTATCCTTAACCATATACAGTAATTAACCTTTAATTACTATCATTAATTACAATAATTAATGAACCTTCATTAATTAATTAACTATAATTAATTATATTAATCCTTAATTAATTACAATTAATTAATCATACTTAAATTAATTGCTTTTATTAATCAACCTTGATTAATTAATAATCCTCTAATTACTTCATTAATTAATTACCTTCTAGTTAATTAAATAATTAATCTTTAATTAACTACATTCCTTAATTAACCTTAATTAATTATAAACAGTAATTAACCATCTTTTAATTACTTACCTTAATTAATTACTCTCTTTTAATTAATTACCTTAACAAGACATTAATCACATTATAAATTAACCTTAACTCTTCAATTAATTAATTACTCTTTAATTAATTAACTTCAAATCAATTATATTAATTAATCCTTTAATTAATAACATCAAATGATTAACTCTTAATCACTTCCATTTAATTACTTCTATAAGTAATTATCCATTTTAATTAATTACATTGAATAATTATCTATTAATTACCTCACTAAATAATTACACTTAATAAAAACATAAGTGATTATTTTTCTAAAATTAATTACATTAATTAATAAATAAATTAATCATCACTCAATCTCTAATTCATTTATTTCTTAATTACATTTATTCCCACTAATTACTTTATTAAGTAATTATTCTTAATTACAACAAGTAATTAAGCTTTAATTAAATTTACTTATTTATTATCCTTAATTAAACTCAAATTATTTACTTAATTTAAAACCCATTTAAAAATCAATCATATATTTAAAAATGTAATTTTACTTTAAAACAATTTAAACCCTAGATTTTTATTATACTTAAAATCTTTGAAAATGCTTTTCAAACATGTTTAATTAAATTAAACAATTATTTATCTTTGAAATAATTATCATATCCTTTAAACTTATCTATTTAAAATATATTTGAAATCTAATTAAACATTACTTTAATTACTTTGGATATAACTTAACAACTTGAAACATGCTTATTTAAACTTGTTTAAATTTCTTAAAACTTATTAACAACTTCACCTTTAAACTTAACTAATTCAGCTAAAAAAAATACCCGGGCCATACTCCAAAAATCCCGAGCCAAACCCTTTCAAAACTCGAGCTCTCACGATCTTCCCCTGCTTCGATACAAACACGCATCATCTACGAGATTTACCCGAGAGCAATCCTTCTTCTCCAACCTTAAAACCACACAGACATCACCGAAGTGCACGCGTGCACGTGCACCATGCTCCGACCACCATCGATCAGCGCCGCAGCTTCCAACAAGTCAACGATGACCTCGACACTAATCACGATCACTTAGGTCGTTGATATCACTCTCGAATCGAAAACGAACCATCTCGACCAAACTGGAACCCATACCCCCATCTGAAAATCGACTCGTGCCACTGCCCTAAGCGATCAGAGGCCTAGATACCTCGTCCATAGCTGCGCCTCGACATCCTGCTTCTAAACCTCCACATGCGATCATCTCCGATGATCCACCGACGCCACACGAAGCTCAGCAACCAAGACACCCAAATCAAGTCGACGAACCCTAATTCGCCCCATCCTGGCCACCACGGTCATCATTAAAAATCCTCACTATTTTTCACGTGACCACCAGATCACCAACCACCTCCAGCCTTGGTCTCGCCACCATCATTACCTCCATTCGTCGTAAATCGACCACTATCCAAATTCTGATCAACTCAGAATATCACCATATTTCCAAACTATAAAATCATGATTATAACACCTAAATTCATTATTTTCCTATACACATTAGATCCAATAATCAAAAGTTGAAACTATCAAGTTTGATTTTTACCTTATTTGATTTTTCCTGTAATTTATAAATTTTCGAAATGAAATCTTAAAATAAATTTCTATAATCATTTTTAAAATTTACAATAACATATTAGAGTTCTTTTCCTTTTAAACATTATGGTCAAAAATCAATCCATTTGGAAGATAGTAATTTTTGTTGTTGAGATAGACTCTGTAATACAACAGAGAAGTAAACAGACATATACATATACATTTCATATTTATATATGCATACATTCACATCATAAACATATACAATCATATCCTACAGCAATTAATCACAAACATTTAAGCACTATCATAGGTTTTAAGAACTGTTTTTAATTTCAAATGTTTACTCACCAAAGTTTTTAAACAGAAAGATGAACATCATTTTCCAGGCATGCACCCAGATATATACACAGCACATTATATATATACATACATGCATTCATACACATAATCATAAGCAACCATATTCCCACACAATCCATCCTAAGCATCTGGTTATGATCATAGATTTTAAACTGTTTTTAAAATAAATTTACTCACCTATAAACAGAGCAGAGAACAGGGCAGAGCATGTTCCAGGCTTTGAAATTTGATTTGTGAAAACTTTAAATTTGCTTTTGAATTTCTCTTTGTTGTAATATGGAGTTGATCCTACTGCATGCTTTGATTTATGTTGAATCTGGTGTTGAAGTTGCTGTTCCCATTGATTTTAGTCTTGAGAAATTGTTTACAGGCTTTTGATCTTGGTTTACAGATATTTAGACTACAGGCTTTAGAGAAATGACAGATTTCCATTTGAGTTTTGAGAGTTTGTTTTGAGGAATGTTTACAGGGTTTTGATTTGGATTTATTTCTGGTTTTGTATTTGTTTTTGAGGAGTGAATTCAGGTTTTGAACTGAGCATTTGTTATAGGGTTTTGAACTTCTGGTTTGAGAAAAGGTTTTAACAGGTTTGGTAAAATTTTCTTTGTTTTAGAACGTGGCTGCAGTTTTGATTTTAAAGAAATGTGATGGAAAAATGAAAGGAGAGTAAGAAGTAATGTTATATAGATTTAGTTTTTGATTTATTAAAATTAAAGAAATAAAAATAAAATTTTGACACTTGTCACTAAACACATTTAATAACTTAACACATGTTATCAAGTACATTTATATGCTAACACATGTATTTTATTTATTAATATTTGTTTTAAATGTAAAAACCTTTTCCTTTATTTATTAAACACTTATTACTTATTTAAATTTATGTATATATATAAGTTACTTTTAAAGAAAATAAACCAATTATACTTATAGATAAAAGTTTATACATATATTTTAAAATTTAAAACTATTTAAATATTACCTCTTTTGAATTTCAAAATTAATTTACATTCAATTTCAAATTATATTTAAAAATCCAATTTAAAGTTAGATTAAAACAACACATTCCATTTTAAATAACAATTATATTTACATTAAAATCTATTTATTTAAAAACAAGACTTTATTCATTTATTAAATTTCAAACCAAAGCCAATCTATTTACAATATATATATGCACATATATAAATATATTATAAATAGAAATCATTTTATTAATTTCTAAAAGATAAATTTACTAATTAAATATCCATTTAATTAGATTATTAAACCAATTCAAATTTGTTATCAAAGATTATCAAACCAATTTAATTATTTAAACAGATTATTAAATTGATATTGCCCTAAATTTCCGGGATATTACATTCCTCCCCCCTTAAAATAATTTCGTCCCCGAAATTTAAGACAAAGGTAATTTAATAATCTATTTAAATCACAAGCATATATTATCTTCCATATGCTAACAACCATAGCAACCAATTCACACAAATCAAACAATTCTAATTATCCAGAAAAAATCCTGGATACAATTTCCTCGAGTTTCCCCAAGTATATATACCGGGATACTCGCTCTACAGAATTCAAACAAAATCAACACTACTAAGCTACAGAACTTCTACTCGTCTAGATCTACAGAACTAAACAAGATATCAGACTACAGACGAGTCTGACTCAACAACCAAATACTCCAGAACTGCTGGTTTTAAAACCAGAGATAGATCAAACACGTACTCCCTCAGAGATACGTAAAATACATTGAATTCCAGTTATCCAAACTGACAATTCAACCTTGTAGATCAAAGAACTACTCCTCTCAAGAACACAAGAAAATCCAAAATACTTTTAGAGCTAACTTTCCAGACTTACCAAATCTTATAGCTCTTTAATCGGAGAAAAACTTAAACAACTTCCAATTCCTAACTCCGAATTCCAAACTCCGTCTCATATCTGCCTAACTCATCAGACGATCCTGAGCTACCTCATCTCTTCCCGATCAGCTCAACCTTCGCTGATGCTTCTTGAAACAAATATGAACCAAGCACAAAATGATCTTCAAATCTGCTGAAATCCACAAACTCTACTCCACAAGAAATAGAAGACTGAACTTCCTTTTCCCAGATTTCAAAAAATTCTATACACACTTAGAAATTCACATAAACTTCTTGTAGAAATCTGAGGTTACTTCCTTTCTTGCACAGCTACCACCTTTGCTTCCGCTGCACAACTCTTATTCTGAAGTAAATGACAATGTTGATGAACTTGAGCACAAACTAGATCCACAAACAAGCGGAAACATTGGTTATCTTAAAAACATAACCAACTACTCAAAGGATAGACGAGTCCTTGGTCAAGGGTACTGTCTTCAGCTATCCTTGGCTAGAGGAAACTCGAAACTAGAAACAGAAGAGAAAACACAGATACTCCATAAAATTCTAAGATACTTCACCAATCCTTCTCTAGGAACCAAATCGATATAAACTAAGTCTGTACCTACGGGCAACCTTTGACCTCTTCGACAACTTTTACTTTCTCTTGAGATGTCTCAACTTCATACAAAAGATTACTCAAGATGAACTCTCAAACTAATCGCAAGTCACTTTTGCGATCCTACCTAGTTCGGATTCCAAAGATACTGTTCTCTCTTTCCCAATTAAAACAGCCTTAAATTTTTCCAAACAAGGTTAACCCTTCAAGAAAAACTTCACTATCTACTCGGACTGCTGATAAAAGAACCACAAAGATTCAGGGACCATCGAAGAAACGGACCACACTACTGCTTCCAAACTCTATCTCGACAGCACACCGAACACTCCGAGCTGCACTGCTATCACAGCTAACCAAGAACTTCTAATCCAAAGGCTTCTCAAAACTAAAACCATCAACAAACCTCTCAACGAATCTCCAAGATGGCAGACATCCAAAAGAAACTCGGGCTCCAAACCAATCGCCAATAACTTAGTCTTCTTAAGGGAACAATGAGACCATGTCCGAAGAACAACTAATCGACCTTAGTCCCATATTTCAAAATAGACAAAACTCTCTTACTTGATATCAGAGAATTCCTATACAGTCGAGTCTTTCCTGCGGTAGACATCAACTGTTCCTCCAATACCTTCTTAATCTTGTTCCAAAAGAAAATCTCCTTCGGGAACATCCATAGATACTGCGTCTTATCACACAACTGCTCCTTCCTGAAGTCGCCAAGATACCATCACTTGCTTCAGCACAACTGATAGATCTAACTCTATTCATCCAACTTCAAAGACAAACTCCGAACCTTAACAGGTTTCCTTCAGAGATTATGAAATCCTTACACAACTGCAAAGCTTATTTGAGACGGTATTAGGTCTACAGTCTCGTCAGATACACTTCCAACCTCAATACTCAAACTCCAACCATTGGTAGTCGTCGTGTTACACACACCACTACCTATCTACCTTTATAACTTATATTGGAAAACCCGAACAGGTAACCCAACAAATAGGTAGAAATAAATAAATATATATTTTTAAAATGATACTTTTTATATAGAAATTATTTCATCTACCTCTTTAAAACAATATTGTGTCCGTTGGCCTGGTTCAAGTGTTTAGAGATCCCTATCAATAGCGTTAGCTACTCGTATTGACCAGAATCCATATACCACTCAACCGATCAATTAACACAATATAAAATCATTTTATATAACTAACAAATACGCACTCTCGTATATACATACACTCGGACTCAAACAGGTTGCTACAGATCCTGTCTCTAATGAACAACCCTTCCGAACCTAGGTATTCACTCAACCTAGTGTTCTGATATTCACTTAACCAAAAGCTTAGGCATTCGCTCAACCTATGCTCTGATACCAACTGTCACGACCCGGCTTTCTACCACTAGAAAGACGTATCATGAATTAAGAAAGAAAGGGATAGAAGAAGAAAAGATAGAAAAGAAGAAAGAACAACACATCAGAATCTCACAACGGAACGAATAAAATATAATATATCACATAAAATATTACATAGTATCATGTTACATCAGAGTTACACAACTTATACATCACAGAATAGACAGTTATAAACTTCTGTCTATTATACAACACAAGTACATCAGTACAATACAGACTAATACAAACACAGCGGAAACTCTATATATCTACTCGCTGAAGCCTCCTGCTTCACAGCTCCTCCAGAATTCGTCAAGACTATCCTGAATCCCTTGACTACTCAATACAATATTGAGTACCCAAGAGTTTAATAAAACAGAAAATAAACACTTGGGTCAGACATGGGTCTGGTGTGAGTAAACGGTTAGATTGCTTAACTTTGAAAACCTTTGAAAACAAAAGTATCACGTAAGACTTCCCACAAATAAACATGGGTAAGTTTTTACCTTACGCTAACTAAAACATTTGATAGGAAATCCGATTGTATTATAATAGGGTCTAGGGTTTTCAAGTAAAATACAGAAATAGCTGAAATGCTTACATCTCACATTCCAACATAGTTGGGCACAACTAATACGTATGGCGCTTATTGGAGTTTGGATTCCATACAATGGCAGGGCTACTGGGGTACCGCCCGTCACAGTACGTGGCCTAGATCACCGTACCGAGGAGTACGCCCGCTCCCCTGCAACACAAAGCTGGAACCATCCCTTACTGGATAATTCCGAACAAGATAATCCCGTAGTTGGCGCGACCAACCACACACTAAGCCGAATAAAAGAAAAGGGACCTCTAGACAGGGATCTATCTTGCTCTCAGTGGGTGCTACCCACGAAGCCTTGCTGCACCTCCCCTGTTTTAGCCATTCCCGGTTGATGAGGCTTGAGGTTACGATTACCTTTAATCAGAACATATCACTTAGAATGCTCATCGTCCGCCTGACGATGTGCTGAAAGCATTCAATCCATATAAGTTCGTTCCGGGTTCGAACGAAACCGAAGGCATTATCTCGTTACACTCGTTTTGGAATCACCCTCAGAGTTAACGACAATAACCCTTGCACTCTGAATCTTCATCTTCACTTGAGATTCACGACCTATCGTAAATTTGGATCGATGTGGTATTCGGGTCTCCAGACCTGGAATACCGGTATACGGAAACCCGATCCCGGTCTCATCGAAATCCAAAACGTATCTTTTAAGGCCAAGTTGTTTAAAGGTTTAAACATTTAAACTTATATTCTGAATGATATAAACAGATAGATAAATAACATTATCACAATAGATAATTCATATCAACATTCATCTCACAAAGCAGCATATATCATATATATATCAGAGACATACAAATCATCCAATATCAACCAATCACCCAATATCAAACATCCAGTATTAATCAATTATCTAAACAGAATTGATTTACTCTAATCAATTTAATTAACCTTTAATTAAATTAATTACTATCCTTTAATTACTTGGATTATCTTAATCCTGCTCACTATCATCAATTAATTACAAATTAATTAATTAAACATCTAAATGATCTTCCTTAATTAATCTCCTTTGATTAATTATCTTTAATTACATCAAGTAATTATCCTTAACCATATACAGTAATTAACCTTTAATTACTATCATTAATTACAATAATTAATGAACCTTCATTAATTAATTAACTATAATTAATTATATTAATCCTTAATTAATTACAATTAATTAATCATACTTAAATTAATTTCTTTTATTAATCAACCTTGATTAATTAATAATCCTCTAATTACTTCATTAATTAATTACCTTCTAGTTAATTAAATAATTAATCTTTAATTAACTACATTCCTTAATTAACCTTAATTAATTATAAACAGTAATTAACCATCTTTTAATTACTTACCTTAATTAATTACTCTCTTTTAATTAATTACCTTAACAAGACATTAATCACATTATAAATTAACCTTAACTCTTCAATTAATTAATTACTCTTTAATTAATTAACTTCAAATCAATTATATTAATTAATCCTTTAATTAATAACATCAAATGATTAACTCTTAATCACTTCCATTTAATTACTTCTATAAGTAATTATCCATTTTAATTAATTACATTGAATAATTATCTATTAATTACCTCACTAAATAATTACACTTAATAAAAACATAAGTGATTATTTTTCTAAAATTAATTACATTAATTAATAAATAAATTAATCATCACTCAATCTCTAATTCATTTATTTCTTAATTACATTTATTCCCACTAATTACTTTATTAAGTAATTATTCATAATTACAACAAGTAATTAAGCTTTAATTAAATTTACTTATTTATTATCCTTAATTAAACTCAAATTATTTACTTAATTTAAAACCCATTTAAAAATCAATCATATATTTAAAAATGTAATTTTACTTTAAAACAATTTAAACCCTAGATTTTTATTATACTTAAAATCTTTGAAAATGCTTTTCAAACATGTTTAATTAAATTAAACAATTATTTATCTTTGAAATAATTATCATATCCTTTAAACTTATCTATTTAAAATATATTTGAAATCTAATTAAACATTACTTTAATTACTTTGGATATAACTTAACAACTTGAAACATGCTTATTTAAACTTGTTTAAATTTCTTAAAACTTATTAACAACTTCACCTTTAAACTTAACTAATTCAGCTAAAAAAAATACCCGGGCCATACTCCAAAAATCCCGAGCCAAACCCTTTACAAAACTCGAGCTCTCACGATTTTCCCCTGCTTCGATACAAACACGCATCATCTACGAGATTTACCCGAGAGCAATCCTTCTTCTCCAACCTTAAAACCACACAGACATCACCGAAGTGCACGCGTGCACGTGCACCATGCTCCGACCACCATCGATCAGCGCCGCAGCTTCCAACAAGTCAACGATGACCTCGACACTAATCACGATCACTTAGGTCGTTGATATCACTCTCGAATCGAAAACGAACCATCTCGACCAAACTGGAACCCATACCCCCATTTGAAAATCGACTCGTGCCACTGCCCTAAGCGATCAGAGGCCCAGATACCTCGTCCATAGCTGCACCTCGACATCCTGCTTCTAAACCTCCACATGCGATCATCTCCGATGATCCACCGACGCCACACGAAGCTCAGCAACCAAGACACCCAAATCAAGTCGACGAACCCTAATTCGCCCCATCCTGGCCACCACGGTCATCATTAAAAATCCTCACTATTTTTCACGTGACCACCAGATCACCAACCACCTCCAGCCTTGGTCTCGCCACCATCATTACCTCCATTCGTCGTAAATCGACCACTATCCAAATTCTGATCAACTCAGAATATCACCATATTTCCAAACTATAAAATCATGATTATAACACCTAAATTCATTATTTTCCTATACACATTAGATCCAATAATCAAAAGTTGAAAATATCAAGTTTGATTTTTACCTTATTTGATTTTTCCTGTAATTTATAAATTTTCGAAATGAAATCTTAAAATAAATTTCTATAATCATTTTTAAAATTTACAATAACATATTAGAGTTCTTTTCCTTTTAAACATTATGGTCAAAAATCAATCCATTTGGAAGATAGTAATTTTTGTTGTTGAGATAGACTCTGTAATACAACAGAGAAGTAAACAGACATATACATATACATTTCATAATTATATATGCATACATTCACATCATAAACATATACAATCATATCCTACAGCAATTAATCACAAACATTTAAGCACTATCATAGGTTTTAAGAACTGTTTTTAATTTCAAATGTTTACTCACCAAAGTTTTTAAACAGAAAGATGAACATCATTTTCCAGGCATGCACCCAGATATATACACAGCACATTATATATATACATACATGCATTCATACACATAATCATAAGCAACCATATTCCCACACAATCCATCCTAAGCATCTGGTTATGATCATAGATTTTAAACTGTTTTTAAAATAAATTTACTCACCTATAAACAGAGCAGAGAACAGGGCAGAGCATGTTCCAGGCTTTGAAATTTGATTTGTGAAAACTTTAAATTTGCTTTTGAATTTCTCTTTGTTGTAATATGGAGTTGATCCTACTGCATGCTTTGATTTATGTTGAATCTGGTGTTGAAGTTGCTGTTCCCATTGATTTTAGTCTTGAGAAATTGTTTACAGGCTTTTGATCTTGGTTTACAGATATTTAGACTACAGGCTTTAGAGAAATGACAGATTTCCATTTGAGTTTTGAGAGTTTGTTTTGAGGAATGTTTACAGGGTTTAGATTTGGATTTATTTCTGGTTTTGTATTTGTTTTTGAGGAGTGAATTCAGGTTTTGAACTGAGCATTTGTTATAGGGTTTTGAACTTCTGGTTTGAGAAAAGGTTTTAACAGGTTTGGTAAAATTTTCTTTGTTTTAGAACGTGGCTGCAGTTTTGATTTTAAAGAAATGTGATGGAAAAATGAAAGGAGAGTAAGAAGTAATGTTATATAGATTTAGTTTTTGATTTATTAAAATTAAAGAAATAAAAATAAAATTTTGACACTTGTCACTAAACACATTTAATAACTTAACACATGTTATCAAGTACATTTATATGCTAACACATGTATTTTATTTATTAATATTTGTTTTAAATGTAAAAACCTTTTCCTTTATTTATTAAACACTTATTACTTATTTAAATTTATGTATATATATAAGTTACTTTTAAAGAAAATAAACCAATTATACTTATAGATAAAAGTTTATACATATATTTTAAAATTTAAAACTATTTAAATATTACCTCTTTTGAATTTCAAAATTAATTTACATTCAATTTCAAATTATATTTAAAAATCCAATTTAAAGTTAGATTAAAACAACACATTCCATTTTAAATAACAATTATATTTACATTAAAATCTATTTATTTAAAAACAAGACTTTATTCATTTATTAAATTTCAAACCAAAGCCAATCTATTTACAATATATATATGCACATATATAAATATATTATAAATAGAAATCATTTTATTAATTTCTAAAAGATAAATTTACTAATTAAATATCCATTTAATTAGATTATTAAACCAATTCAAATTTGTTATCAAAGATTATCAAATCAATTTAATTATTTAAACAGATTATTAAATTGATATTGCCCCAAATTTCCGGGATATTACACCATCGATGCATTATTTTTACAAAATAAACGTCAATAGCGGACTAATTCGTAGATGCAATGAGGTACATAACGTTGTTAGAAACAAAAATTTAACACTGAGTTTCCATATAGCATTACATAGAGCGGTATTACCTTAAATCAAAGAAGGAGAGTTGTAACGAAAATTAAATCGACCGCGCTTCCCTCTCCCACGTAACTTTCCCCTCCCTGTAGCCTTCCCTTACAGATGCCAGAATTTGTCGATTCTTTTAGAACTAGATCGATTGCGAAACCAGATGCCAGAAATTTACTCAAGGATCTGCGATTGTTTAGATGAAACTAAATCTGGTTTGGGAATAAGAAATTGGATTAGGGCAAACGGTATTTTTTTGGAGCGTATTAGTTTGGGAACAAGGGGCGTATGCAATTAAGTCAAACGAAACTTGGTTGTTTATTCCCTCTCCCACGTAATTTCCAGATACCAAAAACATTTGTTGTGTAATCCTTATTTCGCAACGGCTTTAAGCCGTTGTTAATAATTTTGCAACGGCTAAGAACCGTTGCTATTTAGCAACGGCTCAGAGTCGTTGTTAATCTTCTGCGTTTGGGGGTTGCAAAACTGCTAATATGTTCATGAAGCTACTATGTATATATATAACAGAGTTAAACGAGATACAATAGAAGTCACGAATACATAGATGTCTCAATATAATAATCAAATACAAGATCTGAATACCTCACTGGAATCAACTGAACAACTGAAAGCAGGATAGATAGCTGGATCTCCATGCGAAGCTCCAACTCCAAAGTGAGTCTCAAACACTGAACCACTCAGTCTGACTCGAGCGTAAAGCAAAACACAGAACACTCGAGTCAGGATTAACATTCTTATATTAATAAATCCAACTCAAGTGAAATATCAACTGAAATACAAGTAACTTAAAGGATGTTTGGGATAACCATCCTCTAAGGATCCGTTAAACTATCTACCATGTAGTAATATTTCGCTAATATAATAATGTCTATAATAAAATAAACTTACTTTTAAATAGCGTTAAGGGGTTACCCATATAGCCCTTAACACATAATAGTCCCAGTAGTCTATCCAGTATTAGCATACTCCCAGATCGGGGGCTACCCTCAATACTCCACAGGCTACGGCACAAACCCAAACTCGTAGTAAAGCTCGATATGGTAGGTGACACGACACAACTAGGCAATGCCAGGGTAGATATACCACTTACGCATCCGGGCTGGTGGTAACGCATAGCAGCCACTACCGCCCACCTCGGAACACACTCCCAATCAAAATCGAAGAGTGGCCACCAAATCAATCACAAAGTAATAGAATGGTATCGAAGAAATGCGTCCGATCAGAGGTGCTACCTCATTGGCCCGTCAATCGCACCTTTTTTAGCCACCTTATGCCAACTCACGGGAGTCGGGTCCACGTATATACCTCAATAGGAATCGTCGCCACCATCCTACTTCATTCTGGAATCTCCACTGCGTACACAGTTGTTAAAGTGGTTTTCGGTATCGACAAAGAGTATGTCCATATCTGATCCCGGTCTCTTTAACAACCAAACGTTATTATAACACCGCAGTCATTTCAAAATAGTTTATACTTCAAAACCAAAATATCATTTTCATTACAAAACCCAAATCAATACGATATCATTTCCATTTCAAATATATCCATTTCCAAAAATCATATCACTTTCCAAAGTTATAACGCTTTCGAAATCATAGTCTTTTAAAATCAAAACACTTTGGAAATCACATCTTTGAAATCATAGCATTTTGGAAATCATAACACTTTGAAATTATAGCATTTTGGAAATCATAACACTTTCCTCTTAAATTGTTTAGATATTAAAATTAGTATATAAAATAAAATAGGTTATAAATAAAATAGTTTATATAAATAGTATAAGTTAAAATAGTTTATAAATAAAAATAGTTTATATAAATAGTTATAAGTTAAAATAGTTTATAATAAAATAATTTATATTAAAAATGATTTATATTAAAATAGTTTATATTAAAATAATTTATAAAGTAAAATATCGATAGTTTAAATATAATTTAAAATTACTTTATAAAATAAAATAGTTTCCTCGACTTTCACAAATCGATTCAAATCAATTCGAATTCCAAATTCAAATTTAATCAAATCTGAATCATCAATTTCAATTCCAATTCAATTAAACATTTTCAAGTTATATTGATTTCAAATACCGATTTGAACCACAAATAAACCATTTCAATTTCAATATATTTCAAAGCTTCAAATATTCCACATTTCAAAACTAAATTTGATAATTTCATATATATATATATCAAATTCACTTTACTATTATTTAAATTTTGAAATATTCTCTTAATAAATCCAATATCATTTAAACAAACCCCAAATTACAATAAACTAAATATTTACTTCAATTTATTTAAACTTGAAATATTCATTTAAATCACTTTAAATCAAAAAATCAAGTTATAAAATCATATCTTTAGAATTTCAAATTTAATAAATTTCAAATCAAACTTATTTAAATATAATTCTTACATAAATATAATTTCAAATCAATTTCAAATCATTATAAACTCTATATTTGAAAATATAGATATTAAATAAATACTTAAACATATTATTTATTAACTTTATTAAATCAACTTTAATAAGTCTTTAAAATCAATATTTATTAAAACAATATATTTCTTTTCAAAACCATAGAAATTATTTTCAAAATGTTTATATATATAGACCAACGGTGTCTGTATATAATTTTCTACCTTATGGTCAAGTGATACGGATATTTATCATTTTAATCCGTAATTTAAATATATACGGGTATATATCATTTCAACCCGCAATCCCAAATTCAATTCAATGAAAACCGCTTGGGTTTATCATTTCAACCCATAACGATTTTCTCCTATTCTACAAATCGTTCGGGTATGTATCATTTCAACCCATAGTGAATCCTATACTAACAGGGAACTTGCAGAGTGATAAAAGATATGATAATATTATAACAATAGTAACATGCATATATTATAAGTGATAAATAACAGATAATGGTGTTAGATGTCACAGGTGAACAGATACAGATAATGACATACATATATAGTAATGTAAAAATCTAACAGCAGCATATTTCAATTGTCGTTTCAATTGAAATCAAATTTAATAAATATAAGAACGTTAATCGTGAGTGATTGCTCACCTTTCGAGGCTAGAGAATACAGAAGATGACATGGATACACACACTGATACGGGCACTCAAATTGAATTAAGAATCGAAGCAAGGCAAAATCGGCACGAATTCAACGATCAAAGCTGAGAACAGGAATTTATGGAACAAATCAGAACTGAATCCATGAAGATAATTGGTATAAATGAACTTGTATATAACTATATATATATAACTATTTTTATAAAACCATATTCTAAATTTAATCACATGATAAAATAAAACATACATATTTATTTTCAAATCAATAATTTAACTTTAATATAGAATAACATCTATCTATATATGTAAACTATTAAAACTTGTACATTAAACCCAAAATAATATATATAACAAATATATGTAAATCATGTATTATACTAATACATAACTAACCAAACTTCAACATACATATAATCTGGGCAAAATTTAGAACAGAAAACATAGGGATTAAAAATACATATAGTTACAGCCTTAAACCAAAAATGTAAACTCATATACATGTACAACAGCCAAGGTTTTAAATCTCCCCGAGATCAGCCGAGATGAAAATCCGAGATATTAGCCAAAATCCGAGATTTGGCAGCTTGGTTAGTTATAAGTCTTTTAAATATCGCCCGAGACAGCCGAGATATTTGCCCGAGATATTGGCCAAAATCCGAGATTTGAAACCTTGACAACAGCTATATATAAGTAAATTATTGTGACCTTACACATAAATAAAAAGACTCAACAAACCAAAAATTATACTTAGAATATACCTTAATGAAATATAATACAATATATATAAAACTAACCTATTATAAACTGTAACACATTTAAAAATACCTACTGTAACAATAGATATATATATATAAATAGGGTAGATTACAGCAAACATAATACTTTAAACAAAAATTTAAATCGTTATTTAAACACAAATAATAAGTAATATACATACAGCTAATACATATATAACTTGTATAACTAAATGTATATATATAAAACTGGTATATGCTACAGATATACAAATACACGTATAAAACAAATATATAAATACATGTATATAAACTTTATAGAACTCTATATATGCACTTAAAATAGAACCTATAAACTAACGTATTATAAAACATATATAGATATAATACTTTAAAATACAATACAGTACTCGAATATATATATCCTCGCCCTGTATATTTTCTCTCTCAAAACCAATGCAAACCAAGTGTATGATATATATATATATATATAAACAACTTCCAAATGCTTTCAATATAAACAGCAGCTAGTTCAATCAGTAAAACTTATACAATATATAACCGAAGACACTTGTTTAGATATATATATATACCAATGTATCCTGTACACACTAATATACATAATAGATTTCGAAAACTTACAAATCTGTGAAATAGAACAAGAGGAGGCAAAGCAGCCTATATATATATATTGCTAGTATTTACACTTTATATTATGCTTTATAAATATACATTAAAAAATGTACCATTTTAAACCTATGTATATAAACCGAACAAAACAAACTTTTAAAGCACCGTAATCATAAACATATATATATATATAACCAAAACAGAGTATATTTATACTATTATAAACAAATATAATTCATGTACCAGAATATATATACACTATATAGAATTTTATACTAACAGATAAAATTTGTAAAATATGTATAAACATAACTTATATATTACCTGTAACTACAAAAGGAAAGCATGCATGTACACAAGGTGGAAGTCGGCAGAGGAAGATGAGGCAGGTAAGTAAGTGATGGCTAAGATGTTTCCAAGTGGATTTAGGCTCGCAAGAAGCTTGGCAGGAAAATGGTAGAGATGCCTACTATTGGTGGAGCCTTGGTGCGGCTAAGGCAGAGGTGGAATCATGGCTGCTAGGTACGGAAGTGAGTTTGTGGCCACGACAATGAGTTGAGTGGATGGTTATCGATGAGGGGAGGAAGACGAGCTCGGCAATATTTCTTATGTTATAAGAACTCGGAAAACAAAATATTGGAGAAGAGGGAGAAGCTAAATAAACGAATGAAATATGTAGGATAAGAATAGCCTTTAATATATCTATATTTTCGTATAAAAGTATGATTGGAAATCCAAAGAGGTAGTATGGTGATTGTTTGCTAAAGTAAAATAAAAATAAACAGCTTAGAATTTTAATATTCACACTAATGTAAAGTGGAAAGGTGATACAAAGAGGCAGTATGGTGTGTAGCACGTTTTAATATTTGAAACGGAAGGAAAGTGAAAAGTTAAAAAGTGGTACTGTTACAACGGACCGTTATCAACATTTCCATCGCGTATCGGACCTCAAAATACAGAAATAAGTATACCGCAAAGATCAGCAAGAAGAGACGATCAAAACGGTATACAAATATCAGTGGTATGATCATTTTATCAAAAGTCGATAATCAGTACCGATAAACGCTGCTATTCCGTACGAAAAAATCCAAACGGAGCTAGAAACGTCCAAAATTTGGGAAACGAATTATGCAGTCTTATTCAGAGTGTTCTAAATAAATTTTCTCCTGTTGACATACTTAGGTTTCGTAACACTTTTATTATCATCAATTTTAACTGATATAAATTGAAATAAAATTACACTAGAAAATAAACTTCCAAATTATCTGATGAAAATTTATCAGTTGCTGTGTTAGAACAGACGCATTTCAAATATCAAATTTAAATTTCAAAATTTTATTGTTTAAAATTTCACCCAATTTCAATTAAATATATTAAATAAACAAATAAAAACTATTTAAAATTTATGGGTCGTTACAAGGACTTACATGGGTATTTATGATGGAGCTTTCAGATTAATAGAGTAAAAGAGCAGTGGTATAAAAGATATAATGCTACAACCATTTAGTATTTCTCTTAACATATAAAATTGGGCTTCATATAGGATTATGAAGAATTTTTCAGATTAGTAGACTAAAAGGGCAGTGGTGTAATATTATAATGGTATGGTCATTTAACATTTAGAAAAAAATATATAGTATAACATATTATACATTTTTACTGCTATTATCATTAAGTATTTTGTTAACACTATATGCATATCAATAACCATATATGTCCTATTACATAATCATAATGCAACCTGTCACTTTTTTCGGTTTATTGAACATTGCAACATTGCAATGCTATGATTATTTAGCATTTACGTCAAAATACACATTGTAATACATTATACATTTTTACTTCTATTACAATTTAGAACTTTTTTAACATACAGTGTAACCTGTCTTTTATTTTTTTGATGCATGGAACATTATAGCATTGCAATTGTTAATATAATACATGTGCAGTTTACTTGAAGAAAATTAAAAACTTAATAATGCTTACGAGGAAAGTTCTTGCTGTGGACACCGTGGTTGCTTTATCTTCTTCGTACCAATTTCTTATTTAAGATTTTGTTCTCTCCATTTTTCTTGTAATATTTTTCCAACTTTTTTCTCTGTTAAAAAAAAGAAAAAAATAGAGTTAGTTTTTTTCACATTTTTTTTATATAAAATATAGTCTTACAAATAGTGAGCTTGTTTGTAATGTTGATTTGATGCCGCTGTTGATCTTCTGGGCCTTAAAGAATCATAATGGCACCATTGCATTTGGTTGTAATCCAAGTCAGCAATGTCCAATGATTGATGTAATGCAAGGGGAAAAATATTATCTCTATAAATGAATCCATGACTATATTTTGTACCATAGGGTACACCATGATCAGACTACATTTTTAGTGTGTTTGTAATGCATGCTGCAAATGAAAATTGGATATTAGTTTGTTTTTCCATTATATTAAATTTCAAAGCAAAATAATATTGTTTACCGTCATGATTGTGTTGGAAGTGTAGTTATTTTCATATGTTGGTATACTTTCAACAAACCAATCAATAATCTGCACTAGAAAAAGAATATCGGTTTAGCATATAGTAATGAAGGATTTTGAATTTTTATAAACATTTTGTAATAATTTTACACTATGAGATACACACACATAGAGGCAATAATAGATATATGCTACCATCTTTTAATAATTTCATATGCTGTAATGAAAAATTAGCATTTTGTAAGGTCTATGTTGTTTAATCAAAATATTTATAGTCATTCTACATTTTCAGGCTAATATTATACATTTGGTATTAAGAAATTTATTGATACTGTTATTACCAACAAAATAAAAAATAAATAAAAAATTATATAATTGATATGTTGTTATAATTCAAATGTCATAATGCTAGTGCTAGTTAAAATTTTCTACCAACTATATATATGTTGCTGTGATAAACAAGTTTTTTTTTGTATTTGTTTATATGTAGCATTTTAGTACTTTAATTTTTATGTAAATATGTTGTATTCAAAAAGATAATTTATAATAAATGCACATAATAAGAGTCAAATCATGAATCTACTATATACATATGTAGAAATGTTATTTCGTATTTACCTGTCCATCTGTAAATTCTTCAAATAACAAAGCTTCTAGCATGGATTGAACAACTGTTATCCCTCCTTTCTTACCATCATCTTTGTGCCATGCTACCGTGCTATATAATTTGTAAATTTCAAATTATTATAAAATTATAGCTCCAATTAAATTATTTAAGTTTTTACTGGGTATGAACTACTTACTTTCGTGTGCCCTCACATGCAAAGAAAGCTCTTATTATATCCTTCTTCTGTGTTTCTAGCATTTGAAAAATGTGGCTCTTTACTATGTTTCTTTGACGATATTACTTTCTTTCAGGTGAGTAATTACCAACATCAAAAAATTCTTCCTCCTCATCTTCATCATCCGTGTCAATTTTTTCTTCATTTTGTTCATTCTCCTTTGCATATTCTCCTTCATACTGTTCATCTTCTTTATTGTCTTCTTCACTGGTGTCTTCTTCATTTTCTCCGCTATTGTTTTCACTCTCCTCATCATTTTCTTTACGTCTTCTCTTTCATCTTTTTTTCCTATCTTCATTTTTTACTTGTTCAGTTCCTACCCTGTGGCCATCTTCTTCTTCTCCTCCTTCATCCTCATTTTTTGTTTTTTCTTCCTTTTTTGCTTCTTGTTTTTCACTGTTATCTTCACTTTTCACTCTTTTATTGTGGTACACTACCTCAAACTGATAATAAGGATCTACATTTGGCTTTTTATTTATTTTAAACTTTTTATCATTGAAGGAGGTGAGATATTTTTCAATGGCTAACTTCTTCTTTCATTCTTATCATCTTGTTTATGTTCTTCTTTGTTTTCTTCTTGATGTACTTCAAAATCCTGTGTGTTCAACAGCTTGAACGATGGAGGGATAATACTTTCAAAAGCTTCCTTTACTTTTCTTTTTTGTTCTTGTTTCTCAAATTATTGAAGTTTTGATTCCAACAATTCAATTTCTTTCTCCATTACAGTTAACTCCTTTTCCCTCTGTTTTCTTACTTCCTTTTCCTTCTCCAGATCTCTTTTCACTTGATTCAAATTGTTTTCCAAATGTTTAATGTGGTAGCTTTGTGTTTGAATTTGGTTTTCCTTTGTTGCTCAATTCTGATTCTTCTTTAGCATCTATTTCATTTTGTTGTTGTTTTGTTTCTATAATTTCCATTTGCAATGGAACAATCAAGAAGTAGCCTTTCTTTGAGTGTTGTATTTTTTAGTCCAATTGAGATCTGTATTCAATAAGCATCACAGATTTTATTAACGCTAAAATTATGTAGCATTTTTCACTAACGATTCTGTTTCAGTAAGATGTGAATCTTTTTTGAATGTCAAAAATGAGAATATAAAATCATTCAAGATAACATTAACATTTTCCATAATTAACTATGATAAACTAAGTAATAATTTCCTAAAAATTATATGTGTAAATATTATAAATAAAGATGCAGAAAAAAATATTTTCTATATTCTAACTTTGTATACTGGATATTATGTTATTCTATCATCATCTAGCATATTTTTCCTATTTATATGTATGTTTGCATAATCTAGTGCACCAAAAAAATTGCTAGTACTATATAGCATTTCTTTTATAACGCTATCATCATCTAGCATTTTTTTTCTATTTATATGTATGTATTATATAAATAAAATCTAAAAAATAAGTAACAATCAGTATTAGATGTATGTACCTTTTTGCTTTCCACATTTATTAAATAGTCTTTTAAGACTATGTTCTTCATCCCATTTAGTGACCATTTAGCAAATCTTGCTAAGTCCTTCGACCATTCCTTCCTTGGCTTCATCATGTCCACGTTTTCACATAAAAAATATTGATATATAAAAAAAAATGTTATTTCACAATTTATTATAATATAGTAGAATGTAAAATTATTTCCTTACCAATGGTATCATCGAGCAACCTGACATATTCCTTGGTTTTTGTTTGAAAAAGTTTAACGCTTTAACCAAAGAATAGTGAATGCTTAAAGACCATGAAACTTGATTCATTTTTTTAAATCAATTGCATATTCGAGATATCCCCAACTTAACATTCTTTGATTGTCAGGAAAAAAATGTAAAGAAAGAAAGAATAATGATAAATTTTGGCAAATCATTTTCTTCTTCTTGAATTTCTTTGTCTAATTCTTTCTTTATATTTTGAATGATAATGTCTCTTTTTATATGATCAATTATGCCAAAGTTTCTAAAAACAAATTCTTGGCAGATTTCAAGGGTGCTTTGGAAAGAAACCTTAGGAAGTGGATAAATGTATTTTCCCTGCATTGGTAAACCAAAAATTAAAGAAATGTCCGCTGTTGTTATTTTTATTTTTTTTCCTCCTACAATAAGATACTCTTCTTCAACACAATAACAGTCTATTAAATCATCTAATTTTTTTGAACATTTTCTAATGTTTTTGCTTCCTATATTACCCTCAAAGAAAGCATTAAAATAATTGTAGAAAGGTTTTGTTTTAAAAAATTCAATTGATTTTCAGTAAAACCTTTTCTTTTTTTAACCTTTTCAAGCATTTTAACCAAGGCAGATAGACTACACCTATATTGCATAGTTTCCTTATTTGCTCTCTTTCTTTTACGTTTTTTACCATCCTCTGCTTACAGTGAAGATTTTGTATTCTACAAAACACAAATAATGAAACAGTGTTAGCTATATTTGTGCAAATAATTTTGTAGACTTGCATAGTAGATAAATCATGATGGTACAATAAGCAAATATTTAACATCAATAAGAAATGCATAAACCGTAATGCTACAGTGATTTAGCATTTCTTGTAACAGTAGAATATGATTACTGAAGTAGATTAAGATGATAACTAGTCTTAGCATTTTTAGTAGATGCTAATTTCTTTAGCATTTTTGGAAATGATTGTAATTAACACAATACCTAAACCATATTGCTACAGTGATTTAGCATTTATTGTAACAGTGGAATTTGTTTCCAAATTAAATTAAGATGATAGCAAGTCTTAGCATTTTTACTAGATGCTAATTTATTTAGCATTTTGGAAATGACATAAAATAGCTAAATCATAATGCTCTAGTGTTTTAGCATATTTTTGTAACAGTCACTACAACAAAAAAGACTTTTCACAGCGTTTGAAAAACGCTGTTAAAAGTTTTCACAGCGTTTTTAAAAACGCTGTATAACGACATGCGGTCGTTGACCCTAAATTTTTAACTGCAAAATATAAACGCTGTCAAAAACCCACTTTCTACAGCGTTTTTTAAACGTTGTTAATAATTTTTCTACTGCAAGGTATAAACGCTGTTAATAGTTTTCTACTGCAAGGTATAAACGCTGTCGTAGGGATATGCATTTTTTTTCCAATGAATTGACAGCAATGTATAAACGCTGTCGTAGGGGTATGCATTTTTTTCCAATGAATTGACAGCAATGTATAAACGCTGTCGTAGGGATATGCATTTTTTCCAAAGAATTGACAGCAATGTTGTGCCATTGCAATATTCACACATATCATTAATATAAACTACATTTAATTATATTTTAATCAGTTAATGTACATAACATAAACAAATCAAACTAAAAATTGTAAAATAAAAGCATAACTATTAATCACATCCATAAAATAAGTTGAACACAATATCCATGAACAAAGTTTACATAAACCCGTAAAGAGAGATAAAATTTATAAACCAACTACATACAAAATTAGACAAATGCACAATATCTAGAAAGCAAGTTTGCATCTAATATTATCGACAAAACGTGCATAAAAGTAGTTCAAATACAGGCTGAAAATGAAAAGTGGCAGTACGAAGATAGTTAGACATTGGTTTACTGAATTGTTGCCAACAGGGCAGTCTGAACTCGGCAAGATTCCTCCTTCCGTCTTTTTTTCTTGACTTTTTGTTGTTGAGCTATCACTAACCATGGCTTTGTCAACATCCTGTGAGTAGTAATTACAGTAAGCTTTAGACATATAACTGTTAGTTAAATATAAAGAGTACAATTTCCAGTTGAAAAAAAATGTGTTTTTCAATAAACATGTAACTGGAAGTTCTATGCAATATTTGCACAGTGATATATTTAATGCATATTTTTCAAGTTGCAGTAATTTCATACATAGTAATTTCTTATATTACTGAGTTGTAGACAACCTGGTTACTATGCTTCAACACCAAACACAGTAAACAACGGTGCACACATCTACATTCAACTGCCTCTAAATGCAATAGTATAGTGCAACATCAAAACCACCTTAAACAACCCACGGTTCCACTTCCTCCACTCATCCCCACCTCTCTGTCAGTTTGTCATCCCTGTCAACATTTCTCTGCTTGCCTTCAACATTACACTACTTCTACAACTCCAAACTGATACCTCCACCACAATCATTTCCAAACTGATACCTCCACCTCAATCATTCAGTCAATGAGCACATTTCTGCCCGCATTTCTGCATCCAATTTCTTCAACTATCTTCCCGCACCATAACTGATCAACTTCACTACTGCAAACATAAACCTCCACATACACTTACATACAAACTATCAACTAACTCACATCATCAAACTTATTACTGCATCACCATACAACATCAAACTCACATCATCAACAAACTAAGAGTGCATAACATCTGCCTCTTCAAACTTCATCCATTACCCTTCGAAACTTCTTCAACACTCAACATTTAACTTAAACCATTTCAAACTTCTGCCTAACCATATACAACCATCAAACTCCATATAGCACTCTATAACCCTGTGCACACTACTTTATAACAATCTACCACAAAAAAACCTTTTAAAACAAGGCCTACTACTAACAATTACCACCCCTGCCAACAGTAAGTGTGCACAACAAACCACACTGCCACTGCCGCTCAAACTCATGTAATTAAGGACTTCTTTATTTTAACTTTCAGTTGATAGGATTCAAAAGATCATAAGATTATTATTATTACTAGTTTATAAAAGTCGCAGACAACAAAGAACTATGAAATAATTTAACTATAGATTATTATTATTATTATTATTTTAAGGTACCTCAGATGATTAGATCACCACTGGCATCCACATCCACCAAGCATTCGGCTAGACCACCAAGCACTCCAAGCAATCAGATTTGTTCATGTACAGAACTTGCATTACTCCAAGCATTTAGCATTTCCTGCATTTTCTCTCAGCAATATGTCGTGCTGTTCATGTAGTCATCATCCAACAATTTGTTCTGCATTCAGCAACTTCAGCTACAACGTCAGAAATGAATAACAATGGAGTCAATGTTTTCATTTGCTAGGCATGCATCACCAAGAATCTATGCATATATAGCTTTTTATTCTTTTCCGTGCACGGGAAGTTATACATTTTTATTCCTAGGTAAAACTAATTTTTGTTAACAGACAGAAGTTCAAATAAAAAATAAAATAAAATTCCAAAGCAAACAGGTTAGCAACTGGTGCCTAGTTGACGGCCAATCCCAGTCACTTCTATATTGATTGTCTTATTTCAATCTTATAAATAAGTGCAAGCAAGAGCAACTGACTTTGAACCTATGTTGTCTAGCTTTGGCATCAGGTAGAGGAATGTAGATTCGCTTATCAAAACGTCTTAGAATGGCCTGTATATAAAAATTAAACAATGTCAAGAAACTAGACTTAGCAACCAAAATGCAAACTAACATAATACTTTAAAAGTTGTGACCGAAGACATCAAAACTGAACCTTATCAAGCATATGGTGTATTTGTTGCAGCCAAAACAAGAACTGTCTGGTCATTGTTTCCTACACCCTGAAACAGGTAAGCTTTTCAGAAACAGTATTTATTTCTAAAACATACCAAGTCCTTACTTTAAAAATATATGAATAATGATTTACTTCTAAAACTTTTCCAAAATGACACAAGTATATATAAGAATAAAATATTTTAAATTGACTCCAAAATCTAACAAGTTGTTATTCACGAGAATAACATCCAGTTGAAAATATAAGTATTAAACTTGTATCACCATTAACAATTTTGATAACAGACTCAGATGGTGAGTGTAAGTGCAAAAGCCAATGAGAAGGTCATCAGGCATGTAGCAAACCAGCAACAACCCATTATATTGCTGAGCAAACCTGGGGTCAGCAAGGCTTGGGCACAACAGAAGCATGGCAAAGCAATGAAGAATAAACCTAATCTGATATACCAGTACCAGCCTGCAAGAAGAGAAAATGTAATTTCTTAGAGTTGCAATTGGATTTTATTCCAAGTTGATTTTTTTGTATTATTTACATTTTTAGTTGAAAGTTGCTATTTTGTGAATGTAATATTGATATTTAAAATGTTTTTTTTGGATGACAACAGGCATAACCCAACTAGAGGTGCTGACCATCTCCAAGATCATTTACATGATGATGCAACATGAAGAACATAAGGAATTTAGTGATAAAACTGACTTAATCTATTTATTAACTCGTGTAAAACCGTACCTTCCAACCCTTCATGTTCAGCTTTGTTTTTGGCATCCGTGCCACGATTGTACTGAACCTTTTCTGCCAATGGCTGGTGTATTGAATAAAGATAATGAATTTCTAGCAGATTGCTTTGAATTTCTAACTATGTAACATTGGTACTTTTTTGCAACTGTTTACTGTGTCCTACAGAAAATAAAAGGATGGTTCCAACGTAACAAAAAAGGTATATACTGTCCAAGCATTGTCAAAAGGAAGCGATGACGCTCAAAAAGAACAGGCCAACTAAGCAGCCAAACTAAGTACAAGCATTGTCAAAAGAAAGCGATGACAGTTTTAAGTGAATTAAAGTAGAAGTGCTTCGTTAAATAATTATAAATCTTGATAAAATTTAGTTGTAAACAATAAAATGTCGTAAGCAAGTTTGAGGTTGGAAAATTAAGATGTTGCCAAACACGTTAAGTTACATCCAAGTTACATAACCAACTTAAGTTATTGTTACTACATATAAGTTATAATCTATTGTCAGTCATCCTCGTAATAATGTTCATTCCAGCACTATCCAGAGTTTAAGTTCTTTTTTATTACTTGTCAATTAGGTTTCAATGTTAAATGATGTGGATATCAGTTTCAGTTCACAAATTATCAAGGTGGCTTGACATAATGCATCATCCAACATTAACACTATCAAATTATTAACTGTTATGTTCATCCTCTAAGGGTAAAAAAGTGTACATGCAACACAGTTAATTTTGATACTCCACACTTAACTAATTTTTTCTCTTGATATCATCAAAGAACTAATAAAAGAAAAGGAGAACTTTCTAGCAACAAAGAAAAAACAGAATGTCATCGAACATTATGTATGCCCAACTATCTTCTGTGAGAAGTATAATAAGCAATGCTTTTAGTGCTTTCACAAGTGCATATAAGGATTAAACTAGTAGGTTTGGTTAATAAAAGAGGATTCAAGTGTGACTTTGAGTTTTGTAAACCAAAATGTTCTGAACTGGTACATTTAAGGGAAAAATAAATATTGTACTACATTATTGTAAAATGTTCGAATTGAATACCAAACAAAAATCAGCCAATTTAAAGTATAAATGGACAAAAGTTTCCACTCAAATGTAAAATCATGTATATCACTTCATCTATAATAAATATATTCCAAGGAAAGGTTCATATATTCAGTTATAACAGAACAGTATTAATACATAAGTGTACGAATTTTATGAATGCTGCAATTTGGATTACCGGATATTACCCTATATGGTAAACTAGAACTTAGGTAATCCTTGCACCATAACTTTATAACTGTTAATTTTTTATTATACAGTTCACGTAAAGTAATTTTTGTTATCAATGATCGATCTCTAGTTACCATAATACAATTCAACGTGCTAAATAGATTTTTTTACTTTTTTATTGAGACTAGCGCAAAAATTTATCCAGAGAGACAATGACAATTGGATACTACGTAGAAACAAATAACTTCACCAGTAAATCAATCCAAAGAATCTAAACCATTTAGGCACAACATACAAAAACCTCAAGCAGTATTAGAAGAGATAAAGGTGTACCATGAGATATTTTCTTTTTCAATTACAAAAGCTATTTCAAAAGAGTTTCTGATCAAGTTCAGTCATACTATGAGTGCACGGTAATTATGTCATTCTTAGGCATCAACAGTTCCTTTTGACAATTACAAAAACAGTTGCATAATTGTGGAGTGTATTCATGGTCACGTGGATATGTCAAGAATGTCATTACTATGCATTTTTACTTGTTCTAAAATAAATCAAAGATTGCTTGGTCATGAAAATTTCAGTGTGTTTCAGATTTCAGACGATAATGTATCACTTTAGTATTCATGCATGTACATGCAGATGAGAAGAGATACCTTTCTACTGGATGAAGGTCCTCAACTCCTCTTCACTCCGAGTAGCATTTAAATCTGCAATAGAGTTGAATGAAATTTAGTAACTAATTTACTTTTTTTAAAGTAAACAAATCAATACGGATTATCACAAAGCTTAACACGACAAAACACTATCATTGCAACCCCCTACTACTACTACCATAGAACCAACTTCATGCACAGTACACAAAGTGCTCAAAATTCCCAGATTAAATACCAAAATTGCACATGGGAATTTTCTTTACATGAAGAGAAAAATAACGCATAACAAAAAAGGAAGAACAAAAATCATAATGTGTATATGGGGAAGTTAATGCATATTACATAAAACAAAGTTTATATATATGTGATATATGATGGTCAGCAGCTTTTTTTTTATTAATGGTTGGTCAGGGTATTCGGTCAGTAAAGTGTGGGGGTAATGGATAGTGGGTGGGCAGAGGGCATGTGCACTGATGTTTTGCTGTGATGATTTGTTGTTTGGATAGTGAAGTATTGAGTGCACACACTATTATGGTGATGGTTTGTTGTGATGATTAGCGGTTTGGACAGTGAAGTCTTGAGTGCACACACTGTTATGCACATAGAGAAAAGTTTGTACAAATTTAAATAAGGACTAAACAGCTTTGTGTTTTTTAATCTAAAATGAAACCGAAACCGAGATGCAAATTCAATGAACAACACAAATGAAATGATCTAATAGGGATGATGCTGAAATCTAAGTGAGATGAATCTAAAATGAAATTAACAAAAAGAAACTAAAAATGTAAAGTGAGATTTGCAAATGAAACTGAAATGCTCAAAAATGACAGAGATGAACTAACAAATAGAATCGAACCATTAGAACTGAAATTAACAAAAAGAAACTGAAAATGTAAACTGAGATTTGCAAATGAAACTGAAATGCTCAAAAATGACAGAGATGAACTAACAAATAGAATCAAACCATTAGAACTGAATTAACAAAAAGATTACAATGATGTAAACTAAGCTTTTATAGCAAGTTTAGGAATTCAACAAGATAAAATACTAGATTACAGAACACTCTAGGACCTTAACGAAGTTTGGTAAACAAGATAAAATACTAGATCACAGAACACTCTAGGACCTTAACGAAGTTTGGTAACTATGGTTATAATATTATGCTTGTATATATGCATTCCCAACACTGTATTTCAGGTCATAGTATCATGCTTCTATATATATAAACACTAAAACGAAGTTTGGTAACTTTGGTTAATTTATGCATTCCAATCTATTTAGCAACTTTGGTTAGTTAAGCAACTTACTGAAACTACTCAAGTATGCTATTATTATGTTATTGTCAAGTGCATA
This sequence comes from Allium fistulosum, assembly GCA_030737815.1. Lineage (NCBI taxonomy): Eukaryota > Viridiplantae > Streptophyta > Magnoliopsida > Asparagales > Amaryllidaceae > Allium > Allium fistulosum. The sequence goes on from CM060906.1 coordinate 739,477,114, forward strand.
TTATGTTCTTTCTTTTTTTTTTCATGAAAAAAACAGGAAAAATAAAATTAGTAAATGTATACCTTGGGGCTCCAACCAAAGATGCTAGCTGCTTATAATTTGATTTTTTTTAATTGCTAAATTATTCGTAGTTGACATCATGTCCATATTATCTTTATGCATCTTGCAAGAAACTTGCTTATACACCTAATACCAACTTCATTTCAGGATACATAACTGAAAATACAAATTTTAGATCATCAATTTTGCCTACATATCAAGTATTTTCTCTTGAGGAATTAAGAGGAGCAACAAGAAATTTTGATAGTGCATCATTTATTAGAAAGGGATCCATTGGAAAGGTTTGTTAGTATTTGCAATTTTGCATTCACAAAGCCTTATACTTTCTTACGAAAAAGGAAAGAAAAAATAAATAAAACAGTTTCTCCTTGTTAAATGTTTTTGCAGCTATACAAAGGAAGACTAGAGAATGGGACATACATTGCTATAAGATGTTTACCATTGTTTAAAAAATACTCAACAGAAACCTAAAGCTTCGTTTGGATTTGCTTTCGAAGCTTAGACATCCAAATTTAATTTGTCTCTTGGACCATTGCATCGATTCTTCACAAGATGATTCAAGCGTTAACACCATCTTTCTAGTATATGAACATGTGCCTAATAGAAATTTCAAGGCTCACTTGTCAGGTAAGTACACAAAAACATATTATTCTTGGATTGATTTGTCTAGTAGTCCTTCAATAAAACTTTGATCAGAAAATTATAAGTCGACTTTTTGGTGAATTATCTTGATTTTTACAGCAGAAAAAATATATTGTTTTTCCTGAAATTTTTAGTATGCAGAAAATAGTCCAGAGAAGATTCTTAAGTGGAACGATAGGCTAACTGTTCTAATATGTATCGCGAAAGCTGTGCACTTTTTACACACTCGAATTATTCCTGGTTTCTTCGGTAACCGGATTATTCCTGGTTATTCAAAGCTTATAATTAGTTCATATAAATTTAGTTAACAGCCAACCTCACAAACTCTCTGGCCACAACACACATGCGAAATTAAAATGCCAAGGTACAGTAACTTTAAGCCCTAAATGATTATACAAAAGATTAGGATATGGAACTCACTTTAATACAAAGTTAGATACTTGAACATGATATCAACAGAGCATAGTATAGGGACGAGAAGATTATCTCTAAATGAATGCACATATTACTATCTACATGAATACATTCACTTACAAATGAAGCAACACATGCATATACAACTCTAGTACGTTAGCCTTCATGCTCGAGCGATGCACGCACAGGGACAGGAGCTTATGCTCCAGCACTGTTCTTCGCCGGTCCACAAGGAGCCGTCAAAACAAGTTTCAGGTGAAACTGTCGCCTATTAGTTTCTTAGCTTATATAAATCAAATGAAAGTGTTTTGTTTCATCTACTGTAGCACCTAAAGCTACCTGTAGTAATCGAAACTTTATCAACAACTCGAGTTCACCGAGTTTCTAGTAAGCCATTCCGACAATTGATAATCGAACAAAGTTCGACTTACAGCAATACCAAAGCAGGGTATTTGGAATATGAAAATCAAAATCAACAAACGAAATACACCTAAAATTCGATTAACTGAATAAAGAAAAAATAGGGAACTAGGGCTACCTGAAGTATGAACACGTAATTAGGGCAATGACGATCAAGTCCACCAAAGAAACATCGAAGAACAAGCAAAATTTGAGGGAAACTACAAACGAAGGAGAATGAAATGAGGGACGATGAGGGAGTGGTAGTTTTGATAGAAGAGGGAAAATGAAATTTTTGGTAAAAGTATATTAAGAGTGGCGGCAGATAAATGACATTGAAACGAGTATCCTCAGCGCTAGAACGCAAATTATTTTCTGAATTAATTAACTTTTACTGCAATTAAGGTTCAAACGCTGAGAATGAGTGCAGTTAAAAGTAAGTTTTGGTGTAGTGAGTGGATTTTGTTTACAAATTAAATTAAGATGATAACTAGTCTTAGCATTTTTACTAAACACTAATTTCTTTAGGCATTATTGGAAATGATTATAACTAGTCTTAGCATTTTTAATGGATTCTAAATTTTATTGGAAATGCTATGGTTATTTAGCATTTTTGTAACATTAGAATATGTTTACCCAATCGAATTAATATGATAACTAGTTTTAGCATTTTTGTTAAATCAATGAGTAAAATCTAATAATTTAGTCAAATGCAACTAATAGAAAACAAAACAGGTTTAAAGTGATGAAAGATAATAGCAATAACTTTGACTGATCTGATTTGGTTACTAAAATACAATGATTCCACTAATCTGAATTAAGCTCAAATGAGTCATAACAAACTTCAATAGTAACATAATCATTATTGCTGAAGTCAGAAAACAATGATAAACTGAATTATCCAACTAAATGCAATAGATCTGAAAATATTCGTATCCAAGGGGTTCAACAAAATCATTCAGCAACACTACAAATTTCGACAATAAAGATAAAACCACGGTATAAAACATTCGCTAGACAAAAAGGATGAAAAATAATATAGCATTTCTTATAAAATAATTCTAAATCGGTAATATATACAAAATAATTCAGTATTATACCTGTTTTTCTTTTTCTTCCCCATTTCAATAGTCTTCCTAGCCTATGATGCTGCTAAGATAATTTTGACGATACAATTTGGGATTTTGATTGTAGTTAAGAACTAGGAGACTGATTATTGGTCGACATAGAAGATTTTGGCCTAGTTTCCATTAGAATGTACGAACGATTTGAATGAGTTTGTTGATTCGAATGAGATTGTTGTTTTGAATGTGTTTGTCGATTTGAATGTGTTCGTCTATTTGGATGAAGAATTTGAAATGATTTCAAATGAAAATGACTTGATTTGGCAAAACCCTAATTTGGCAAAACCCTAGAGATGAAAACGATGGCACGTGGTTAGTTTGAAAACGCGGGTCCTTCGGCCCAAATAATTAAACTTGTGGTCCAGTAACAATTTTTTTTAATAAGTTTATCCTTCTAACTAATTTCCTCTTTGTGGAATTATTGTACACAAACCAAAAGTTATTAATTTTCTTATTAAATAATTGCTTTCTTAAACCTGTAATCAATCTTTCAGCTAGCAAACATTTCAAATGAATAAACATATGATTTCTTCTTTAATAAAGAAACATTTATTATTCTTTATTAACATTTATTATTCCAATCAATTGGAAATTTGTATTCATAAAGTTATCAATTTCATTCAAACCAATATCATTAAATACACACTATCCTATGTTATTATTCTTACCTTATTACAAACATACATCATTAATAAACATTTGAAAGCTCATAACTTATATATTATAACTTAGTTTGTGCCAATGAAATCTTAAATATATTTTTCTAACAATTTTATTCAAAAATCTTAATCAATTTAACATTTTTAAATGGTTAAAATACGGGTCGTTACAACATAATTTATATTATTCTTATCATGATTATATATATATATATATATATATATATTATTGCCTCGCTTTGATTTAAAATTAACATCACAATCTAAATAACTAATTGAATGATATGATTTGATTCAATTTAATTGATTAGAACTATATGTGTGTGTGTATGAAATTGTAATTTCTGCCATGAATATGTTTTAATTCACATGTAATAGTTTACTAAACATTGTATACAATTTCTAATTATTTAAATATTTAGTTTTAATTCTAATAAATTTTGTAATATAAAATTAATTGATATCATACTTAATTTAACATATGTATTTAGTTTGAACTTTTTGGTTGTTTAAAAATGTAAAATAATTCCTGAAAGTTTATTTGAATGTATTTATATATAAACATATATGTGTCTATATCTATGTATTTCTAGATATATTACAACAATTTAATAAAATATGTATGTGTATTTTCAACGGTTTGGAAATTATTTTGGCTTTATTATTATATGTATATATATAAATATATATATATATATATATTATAATATCAATACACAACCAGCTAGAGATATTTTATATTAGTTAACTTAATCTAGATGTGAACTTAAATATATTCTACCAAGTCAAACTTAGATGTTTTAACTTAAAATTTGGATTTAAAACTTCAACTTCATCAAATTATGTTAGATTTTGTCACATTAAGCTTTATGTTATTAAGATATGTATAATTTTTGAAATATTTTATATCCACGTATATATCTTACACTAAACTAAATTTGGCAATTAATGTATACATAAATGACAAGTATATACATGGTAAATATAAATCCTGATATCTACACATGTACATATTAAATATGTTATCATATGTTATATCATCATGTCATACCCAATATGTCAATTAAAATATGTAATATATATTGAATATTTTAGTCCATATATGAGACATTACATGGTCATGTATAGTTAGAAGGATGTGGTCTAATTGTTAGATCTAAATTTAAAGGAAAAAATTCAAAAGAGAGGAATGAAAGGGTTTCCTTTTAATATAAAGCAAAACCTTCTACATTCATTCAATTGAATTTGATTCGCTCTTCTATTTTCATCCATGGTTGACCACTCCCTCCTCTACTTCTCTTGATCAAAGATTTACATTAAATATGTTTATTTAATTAGATTAATTAAATAAGGCAAAAACATTCAAATAAAATATGTTTGTATTAACATAATTAAATTAGATCTGGTGTTAGATATTAGACTTCATAGACACACTAAGATCCAATTAGGGAATTTTATTTGAAACCAAAGTGTTTGTACTAAAATTGAGCACAACACTGTTCGGACGTATTTGAAGAGATTAAAATGAAGAATATAAATGGAAAATAAGGTTAATCTAACAAACACGCCAAAATAGACAAACAGAAATGTAAGAACACAAGAATTTAGAGTGGTTCGGCGTTGTAGCCTACGTCCACTATGGAAAGTTTTATGTTTTTGTTGACTTTGCTAACTAGTTACAACTGATTACAATAGTACACTCTCAAGCATAAGAGATACAATGGAGTTTCCAGTAGAATATCGGCGTAGAAGAGTCAAAAGTTCCTTTTTTAGAGGCATTGGGCTGCTATTTATAGGTGTAGGCTGGAAAAATCTGACTGAGATCTTGGAATACTCCTTCTCACACGTGGGTGGGCCCACATGATCGATCCGGGGCGATTTGGGATCGATACGTGTTCCATTTGTATCGATCAAAAACAACTCCATTTGGGCTGAGATCGATCAAAGACAAAGTAGATGTGGTACGTAAGCTCCTGTGAAAATTTGGTGGCTTTTGGACTTATAGATCTTGAGTTATGATCGATCCAGGTTTGACATTTCAATAGGCTGGCGCCTTCGTATCGCTCCACTTCGTATTGATGGCTTCTTATCCATGATGGCTCATATCGATTAGGAGTGACGTGGTGCTATATTCTAGGATCGATCCACTTTTCATGCTGAGTAACCAAGTATTCCACTTTCACATGCTTTGTTTGTATTGACCTAAATTTACTCTTCGTATCGGTCCAGGTAATGCTTTTCATATCGATGTTCCATGCTCTACTTCGTATCGACAATGCATAGCTACTTCGTATCGATGTTGTCGGTTTCATTTCATATCGATATTTGGAGCCGTTTCGTATCGATGTAGCATGACTCTCTTCGTATTGATCATCGAGTAGTTGTTTCGTATCGATGTTTCTAGGTGTTGTTTCGTATCGATCGTTGTTGGCACATTTCTTATCGATCGTTGATTGATCGATACGAACTGTGTAAATGATAGATCGATACAAATTGTGTATAAGTGGAAGCAATACGAAACATTTTCAGATGATGGATACGAAACAGAGCAGACGTGATGGATACGAAGTGGAAATGGTACGATGGATACGAAATGGGACAGACACGATTTATATGAAACGGTGCAGACACGATGGATATGAAATGTTGCTTGTGGGATGGATACGAATTAGATGTGAATGGATATGAAGTGTTAGGCACAGTTTGATGGATGCAAACTAATGTAGCTCGAGGGATGGATACGAAATCCCATGGATACGAATGAGGTTGGTCTTCTTGATTTTGATCGATCGATATCTTGAGCATACAAATCCCGATTGACTTGAAATTTGGAACGTTGGCTTCCGTAACTTTGCTTGTTGTATCATATCGATTGTAGCTCGATCCGGGCTCGGACCAAATTCGCCAGTATCCATAATGAACTTGTGTATAACCAACCTTTGGGATGGACTATCCTTGGTTTTCAGTGAAGCGCTTGGTGTCACGGCCTTCCCAAAAGACGGGATAACATTTGCCCCCCAAAGTACGTCTTGTGAGAACATGACGTGCTTTGAAAAGCTGTGATCTTTATTCTGAAAAGTTATGCCCGATTCGTTGAATAGTCGCTGTCTTTTTGTCAAAAGATGTAACCTTTGATTGATTCCTGGTAGTATAAACATTGAATTGTTGACTGCCAATGATTGTACAGTGCATTGTTGTAACTGAATGTCAAGTGTTAGCAATTTGTTGTTCATCGTTGTAATTGTCACCAGGTGAGCATTCAATTCCTGTGAATTTTGAAAATTGAATGTTAATTCGTTACACATAACTGTATGTTAACCTGACTCCCGTCAACGTTTGCTGTTTACGAGTCAGTGTCAAGTTCTTTTTTTTTAAATCGAGTTTCGTATCGATCCTCTCCTGGGTCGTTGTGAAATTCGAGTTGTAACAACGCTTGATGGTCATTTTAGTGTATTCCTTCGTATCGATCCTCTCCTGGATCGATTTGAGAAGTTGGAAAACTATCTTCGTATCGATGGTGATCGATATGAATTAGTTGGGCTTTTAAAATATTTCGTATCAATGGATACGAATTCCTGTGGGCTTCAAAGCAATGGATGGAAGTTGACATTTCGTATCAATGAAGGGTCTGAATGGTTCAAACAAGTCTCTGCTGTCACATTCGTATCGATGGGCCACTGATGGGTATGAATGGATGTGTTTTGGATTGATGGGGAATGGATACGAACAGCTTTCTTCGTATCGATTGGAGGGGAGACTGCTTTAATCGTTCAATGGCACCAGGAGA